>CM060709.1:82689171-83889171 GCA_030686995.1 Artemisia argyi
GTATGACAGATATACGTTTTATGTATCAAAAAAGTTAAATATTGAACCATAGAATACTAAAAACAATTATTATAAAAAATAAAAAAAATTGCATAGTATATTTTTTCCCTTAACAGGTCTTAACAGGTTCTAACAGGTACCCAATTTGCCAGCTCTAGTAATCGTTTTGCACTTTATAAGGTTTTAAAGAAAGCTTTGGAAGATTTTATGGTGTTATATAAGGTTTTTTAGAACTCTATAAATCTAGAATATTTACTCTTATGATATATATGTTCCAACATATGTGTGGTAGACTAGTAACTTATGATATCCATATCCAACACGTCTAAACAAAGATACAACATTCCATGTCGTTCGAATAATGAAGCTCGTTGAAAGTAGGGGTGTAATCGAGTCAAGACAATCTCAAGCTTGACTTGAAAGTTATAAGGTATGCTTGAGCTTGGCTCGATAGCTTAACGAGCTTTAATCATCTAGTGTATTACGAATGTTTTATGAAAAGATAATAATTTAAGACACGAAAAGTATATTACATTACATGTAACAAGATAGAGAAAATAGTTATTGCAATTTGTGTTCTTGGGTCTGTATTTTTAAATAGAAAGGAAAGGCTATAAAAACTAACAAAATTACCACTATACCCTCCAAACTATATATACATTAATTAATTTTGATATCATCTTTGTAGCATGTATGTACGATAATCAAAGAGTAAAAATAAATCATCCTACAACCTGAAAGAAATCAAATAAAAACATCATCATTTGTGCAGGTGTGAACGTATCCTAATTCTTGTCATTGATACTGAAACTACTTGATCAATCCAAATCATAACTGAATGCTATCTAATATGTTGATTTATATGTAGTTTAAAGAATGTTATATAATGATAATCCTATTACCCATAGAAGAAAAAAGTAATCTATAACGGAGCATAATTTTCCCATCGTTTAACTTATATGCATGCGTATATGTGGCTGTCATATAAGAACATAACATAACAGTTGCTTGTTTATTTGTTTATCGAGGATATATTTGTAAATTTACACAAGACCATAATTTAACTAACCCACTTCTTTTTCTAATTCCCCAAATATTGGGAGGAACAAATGTAAAAAGCCCATAATTTCTCTCCCTCCGCCCTTCCCGTTCACTACTTTTCCTTCCTAAAAAAAACTTAAGAACACCAATAGTTTTGATTTCCCTTCCCGTCCCTTTTCATTCCTTAAAAAAAAAAAAAAAAAAAAAAAAAAAAAAAAAAAAAAAGAAACTCGAGAACTGAACCTGAGTTTTGTCATCTAGGGGTGTTCATGGGTCGGGTAATAAACCGAATAAACTGAAAACCGAACCGAACCGAACTGAACATATAACCGAACCGAACCAAACCGAATTTATATATATATATATATATATATATATATATATATATATATATATATATATATATATATATATATATATATATATATTATTTTAAATATAAAAAATGTTCATTAAAATTTTATATTAATATAAAAAACATTTTTTTATGCTTAAAATAACTTTTTTCCCAAAAATATATATAATTAAATTAAAAAATATATATATAAATAGTGTAATTCAAGTATAAATTTCGGTTTTCGGTTTTGACCCATAACCAAACCGAACTTCGGTTCGGTTCTCGGTTATAGATATTTTCGGTTCGGTTCGGTTTTCGGTTATGACCCAAAAAAATTTTTTAACCGAACAACACGAACCGAATAAACCGATTAACCGAGAACCGAACCGATGAACATCCCTATTGTCATCGTTTTGATTACTTGGTCTAGCCCAAATCATTCTTCTTTCTTCTATGGGCTTGAATATATTAATATAGTATATATTTAGTCTAGTTTATATTAATCATGGGCCTGGCCCTTTAGTTGCAGGCATACGGCATACCACCGAAACAGTTTTGTATATAATATACATTGGATTGCATTATCTATATATATTATACCACGACAGTATAATTCTCCGAATCTTTCGCAATTTGTTATAAAAGAATATTATTTTCCAGATCTTCCACTCAGCTCAAAACTTATTATTTTATTGATTGTTGTTCATATTTATAGTGGTCTCAAGTTTGGACAGGATAATTATTAATTTTATCGAGGTTATTAATTAGAATTTTCTACAATGTGCCATGGTGGCACATGTTTAAAACATTTAATTACTTAAAATTACCATATTTAAATGTATGTTGATATTATTATTTTCCAAAATTTCTTTTATTTACCAAGTTTAATAATGTTTTACATGGAAATGAATTTAATTTAAGAAAGAATTATGTTCAATAAATACTTCTAAACCAGAAAAATATTTACTAATTATATACAGAAAAACAATGGCAGTGATCAAATGTAAATCACAAGAAAGGCGACATGATTCACAGCATGTATATGTCATTCCGTCTCGTGCAACATTGATTTTCATACACTAATTTTCTTTCATCCAATATTGAAAAGTATTGTTGTGCATACTAGTTATAATGTCCGCGCACGTGCGGGTTTTTTTTTTTAAATTTTGAAACATATATTTTTATTTATTAAAATACAAATAATTTAATATTTGTTTTGTTTGATTTATGATGTTTAATTATAGTTTTTTATTATTAAAGATAATTATTTAAAAATTTTAATCCTATTGTTAATTACATCTTATCTATATTTTTTGTATTTATCTTCTATTTGTGTTATAGATAAATATAAAATGTTACCTAATAAGAAAATAATCCTTTTTTTAAATAATATTATTACTAAATAAGGTACGATTTAGTTTTTTTGAAATGGAAAAGTCCCCGCTTGAAGTTTTGTTTTATTATATAAAAGATTTATTTTCAATATATGTATATATCAGGACCATGGATGTGTGTGGAAGACGAAGAAATATTTATTTTCAATATATGTATATGTTGGGACCATGGATGTGTGTGGAAGACGAAGAAGATAAAAAGTGGAGTGGCCATGAAATTAACAAAAGAATGGTGTGTTACACGTCATTCAATTTGGTTTGATTTTGATATATATGAGTGCTCTTATATATTTCTCTTGCGAACAAACGTAATAGGTAGATACATAATCTAGTTATAAACTTCGCACACCTGACTAAGCTCGAGTATAGATAATGTAATATTGTGCTTTTGATAAGTAGAGAATGCAGGAAAGAACAAAATATTGGAATGGTTAAATGTGGAAGATTTGATTACCAAAAATAGTGTGCAACTTTCATCCTAAAAATATATTTTGAACTTCCCACAACCATTATTTTTATTTATTTATTTATTTTTTCAAAATTTCCCATTTTGTGTGATAAACTTTTGATTTTACCAAAGGAGGAAACCGAAAGATGGATAAGCAAAGGGACGCAATGACTCTTTAGATATGTATGACAGGAATCCAACATGGCTCATAAGAGAGAATTTGGCAAAAAGAAAGGAAAGTGATTTACCAAAGAGAAAATGATGGATGAGGGATATATTGAAAAGGAAAATTGTAAGCCGCGGTAAAGCAAATGTTGCTGCGACAAAAAGAAAAGGAAAGGTGGGCGAAAGAAGTTCAAACTATGTTCTTGTAAAGGAAGAAGGAAAAAGGGAGGCAAAGTTGGCAACATGCTACAAGAGGTGTACCATCTGCAAGTTTAAACAACTTAAGGTAACTAGAGCCATATAGAACTAAAAAAATTGCACATGGGAACAATCGACTATTAGCTAGATTCATATGTGCCCTAACAAGAGGTGTAATTTTAATACCAAAAAAAATAATATGCATTAGAACGACTTACATACTTATGTATCTTAGCGACTCTAACCGTACGTTTGTTATAGTCTACATGAAAATACGATGGCTATTTCTCCTGTAACACTAGTAGGCCACTTTAGTCTACTGTAATTGAAATAGAAGAGAGATAATTGACAAAGACATTTGCTTTAAGACCAATTCCACTTAGCAAACATCTTTTTATCACAAATATGGTTAGTGCTCTTTCTATACGTAATAAAAGTTATTGGCGTGTAACTTCATCAAATGTGATATAATAAAACTTAGTTTAATTGAGTTAAATAATCATATTAATTAAGTGCTATTCCGAGACATGTCAAGCCACCAGTGTTACACTAGCTTAAATTTTCCCTCAATTCAACACCCTCCATTATCCATCGCTCCCACAGTCGATCAGTAGTCTGTTACTGTCTTGCTGAACAACACGATCGATGGATTATATAATATGCGAGTTTAGGCTTGATATTCATTAAGAACAAATATATTGCCTTCAAGAGAAAGAGAAAGATGAGGTTCTCTTGTTTGAGGCCCATAAAGTATGAAAACTTTAAACCGGCCTTGACCGAATAATTATGACCTTTGCGGTTGTTTAAAATCCCACTTCATTTTAGATAAGTGGCTTAAGATATCTATCTTTTTTTACTCAGATAACAATGTGTTTGCCTTTAAGCATTAATGGGCATAATCAATAATTAGTAAATAGTGTTAGTGGCATATATAGTAAAATCACGAAATAGCCTAAAAACCGCGTCCACGTATTCAACCACTTGGGTGTAGAAGATTAATGAACCACAAACGCTGAAAATATATCTTTATCAATGGGTTACATCACCAACTCATAACCCACCAAAGCAAATTATAAAGCTAGTACATATTATGTCATATTTTCTTATTAACAATCATGATGTATTGTTAGTGTGTAGATTATTTGCAAGGGTAAATTACAAAAGAAACCTCCACTTGCTTTGGAATGTCTTCGGTATTTAACACGGAGGCGGATCAAGGAGTTCCCGGATATCAGTAAACCATATAGAATTATCATGCGAAGTGTATTTTTTTGTTAAAAGAAGAAGCATCTTTCTAAAAATGCACAGGGTCGTCTTAAATCGTGTGGACAATTTTCTTTAATTTTAACAAAATGCACCCCATAACTTATATTCTTGTGTTCATCACTCTCAACTCGCGAAACATGAAATTATTTAAATGTTTAAATATAGGTTGGACACACAGGATTAAATCTAATCAAGTACGAAAAGCAAGAGTTATTAGTAAATTTGGTTAGGGTGATGATAATCTTCGATATCTTCACGAATCTTGTAAGTTCATTTTCCGTATAAAGTATTTCGACCCTATTGGTGTCTGGGTATCACGAAAACATTATCAGGATAATTGGAGAAGAACACTTTGTTTCTAGACACAAGAGAACAAAACAAGACAGAGAGAATTATATCAAATCGTATGTCCTTTTGAGAGCATATATGTATGTTAAAAATAACAGACATATGTGACAGTTAGATGGCAGTTAAATGCGGTTATTTTCGGTTAAAGCCGAAGAGTCACAACCAACAGACATGTTGGTTGGATTTTGGCGGGGAAAAACCTAGTAAGTCATTTGGAACACCAAATATATCGTTTGGGCAGGGGCTCTGCCCCTTGACCACGCAAGGGGGGGCAGCCCCCTTGACCCCTGTAACTTTGTTTGGGCGAAAACATACTAGCTCAACGAGTGTGTACTCCACACTTCACTAACTCGTATCTGAGCTTAATATGTTTTCCACTAGTCTCTAGTAAATCACAATTACCTAAAATAGTTGATGACACTAAAATCATCAACAGGGGTGAGGATCCGGCGATAAAAAATTTTAGAATGAGAAGAATGAGAAATAACTATAACCGACTTGATTTAGATGATATTCATTTAGATGCATCTCAATTAGTTTCGAAAGTGATTTTGAAGTGAAAACTGTGCAAACTAGTATTAACAACACATTTGACCCGCAGATAACGAAAAATACATAGGATTCGTCTAACTTGATGAAATGCATATAATATATGTATACATCTACTTTTTTACTAAAAAATTATATTACGGTGCATCTAAAAAATTATGAATGCATCTAATTCAAGTTGATGCATCGATCTCTAATATATGGTTATTGTCATTGCTCATCCTTCTTATTTTAAGATTTTTTTCTCATTTGAACATAAGTCTATATAAATATAAATGTGAATATAAAGTTTTGCTTTTGAATGCTTACATACTCTTAAAATTGAAGACATCAATATCGGGTAATTTGCTCAAAATTATCTAGTAACGATAAAAGTCTTGTGTGTTGATTGATATCGGTTTAGATTCCACTTATGACATGCGAGATAAAAAAAAATTGTACACATTGTGAGATAATAGTTGTTAAAAGAAAAAAGGAAAAAAATCAATTTATGGTAATAGATTTATTTACGCAAAAGGAACTGTGGACTTAAGTAATTTTACTTTTGATTAGGGTGAGCATGGTTCGGTTTGGCTCAATTTTAAGTGAAGCTGAAATTGAACCGAAAATTTTCAGTTTTTGAATTTTAGAAACCGTTCTATTTCTATTTACCTAGGTTCCGTCTTTCGGTTTATGGTTTCTTTTCGACTTTTTGGTTTCTATTTGATTTATCAATGTTTGGTATATCTAAGGTTGAATTTTTAATTCATCATAAATTAATACTTTCAATTTTCAAGAATAAAAAAACACTGCTAATAAGAAACTAATAACGATATAAAAAACACTCAAAGATAATTGTTATGTGTTATTTACACAATAATAACAATAAAAAAACTAATAACCACCAAATTCATAGAAAAGAACGCTTTATGCAATTTAAATAACACCTTCAAAAACCAATATAAATATATAAGAGTGTTTAAGATTGTATGTATTTTGGCGGTTTTGTTTTTCCGGGGTTTGGTGTTTAGGCTAAAACTAAACCGAACAGTAAACTTCGGTTTTTTCTAATATACAAAAACAAACCATAGATTTTTAGTTGGTTGCAGTTTTTGGTTTGATTTCTCGGTTTTTGTTCAGTTTAGGTTTGATTGTTCGGTTTTTTTCCCAACCCTACTTTTAATACAACTAAGTAAAGTTAGTTAATTTGCTAGACGGCTAACGAGTTATTTGATAGCACGTGCATCACACACGAGCGGTGGAGATTTAAAACATTATCACAAAATTCCACTCTCCACTTTCCTTCCCACTATAGCAAAAAACCATATACGACTATAAATATCAAACAATGGTGTCCAGCACTTGCAAACACATAACACAAAAAGCATCAAATTTAGAGAGAGACAAAGTGAAAGTTATAGAGAGAAAGAGAAATAATTAAGCTCAAGAAAAAAGCAAAAAATGAATCATATAGAGGATGATGAAACCCTAAGAAAAGGTCCATGGACCGAACACGAAGATATACAATTGGTTTTTTATGTAAACATGTTCGGCGATCGCCGTTGGGATTTCATAGCAAAAGTTTCAGGTTTGAAGGTGGCGGGAGATAAGAATATCAAATTTAGGTTTAGCTAGGGTTGCCATTTTTGTTCAAGAGAAGCCGAAAAAAAGAAACTTTTTATTTCTTCAAAAAAAAAAAAATAATAAAAAAATAACTTTTTTCCATTTTCTTCTACCCCTAATAAATCTTTTCTGGGGAACCTTTTTTTGGTGAAAATTTCACATTTATCAGGTTTGAAAAGAACCGGAAAAAGTTGCAGACTAAGATGGGTGAATTATCTAAATCCGGGCTTGAAAAGAGGAAGGATGACTCCTCATGAAGAGAGGCTTGTTCTTGAATACCATTCTAAATGGGGAAATAGGTCTAATCTTTTTAAATTTCCATTATAACTTTTTTTTTTTAATTATTATTATTTTATTTTATTTTATTTTTACTTTATATAGTATAATATGGTTTAGAGTATAATTCTTGATAAGCTTTGTTCTTTATTCCATTTTAACGGTTGCCCATGATTCTATCTTGTTTAATTAAAGTTTTTATATGCTGATTCATAAGAATTATATGCTTTGGTTCAATTATTCTAGAATAGGCTTCAGTTATGTTCATTTGAATGATTAAGTTAATATGCTCATAAAGTTCTACATCAAATATAAACAAAGACATACATATATATTCAGTATACATACATTAAAATACACTAATATTAGTACATGCGATATATAAGCTTCAGAAAGGAAATTTCTCTTCAAAATTTATATAGTTGCATAGGTTTTTTATGCTTAGGTTAAGAATTTCGATATACACAATCAGTTTTCTTGACATAAAGTAGTAAGTATGTTATTTTATTCATGGCCTATTTTTTTAGAGGATTCTAGCAAGAGACTATACCAAGATAAAATTTTACCTAGTGCTGCAAATATCTTTAGGATCCAAGATCATATCCAATCATACCAAACATAATGTGACTTGCAATTTCTGTGTGTAATCAAAGAGATCAAGAGAGTCTTGATTTCTTTGGCTAGCAAGATTTAGGAGGTGTTTTAGTATTAAAGAATGTTAGTTTATGTCCGCTATTTGGCGTGTATTGCATTTTATGCGGCGTATGAAGAAACTATTATTTTGTTTCGGATTAGAATTCCTTTTTCGTTGTAGATTAGTTCTCTTATGTAACATGTGTACCACTTAATGCAGATGGTCAAGAATTGCTAGGAAATTGCCAGGGCGTACAGATAACGAAATAAAAAATTACTGGAGGACACATATGAGGAAAAAAGCTCAAGAAAACAAAAGAGCGTCATCGCCATCTTCATCCTACTCAAACAGCTCTTCCTCCTCATCAACTTGTACAAATGATCCCACGATTAATTCAATGGCCATGACTGATGCAAAAGAGGAAAGCTTTTACGACACAGGGGGGATAGAAATGGTTCCTGTTGCTAGAGGCAAAAACAACAATATTGCAATGAAACATAATAAAGTTACTTATGAAGAACAAGAGGAGATTTATTCTATGGATGAGATATGGAGAGATATCGATTTATTAGAAAATGATGGTATTCAATCCTTTTACAACTCTTGCAATGATGTTACACCGCAGATATGGGATTATTCTCTAAACAGTTTTTGGATGACGGATGGTGGTCAACAAGAGTTCACCACAAATACGTTTTTCCCGGCAACAAGCGAGCATTTATACTAGCTGACTAGGTTATTTGATTACCAATTTGTGTTCATAGAAGCAATAATTTCACTAAGTACATGTACATATTACGTATGGGGGTGTCAAACCATGTTAATTAAGTGTGAGTTATATATTTCAGAAGTTACTGTTATGATTATGTTGAGTATAACTTGTCTTTACCATACTTTCTTGCTTACTAGTTCATAAATAAATCAAGTTAATATATTTGTGTTATGTTTATAATCGTTAATAACTTGACCTTCTTATCGCTAATAGCTTATTAATAACAATGATAGTTACGCATAATGCTGTAAATGTTTATACGGGACATTCTTTCGCGCGTTTATAGTATAGCCTTAAGCTTTAACACTTTTCTAATTGGTTCATTCAACTTACTTTTTTCTTCGAAAGGCAGCTATATTACCAAAAGGAAACATCCAAGATACAAAGAAAGGCAGCCCACTAAATCAACAAGCTGATTAAGTTAGTGAGCCCCTAATAGAAAAATACACGTATAAAATTAGAATTGCTTCACTACTACAAAATTACAAAATAGTAACATACTCGCAATTATTAGAGCATGTTGTCACACTTTAAAGTGTGAAGAATCAAAAAGTTCACACTAGTATGCGTGTGAAACAATTGAGTGTAACAAATATTTTCACACTTTTACGTGTGAAGCTTTATGAATATTTTCACACTTTGAAGTGTGATGGTTTTAAACAATTCTTTACAATTTTAAGTGTGATGATTTTAATTTTAAAATAATTCTTCAGACTTTTAAGTGTGAGATTGAAATTCTTCACACTTTTTAAGTGTGAGAATTTTGAACAATTATTCACGTTCTTAAGTGTGAATATTTTTAAAAGTTCATAGTGCATAAAGTGCGAAGAAAAAAACATGTAGAAATGACAAATTTGTTGTAGTGTTTTTTTATATGTTAGCATTAATATTATATAGGAAGTGATGATCATTATAAGTAAATATTATACGACAAAAAGTATGACGTCGTATTGCCACTGGTTTCCCGCCAAAATTGGTGGGCTGCTAAGGCCCGCTTCATTAGCCCATATCGGCCTGGAATGACCCGGTTATCATATCCTTCTTCTAGAGTTTTCTACACATACCTAACCACCGCTACACACATCAACCACACCATTCTTCCAGAGAAGGATTATAATCATTTACTCGCGTATTGTAACTGAAGTATTTTCTAGGTAATCTTTGATATTGATTATTCATATTCTCAAAAAAATGATTCTATATTCTAATGTGTAATCTATCTATGTATTCATTTTTTTTCAGGTCACTATTTCGGTATTTGTAAGTGGATTGGTTGAATTACTATAACAGTTCCAAAGGAGTAAGTTTTTAAAAGTAGATGATTAAAGTTTTCAAGACCTACATCTCCCAAGTAAGTTTTTAGGTTTTTCTAAGTTAGAGGCACAAATAACAATTCGGCAAAAATTCTAACTACGAATTGGTTGTTTTGAGTTTAATTGTGTTTAATTTTCAAGGTTTTGAGGTTTAGGATACTCGGTATTGAGGAAGAACATTGGGAAAAGGATGGTAAAAAACAAGGTCAAAGTAAAGGGAAATCTTTGACCACATGTAAGTGATTCTGCTTAAACAGCCTTTGTTTGTAAACCTGAGAAATTACTTGCAATCAATAAGTTTTGGATGGTGTTGTTGCAGCAGGTTTAGTTAATTTTGGACTATGATATATTAATATATTTTTTTTTGTTTTATTTTTTCATTTTTTTTTTATTTTTATAATTATTTTTTAAATATTTGTAGGTGAGGTATTCTAAGGAGCCTGAGAAGCCAATTTGATGAACTTATTAGCTTCTTCAAAAATTTATGAGCTTTATAAGATTATTTGTAAGTGTAAGTAACTCTTATTTGTTTTTTAGGCCAATTTGATGAACTTATTAGCTTCTTCAAAAATTTATGAGCTTTATAAGATTATTTTTAACAACCTATGCAAAGTTGTTATAAGTTTAGTGAATGTTTAACAAACAACTACTACGCTTTCAATAAAAACTCATAAGCCTATCGGGTAAGCTAAGCTACATACCCCTATAAAGTTTTTGCTTTCATGATGTTGATAATAGTAACTGGTTAGAGATTAGGTTTCACTTATAAATGTGATAATGATTTATTCGATACGTTTTTAGGGGGTCATTTAAGCCCTAAGTCATGATTTTATGGTTAAATATTGCCTCAAAATGTTTCTTTTCTCATTTTAGGTACTTGGAACATGATTTCTGGAAAATGAAGTATTTTTGAGCTTTTTTGACGTTTTTATGCTCAAGAATGAAGAAAACAAGAAAACCAAGAAAAGTCAAAAATTTACACCTGATGGCGTCAGACTTTGGATGCTGGCGCCGTCACTTGAAGATGAAAGTGGTGAAATTTTACACGTGACGCCCCAGAAAAGAAGTTGGAAGTTTGTTGGGTCACTGAATTCCCCAATCCTCCTCTAACAAGGATTTGAACATAAAATAACCTAAGTGTCGTAAACACAAACAAGTCACTGAGTGAATAGTATCTCAGTGAGTCATCTTCAGGATGCTTAGAGCGAGTCTACTAAGAAAGGTTCACCATTCAGTGAGGCGGAACTCAGTGAGTGCTATCTAAGCCAAGAAGAAGGTGATGGGTTCAGTGAGGATGACAATAACTCACTGAACCCCCAAGACTCCTCAACAACGATTAAGGTACTGAAGACTGATGACTTGAAGACTGAAGATTTGGCGGGACTAAGCGGGAAAGTTTGAACTGGTTCACTAAAGTGTTTTATCACTTTAAGGTCAAAGTTTCCCCAAATGGCTAAATCCAGTCTGTCATCAGAAAGCACCTTTTGGACTTAACTCAAAGAAGGTTCCCTTGCCAGAGAATGATAGATTTTATTAAGAAAGTCTTATGTCCATTGTGTATTATAGTTGTCCATACTTGTGTATAAATAGGTAACATAAGTGAGGAGTAAAAGTTGACAAGTTTGTGCATTTAATGCTAAGCATTCACAAACCAATTTTATTAAGAAAGTCTTATGTCCATTGTGTATTATAGTTGTCCATACTTGTGTATAAATAGGTAACATAAGTGAGGAGTAAAAGTTGACAAGTTTGTGCATTTAATGCTAAGCATTCACAAACCACTTTTACTCCTCCAAAGAACAACACTGTCCCTGAGATAGCTCAGTGTGACCTATAGTTGTCACTCAAATGTTGTTTGAGTTTAGTGAGGAGTTCATACCATACTTGTCATTTCAATCCCAAGTGTTATTCCGCAAACACTTGGGTATAATTCTTTGATTAATTTCTAATAAGAATTAAATGTTGAAAATTACTCTCTTTTCTTTAAGTTTATATTTGTTGTTAATCTTAGTTACATTTGAGTTAAAAGTCATATATCTTGGTTAGATTAACTCTTTAGTTATTGTTAACCAAGTAAAAGGGACCAACAAGTGGTATCAGAGCCTCTGGTTTGTAAAACTTCTCTAAATCTGTTTCCAAAACAAAAGAGTGATCAAAGGTTTTTAAAATCAAGATCCCACCATGGCTGACTCAGATGTTCCCCAACTTGTCGAAAAAAAGGGTGGAAGTTATTCAGCAACTGCCCCTCGACTTGAAGTTGGAAAATTTAACAAGTGGAAGAAGCACATGCTCTGCTACTTGACTGGGATGTAACCATATTACATTAAGTTAATTAATGATGGTCCATATGTCCCAACAACTGCTCAAGGTTTAGTCAAACCTGAAGCTCAGTGGACCCCAAATGAAAGGAGGGTGGTCAATCAGGACTAGCGCCTGAAAAGCATCATTATATCATGTCTTCCTGACGATATAATGGAATCAGTGATTAACTGTCCTACTGCCAAGCAGACCTGGACTGACCTGGTTCATAGCTATGAAGGACCTTCTGATACCAAGGAGAATAGAATCATGGACCTGAAGCTTGAATACAATACCTTCAAGGCCAAAGATTCTGAAAGTCTCTCAAAGACTTATACTCTGTATAAGACCCTCCTGAATGAGCTAACTAATGATGGTGTAATTTTGTCAAAGCATGAAATCAATGTTGGCTTTGTCAACAGTCTCTCTAAGAAGTGGTTAAACTTCTCTCAAGGGTAGAGAAATGCTAACCATGTCCAGAACCTTGAGCTCCCGGCAATTTATGGGAAGTTTGTCTATGAAGAAAACTTAATCACCAGGAGATACCCTGGTAAAGCTCAAGAGACCAAAAAGGCCTTGACAATTTCACCCATATCAATTGCTTTCTACTCCAATGGTGTTGAGCAGGATTTCCAAGATGAGTCTGATGATGAGGTTGATCAAAGAACCAGTGAGGAGTACCTGAATGACTTACAAATTGAATTTCATGAAAGGGCACTCCTTGCAAACTCAAGAAGATTCTTTAAAAGAAACAAAAAATTTTATAACTCAAAAGCAAATGACAACTCTAAGTGTTTTAAATGTGGTAAAAAAGGTCATTTTGCAAAAGATTGTTTCTCAAAAACAACTTCTGAACCATCTTACAAATTTTCAGGAAGCAACTCTTTTTCAAGAACTAGCAAGTTTCAACCTAAAATGCTTCAATCTAGTCATTCTTTTCAAAATAAAATTGAAAAAGCTCCTCAAATAGATTTTGAATCCAAATTCAGGAAGGCTAAGGCCAAACTTGCTCTTTTTGAGTCACCCTCCACAGTCAGTCAGTTACCTCAGGCTCCAAAACCTTCTCAGGCAAAGAACAAGGGGCTTGTAGCTGAAACATTTGACTGGGATGAGGTCGAAGTGTCCTCTGCTGATGATGAAGAAGTTCACATCAATGCCCTGATGGCTCTCTCAGAGGATAACAAGCTTGCTGTTGGAAAAGGTCATGCCAGGAATGGTGAATGGGTGAACATCACAATGAGAAAGGTAAACATCTTACTTTCTATGAATGATGATGCTGATTGGAAATCTTACTTAGATTATATTAATGTTGATCTTAAGTATGTAGAAGAGAAGAGACTTAATTTGTTTTCAAAATTTAACAAACTGAGTTTTGAATTAAATCAGTGTAGAGATGAACTTCTTACTTTAAAACAAGCTAAACTTGAAAGTGTTACACTTCAAATTCAAAATTCTGAACTTGTAAAACAAAATCAAGCTCTTCAAGAAGAACTTAAGAAAGAAAAGGCTGTCATTTGGAAATAGACTCAGAAGAAGCCCAAACTCTTCGACACACTGAGTCTCACACCCATCACCAAAAAGGCTGCTCTGGGTGAAGATCAACTCACTGAAGTGTCTGGGGAGAGTAGCCATTCAATAGCCTTTTCGTCAGCAAACATACTCTCTAGCAAAGAACTTACTCCTAAACCTAGTGATTGGATTGAAAGAGTCAATCCTGACGGTAAACTGCCAAACTTTAACACTGGAAGAATTCTAGAGCCTGAAAGTCAGGCTATTAAGGAGTTGCTAGGAGTCACTGATGAACCAAGTCATACTGAGTCCATCAATGAGTCTAAGTCAGATTCATAATCACCACTCTCTCCACTGAAACAACTTCAGGGAGCAGCACCTAGTTCAGACCTTGCACCACCAGTTTATCAACCTCACTCTCCTAAGGAGAAAACAAATCCAGGAGTAACCATCCTGAAGAGACCTACCTCAGTACCTCCTGAAAACCACACACCTTCAGTAACTACTGAAGTGAAACCTGATAACACTGATTCAAAAGTTGATCTGCTAGCTGAACTTGTCAGGATGCTATGTGAAAAAATTGATTCCACTGAAAAACCCTCTAGCTCAAAATTAAAAAAACCATCAGCATCTTCAAGTTCCTCCAAACCAAAAACCACATCCAGATCTTCAGTGAGATGTGAGCTGTGCAATTATCCAAATCACACCACTGATAAATGTTATGGAGTCCTGTTTTGCATGATATGAAAACAAGAGGACCACAGAACTTGTGATCACATCTCTCACACTGCCTCTTCAAAGGCACAAGGTCTTTACAAAACACAAGGCTATCAGTATGCCTCATCTTCCAAACAGAGACTGAAGGCTAAGCCTTACTTGCCATGCCTTCACTGTGGTTTTAATGAACATCTTCCTGATGATTGTATGATGAAAACCTGCTGTGACATCTGTGGAGATCCCTCCCATGAAACCAAGGGGCATGACAAAATCATTCAGTCCAGAAGAAAAACCCTAACAAACACTTCTCAGTCTACTGAGTCATCAACTACCACAAAGTGTAAAACATGTGGTAGCTCAGTACACTCAACTTCAGATCATGATTCATTAGCTAATTTTAAAAAGTCCTTGAGGACTAAGCCCACTAGGAGGTGGGGTAACAAGAAAAACTAACCCAGTTTACTATTTGTGTAGAAACACATCAGGGATCCTACTTGGCACCTCGATAGTGGATGCTCAAGGAGTATGACTGGTGTGAAGAGTTACCTGCACAAACATGTGGAAGAACTAGGACGCAAGGTAGTATTTGGTGATAATTCATCAACTTCCACTGAAGGTTATGGTTCAGTAAACTGCAATGGTATAGTTTTTACAAGAATAGCTTATGTCAATGGTCTCAAGTACAATCTGATAAGTGTGAGTTAACTATGTGATGCAAAATACATAGTTCAGTTTGATGACAAGAGAGGGACCATCATTAATGACAAGGAAGTAGTGTTGATTGCCCCAAGGAGGGATGACGTTTATGTCCTGGACATGTCATCCCTTACTCAAAATGGGACTTATCTATTCTCTAAGGCAAGTGAGACAATCAACTGGCTCTGTCATAAGAGACTCTCTCATCTCAATTTCAAGAGCATCAAAAACCTGGCCAAATAGAACAAAGTTCTAGGCCTTCCATCCCTGGTGTATACCAAAGACAAGCCTTGTTCTGCTTGTGAAAAAGGAAAACACCACAGGGCATCATTCAAAACCAAACAATCATTCTCTATCAAAAGGTGCCTGCATCTTCTCCATATGGACTCATTTAGACCTGTCAGTCCCATGTCCATTCATCATGAGAAGTATACTCTGATCATTGTGGATGAATACTCAAGATACACTTGGGTTTACTTCCTGACCAAAAAGAGTCAGGAAGCTGACACAATCATGTCATTTTTCAGGAACATTGAAAATCAAAATGATGTCATAAACAAATTAGAACTGACAGTGGCACTGAATTCAAAAACCATGACCTTGAGTGTTTCTGTGATGAGAAAGGGATTTTTCAGAATTTCACTTCTCCCTATACTCCTGAACAAAATGGAGTAGCTGAAAGGAGAAATAGAACACTCATTGAGGCAGCAAGGACAATGTTAAATGGCTCAGTCCTCTCAAAACACTTTTGGACTAAGGCAGTCAAAGCAGCCTGCTACACTCAAAGTAGGTCCATCGTTGTGAAAAGGCATAATAAGACTCCTTATGAGATATTCAAAGGAAGGATCCCTGACATCAGCTAATTTCATGTATTTGGGTGTCCTGTGTTTATTCATAATCACAAGGATCACTTGGGTAAATTTGATGCCAAAGCTGATGATGGATACTTCCTGGGATATTCTCTAGTTTCCAAAGCCTTCAGGGTGTTTAACACAAGGAGACAACAAACTGAGGAAACTTATCACATAACTGTTGATGAGAGCACTGAATCCATCAGGTTCTCCAGTTCCTCAGTTGAAGAAATTGGTATTGATGATTCTTCAAGGTATCCTCCTGATGAGTATCTCCCTGAGAATCACCCTTCAACTCAATACCAAGTTGATGTTGATGTCTCTTACTACATCATCCCTCACAATCTACCCCTACCAACCATCAGTGAGTTCATTGAAACTCAACAAGTCTTAAATGAGACAGCAACCACTGAACCAATTGTTTAGGAATCCTCAGAACAAACTGTTCCCACTAATGTCACTGAAGTACATAATCTTGAGTTACCTCAGGTTCCTGTGACTGAACCCACTCCTCAAGTAAATCAGGCTTCTACAAGCTCTAACTCCAATCCTAGACCTCAGGATAGCTGGACTAGATCCAAAGTTATTGAGCTTGTGAACATTATTGGTGAGCCTACTGAAGGCATGCTTACCAGAAGCATGACTGCTAAACTCAAGGCAGCCTCAGCCAATATATGCCATTATGCTGACTATCTCTCTGAAATAGAGCCTAAAAATATCAAAGAAGCCCTAACATATGAAAGTTGGGTTCAGGCCATGAGAGATGAACTGGAACAATTTGATAGAAATGATGTCGTGACCCTTGTCGAATGTCCAAATGGTGTTTTGGTCATTGGTATGAAATGGGTCTTCAAAAACAAGACTGATGAGAATGGCACCGTCGTCAAAAACAAAGCAAAACTTGTTGCCAAAGGATATAACCAACAGGAAGGTATAGACTATGAGGAAACCTTTGCACCTGTTGCTAGAATGGAAGCCATCAGGATCTTCCTAGCCTATGCAACCTACATGAACTTTAAAGTTTACCAAATGGATGTCAAAATTACCTTCCTGAATGGTAACATCAAAGAAGATGTCTATGTAAAACAACCTCCTGGTTTTGAAAGTAGTGAATTTTCCAACCATGTCTACAAGCTTAACAAGGCCCTTTATGGATTGAAACAAGCTCCCAGGGCATGGTATGAAACACTTTCAGCCTTCCTGATCCAAAACAAGTTTGTCAGAGGAAAGATTGACAACACTCTGTTCATCTACAGAACAAAAAGTGATGTCATCTTGGTTCAAGTGTATGTTGATGACAACAAGTTACAAGCTTTGCAAACAGTTTGAAAAAATGATGACAACAAAGTTTGAAATGAGCATGATGGGTGAACTCACTTACTTTCTTGGACTTCAAATCAAACAAACTGACAGAGGAATATCCATTTGTCAAGAAAAATACCTGAGGAACCTATTGAAGAAGAATGAGCTCACTGACTGCTCTTCAGTAAAGACTCCTATGGTTCCTCCAAACAACCTTGGCCCTGACCTCACTGGCAAATCAGTGAACCAAACCCAATACAGGGGAATGATAGGCTCCCTGATGTACTTACTTGCATCAAGGCCTGATATCCAATTCTCAGTCTGCCTGTGTGCTAGATATCAGGCTGATCCAAAAGAGTCTCATCTCACTGTTGTCAAGAGAATCATCAGGTACCTGAAGGGTACACCAAACCTTGGTTTGTATTACCCAAAATGCTCAGGATTTGATCTCAAGGGGTACACTGACTCTGACTATGCAGGATGTAATACGGATAGAAAAAGTACATCAGGATCCTGCCAATTCCTTAGTGGTAAACTTGTGTGTTGGAGTACAAAGAAACATCAGACAGTGGCCATGTCCTCAGCTGAAGCTGAATATGTAGCTGTTGCAGGGTGTTGTGCAAATGTACTCTGGATGAAGAGCCAACTGAGTGACTATGGCATTCCGTATAAGATGGTACCTATCTTTCATAATAACACAAGTGCCATAGCCATCTCCAACAACCCTGTACTTCATTAAAGAACCAAACACATTGACATCACATACCATTTCATCAGGGACCACATCATGAATGGAGAAATTGAATTACATTTCATCCCCACTTAATATCAGTTAGCTGATATCTTTACCAAACCCTTGGATGAACCCACTTTCACCAGATTGAAAGTTGAATTGGGCATGTTGGACATAGAATCAGGCAACTGATTTAAAATGTTCCATCCTGATGTAAATTCTCTTGGTCCCTGAACAAACCCATTCCTAAATGATAAATCATTCAAGGGGCTCAAGATGTCAAATGGCATTGAATACCCTAATTAAATGCTCCAAGTACTTAGTTAGTAATGTCCCAAGTAGGTAACTGATTCCTATTAAATATAGGAATATATGTCGCTTATACAACTGGCATCCACATCTTAGGCCCCCACACCTACTTCACCAATACCACTGAGCATTAAATGCTCCCTCACACACAAATATTTGTGATGACATCACTCTGCAAAAACGCCTTTTGCAGAGCCACACAACTGTTCATCCCATCATGTTGCGAGAAAAATAGGGTAAAAGGAATCGTGCTATTTAATGCGGATATCAAACATACTTTATTACAAAACTTTGAATTAATATCAAAACGTTTGATATCCGCAACAGCAAAACCCTAATCCATTCCCTATAAATACCCCCACAAAGAAAAATACACATATGCTTTCAAAACTTATCAAAACTCTTGCAAAATTATTTCAAGAAAAATCTGTTTGTTCAAACTGTGTATGTTTCTTCTTTGATACTAATTTTTCTCAAAACCAGACCTTTCTCAACACAATGGCTTCTTCTAAAGTCATCAAATACACTCCCAATGTGGATTTCCAAATGGAAAGCGTTGACCTGGCCAAGAACAATGTGGTAGGAAACTTTGCCTACCCTCAAGGGTTCCCTGAATACAGGGATGTGGTGAAGTTTCTTCAAAACTGTTTCCTCACCACCACATTCACAAAAACCCCCTTCTGTCATCTATCATGACTACTTGAGGGAATTTTGGTGCATAGCCGTGGTTGAAAACCCTGATGCACCAAAGGAGGCCACCATAAGGTTCTCAGTAAAGAATGGAACTAAGTTCCTAACTCTTAACTACAAGACCTTTGTCAAAGCCACTGGCCTTGACTATGCTGAGACCTTCACTGCCCAACCCACTGAAGAGGATGTGAAGGCAATTCTGCTGGAACTTGGGTCGTATGACAAAAATCACCTTGAGGTGACACCAGGGGCCCTCCTATCCAAAGCCCCAATCATCAAAACCTGGTTCCCATCCCCCTGGAGGATTCTGATGACCTTTGTCATTCAGGTCCTTGGGGGAAATAAATCCTCCACTGAGCAATTGAACACGACTCAAGCAATGACAGTGTACTATCTCATAGAGGGTAAAAAGATTGACCTTGGAGAAATTATCTTCAGGGACCTCATAGCAAAGTTGGGTGGGAAATGTAGGCAAAAACTCATGTCATACCCTAGATTCATTTCCTGCGCCCTGCAAGACTTGCTGGGGTCCGAGTATATTAAGCCTGATGCAGTAGACTTTGAGCCTGATGTCTTACACAAGGCTAATTATTCTCGCAACCCTATTGAGGTTACACCTGTCGCCCTGACAACGTATATGCTTACTGCTATCAAGGGTGACAACAAGATCTCACCAATTCCCTCTCCTACCAAGAAGGTGAAGAGGAAGAAGGGTCAGGGGTCTAGGAAGGTGGCTCAACCCAAGTCACTCGCCACTGAGACCTCTGCCCCCATGCCTGACATAAGGGGCAACAACAACAGACCCTGACTGCTGACACCCTCAGGATCATAACCCAATCTTTGGCCCCAAAACAAAGGCCAACGGAGGACACTGAGACATCATACTCAGTGTCCTCGGGCAAACCCATTCCCAAAGGCTCTGCTGATATAAACAAGCCAGTGGAGTTGGAATCAACCCAATCTCCACATCCTGCTAAAGGCTCTGGCAAATCACAACCAGAGCCTTAGGGAGCAAGGGGTCCTATATCCTCGGTGGGGCAGCACTACTCCACTGAGAAGGGGACCCACACCACTTCACATCCTGCTAAAGGCTCGGGTAAATCACAACCCAAGCATCAGGGAGTTACCGCCCCTAAATCTTCGGCAGGCCAGCGCAAGCCTGTTGGAAAGGGGGCAAAACCACTCAGGTGCCTGATGAGGACATTCGCAGAACAAAGCCTTTGTCTGAGGGAACAAAAACTCATCCCAAAGACTCAGAGGGAAACATACAACCCGCTGATAGGGACACAACAGTCATGATTCCTAAGGATGACACTGGGAAATACCCATCAGTGTCTGAAGGGGTCACGGGGGACAAAAATTCAGAGGGAAAAAGGCCACCCGCTGATATGGAACCCATAACCACTCCCGGAGGTGCCCACAACTTGGGAACTGGCTCTAAGGACCAGGTAGATAAAACCTAGTCTACTGGATTAGAGGGGTCAGGACCTGGCCAAAATGAAGGTAAGTCTTCTTATGAAGAGGAGCCGGATAACCTTTTGTTGCAGATTCAGTCCATGGCTGATGCTCAGGCAGCCCTATTCTCTGATGATGACTTCCACAGTGATGAGGAGGTTTTTGAAGCTAGAGATGATATGGTGGTTGACGAGACAGTTCCTGAACCAATCCCTCAGTCTCCTCAACCCTCTGACACTAAGGCTGCTGAAACTCACTCCGAATCAGAATCCTCAAGAGACTATCAAACTCCTCTCGCTGGGAAGTTCTTTACCAAATTCATTAAGAAGACGACTAATGCCTTATTCAGGGGAGTCACAGATGAGGTTTTTGACATGCACACTGAGCAGGCGGTTCATTACTTCAACCTTAAAGATGTTGTTGAAGATTTTAATGACGATGTCAGGGAGCAAAATGCCTCAGTCTCCTTCTCCCTGACACAGATGGTCTCCCACCTTAGCAAGTTCCTTGAATCCCTAAACAAGATGAATACAGGGGTTCAGTCCATTTAAGAATTAGTTAAGGATGATCCTGAACTCACAAAGAAGCTCCTTCAGGCATCAGAGACCTATCAGCTCAATTCAGTGCATCTCACCGAGCTACTCATCCTGATGAAGTCCTTCAATCTTCAGGCTCTCAGTAACTCAGTGGAGGCTGTCAAACCCTCCCTTACTGCCTTGGATCTCTCAGTGGCAGCTCAGTCTCAAAAGTCAACCTCCCTGGCTTGGAGTTTTGGTTCTCATTTAACAGCCATAGAGAATGCTCAGGCATCCCTTGAAGCCAAAGTCTCAACTATTTAGAAGGATACCTCAGACATCAAGTCCATGATGACTGAGATCTAGCAGGCCTTCAAGGGTTCTTCTACCTCTGCATCAGTCGCTCCAACTTTTGCCATCACTGCAGCTCAGGCAACAGTTGAGGGGGAGAATGTCACTAATGCCCCTTATACTGACGCCCATGATGAAGCTACCAATGTTGCTTCAAGAGGGCAGCCCTCTCACACTGAGGGGGAGCATGTCACAGAGGCCACTCCAATCTCATCAGTTCAACTACAAGATGAAACAGTCTCTTCATCTCGTCAACAGGATAAAGGCAAAGCATTGCTACAACACCTGAACCTGAAAGAGTATTGAAGCCTGCCTCCACCATTGTAAGACAGGATCCTGATGAACCAATCACAGTTCCATTTTTTATCAATGGGGTAGTCCATCACCTCACTGATGATCAAATTCAGGCCTACTTGGAGAGAGATGAAATACTCAAAATGGTGGCTGTTGAAGAAAAGATGAGCAAACCTGAACTCATAAAGGTTGTTCATGAAGAGGCTGAGAAGATTGGTTTGGCAACTAAGGAACTGGCTACTGAGCAAGCCAGAGCTGCCTTCAAAAAGGCTCAGGAGGAAGAGATGAGCGCCCTGAAAAGGAAAAGAGAAGAAAAGCTCAGGAATGACGCTCATATCAGGAAGACCAGGATTGAAAGGTACACTTGGGTGATGAAAGAAAGACTCAAACCTGAAACCATCACTGACATCAAAATTCATCGCAACACCAAGCCTGCAATTGTCACAGTCTTCAGAGGGCAAGACCAAAGAGTTATGGACATCCATGGTCCATTCAGGTTCACTGACTTTGGGATCTCTGAGTTGGATAAACTCCGACCAATCATCTCTAAGAAGACTAATGTGGTGGTTCCTAGTCTCCTGAAATCACTAAAGCTCAGGTATGAAAGACTGATGGAAATGCCTGAAGCTCTTGGCATTCCCTCCCTGCTTCCAGCTCCCTCTACTCAACCTGCTCCACCAAAGGTCACCAAAAGGAAGAGGAAGCAAATTGAGTCGGAGCCTGAGATAAAGGTCCCAGGATTGGATTGTGACAGGTCTCTTCCTGAAGGAATCATCTTTATGGACAATGTAGTGTTTGAAGTCCCTGAAAGAGGTCTGTGCTTTACTGATGAGTATGGAAACCTTGCTTTCCAAAGATGGTCAGACACTGACAGGGCAGGGATTAAGGCGATACTCATGTACCTAATGTTGGCTTCTCCTGTTAGGTGTGCTAAAAACGTAAGGTTCTGCCAGGACCTTAGAGCTAAGATTGAGGAGCACCCTGAGAAGCACCTCCTGAGATCCAAGAAGGCAAAGCTTGATGCACTTGGCTATCAACTGAATATCTGAATCTGCAACCAACTATCTTTTTTTTTGTTTTTGTATTATCAGTAGGAATTGTAAGAACTATTAATAAACTTTGATGTTCTTTTAAGTTATATGTGTCCTACTGTAATTACATCAACACTCAGTGAGAGATGAAGACCCATGCCAACTCACACTGGAACATGAGACACTTAGGCTATTTGTATATCCAAATAGGGGGAGACTGTTGGGTCACTGAATTCCCCAATCCTCCTCTAACAAGGATGTGAACATAAAATAACCTAAGTGTCGTAAACACAAATAAGTCACTGAGTGAACAATATCTCAGTGAGTCATCTTCAGGATGCTTAGAGCGAGTCTACTAAGAAAGGTTCACCATTCAGTGAGGCGGAACTCAGTGAGTGCTATCTAAGCTAAGAAGAAGGTGATGGGTTCAGTGAGGATGACAATAACTCACTGAACCCCCAAGACTCCTCAACAACGATTAAGGTACTGAAGACCGATGACTTGAAGACTGAAGATTTGGCGGGACTGGGAGGGAAAGTTTGAACTAGTTCACTAAAGTGCTTTATCACTTTAAGGTCAAAGTTTCCCCAAATGGCTAAATCCAGTCTGTCATCAGAAAGCACCTTTTGGACTTAACCCAAAGAAGGTTCCCTTGCCAGAGAATAAAATCTATCAAGATTTTATTAAGGAAGTCTTATGTCCATTGTGTATTATAGTTGTTCATACTTGTGTATAAATAGGTAACATAAATGAGGAGTAAAAGTTGACAAGTTTGTGCATTTAATGCTAAGCATTCACAAACCACTTTTACTCCTCCAAAGAACAACACTGTCCCTGAGATAGCTCAGTATGACCTATAGTTGTCACTCAAACGTTGTTTGAGTTTAGTGAGGAGTTCATACCATACTTGTCATTCAATCCCAAGTGTTATTCCGCAAATACTTGGGTATAATTCTTTGATTAACTTCTAATAAGAATTAAACGTTGAAAATTACTCTCTTTTCTTTACGTTTATATTTGTTGTTAATCTTAGTTACATTTGAGTTAAAAGTCATATATCTTGGTTAGGTTAACTCTTTAGTTATTGTTAACCAGGTAAAACAGACCAACAAAATTTGCACCTGATGGCGAGATGGCCTAGAAGACCTTGAAGGTGACAGCGTCAGGTGTATTTAATGGTAGGAGGTATTAACTTATCACGACTTACACACGAAGTAACTGTTACTGTCTTAGCCATAAAATCTTCATACAAACTCATATTTAGGTGGTTCAAAAGGCCACGGAATCGGGACGAAAAGATCTATAATTTGATGAAAAAAATGGTGCTGACACCATCAATTGTTAAAGCTGACGTCGTCAGATCGGCACGGACAGAAAATCTGCCTATAAATATAACCTTATAACTAGACTTTTTGTAAGCCCTAAACCCTAAGTCCGATTCTAGGGTTTATGTAAGTATTTTTCCAGCAACTTAGAGGGTTTCAATCAATCCATAAACATCGTGTATTGCTTTGTTGATTCTATCTTAATTATGTCTTCCATTATCATTGTTGCTTGCTCTTTACTAATTATGTTTGGCTAATTCACCTTGTGTTTACCTATTATTTTATGAAACTTGTTTATAATTAATTAGATCTCATTGTTTTCGTGACAACTCAATGAATCTAATTGGTTTAGTTTATAATTCTTGCTTCCTACTGTCTCTTGTTTGATTGATTGATTCACATTAGGTCTAAGAAAATTGGCTGACCTCTATATGTAACTAGCTTGAACATCATAGAAAAGGCAATCGGATGTGCACTATGGTTTCATTTATTGTATTTAACGCATGAGTAGATGTTGATGATTCTATGATAGGATACTAAACGTGTCGTCATAAGAGGAGATAGATATTCATAGAGTTGGGGAAGGCTATGCACACCCCCACGACTAGTATTAAGGAATACAACGCTTCAATTACAACAAGTGTGGCAATTCAGTAGGTAGAATTGGATAGCTAGCAAGGAGTAATATATCATAGGAAGATACGCTTTACTTCCCTTGTAGAACCCTAATTAACTTTTCTTGTTTTTAGTTTATAAAATTAGTTTTTGGTTAGTTGGATAGCAACTAATTTCGCCCTTCCTTCCAAAACCGAGATTTTACTGCTTTCATAAAATATAAAAAGAATCATCCCTCACCTTTAGACTTAGATTGACATACAATTCAACCTAACGACACTATTCCCCTAGAGAACGATCAATCCCCCGGACATACCATATATTACACTACAACGATCAGGTACATTACCTGGTGGATTGCAAAATCTCTCAAGATCCTTTGAGAGGTAAAACCTTTTGCGAGGTTGCAAAACACACATCAAGATGATATCACTATTTTTCATTTTGGCATTTATGTTTACCTATGGGTTCAATTCATTCATTTAATTACTTTTTGGAACAGGTTATTGATTCATTTTGGTTGAAAAATGAAGACGATCTAACGGTAAGAAAACTAAAGCCATTTTTTAAAATTAATTGAGTAGCAGACCACTGAAGTCGGAAGTTGGAGGTCCGAAGCAATACAAAGGAGAAAGTTTGAGCCAACATTGAAAATGCAGGTAAAATATGTGTTTGAAAAGAGTTTCACTGCGTTGTGTTTTCATTTGTGTTTCTAGTCTTTCACTTAATTTGACATGCTCTTTTTGGCTTTTGGATAGGTGGCACTCAAGTGTAGACAACCTAGTATATGGAATTTGTTTTAGGAGGGGTCGACACACCTCCACATACAATAGCAGCTGCACGCAAAAGGTGAGGTGCGTACAGATACATTATCCAGTAGCCGTATGTTATTTTGCTATATGTATTCGGTCGTATTAAACCACCATCACTGTTGTTGTTTTAGGTATACATCATTCAACCCCAACGCCTGAAATAGTGGCCGATTAATCAATAAAGACATCATCGGCTGCCCAGCAAGGTGAGTCTTAGATAGTTAGTTAGCCAATGTGCGTTTGGGATGAAAACTCTTTGTATAGTAGGAAAGCCACTATTAGATTTCAATCATAGGTTTTTTTTTTTTTTTGTCCTTTGTGTAAGGTTTTGATTTTTGGTTTTATATGCGTTTTGTTGTCGATATCGCGAAGAGTACTGACAAGGGAAAGAGAAATCTCGGTGATATCTGTTACAAGCCTCTTAACGTATCTTCTTCGGTCTCAGCTGTTATTATTCCTTTATTGGTTCTCTCCATTTGAATTTCCTGCATGTATATGTCAACGACTGCATCTTCGTATTTCTGATTTTAGGTGATATGCGGCCCACTTCAGGTATTTTTTGGTGGTCTTCATGTATATTCGATTTTTTCATGTATTGTATATTTGTGATAAGTTTTTATTATGCAGTTGCTATTACAGACCCGGTTTCAAATTCCAATGTCGTACATGTTTTTGAGATTATCGAGTTACTTAGGGCCCAAAGTTAGCAAACATGTGTTTTTGATAACATGTGGTACTTACTATTATGTTTCTTACTTCTGTTTTGTGTATCTTACAGAGGCTTAGCCACCACACATGTTCCCTATGGCGCTGATTCCTCTCCATCTGCTTCGGGTAATCTTCAACGTACACCCCAATCAGGTCAAGCTAGCCATGTCAGACGAGACTTATTTTTTTTGGGTTTTCTTACCTTCTTATTGCCATTGCTACACACCATGATGTCTATATATTGGTCTCTATTTCTTATATATTCACTGCATTTGATACGACTTCGTTATGCAGGCTCTGTCACAGATTACAACACGAGGTCAAATACCATACGTGCTACTAATGGTCTTGACTCCTGTCCATAAGCTTCGGGTAACTGTCAGCGTGTACCACAATTAAATCAGTTAGGGAACTTTCACGTATCATATTCACAACACGAGGTCAAATACCATACGTGCTACTAAAAAGAGCTATAATACAAAATATATTAATCTGAGGTATTTTGATGCCATGTCTGTTGCTTCTTTGGTTTCACTACTGGAAAAGTATGAGTTTTGTAATGATATAGAAGTTCATTGGGTTTTTTTTTCATTTTTTTTTTTAATTTTAATTTCTTTTTCAAAGACCGAAAGTCCATACGTATGACTAGGAATCAGATACATTTGATTTTGATGGGATCCATAGTAAAATTGCATCACAGAAGCGCGTTAAAGAGGTAGTTACAAAGCCTTTGGTCGGAGTATGCTAATTTCCTATGGTGAAACATGATCATCATATATTTAAGATGTCTCTTTGGTTGCAATTTGATACATAGATCGAGTTACAGTATATCTGTTGTTTAGCTTACACATATAACTCTTATTAATTTACATTCACTTAATTCCCTCAAGTTTCATGGAGTTGTATTAAATGATCTTATCCTTTTTAGAAAATGCAACCGTTAGCAGCATCGCGCCAAGGTTAGCCAGGCATCTTTATCTAATCCGTTAGAATGTAGTATGTATTTGGGAGATTGCGACCAACTACCTTAAATAAAATGATGTTGCAATGTCTCATACACGCGATCTTGCGTGTGTACATTTTTGTTTTGAACATAATATTGTTAGCAGTTTGAAACTATGTTATTTTATGTCGTTTTAGACTTGGCCTACCAAATCGCTATATTCTTTAATAAACAACATTATAAACCAAATAGCGGACGGCCGCCTCCATATTTGTTTAATTTATATGATAAGAACCTTGTATATTGTAATAAATAGTTAGATACTAAATGGTGGGCTTAGAAACTAGTTAAGTTAATATGCTAAATGTTATGTTAGCTGACGTGTCATTGTATAGGTGCTTATTTGTTAATCAAGCTTTAATTTTTATTTTATGCCGACTTAACCTATAAAAACACTAACGGGCAGTGGACCTGATCAATGTATCCTAGTTGGTAAGTAGGGTGTCGATCACTAAGAGTGAATTTCTAATATACTAATTTTAAAGGTATTCTACTCTACTAAATTAACCTAAAGTAACGCAAAGGAGGGTTCAACCTAAGAGACTGGCACATGTTTGGTTTTATATTAAACTAATTTAAACTAAACAAACAATAGAAGTATGAAGACACCAAAGATAAGAAGAACGTGTTAACCAATTTTAGTCACATATGATTAAGTTTTGATAAGTTCCTAAGACCTGTAGTGATGGTGCTCACGACTAGGCGCGGTCAATCCTACCTCTTGTTTCCCTAGAGTCTAGATTCCATTTTAAGTCTTCTAGACTAATTAATCATGTCACAATTAATCGGAATCCGCCTAAAACTGCTTAATAATTACTAAGTTTATGATTAAGTAGTTTGTCACTTGTTTTATTGCTAGTTTTATATGCTGAGTGTCGTAATCAATTCTCTCTCATTGGTATCTTGACTATAAGCGAGTAAACTCTTAATGATTACTTATGTCTATTATATTTAACCTTTTTTAAGGGCTTACACTAACTTATAATGCTAGTGAAGAAGACGTGGGAGGGGTATGGCAACATAAGCAAGCCATAACTAGACATCGAGGTTATCAAAGCACATATAACAAGAATAAAATAAACAACATACAAACTTTAATCGATGGGAAAATAATTTTAAGGGGAGCAATATGGCAGTCACAAGCCCATCAATTCTGATGAATTAAAGCTTACTATTACAATAAAATAAAACTACTTAATGAATATAAGTAATTAAAATGAAGACTGAGCAACCAATCGAATTAGTAACAAATCAAAACATCAAATAATCATAAACTTGGCTAACACCTCCCATAATCTCTATAACAAAGTACATAAACATAATCATAATGAATAGAGTATGAAACATAGTGAATACGATACGCTAACCGAATGATTAAGTAATATAACATTGATTAGAGATGCTCTTCAATGATGATTGGGTCTTCAATGTTGATCTTCTGCTGTTTGAAGGTGTCTTGATCGTCTAGGAATGACCCTAAGGGTCCTCAATGATACCCTAATTCGTTAATGAGTCTTCTATTTATAGTTTCTGAAATCGGGGTTGATGCGGCGCATCTAGAGAGTTAGATGCGCCGTATCTATAAGTAAACATAGCCTCCAAGTCTGAAACTGACCTGATATGGCGCATCTAGAATTCTGATATGGAGCATCACCCAATATGGCGCATCTAAATATCCAATGCACCACATCTCCTTCAGAATCAGATAGATCTCCTTTTTCTCTTTCCGTAGCCGCTTGAACGAGGTAAAACGGAGTCCGGATGAAGATTTTATGACCAAAATACGAAAGCATCTTCGAGTGTCGACTTGTAATCTTTAACTTCTTCTTTAAGCTTCTAATCTTCACTTGATTTCTTGGTAAGGATTGTAAATGGACGATACGACGCATCGAATTGGTCCGATGCGGCGTATCAAGGTAACCTCGTGTGGGGTCCAAGATTATAATATTCATGAATATCCGCACATCGCCTTTAGATGCGGCGTATCTTCAATCTCTTATGCGGCGCATGTTCTTCTGTGTCTTGGATCATCTTTGGTGAAGTCTTTATATTGATACGCCGTATGTCTAGAATGTAATACGGCGTATCTGAAGTAGAACAAGTTGGGTTTTCCTTATTGACCAAAGTTTCATATACGGTGCATGGTATAAATCCATACGGCACATGCTTCAAAGTCAGGCAATGGTCTTCATATTCGTCTGAGTCTTGTTATACGGCGCATCTATCAAGAATGATACGGTATATTCTTCATCATCTCAGTAGACTTTTCCATCTTGATCCATTTTGCTCCAATTTACGTCCAAAAAGGCTAACTTTCACCAAATGCTTGTTTATAACTGAGAATTACAAAAGTAAGCGATTAAGTATTGATCCTCATATTAAAAAATATAAAACAATCGAATAACATAGATATATGATGCCAAGAAAATGTACTTATTTAACGTCATACTTAACCTAGTCATTGTAATAATGTTAGTTCAAGCCAAAACTTAGCCCAAAGCCCGCCAAGCCCAACAAAGGGGTGTCTTATGAATAAGTAACCAAAACACCATTCATTTGGAAGGTGTGCGAGTATGTGTTATTGTGTGTGAAATACAAAAAGCTCTCCACCATTCTCTCTTCCTTTCCTCTCCACGTCTCTCTCTCTACATTCACTCTCTCTCTCTCTCTCTAAACCTCTATCTCTATTATTTTGTGATTGATAACAAGTGTTATGAGAAACCTAACAATTGGTATTAGTCGCCTAATGATGATGATCTAGAGTGATTTTGTGTCTCAAATTCCGTGTTTTTAAACATGTTCTTGGCACTCAAATTGCAAACTTTTGGTTCGAATTTATTGCAAGTGTAAGTTCGAGTTGTTAGAGTGTTATTTAATTGTAGTTAAATAACATTTTTGATAACCCCAAGCAAAAATTTACAATAAAAACGGATCAAAAATGAGCAAATTCGTGCCTTGAAAGTGTTTTTGCACGTTTTTAGGTCCAACGCGTTTTTCATCTCAAAATCTTAATTCTAACGTGTTTTAATACGAAAGTTGTTGTTTTCTTAAGGTATACACTTTTTAGTATATGATCTTGCAAAAGAAACGAGCTCAACGGGCTCAGATGAGAATATGTGAAAAAGCAGTCATAACACAAAACATAGTGGACTAATTAACAAGTAATAGACCAACCTAAACAGCTTTCATATATACATACATTGGGCCAAGGCAAAAGTTTATAGTTAAAGAGTCAGTCTTATTTGGTAGTGAAAAAATCTTTTTTTGTTTTTTTTTGGTCTAAAACCAATTGTCGAAAGCACTATAGTGCACATAAACACCCCAAATCCGTCTGCTATAAAAAGAAGTCAATATGGTCCAAGTATAATCTATGTTCGTTTAGTCTCATCCTTCCTTGAATTGGACTTGACAAATGTATTGCTAATTAATATTTTAGTAGACTTCGGATGATTTAGTTGGATATCAAATATCAAACGAAACAAAAGTAAGGTTTTAACATCTTAAAGGTGTTTCAATGTTTGCATCACGTTGACGATCAACTTTTTCTTAAGGCTAGAAATTACAAATGTACTTGGATTGGGTTAAAGAACTAAAGAAGGCCGCATTATATTTCCAAAAATCTAAAAGAAGCCCAAACACAGGCCCATATAAGTTACCATTGCAACTAATAAGGTTCTCAATACTTCTCATGTTTTTCTTTTTGAACTTTCTCATGATGTTTAAGAAGACGGTAAAGAACGAAACTAGTTAAATACACCCGCGTAAACATATTCTGAACACAATCTACTAGTAACTGATAAACAAGATTTGTTCATCCGTGATATAATGTGATAATAGTCTGACTAGAATGCAAATATCAGTTTTGTTTGCATGCATACAAAAAGAGCATAAATGATTATTTGTGTATTTTGTACGGTGGTATCGGTATTGGTATTGAGCGCTAATCCATGGGATTAATGCATGCAACATATCATCTCAAATGATCCGGCCAAGTGTCACCAATTTGGAAAATATACGCGAGTCATTTACGTAAACGTGATCCAGAATTGGTCATCGACACCTAAGTATGGTAATCTGAGGCATTTTAGTATTAAGAACCTAATGAGGGTGGTTATAATTATTTGTTATCATGTAAGTTTCGGGTAACGGTTGCCGTGTGGGGACTCTGGTAACGGTTTCCGTGTGGGGCACTGGGAATTCACCAAATTATTGTCCCCCTTAAAGGAAAGATGGGTTTAACATGGTCCAATTTTGTTATGGGGCACTTTGGATGTAATCATATTTTTCTTTATCAGAATTACTATAGCCAAGTTTAAAGTTACCTGGTCTTTATCAAAGTTGAAAGACTCAATGAGAAGTCTTTAGAAAGTAGACACCCAAAAATGCAGCATCGTTGGTCAAAGAGTTTTTTTTTTTTTTTTTTTTTTTTGAACGACGTTGGTCAAGGATAAACGATCTATAAATGCACTTCTTATACAATTTCATAAGTATTGATTACTAATTATTATATATACTAAAAGGGGGAATGTTTTACTGTTCGACACTGTAGCTACAGTGGACGAAACAGTGCACGATTGCAAAATAGTCCCTAAGGTGAAACTTTCGTTGCAAGATATGTCCTTCGGGGACTAACGATGCAACACGTCAAGAATTTTATGGACTTTTTATGTAAAAAAACATATTATTTCTAGAATTATTTCGTACCAAACGAATTTACAAAAATGGTCCTTCCGGTTAGCTGTAAATAGCACCGTTAGTCCCACGTTAGCGATCTTTTGCAAATTTAGTCCTTAATAATTTTTTTCCTGATCGTTTTATTTCGATTTTAGATTAGACACAACATTCTCGCAGCAACGCGCGGGTGCCCTCACTCGTTAGTACTAAGACTCGGTTATGATTTTAGCCAAGTACTTGTTTAATAGCTTTTTGAACAAATAACCTATACTTTGAACTATGGGTGTTAATCGAGGCGGGTTGGTCGGGTTCGGGTCAATTAGGGTCGGGTCGGTTAACCTGAATTCGATCCTATTTGAATTCGAGTTAGTCTAGTTTTGGTAATTCAGATCCGGTCCACTCGGGTTCGGGCCAACCAGAATAGATTGTAATAAATTTGGCTATTTGTACTCATTTAAACATATAATTCATAAATAATATATTAAAAAAAAAAGTCATTTATTTGAGTCAATCGGGCCAAGCTGAACACAAATTAGCCAAACATTTTCATCCCAATATCCGACCCTATTTAGTATTTGAGTTACTTGTATTGACCCAAATAACCCAAATAAAATTATTGACCCAAATAACGCGACCAGAGTAGGCTTGATCAAGTTCGGTTCCGCGTCAAGTCGTGTTTTTTGACGCCCCTAGGCACTTAGGGAGGAGGATGGGACATGGCCAACCCAAACACACTTTTTAAAATTGTTGAGCCAACATGATCAAGATCTCTTTATGTTTTAATAATGACAAATAAACCATCGAAACACATAAAATAACAAACGTTAGCCAAATTCCCCGGAGCCCATATCTGCTCCTGGCCCGCTGCCCGCGCGTCAATGTTTGGGTGACGCGCCAGGCCACTGTATGGCTTTGGGCGAAATTTGAAAGTCGGTTTTCCCCTTACCCGAAAAATGTGGATCTTTCAATACAGGTATGAATATGTTATATGCTTAATTGAGAACACCCAAAACGAGTTTTGAGATTAGATTGATCCAACTTTTAAAGCACCCATTCACGGGAAAACGCCAACTCATGGTTTCTAACTATCGCCTCTAGCCAAGGCTTTTCTAAACTTAGAGAGCTTATATACTTCACGTAACATCATGTGAAAGCATCCATATGCTCATATTCCGTGCTTACGTCTTCTCTAATTACGTAACGGGTTTACTCCCTTATTGGTCAAACTAAGTCAAAGGTCACTTTGCGTAAACGTATCCTTTCCCACTTGGGTTATGCTTTACATCTAGGCAAAGCACTTAACTTGTTTGAACCAAGGTATTAGTTGAGAACGTCGAGTCGTGGAAAGTCATGAGATATGAAACTATGGATTCTCGACGTTGTGTTACAATATTCTCTTACACTCTCTTACAAAGGTGTACCTTTGTCTCTTCATACACTCCCACACAGTATTCCCTCTCCATATACAATCTTTGTACACACACACATATACATACCTTGTACATTTGTACACATACTTCTCTACACACACTTAATTTCAAAATACACACACTACTCACATCCAACTCTTCTCTACACATACTAGCCAACTCACCATATCCAATCATATCCAAATCATATATTCTCTTACACACTCTTACATATTCCTTTACACACTCTACATCTCAATCATCCATCCTCTTACAACACATCTCAACCATTCACTCACCCTCATCTCTATTCCATCACATGTGTTTAATCCAAGTCATCCATTTCAAACCAAAATCATCTCAACCATTAATTCACCCTTTCCCCCTAAGCAAAGCATATTCCTTTGGAATATCTCTTCTTAGTCCAAACATAGGCTCCCTTTGATCCTAGCCATCCATTTCAAATAAACACATCTCAACCCTCCATATTTCCCACATGCCAAATAATTTGAAAAACCAAAAGAGTCTCCCTTTGATCTCCACCATCCAATTCAAACCATCTCATCTCAACCCTCCATCTTATTCTTTCCCCCCAAGTAAAGGAATATACCTTTGGAATATCCCATGGCATATCCTCTTCTCTATTATGCCATGTGAGGAATACCATTTCTACCCCTACCAAATTACCCTTTCTACTCTTCTACCCTTGGTATTTGGTTTTCTAATAAACACTTCACAAAATGATTTTCTAATTGGCTATTTGAGTTGGTAAACCTTAGATTGATTAATGTTAAGGTTTAGTGTGAAGTACAATTGGGGGTTTAGTAAGGATAGGTATTTACAAGGACCAACACCCAAGTCTTGGGAAAACTTGTGACAGAGTCCTGGCGCGCTGCCCGCGCGTTGATGCGCGGGTGACGCGCCAGCCTCGGTAAAATTTTCCCAAGTTTGGGTCTTGGCCTATAAATACCCCCTTGCCTCTTGTATTCCTCACCCCTTGCCATTATTCTTTCTCTCTACATTCTTTCTCTCTAAACACTCTCAAATCTCTCTATCTCTAATCTTGTGTTCTTGATTCTCACTCTAACATCTTTGAAAGAACACATCTCCTTGCAAGGGAAGAATCACAAGAACCTAATCCACTCTTGTGATTGTGTCGAGGGTCTTCTTATCTATACCCTTTCTATTACAATCGAGTCTCTAGGTTAGGTTAGGGCTTGGTTGAACAAAAACTTATTCATTCATTCATTTGATTGTAAAGGAAGTCTTGTGTCTTGCTGACCAAACCTAGATCATTGGGGATCTAGTTGGGGTTTGATACTTCTGGTGGGAAGTCTTGGTAGTGGTCTTGGTGACCCTTAGGTGAAGTCGAATCGCGAGATTCTTTTCGGTGGTTTTCGAGGGCGGAATACCGTGGGAGTAACTCCTTCTTTGTGAGCATCGATATTGGTGAATATTGGTGGAGTGAATTGTAACGGTTTGTAGTCCACCGAAAGGATTATACTAGTGAATAGTATCGGAGTCGCGGATTTGCAACTGGACATACGGATGGTATAAACCCCCCATCCCGAACCAGTATATATCGTTGTGTTCTTACTTGCTTTATATACTTTGGTTGTGTTGGTGGTTGTTGGATTATTGTACAACCACTTGGTGTTCTCTTTGGCTTAAAGTTTTTAAACATCTAAAAAGCCGAAGAAACCGTATTCACCCCCCCCCTCTACGGTTCTACAATTGGTATCAGAGCGGAATACTCAAGTTTTTGAGCATTAAAGCCTTCCCGAGAAGTCGTTTTATGTCAAAAGCTTCTTTTCCAAAAATTTAAAATCCTAACTAAGATTTTTGGCAAAGTAGAGTATAGATCGATGGCTCAAGAGAACTATGTTGAGTGGTGTTCTATGCAAAGACCACCTTTGATAGAAACCGATGGGTTTTGTTTTTGTAAAACCCGGTTTGAGACATATGTTAGGTCCAAAGATCTTGATTTGTGGGAAATCATCCAAAGTGGCAACTTTGAGTTCATGGTGGAAGACTCAGAAACAAAGTTGTTGGTGAAAAAGCCACATTTGGATCTTAATGGTGATGAGAGGAGAAAGCTTGGTAAGAATGATGAAGCCAAGATGTTAATCTACAATGCTCTACCTCGAAGGGAGTTCGAGAGGGTCCATGTTTGTAAACCCGCTAAGGAGATTTGGCGTTCTCTCATCATCACTCACCAAGGCAACTCTCAAGTAAAGGATTGCAAGATCGATCTACTCATACAACAATATGAGAAGTTCTCGATCTCGGATGAGGAAACCATTGATAATGGTTACACAAAGTTCAATGCTATTATCACTAACCTCACGGCTCTAGATCCTAGCTTCTATAACAAGAACCATGTGAGAAAGTTTCTTCGAGCACTTCTGATAAAATGGAGGCCAAAGGTGACGGCCATAGAAGAAGCCAAGAATTTGGCGGAACTTCCCCTTAACAAGCTTATTGGGAATCTCAAGGTCTATGAAATGATCCTTGAGAATGACAAAGCTTGCACCAAAGACAAGAAGGAGAAGGTAAAGTCTTCGGCTCTCAAAGCTAAGGTCACAAAATGTCAAACAAGTGAAGGAAGTGATAGTCAAGAAGGAAGTGATGATGAAGATGACGAAGAGTACAACTTGATGGCAAAGAACTTTAGGAAGTTCCTTAGAAGAGGCGGCAACTTTAGGCACAGTAATAGAGTTGGAAACCAAGGGAATGATGGAAGGACCAACTTTGGTGGAAGTCGAGGTGGTGACAACAAAGTTGGTGAGAGCTCTAGACGCACACAAGGATGCTATAACTGTGGTGAAAAGGGTCACTTCATGAATGAGTGCTCTAAGCCAAAAGCAAACAAGGCATTCGTGGGTGGAACATGGAGTGATAGTGAAGATGATGATCAACCAACAAAGGAAGATACTTGTCTCATAGCTCAAGAAAAACTTGAGATACCCCTAAACTCTTCTTCCTTTAATAATTTAGATATCAATGATTTGCAAGAGGAGAATGAGAATTTTAGAAAAACACTTGAGAAAACTCTTAATGAAAACTGCATCATTGAACAAGAACATAGTAAACTCAATAAGAAAGTTAATGAGCTTGAAAAAGAAGTCAAGAAACTAAATCATTTTAAAAAGGCAATTGAACCATGTAAAAGTTGTGAGTCACTCACACTTGAGGTTGACTCTTTAAAAATAAAGTATCTAAACTTCAAAAGGAGTCTCTGAGTTTTTCAAAATTTAAGAAAAGTACAAATAATTTAGAAGAAGTTATTGGTAGCCAAAAGAGGTCCCAAGATAAGGAAGGTCTAGGATTTTCAAAACAAGGAGAAATCACTTCCGTAAGCCTGACAAAACCAATAACATTTGTAAAGGCTAAAGAAAACGAGATTCCAAAATTTTTCGAGGCTGACGCGCTGCACGACGCGTCAATGCGCCAGAAGCGCGCCAGTCCTCTGAGGGAAATTGGAGAATCGTCGAAAACTTTTGTCAAACCAATTACTCCTCAAGCTCCTCTTGCAAACACTCGAGGTAACCAAGTTTCCGGTACAATGAGAAAGAACCCAAAACAACTTTACAAGTCGGGCTATCATAATGGTCTTGGTTATACAAAACCTCGAGTTAATACTAGACCACTTTTGCCTACACCCAATATGAGACCTACTAATCTATATAACCAAAGACCTTCACTTCAAAATAATCAAAGAAGAAATTTTTATAATTTTTATCAAAGGACATCTCACTACCAATACATCAACTATCAAAGGAGAGACAACTCCTTCCCAAACCAAACCTTCTTTAGACCTCAAGGATATAATAACTATAGATCAAGGTATCAAAGTCAAAATAATTTTCAAAATAATCATTGGTCCGCTTTTCTAGCTTTGGTATTGAGAAATTGGGTGTTTTACTTCAAGACCCAAGAATGTTCAACTTAGGTAACTCATATGCTAACCAAAATGGACCCAAGAAGCAATGGGTACCAAAAGTATGAGTTGTAATTTTGTTGTTGGTTTGTCTCAAAAGTGATCTACAACCGGACGAGTGGATAGTGGTTGCACTAAACACATGACCGGGAATAGAAGATTGTTTACATCATACACGGCGTATAATGGCAATCATGTCATTTTTGGGAGCGAACTTAACGGAAAAATTATCGGTAAAGGTAATGTCCTTCATGACTCCATTGAAATTACCAACGTTGAGCATGTTAGTGGTTTAAACTTTAATTTGATTAGTGTGAGTCAACTTAGTGATGATAATTGTGAGGTAAATTTTACTAAAGTAGATTGCTCTATTAGTAAAAATGGTGTTGTACTAGCTAAAGGTCGTAGGCGAAACAACTTGTACACCTTTTAATCATAGATTATTTGTAACAATGTATGCATTTCAAACATGGTAAATAACGCAACGCCTTGGCTTAGGAAGTTAGGTCTTGCCGACAAGATAGTAAGCAATTTACCATTGTTGAGTTTTGAAAGGCATTATTGTGATACATGTCTAGGGAGTCAAGGACAAGCAATCAATAGAAATAGGCATGAAGAGTCAACAAATAAGGTTTTAGAATTGATACACTTAGATTTGTATAATCCATCTCCAATTCAAAGTTAAGGAGGAAACTTCTACACTTTAATGATTGTAGACGGTTATCCAAATTGTCTTGGATAGTATTTTTAGAGAATAAGGATGAAGTCTTAAATAAATTTGATATTTTTAAGAAAGAAACTCGTAAACCTAATTGATTGTTCATTTGTCTTAATTAAAACAAATCATAGTAGTGAACTTGATAAATTGCTATCTGAAAACTTTGGTGAATAACATGGAATATCTTATAACTCATCAGGCTCGTTCACTTCTCAATCGCTTAAGATTGTTGAAAGAACACATCGTGAGTTAAGAAAGATAAATCGTGCAGTACGAGCAATACATTCTACAAAAGTTTTGGTGTCATGCCATTGATGTCATAGAGTCTATACTAGAAAAGTCCTTAATAAAACACCATATGAAATACTTAGGAATTGAAAGCCATCTTTAGAGTATTTTTGAGTATTTGGTTGTAAAGCATTTATAATAAAACATCAAAATGTAACTCAACAAATTCAACCTAATGTCGTATAAAGGTGTGTTCCTAGGATTCTCTCATAATAATAAAGCATACATAGTGCTTAACAAGGAAACAATGAGGATTAAGGAATCTCTCAAAGTGACCTTTGATGAGAGCATGCCCGTGCCTAAATCATCTTCTTCGGTAGAAGATGATGTGATCAATGAACCTATAGTTCAAGATCAAGAAAGGTCGCCGACATTACAAGTTAATGTCTCGGATGAAGGAAATCCTAAGGAAGTGAGAGAAGCGAGGGGTCATCCTATACAACAAGTCATTGGTGACTTGAATAAAAGGACTCTTAGGTCACAAAATAAACAAGGTTAAGTTCTGGCATGACATTGTTCAATAGTCCAAATTGTTTTGGGATAGGTCTAGATGGTCATGGTTGACATGCATCTTAAGAGAAAAATCCATAAGATATAATGAGTTGTCTAGAAGTCGTTTGCACGTCCTTTAGGTGTTCTTAGTGGCTATATGGTTATACGTCTAGGGCTTATGTGAAGGCATGGAAGGAAGATCAAATAAATGACTTCCAAGAGGAAAGATATGTATCAACTCATTACTCAAACAATGATTGATAATATCCAAGATTCTACTTGTCTATACTATGTGCATTGAACAAGAAAATTTGACACAAAATTATCTTGCTTAATCTCGATAATATTGAGTTTGTCAAAATTTCAAAAATTAGATATGATATTTATCACAACTCACACTTGTGTTGAGAATCTTATGTCTAGCTTTCTTGTTCTCTCAATGTGATAAAACATATGTTGCATGCATAATTTAAATAGATAAAGTTGTTTGACTTCAAAATGATGTCCTAGTAAAACGTCTTATTCAACCATAATCAAGAACCTCATGCATGGATTAACAAATTATGGTGCATGCATGATAAATTGTGGGAACTAGCATGATAAACTAGATCATCCAATCTCTACTAAACATAAATTAGCTTTCTCTTTTATCTCTTACACCACCACATGCCTTATATTATCTTAAGTGCATGATGTGTTGGACATCTCTTCAAGCATCTTTGTACATTGACTACATCATAAGCATGAAGAACTTCTCTATTATCATACCTAACACCTTTCTCCTTCCCTATATAAATCACTTAAAATTGTGTTTCACTTCACACCGTCTTCTCCTTCTCTAAGTATTAATCACTAAGAAAATTTCTTCACCTAAAATGAGTAACTCTTCAAGAAATGACTACAAGGGAAAATCCATTGTAGTAGATGAAGAACCAAATGATGAGTAGGAAAACCCATCATGTAATGATAATATAATCCTTAGAAATTATGTTATGAAGTGTCTTTGGAGTGATCCCATTTGGTATAAAATGGGGTACCCTCTCCCTCCTAAGCTTGATGCTTCAAACAATGATCATACACAAAGGTGTAGATGTTGTATGAAATCCATGAAGATTAAGAATGAGGTCAAGGACCTCCAAGAGGAGTTGAGAGAGTTGCACCTTGCCTACAAGAACAACTTCATGATGATGGCAAATGTTGTGAAGGGTCTTGCAAAGGTGGCGGCTCAAAGACGCAAGAAGTGATTTTGCTTGGGCAAACTTGATGATAAACAAGAGTGAAGTGGAGATAACTTGTTGTCTTAATTATGCCCAATTAGGATCTTTAATAAGCTTGTTTGAATAATGTATGTTAGGTTCATATATTAGCCTTCTTGTATGACCTACATGGTGTTTCCTTCAATAAAGATGCTTATGTAGTTTATTATGATTATAGCCTTATAGGTAATGTCTTGTTATGAGTTATAGAACATAATGCATATATTCACAATAAATAATTCATATACCATGCTCAACAAATGGTTATTGGAGTCATATAGGACAAATATATATACATATTGTTGTGGACTAACCCTTGATGCAAGTATCCAAATGGTAACCTAACCCATTTTTGGAACTTTCACATGTGAGGATTTCTCGTTTGTTGCATGTTGTGATTTCTATGTGTAGCTAGGCCACCGCAAAGGTGAGGCTCTTGACCCATGGATCCCCGCCTTGAAACAAGGGGGAGAAATGATCTAGGGGGTGCTGTGTTCAAGGGGGATCACATTCGAGTGCACATACAAGCTAGCTCATTTATCCCACAGGCACAAGTTCGAAACCTGGCTTGATTGGTAGTCTCGCCTTTTTGATTCGACAAAAGGGGAAGAAAGAAAGCAAGAGCGTGAAGACTATTTAAGAAATGTTAAAGGCTTCACCAAATTACAAGACAAAGGTCAAGACACAAGCTACACCAAAGGCGCGCTTTGTCTTCGCTAAGTTTTGTAATTTTATTTGCTTTCGGTTTTTATTTGTCATCATCAAAAAGGGGGAGATTGTTGAGGCAACATGATCAAGATCTCTTTATGTTTTAATGATGACAAATAAACCATCGAAACACATAAAATAACAAACGTTAGCCAAATTCCCCGGAGCCCATATCTGCTCCTGGCGCGCTGCCCGCGCGTCAACACGCGGGTGACGCACTAGGCCACTATATGGCTTCGGGCGAAATTTGAAAGTCGGATTTCCCCTTACCCGAAAAATGTGGATCTTTCAATACAGGTATGAATATGTTATGTGCTTAATTGAGAACACTCAAAACGAGTTTTGGGATTAGAGAGATCCAACTTTTAAAGCACCCATTTACGGGAAAACGCCAACTCATGGTTTCTAACTATCGCCTCTAGCCAAGGCTTTTCTAAACTTAGGGAGCTTATATACTTCACGTAACATCATGTGAAAGCATCCATATGCTCATATCCCGTGCTTACGTCTTCTCTAATTACGTAACGGGTTTACTCCCTTATTGGTCAAACTAAGTCAAAGGTCACTTTGCGTAAACGCATCCTTTCCCACTTGGGTTATGCTTTACATCTAGACAAAGCACTTAACTTGTTTGAACCAAGGTATTAGTTGAGAACATCGAGTCGTGAAAAGTCACGAGATATGAAACTATGGATTCTCGACGTTGTGTTACTTGAACTTATAAGTAACCTATGATTTTCTCAACTCATAATCTTAATTGTCTAAACTTTCTCTTCTTAATGACAATTTGATTACTTCTTAATCTTCTCTTAATATTATTTTTACAAAAGACAAATACAACCAAATCTCTCACAATCCATCCCAAAATCATTCCCAACATTCTCTTACAATATTCTCTTACACTCTCTTACAAAGTTGTACCTTTGTCTCTTCATATACTCCCACACAATATTCCATCTCCATATACAATCTTTGTACACACACACATATACATACCTTGTACATTTGTACACACACTTAATTTTAAAATACATACACTACTCACATCCAACTCTTCTCTATACATACTAGCCAACTCACCATATCCAATCATATCCAAATCATATATTCTCTTACACACTATTACATATTCCCTTACACACTCTACATCTCAACCATCCATCCTCTTACAACACATCTCAACCATTCACTCACCCTCCTCTCTATTCCATCACATGTGTTTAATCCAAGCCATCCATTTCAAACCAAAACCATCTCAACCATTGATTCACCCTTTCCACCCAAGCAAAGCATATTCCTTTGGAATATCCCTTCTTAATCCAAACATAGGCTCCCTTTGATCCTAGCCATCCATTTCAAACAAACACATCTCAACCCTCCATATTTCCCACATGCCAAATAATTTGAAAAACCAAAGGAGGCTCCCTTTGATCTCCACCATCCAATTCAAACCATCTCATCTCAACCCTCCATCTCATTCTTTCCCCCCAAGCAAAGGAATATACCTTTGGAATATCCCATGGCATATTCTCTTCTCTATTATTTTTGGGTCACTGAATTCCCCAATCTTCTTCTAACAAGGATTTGAACGTAAAATCACCTAAGTGTAAACAAGTCACTGAGGGAACAGTAACTTAGTGAGTCATCTTCAGGATGCTTAGACCGAGCCTAAGAAGAAAGGTTCTCCATTCAGTGAGGTGGAACTCCGTGAGTGTGATCTAAGCCAAGAAGAAGGTGATGGGTTCAGTGAGGATGACAATAACTCACTGAACCCCAAGACTCCTCAACAACTATCATGGTACTGAAGACTGATGACTTGAAGACTGAAGATTTGGCGGGACTGGGCGGGAATGTTTGAACTATTTCATTAAAGTGCTTTATCACTTTAATGTCAAACTTTCCCCAAATGGTTAAATCCAGTCTGTCATCAGAAAGCACCTTCTGGACTTAACCCAAAGAAGTTTCCCTTACCAGAGAATAAAATCTATCAAGATTTTATTAAGGAACGTTTAAGTCCATTGTATAATAGAGTTGTTCATATTTGTGTATAAATAGGTAGCATAAGTGAGGAGTAAAAGTTGACAAGTTTGTGCAATTAATGCAACGCATTCACAAACCACTTTTACTCCTCTAAAGAACAACATAGCCCCTGAGATAGCTCAGTGGATCCTTAGTTGTCTCTCAAACATTGCTTTGAGTTTAGAGAGGAGTCAATACCACACTAGTCATTTTCAATCCCAAGTGTTATTCCGCAAACACTTGGGTACGATTCTTTTGATTAAATTCTAATAAAGAATTAAACGTTGAAAAATATTGTCTCTTATCTTTACGTTACTTTATTGTTAATCATTATATACATCTGAGTTAAAAGTCATATAACTTGGTTACATTAGCTTTTTAGTTATTGTTAACCAAGTAAAAAGGGACCAACAAGTGGTATCAGAGCCTCAGGTTTGTAAAACTTTTCAAAATCTATTTTCATAACTAAAAGAGTGCTCAAAAAGTTTTTAAAACCTTGATCCCACCATGGCTGACTCAGATGTTCCCCAACTTGTCGACAAAAAGGGTGGAAATTATTCAGCAACTGCCCCTCAACTTGAAGTTGGAAAATTCAACAAGTGGAAAAAGCGAATGCTTTGCTACTTAACTGGGATGGAACCTTATTATATCAAATTGATTAATGATGGTCCATTTGTCCCAACTACTGCCAAAGGTTTAGTCAAACCTGAAGCCCAATGGACCCCAGATGAAAGGAGGGTGGTCAATCAGGACCAGCGCCTGAAAAGCATCATTATATCATGTCTTCCTAACGATATAATGGAATCAGTGATTAACTGTCCTACTGCCAAGCAGACATGGACTGACCTGGTTCATAGCTATGAAGGGCCTTCTGATACCAAAGACAATAAAATCATGGACCTGAAGCTTGAATTCAATACCTTCAGGGCCAAGGATTCTGAAAGTCTCTCTGAGACTTATACTCGGTATAAGACCCTCCTGAATGAGCTGACCAATGATGGTGTTATTCTGTCAAAGCATGAAATCAATGTTGGCTTTGTCAACAGTCTCCTTGAGAAGTGGTTAAACTTCTCTCAGGGTTTGAGAAATGCTAACCATATTCAGAACCTTAAGCTCCCTGCTATTTATAGGATGTTTGTCTATGAAGACAATCTTATCACCAGGAGATACCCTGGTAAAGCTCAGGAGACCAAAAAGGCCTTGACAATTTCACCCATATCAACTGCTTTCTATTCTAATGGTGTTGTACAGGATTTCCAAGATGATTCTGATGATGAGGTTGACCAAAGAACCAGTGAGGAGTACCTAAATGATCTTCAAATTGAATTTCATGAAAGAGCACTCCTTGCAAACTCAAAAAGGTTTTTTAAGAAAAACAAATTTCCTTCTAAAGCAAATGAAAACACTGAGTGTTTTAAATGTCGCAAAAAAGGCCATTTTGCAAAAGATTGTTTTTCAAAAACAACCTCAGAACCATCTTTCAAGTTTTCAGGAAACAACTCTTTTTCAGGACCCAGCAAATTTCAACCTAAGTTGCTTTAATCTAGTCAAAGATTTGAAAAAACCCCTCAAATTGATTTTGAAGCCAAATACAGGAAGGCTAAAGCCAATCTTGCCCTCCTTTAATCATCCTCATCAGTCACTCAGCTACCTCAGGCTCCAAAGCCTCCTCAGGCCAAGAACAAAGGGCTTGTTGCTGAAACATTTGACTGGGATGAAGTTGAAGTGTCCTATGATGATAATGAAGAAGTTCATATCAGTGCCCTGATGGCCCTATCAGATGACAACAAACTTGTTGTGGGAAAGAGTCATGCAAGAGATGGAGAATGGGTTAACATCACAATGAGAAAGGTAAACATTTTACTTTCTATGGATGATGATGCTGATTGGAAATCTTACTTAGATTATATTAATGTTGATCTTAAGTATGTTGAAGAGCAAAGACTTAATTTGTTTTCAAAATTTAACAAACTGAGTTTTGAATTAAATCAATGTAGAGATGAACTACTTGCTTTAAAACAAGCTAAGCTTGAAAGTGTTACACTTCAAATTCAAAATTCTGAACTTGTAAAGCAAAATCAAGCTCTTCAGGAAGAACTTAAGAAAGAAAAGGCTGTTATTTGGAAATAGACTCAGAAAAACCCCAAACTTTATGAAACAGTACTGAGTCTCACACCCAGCACCAAAAAGGTGGCCATGGATGAAGATCAACTCACTGAAGAGTCTGGGGAGAGTAGCCATTCAACAACCTGTTTGTCAACCAACATACTTTCTAGCAAAGAACTTGCTCCTAAACCCTGTGATTGGATTGAAAGAAACTATCCTGACAGTAAGCTGCCAAATTTTAACTCTATAAGAATCCTGGAGCCTGAAAGTCAGGCTATCAAGGAGCTGCTAGGAGTCACTGATGAACTTAGTCCTACTGAGTCCATCACTGGGTCTAAGTCTGATTCACCACTCCCTCCACTGAAACATCTTCAGGGAGCTGAACCCAATTCTGACCTTGCACCATCAGTCTATCAACCTCATTCTCTCAAAGAGAAATCAGGGTTAGGAAAGACTATTCTGAAGAGACCTACTCCTGCACCCACTGAACACCACACACTTCCAGTGCCTACTGAAGTGAAACATGAAAGCACTGATTCAAAATTTGATCAGCTTGCTGAACTTGTGAGGATGCTGAGTGAGAAAATTGAGTCAACTGAAAAACCTTCTGACTCAAAACTTAAAAACCCTTCAGTATCCTCAAGTTCTTCTAAACCTAAAACCACACCCAGACCTTTAGGGAGATGTGAGCTGTGCAATTATCCTAATCACAGCACTGATAAATGCTACAGAGTCCTGTTCTGCATGATATGCAAACAAGAGGACCACAGAACTTGTGATCACATCTCTCACACTGCTTCTTTAAAAGCACAAGGTCTATAAAAAAACCAAGGCTATCAGTATGCCACACCTTCCAAACAAAGACTGAAGGCTAAGCCTTTCTTGCCATGTCCTCACTGTGGTTTCATTGATCATCTTCCTGATGATTGTATGATGAATAACTGCTGTGACATCTGTGGAGATCCCTCCCATGAAACAAAGGGACATGACAAGTGATTGGCACTAAACAGTCAACTTAAATTGACCAAAGAAATGGTCAACTAAGTCAAACAGCTTAGAGTCAATCTCCGTGAATACAGGGTATCACCAGGTCGTTAAGCCCCGGCGAGGTGTGAATTATACTTTAGCGTGCTTGTGATCGGGTGAATTTCACAGAAAAGGGTTGTGATGAGAATTATTTGAGAATTATGAAATAAAATAGCTTAGGAAAGCTATATGATTGATTACGTGAATTTAGATTAAGAGGAAACGAGCTAAAACCTAAAAACGTACGTTTTAATTGAAAACGGGTACAAACGTACGTGAGAAAAAGTAATTCTGATTAACTAAAAAGGCTACGGGTATGAAAATGATATTTCTACAATCCTAATTAATAAGGAAAATTTTTAGAAAAAGAAAATTAATTTTTACACTATTTATACAATTATTATTAATTAAATACTAATTTCCTAATTATTTTTAATTATTTAAATTACACAAAAATACAAATAATTATGGAATTAACTTAGAAAAATAAAATTTAAACTTGGAAAAATCTAAAATAGTATAAAACTAATTTTAAACCAAAAAATATATTTTTAAGACTTTTTGATTAATTATTATAAATTATTTACTATTTTCTAATTACTTTTTAATTATTTAAATTACCCTAAATTCTAATTAATTATGAAATTGCAATAGAAAATTGAAAATAAAATTTGGAAAAATTTAAAATAACTAAAAACTAATTTTAAAACTAAATTTGTATTTTTCTGATTTTCTAATTAATAATTATTAATTATTAACTAATTATTAATTATTAAAAACTAAACTAAATTAAGAAAAATACCAAATGATAAAAAAAAAAATATGAAAAAATTACCAAAATTATTTTTAACTATAAGGAACCTAGTAAAAATATAAAAATGAAAATTGCTTATAAATAAGTTGAGGAAATAAGCCAATTGGCTTAAATATAAGCTTTCACTTCTATTAAGTTGGGCTTTTTTGGATTTTTCTTTTTCAAACTTGCTTATGGACTGATTTTGAACAACTTTAACAAAGGGAGTTTGTATTGAAACTCAGAAATAAGCAGAATGCAAAGCTTATTATTAAGACAGTTAAGCTTTTAAGCTTATTAGGATTTTGCTTGTATTGAAAAAGCCACCAAATGAGATTTTAAACAAAAATAAGCTTTAAACAGATGAAGAACAACTTAAATCAAACCAAATGAAACCAAATAGCACAAGAAATAAGCTAAAACTAATCAATAAGCACTAGGTTCAAAAACTGATCACCAAACAACCCCAATGGGGCAACTTAGCTGGCCTATGGGGCCCACTAGAGTAACTGGAAGCCCAAATAAGAAGTTGAGCCAATAAGCTGAGCTTATTGGCTTTCTAGAAAACCAAGAATTTATCCCTGGGTCCCACAAATGAAGGAAGGGGAGGGCTTGGAAACTTGGTACAAAAGCTGAGTTCTCAGCTTGGGTCAGGAAATGGGACAAAGTTTAAGCTTGTTGCAGGCTCATGAAATAAGCTTGCAAGTGAAATTTGAGCCTTGAAATCTTAAGTTGGGTGGACTAGCTTCTTAAAAAACTAAAATTCACAGGCTTAAGTCCACAGATAAGCACTTTAAGAGCTTATGAAATTGACTCACTACACTGATGACTCAGTTTAGTAAATAAGTTTGAGTGAACTTTGAAGCATGAGAAGCAGTTATAATAAGCTGTAAACAGTAAATAATGAGCATGCACAATAACTCACCTAGAAGGGCTTCTAAGATAAACAAGATTCACACTCTTAAAGCTAAATGATGAAGCTTGTACAAGCTTATGAAATTGGCTCATGTGGAGAGAGCTGTGAAGCAGGGCAAACCCTTGCCCTGCTGGTCACTTTGAGGCTAGATGGGGCCCACAAGAAAAATCACAAAAATAAAATGAATGTAGGATTCTAAAGTTCAGCTGGGGGACAATGATTTCTGAAAAGCTCGGGTCCTAAAAGCAAACATAAAATTCTCAATAATTCCTTGAAAAAATGGTTTTTCTGCTCAAGGTGAGATTTGACTTTTTGATATTCAAGCTCAGTTTGACTAATGTGAAGTTATAATGGATCCTACTCATTTTAATATGTTGAAATAAGCTACAAGTTAACTAAATAAGGCTACAATATCTGATTGTGGATTGAAATATGTTGGAATAAGCTACAAGTTAACTAAATAAGGCTACAATATCTGATTGTGGATTGAAATGGTGAGATTACATCTCCTAACCCCTAACAGTTAACTAATTATGAGCCTAGAACCTTGATTTGGACTTTTTACCAAATAAGCACTAGTTTTTAAGGTTAAAATGAACTAAGACAACCTTAAATAAGTTATAGAAACAGTCAACAACAACCAAAACAACACTGAGTTCCTTGAACAACTTATGCTAAACACCCCTTTAAATAATCTATTTTGATAGTTTTCAAAGTATTTGACTGATTTAGACCATGATTTGCATTCCAAAAGTTGTATTATGATAATTTAAACTGATTTAGGTACAAAAATACTAAAACTAACAACAGAAACTAGGAATCACTTAGTATGCTATTTTGACAGTGGTATCCGAGAAACTAAGCAACTAAAAATCTAAATAAACAAGGACACAATATTTAGGAATAATATTACTTCAATATGCTGAATAAGCACAACCAAAGATAAGCAGTACATAAGGAGTTCTACAGTAAAATGCAAAAAAATGGAAATTTAAGCTTACAATTGCTTATAGGCAGAGAACCAAGAACCCGGTACCAAAGACACCAACCTATTGACTTCCACAAGTCACTAATACCCACAGCAATCCACAATCACCCTGTTCCAGCAATCTTCCACATCTCACACTGATTTTTTTATTTTTCACCCTATTTTCTTGATTTTTTATATATTTTTTATTTTTGTTTGTGGTTTGGGTTTGGATTTGGATTTTGGATTAAGTTATACAAGGGTCCGTTTGGTGTAGTAAGTTCACAAGGACCAAAATTGTAACATCTGAACTTTTAAGGGGCCTGTTATGTCAAATTCCCAAAGTTGTTACAAGGACCAAAGTTGCCAAACTCAAATGATACAAGGACCACAAATAAATTTTTCCATTTTAAAAACACCCAAGGACCATTTTTGTCAATTTTAACAGTTGAGGGACTATTTTTGACATTTGCTCAAAAATTCATTCAAGGACCAATTTTTACAACTTAAAATATCTCAGGGACCTTGAATGTTAAAACTCCACATTTTTTAATTCCAGGGACTATTTTTGACATTTTATGAAAGTTGGGGGACTGAAACTGCCAATTTTGCAAACTTTTTCATTTTTCATCTATTTTTACTCATTTTGCATATAAAACACAATTCCTGAGATATTTTCAGTATTTTGATGCTCATTTGAGTGTTTTTTGATGTTTTACTGTTCAGATTTGACCAAAAATGATGAGTGTTTAAGCACTCATCAATCCCCCACACTAAACTATTGCTAGTCCCTAGCAATCTTTTGAGAAAAATTAATGGATTTGACTCTCTTTACCAAAAGCCATTACTTCTGGAGTAGCCAAATGTTTCAGTTCAAGTAAGAACCATGGTACACCGATAACCATGTGATTTTGAGCAAACCACCAGCTTTCAACGGTTTTGATTTGTCTTTACCAGAAGCCGTTTGCTTCTGGACTAGCCAACTCTTGATGGACACATTCAACATTTTGGTGAGTTGATTACCAATTATGGCTTTCCACTGCCTTTACCACAAGCCATAATCTTGCGGGCTAGCCAACTCTTTTACTTTTTAGGATATGGTGAGTTGAGTACCATACAATTTTCGGCAAATTGTCAGCCATCATCGGATTTGAGTTATCTTTACCAAGAGCCGTTTGCTCCTGGATTAGCCAATCCCTTTTGTCGGTTAGACATGGCGGACAGATAACCACAAATTTTTTTGAAATAGAGTAAAAAAATTTAAAATTTTTGGGCCAAAAACGGGGGTACTAGAAAGTATATTGTGATAAAATTCGCTAGAATTCCCCCCCCCCCCCCCCCCCCACACTTAGAGTTGAATATTATCCTCAATATTCAAAGTCCTGGCTATTATGCCGAATCTTTGAACGTAAAAAGATAATATTCTAAGCTAACTGTAGAAATACTATTTTTTTCACTTTATTTATATATATATACAAACACACATATATATTTTTTTTTTTTGAGTTTTGAAATTTATATACATATATACATTGAAAATGGCAGGGGACGACCACTCCCCCACACTTGGGTGTTAGAAAGTAGAAAGAAGTCAGAGATATGGGTGAAAACCTATATTGTGCTACTGTTTTTGTTCATCGAGTCGCTAGCTTGACTCGATCTCCGAATTCAATTGTCCTTGGGGAAATTTTGGAGATCAGGGACAACCATGGATGGTATGTCCTCTCCAAAGTAATGCTTCAAACGATGCCCATTCACTTTGAAATTTGGTCCGTCATTTTGAGATAATTTGACGGTGCCATAAGGATAAACCTTTGCGATAGTGAATGGACCAGTCCAACGGGTCTTTAGCTTTCCCGAGAAGATCTTGAGTCTAGAGTTGAAAAGAAGGACTCGATCACCAACGTTAAAAACGCTGTTCTTGATTTTTGAGTCATGAATCTTCTTTGTCTTTTCCTTGTAGATCAAAGAGTTCTCGTAAGCTTGATCACGAGGTTCATTTAATTCATTCATTTGAACTTTCCGATGATCACCCACAGTTTTGAGGTCAAAATTTGCATGCTTGAGAGCCCAATAGGCTTTATGCTCAAGCTCGATCGGTAGATGGCACGCTTTCCCGTACACAAGCTTGTAAGGCGTACACCCGATGGGTCTTTTGTAAGCTGTACGGAAAGCCCAAAGTGCATCATCTAATTTATCCGACCACGATGCACGATTTTCACCAACGGTTCTTTCCAAAATTCTGTTAATGCCTTGATTGAAAACTTCTACTTGTCCACTTGTTTGAGGGTGGTACGCAGTGGAAAGACGGTGAGTTACACCATACTTTTGCATGACTTTATCAAATTTGTCATTGCAAAAATGCGTACCACAATCACTGATAATAGCACGTGGAGTTCCAAATCGAGCAAAAAGAGCTTTCAAGAATTTCACAACAACTCGGGCATCATTAGTGGGTAAAGCTTTTGCTTCAACCTATTTTGACAAATAGTCAACAGCCACGAGTATATACTTATTTTCATGAGATGACGGAAATGACCCCATAAAGTCGATGCCCCAAACGTCAAAGATTTCACAAACTTGAATTGCATTTTGAGGCATTTCGTTCTTTTGTGAAATGTTCCCATGACGTTGACAGGCATTACAAGATTTAACTAATTCTTGGGCATCCTTGTAAATCGTGGGTCAGTAGAAACCGGATTCAAACACCTTTTTGGCGGTGTAGTTTGGATTGTGGTGGTCCCCCGTGGAACCAGCATGGCAAGCCTTTAGAATTTCAGTGGCTTCCTGACCATAAACACACCGCCGGATTACTTGATCCGCACAGATTTTAAAAAGGTAGGGGTCGTCCCAGAAGTAATGTTTCACATCTTTAAAAAACTTGTTCTTTTGTTGGGACGACATCCCTTTCACAACAAAATTACCCGCATGGTAGTTTGCAAAATGGGCAAACCATGGGGTAACAGAATCTCCACGAAAGGCAACCGCATTGAGTGTCTCGAGAGGGAAGGTTTCATTAATTTCCTTCTTTTCGAAGATATCTTGGTGGGGGTTTTCCAAACGGGAGAGATGATCAGCAGCTAGGTTCTCAGCTCCTTTTTTATCACGAATAATGATATCAAATTCTTGCAGGAGGAGAACCCAACGGAGTAGTCTTGGCTTTGCATCTTGTTTTGCAAAGAGGTATGATGAGGCGAAAAATGAACCGTTTTTAGGGGGTCATTTAAGCCGGAATTGGAATTTATTTGATCAAATCTTACCCTAAATCGTTCCTTTTGTGATTCAACTAAGTCAAACAGCTTAGAGTCAATCTCCGTGGAATACAGGGTATCACCAGGTCGTTAAGTCCGGGCGAGGTGTGAATTGTACTTTAGCGTGCTTGTGATCGGGTGAATTTCACAGGAAAGGGTTGTGATGAGAATTATTTGAGAATTATGAAATAAAATAGCTTAGAAAAGCTATATAATTGATTACGTGAATTTAGATTAAGAGGAAACGAGCTAAAACCTAAAAACGTACGTTTTAATTGAAAACGGGTACAAACGTACGTGAAAAAAAGTAATTCTGATTAACTAAAAAGGCTACGGGTATGAAAATGATATTTCTACAATCCTAATTAATAAGGAAAATTTTTAGAAAAAGAAAATTAATTTTTACACTATTTATACAATTATTAGTAATTAAATACTAATTTCCTAATTATTTTTAATTATTTAAATTACACTAAAATACAAATAATTATGAAATTAACTTAGAAAAATAAAATTTAAACTTGGAAAAATCTAAAATAGTATAAAACTAATTTTAAACCAAAAAATATATTTTTAAGACTTTTTGATTAATTATTATAAATTATTTACGATTTTCTAATTACTTTTTAATTATTTAAATTACCCTAAATTCTAATTAATTATGAAATTGCACTAGAAAATTGAAAATAAAATTTGGAAAAATTTAAAATAACTAAAAACTAATTTTAAAACTAAATTTATATTTTTCTGATTTTCTGATTAATTATTATTAATTATTAACTAGTTATTAATTATTAAAAACTAAACTAAATTAAGAAAAATACCAAATGATTAAAGAAAAATCTGAAAAAATTAAAAAAATTATTTTTAACTATAAGGAACCTAGGAAAAATATAAAAATGAAAATTGCTTATAAATAAGCTGAGGAAATAAGCCAATTGGCTTAAATATAAGCTATCACTTCTATTAAGTTGGGCTTTTTTGGATTTTTCTTTTTCAAACTTGCTTATGGACTGATTTTGAACAACTTTAACAAAGGGAGTTTGTATTGAAACCCAGAAATAAGCAGAATGCAAAGCTTATTATTAAGACAGTTAAGCTTTTAAGCTTATTAGGATTTTGCTTGTATTGAAAAATCTACCAAATGAGATTTTAAACACAAGTAAGCTTTAAACAGATGAAGAACAACTTAAATCAAACCAAATGAAACCAAATAGCACAAGAAATAAGCTAAAACTAAGCAATAAGCACTAGGTTCAAAAACTGATCACCAAACAGCCCCAATGGGGCAACTTAGCAGGCCTGTGGGGCCCACAAGAGTAACTGGAAGCCCAAATAAAAAGTTGAGCCAATAAGCTGAGCTTATTGGCTTTCTAGAAAACCAAGAATTTATCCCTGGGTCCCACAAATGAAGGAAGGGGAGGGCTTGGAAACTTGGTACAAAAGCTGAGTTCTCAGCTTGGGTCAGGAAATGGGACAAAGTTTAAGCTTGTTGCAGGCTCATGAAATAAGCTTGCAAGTGAAATTTGAGCCTTGAAATCTTAAGTTAGGTGGATTAGCTTCTTAAAAAACTAAAAGTCAGAGGCTTAAGTCCACAGATAAGCTCTTTAAGAGCTTATGAAATTGACTCACTACACTGATGACTCAGTTTAGTGAATAAGTTTGAGTGAACTTTGAAGCATGATAAGCAGTTATAATAAGCTGTAAACAGTAAATAATGAGCATGCACAACAACTCACCCAGAAGGGCTTCTAAGATAAACAAGATTCACACTCTTAAAGCTAAATGATGAAGCTTGTACAAGCTTATGAAAGTGGCTCATGTGGACAGAGCTGTGAAGCAGGGCAAACCCTTGCCCTGCTGGTCACTTTGAGGCTAGATGGGGCCCACAAGAAAAATCACAAAAATAAAATGAATGTAGGATTCTAAAGTTCAGCTGGGGGACAATGATTTCTGAAAAGCTCAGGTCCTAAAAGCAAACATAAAATTCTCAATAATTCCTTGAAAAAATGGTTTTTCTGCTCAAGGTGAGATTTGACTTTTTGATATTCAAGCTCAGTTTGACTAATGTTAAGTTCTAATGGATCCTACTGATTTAATATGTTGAAATAAGCTACAAGTTAACTAAATAAGGCTACAATATCTGATTGTGGATTGAAATATGTTGAAATAAGCCACAAGTTAACTAAATAAGGCTACAATATCTGATTGTGGATTGAAATGGTGAGATTACATCTCCTAACCCCTAACAGTTAACTAATTATGAGCCTAGAACCTTGATTTTGACTTTTTACCAAATAAGCACTAGTTTTTAAGGTTAAATGAACTAAGACAATCTTAAATTAGTTATAGAAACAGTCAACAACAACCAAAACTACACTGAGTTCCTTGAACAACTTATGCCAAACACCCCTTTAAATAATCTGTTTTGATAGTTTGCAAAGTATTTGACTGATTTAGACCATGATTTGCATTCCAAAAGTTGTATTATGATAATTTAAACTGATTTAGGTACAAAAATACTAAAACTAACAACAGAAACTAGGAATCACTTAGTATGCTATTTTGACAGTGGTATCCAAAAAACTAAGCAACTAAAAATCTAAATAAACAAGGACACAATATTTAGGAATAATATTACTTCAATATGCTGAATAAGCACATACAACCAAAGATAAGCAGTACATAAGGAGTTCTACAGTAAAATGCAAAAAAATGGAAATTTAAGCTTACAATTGCTTATAGGCATAGAACCAAGAACCCGGTACCAAAGACACCAACCTATTGACTTCCACAAGTCACTAATACCCACAGCAATCTACAATCACCCTGTTCCAGCAATCTTCCACATCTCACACTGATTTTTTATTTTTCACCCTATTTTCTTGATTTTTTATATATTTTTATTTTATGACTAAGACTGAATTTTATGGTCTCTAATAGCTTACATAAGCTATATGAGGAGCTTATATGAGCTTATTTGTCCATAAACAACACTAATAACAACAATCCATAAACATAAGATTTTGAACATAAAATTTGCATAAACTGAGTTTGGGATTAACACTGTAATTGAAGGCTTTAAAAAGCTTTATTATACAATAGGAATACTTTACAAAGTACTTAGAAACTTAATTTAACACTGGAAAAGTAAAATTGACTAACTCGACATACATTAATAAAAATTACACTAGATAGGTTTCCACACAGCTTCCTTCTTGTTCTTTATAGACTTTTTGGGCTCACCACTTGCTGCTGAACATTTCCCATCAACAATTGCAGCCATTGGATCTTTTTAGAGTAATCTCAGCCTTTGAATTAGATTTGGCGCCAAATTGTCAAACTGCTAAAAGTCTTGGTAACTTGGAGGATTTTGAGAGCAATTAAAGCATTTTGGATTATGTGGAAGAGGAGGGAACATGGAGAGGTGAAGGTGAGTTGGAAGTATGGTGGTGAGCAGTAGCAGGTTGGAGGGGGGGGGGAAGAAGTCAAACGGTTTGACTTGGGGTGATTATTTAGAACGGGAGGGAGTATATTATTAGTGGAGTTGGGCTAGGGGTAGGGGATTGGGCTGGAAAGGGTGGTGGGCTGGTGTGTTTTATTTGTGGTTTGGATTTGGATTTTGGATTAAATTATACAAGGGTCCGTTTGGTGTAGTAAGTTCACATGGACCAAAATTGTAACATCTGAATTTTTAAGGGGCCTGTTATGTCAAATTCTCAAAGTTGTTACAAGGGCCAAAGTTGCCAAACTCCAATGATACAAGGACCACAAATAAATTTTTCCAATTTAAAAACACCCAAGGACCATTTTTGTCAATTTCAAAAGTTGAGGGACTATTTTTTACATTTGCTCAAAAATTCATTCAAGGACCAATTTTTTACAACTTAAAATATCTCAGGGATCTTCAATGATAAAACTCCACATTTTTTAATTCCAGGGACTATTTTTGACATTTTATGAAAGTTGGGGGACTGAAACTGCCAATTTTGCAAACTTTATTCATTTTTCAACTATTCTTACTCATTTTGCATCTAAAACATATAAAACACAATTCCTGAGATATTTTCAGTATTTTGATGCTCATTTGAGTGTTTTTGGATGTTTTGTAGTTCAGATTTGACAAAAAATGATGAGTGTTTAAGCACTCATCAACAAGATCATTCAGTCTAGAAGGAAAACCCCCGCCAACACTTCTCAGTCAACTGAAGCATCAACCTCCACAAAATGTAAAACATGTGGAAGCTCAGTACACACAACTTCAGACCACGATTCATTAGCTATATTCAAAAAGTCCCTGAGGACTAAGCCCGCTAAAAAGTGGGTCAACAAGAAAAACTAACCCAGTTTACTGTTTGTGAAGAAACACATCAGGGATCATACCTGGCACCTCGATAGTGGATGCTCCAGGAGTATGACTGGTGTGAAAAGTTATCTGCACAAATATGTGGAAGAACTAGGCCCAAAGTAGTATTTGGTGATAACTCATCAGCTCCTACTGAAGGTTATGGTTCAGTAAACTGCAATGGTATAGTTTTTACAAGAATAGCTTATGTAAATGGTCTCAAGTACAACCTGATAAGTGTTTCCCAACTATGTGATGCCAAATACATAGTTCAGTTTGATGATAAGAGAGGGACCATCTTTAATGCCAATAAGGAAGTTGTGTCGATTGCCCCCAGGAGGGATGATGTCTATGTTCTAGACATGTCATCCCTGACTCAAAATGGGACTTGTCTATCATCAAAGGCATGTGAGACAATCAACTGGCTATGGCATAGGAGACTCTCTCATCTCAATTTCAAGAGCATCAACAACCTGGCCAAACAGAACAAAGTTCTGGGCCTTCCATCCCTGGTGTATACCAAAGACAAGCCTTGCTCTGCTTGTGAAAAAGGAAAACACCACAAGGCATCATTCAAAACCAAACAAACCTTTTCCATCAAAAGCTGCCTACATCTTCTCCATATGGACCTTTTTGGACCTGTTAGTCCAATGTCCATTCACCATGAGAAGTATACTCTGGTCATAGTGGATGAATACTCAAGATACACTTGGGTTTACTTCCTGACCAAAAAGAGTCAGGCAACTGAAACCATCATGTCATTTGTCAGGAACATTGAAAATCAAAATGATGTCAAAGTTAAACAAATCAGAACTGACAATGGCACTGAATTCAAAAACCAAGACCTTGAGTGTTTTTGTGATGAGCAAGGAATTTCTCAAAATTTCACTTCTCCATATACCCCTGAGCAAAATGGAGTAGCTGAAAGAAGAAATAGAACACTCATTGAGGCAGCAAGGACAATGTTAAATGGCTCAGTCCTCTCAAAACATTTCTGGACTGAGGCAGTCAAAACAGCTTGCTACACTCAAAATAGGTCAATCATTGTGAAAAGGCACAATAAGACCCCTTATGAGATATTCAAAGGAAGGATCCCTGACATTAGCTACTTTCATGTATTTGGGTATCCTGTGTTTATTCATAACCACAAGGATCACTTAGGTAAGTTTGATGCCAAAGCTGATGATGGATACTTCCTGGGATATTCTCTGGTTTCCAAAGCCTTCAGGGTATTCAACACTAGGAGACAACAAACTGAGGAAACTTATCACATCACTGTTGATGAGAGCACTGAATCCATCAGGTTCTCAAATTCCTCAGTTGAAGATATTGGTATTAATGACTCATCAAGGTATCCCCCTGATGAGTATCATCCTGAGAACAACCTCTCAACCGAATACCAAGCTGATGTTGATGTCTCCTACTATATCATCCCTCACAACCTACCCCAACCAACCATCAGTGAGTTCATTGAAACTCAGCAGGTCTCCAATGAGACTGGACCCATTGAACAAATTGTTCAGGAACCCTCAGAGCAAGTTGTTCCCACAAATGTCACTGAAGCACATATTGATGAGTCACCTCATGTTCCTAAGCCTGAACCTAATCAGGCTCCTTCAAGCTCAAATTCCTATCCCAAACCTCAGGATAGCTGGACAAGATCCAAAATTATTGAGCTTGTGAACATCATTGGTGAACCCACTGAAGGCATGCTCACAAGAAGCATGGCTGCAAAACTCAAAGCAGCCTCAGCCAATATATGTCTTTATGCTGACTATCTCTCTGAGATTAAGCCTAAAAATGTCAAAGAAGCCCTGACTTATGAAAGTTGGGTTCAGGCCATGAGAGATGAATTGGAACAATTTGAAAGAAATGATGTCATGACCCTTGTTGAATGCCCCCAGGGTGTTTTAATCATAGGTATGAAATGGGTCTTTAAAAACAAGACTGGTGAGAATGGCACAGTCATCAAAAACAAAGCAAGACTGGTTGCCAAAGGATATAACCAACAGGAAGGTATAGACTATGAGGAAACCTTTGCACCTGTTGCTAGAATGGAAGCCATCAGGATCTTCCTTGCCTATGCAACCTACACGAACTTTAAAGTTTACCAAATGGATGTTAAAAGTGCATTACTAAATGGTAACATCAAAGAAGATGTTTATATGCAACAGCCTCCTGGCTTTGAAAGTAGTGAATACCCCAACCATGTCTACAAGCTTAACAAGGCCCTTTATCTCCCAGGGCATGGTATGAAACTCTTTCAGCCTTCCTGATCCAAAACAAGTTTGTCAGAGGAAAGATTGACAACGCACTGTTCATCTACAGAACAAAAAGTGATGTCATCCTGGTTCAAGTGTATGTTGATGACATCATTTTTGGCTCAACAAGTTACAAACTTTGCAAACAGTTTGAGAAACTGATGACCACAAAGTTTGAAATGAGCATGATGGGTGAACTCACATACTTTCTTGGACTCCAAATCAAACAAACTGAAAAAGGAATATCCATTTGCCAAGAAAAAGAGGAACCTACTGAAGAAGTATGAGCTCACTGACTGCTCTTCAGTAAAGACTCCTATGGTTCCTCCAAACAACCTTGGCCCTGACCTCACTGGCAAATCAGTGAACCAAACCCAATACAGGGGAATGATAGGCTCCCTGATGTACTTACTTGCATCAAGGCTTGATATCCAATTCTCAGTCTGTCTGTGTGCAAGATATCAGGCTGACCCAAAAGAGTCCCATCTCACTGCTGTCAAGAGAATCTTCAGGTACCTGAAGGGTACATCAAACCTTGGTTTGTATTACCCAAAATGTTCAGGATTTGATCTCAAATGGTACACTGACTCTGACTATGCAGGATGCAATATGGACAGAAAAAGTGCCTCAGGATCCTGTCAATTTCTTGGTGGTAAACTTGTGTGTTGGAGTACAAAGAAACAACAATCAGTGGCCATGTCCTCAGCTGAAGCTGAATATATGGCTGCTACAGGATGTTGTGCAAATGTACTATGGATGAAGAGCCAACTGAGTGACTATGGCATTCAGTATAAGATGGTACCTATCTTTTATGATAACACAAGTGCCATAGCCATCTCAAATAATCCAGTACTTCATCAAAGAACCAAACACATTGACATCAGATACCACTTCATCAGGGACCACATCATGAATGGAGAAATTGAATTACATTTCATCCCCACTGGGTACCAGCTAGCTGATATCTTTACAAAACCCTTGGATGAACCCACTTTCACTAGATTAAAAGCTGAATTGGGCATGTTGGACATAGAATCAGGCAACTGATCATAAAAAGTGTTCCAACCTGATGTAAATTCTCTAGGTCTCTGATCACACCCTTCCTGAACAAACCCATTCCTTAATGAAAAATCATTTAGGGGGCTCAAGATGTCAAAGGCATTGAATACCCTAACTAAATGATCTAAGTACTTAGTTAGTAAATGTCCCAGGTAGGTAACTGATTCATATTAAATATAGGAATATATGTCGCTTACACAACTGGCATCCACATCTTGGGCCCCCACATCTCTCTCACCAAACACCACTGAGCATTAATTGCTCTCTCACAACAAATAGTTGTGATGATACCACTATGCAAAAGTGCATTATTTGCAGAGCCACACAACTATTCACCCCATCATGTGAGAGAAAATAGGGTAATGGGAATCGTGATAATTAATGCGGATATCAAACACATATTATTATACCATTTTGGATAATAACAAAAACCCTTTGATATCCGCAACATCACTACCCTAATCCATTCCCTATAAATACCCCCCACAAAGAAAAAAACACACACGCTTTTAAAACCTTATCAAAACTCTTGCAAAATTGTTTTCCAAAATCTGTTTGATTAAACTGCGTGTGTTTTCTTCTTTGATACTAATCTTTCTCAAAACCAGACATTTTTTCAAACACAAATGGCTTCTTCAAAGGTCATCAAATACGCACCCAATGTGGATTTCCAAATGGAAAGCGTAGACCTCACCAAAAACAATGTGGTGGGGAACTTTGCCTACCCTAAAGGGTTCCCTGAATACAGGGATGTGGTGAAGTTCCTACAAAACTGTTTTCTCACCACCACATTCACAAAGACCCCCTCAGTCATCTATCATGACTACTTGAAGGAATTTTGGTACACAGCGGTGGTTGAAAACCCTGATGCGCCAAAGGAGGCCAAAATCAGGTTCTTAGTGAAGAATGGAACTAAGTTCCTAACTCTTGACTACAAAACCTTTGTCAAAGCCATTGGCCTTGACTACACTGAGACCTTTGTTGCCCCACCCACTGAAGAGGAAGTTAGACAACTCCTCTTGGAACTTGGGCCCTATGATAAACATCATCCTGATGTTACTCCAGGGGCCCTACTGTCCAAAGCCCCCATAATCAAAACATGGTTCCCTGCCCCGTGGAGGATCCTGATGAAATTTGTAATTCAGGTCCTTGGGGGGAATAAATCCTCAACTGAGCAACTAAACACTACTCGATCAATGATAGTGTACTGTCTCATTGAGGGTAAAAAGATTGACCTTGTATCTTCAGGGACCTCATAGCCAAATTGGGTGGGAAGTCTAGGCAAAAACACATGTCTTACCCTAGATTCAGTTCCTGTGCCCTGAATGACTTATTAGGGTCTGAGTATATCAAGTCTGACAGTGTCGGCTTTGAACCTAATGTCTTACATAAGGCAAATTACTATCGTGACCCTATTGAGGTAACACCTGTCACCCTGACCACATATATGCTGACTGCTATCCAGGGTGACAACATCATATCACCAGTTCCCTCTCCTACCAAGAAGGTGAAGAGGAAGAAGGGACAGGGGTCCAGGAAGGTGGCTCAACCCAAGTCACTCGCCACTGAGACCTCTGCCCCTAAGCCTGACAAAAGGAGGAAACAAAAACAACGGACCCTGACTGCTGACACCCTCAGAATCATTAGCCAATCTTTGGCCCCAAAACAAAGGCCAACGGAGGGCACTGAGACATCACACTCAGTGTCCTCGGGCAAACCCGTTCCTAAAGGCTCTGATGACATAAACAAGTCAGTGGAGTTGGAACCAACCAAACCTCCACATCCTGCTAAAGGCTTTGGGAAATCACAACCAGGGTCTCAGGGAGAAAGGGGTCCTATATCCTCGGTGGGGCAGCACTACTCCACTGAGAAGGGGACCTACAAACAATCACATCCTGCCAAAGGCTCGGGTAAATCACAACCCAAGCAACAGGGAGTTCTCGCACCTAAACCTTCGACAGGCCAGAACAAGCCTGTTGGAAAGGGGGGCAAAACCACTCAGGTGCCTGATGAGGACATTCGCAAATCAAATCTTTTGTTTGAGGGCACAAAAACTCATCCCAAAGACTCGGAGGGAAACATACAACCCGCTGATAGGGACACAACTTTCACGGATCCTCATGATGGCACTGAGAAACTCCCATCAGTGTCTGAAGGGGTCACGGGGGACAAAGATTCAGAGGGACAAAAGCCAGCCGCTGATATGGAACCCATAGCCACCCCCGGAGGTGCGCATAACTTGGGAACTGACCTTGAGGACCAGGTAGACAAAACCCAATCTACCGGATTTGAGGGGTCAGGACCTGGCCATAACGAAGGTAAGTCTTCTTATGAGGAGGAGCCGGATAACCTGAACCTGTTGCAGATTAACTCACTGGCTGATGCTCAGGCCGCCCTGTTCTCTGATGATGAATTTTACGGTGATGAGGAGATTTTTGAAGCTGGAGATGATATGGTGGTTGAGGAGACAGTCCCTGAACCAATTCCTCAGTCTCCTCAACCCTCTGACACTGAGGCCACTAAAACTAACTCCACATCAGAGTCCTCAGAAGATGATCAAGCTCCTCTCACTGAGAAAGTTTTCACCAAATTCATCAAGAAGATTACTAACATTTTGTACAGGGGGGTCACTAACGAAGTGTTTAACATGCACACTGAGCAAGCAGTCCATTACCACCTCCTCAAGGATGCTATTGAAGACTTTAATGATGATGTCAGGGAACAGAATTCCACAGTCACCTCCTCCCTGACGCAAATGGTCTCTCAACTGAACCAGTTTTTGGAATCCCTCAACAAGCTGAATACAAGGGTTCAGTCTGTTCAAGAATCAGTCAAAGATGATCCTGAGCTAACCAGGAAGCTTCTTCAGGCATATGAGACGTATCAAGTAAATTCAGTGACCCTCATTGAGTTACTTGACTTACTAAAGGGATCAAATGTTCAGAATCTCAGCTCAACGATGGAGTCTCTCAAATCTTCCTTTACAAAATTGGAAGAATCAGTGGCAGCTCAATCCCAAAAGTCCACTTCTCTGGCATGGACAATGGGATCCAGGATGACAGCCCTTGAACACTCTCAGGCTGCACTTGACTCCAAAGTATCTCTCATTCATCAGGATACTGCGGAAATCAAGTCTATGATGACCAAAATTTTTCAAGCCTTCAAGGGAACATCTACTTCTTCTTCAGTACAGCCAACACTTGCCATTACTGACGCTTAGGCAAATGTTGAGGGGGAGAATGCTACTGAAGCCCCTAATACTGAGGAACAAGAAGCTGGACAGCCCTCTCACACTGAGGGGGAGCATGTCACTGAAGCCACTCCAATCACTGAAGTTCCATCGCAAGAGGAACCAGTCTCCTCTAGTCTCTGGCAGGACAGAGGAAAAATTATTACTACCACCTCTGAACCTGAAATTGTTCTCAAGCCTGCCTCAACCATAGTCAGATATGACCCTGATGAGCCTATTAGAGTCCCGTTTGAAATCAATGGAGTAGTACATCATCTCCCCAATGCCGAAATTCAAGCTCACATGGAAAGGATTGAGATACTATAAAAGGTGGCTGAAGAAGAGAGGATAAGCAAGCCTGCCCTTATAAAGGTTGTTCATGAGGAAGCTGAAAAGATTGGACTGGATACTGAGGCACTAGCCACTGAGCAAGCTGGTGCAGCCTTTAAAAAGGCTCAGGAAGAAGAATTGAGTGCTCTCAAAAGGAAAAGGGAAGAAAAGCTCAGGAAGGACGCTCATATAAGCAAGACCAGGATTGAAAGATATACTTGGGTGATGAAAGAAAGGCTGAAACCTGAAACCATCACTGACATTAAAATCCATCGCAACACCAATCCTGCAATAATCACTGTCTTTAGGGGACAAGATAAAAGAGTGATGGAAGTTCACAATCCATTCAGGTTTGCTGACTTTGGCATCACTGAACTTGATGAGCTTCGTCCCATCATTGCCAAGAAGAACAATGTTGTGGTACCCAACCTTCTCAAGTCACTGAAGGAAAGGTATGATAGACTGAAAGCAATGCCTGAAGCACTAAACATTCCCTCCCTTCTTCCTGATTCAACAACAGAGACTGCTCCATCAAAGGCTTCCAGGAGGAAAAGGATGCATATTGAGATGGAGCCTGAGATCAAAGTACCAGGGCTGGACTGTGACAGGTCACTTCCTGAAGGGATCACTTTTGTGAACAATGCGGTCCTTGAAGCACCTGAAAGAGGCTTATGTTTTACTGATGAGTTTGGAAACCTAGCTTTCCAAAGATGGTCTGATATTGAAAAGGTAGGAATTAAAGCAATGCTCATGTACCTCATGCTGGCGTCCCCCATCAAGAGTACTGAGAACAAAAGATTCTGCCAGGACTTAGAAGCAATGATTAATGAACATCCTAAAAGACATCTACTCAAATCAAAGAAAGCAAAGCTTGAAGCCCTTGGTTACCACCTGAACATCTAATCTGCAACAACAACTATCTTTTTTATTTTGTAATTTTTAGGACTTGTAATAACTATTAATAAACTTTGATGTTTTGTTTAAATTATGCGTCCTACTTATAATTACATCAACATTCAGTAAGAGATGAAGACCCCTGCAAACTCATACTGAATCAAGAAACACTTAGGCTATTTGTATGTTCAAATAGGGGGAGATTGTTGGGTCACTGAATTCCCCAATCTTCTTCTAACAAGGATTTGAACGTAAAATCACATAAGTGTAAACAAGTCACTGAGTGAACAGTAGCTCAGTGAGTCATCTTCGGGATGCTTAGACCGAGCCTAAGAAGAAAGGTTCTCCATTCAGTGAGGCGGAACTCAGTGAGTGTGATCTAAGCCAAGAAGAAGGTGATGGGTTTAGTGAGGATAACAATAACTCACTGAACCCCAAGACTCCTCAACAACTATCATGGTACTGAAGACTGATGACTTGAAGACTGAAGATTTGGCGGGACTGGGCAGGAAAGTTTGAACTGTTTCATTAAAGTGCTTTATCACTTTAATGTCAAACTTTCCCCAAATGGTTAAATCCAGTCTGTCATCAGAAAGCACCTTTTGGACTTAACCCAAAGAAGTTTCCCTTGCCAGAGAATAAAATCTATCAAGATTTTATTAAGGAACGTTTAAGTCCATTGTATAATAGAGTTGTTCATATTTGTGTGTAAATAGGTAGCATAAGTGAGGAGTAAAAGTTGACAAGTTTGTGCAATTAATGCAAAGCATTAACAAACCACTTTTACTCCTCCAAAGAACAACATAGCCCCTGAGATAGCTCAGTGGGTCCTTAGTTGTCACTCAAACATTGTTTTGAGTTTAGAGAGGAGTCAATATCACACTTGTCATTTTCAATCCCAAGTGTTATTCCGCAAACACTTGGGTACGATTCTTTTGATTAACTTCTAATAAAGAATTAAACGTTGAAAAATATTGTCTCTTATCTTTACGTTACTTTATTGTTAATCATTATATACATCTGAGTTAAAAGTCATATAACTTGGTTACATTAGCTTTTTAGTTATTATTAACCAAGTAAAAAGGGACCAACAATTATGCCATGCGAGGAATACCATTTCTACCCCTACCAAATTACCCTTTCTACTCTTCTACCATTTGTATATGGTTTTCTAATAAACACTTCACAAAATGATTTTCTAATTGGCTATTTGAGTTGGTAAACCTTAGATTGATTAATGTTAAGGTTTAGTTGAAGTACAACTAGGGGTTTAGCAAGGATAGTATTTACAAGGACCAACACCCAAGTCTTGGGAAAACTTGTGACAGAGTCCTGGCGCGCTGCCCGCGCGTTGACGAGCGGGTGACGCGCCGGCCTCGGTAAAATTTTCCCAAGTTTGCCTCTTGTATTCCTTACCCCTTGCCATTATTTTTTCTCTTTACATTCTTTCTCTCTAAATACTCTCAAATCTCTCTATCTCTAATCTTGTGTTCTTGATTCTCACTCTAACATCTTTGAAAGAACACATCTCCTTGCAAAGGAAGAATCACAAGAACCTAATCCACTCTTGTGATTGCGTCGAGGGTCTTCTTATCTATACACTTTCTATTACAATCGAGTCTCTAGGTTAGGTTAGGGCTTGGTTGAACAAAAACTTATCATTCATCCATTTGATTGTAAGGGAAGTCTTGTGTCTTGGTGACCAAGCCTAGATCATTGGGGATCTAGTTGGGGTTTGATACTTCCGGTGGGAAGTCTTGGTAGTGGTCTTGGTGACCCTTAGATGAAATCGAATCGCGAGACTCTTTTGGGTGGTTTCCGAGGGCGGAATACCGTGAGAGTAATTCCTTCTTTGTGAGCATCGATATTGGTGAATATCGGTGGAGTGAATTGTAACGATTTGTAGTCCACCGAAAGGATTATACTAGTGAATAGTATCGGAGTCGCGGATTCGCAACTGGATGTACGGATGGTATAAACCTCCCATCCCGAACCAGTATATATCGTTGTGTTCTTACTTGCTTTATATATTTTGGTTGTGTTAGTGGTTGCTGGATTATTGTACAACCACTTGGTGTTCTCTTTAGCTTAAAGTTTTTAAACATCTAAAAAGCTGAAGAAACCGTATTCACCCCTCTACAGTTCTACAAAAAGGATATTTTTTAGTGTATAAATGGGGTTTTCATACATTAAAAAATGTTTGGCCCACCCAAGTGAATAAAATTAAACTTTATAATTGTGTATATCTTGCAAGTTAATTTTTCGTGATCCTTTTGGTGACTACTACATGCATTTACTATCGTTTTATGAACATTACAATTATAAAGAATTGATTATAATAGATTGCTTGATTAGAGCTCTAGGTGCAGATGGGGAAGGGACCTTCGCCGTCCTAGGTGGCAAAGACAACGGCGAGCCGTTGCTCGCCGCCACACCAAACGGCCCTCGCCGTTGGTCACCTCCCCGTGGCCACGGCGAAGCAATATTCTGACAAGTTGGCAGGTTCTTTCATTTTTTTTTCTTTGTTTCTTCCATATGTTTAATAAATCTGGGTTGGTTTGTGATGGTGGGATGGTGGTGGAGGGTGGTCGGAAAAAATGGTGGTTTGTTCAAAACTTGTAAACTTTAATATTTGTACTGAGGGGCAGATTAATTTCACCTACCAAATGACCTTATATGCTTAGTTGGAGTCAACTACTACCGGGTGGGTCTGGTGCATGTATTTATATGCGTCGACTTTTAAAGGAATATGTAACTTTTTTATTTGATAAAATAAAATTAATATGTTTTGTTATTTTTTAGTATTTGTGAAATGAATTTAAATTATTTAATAAAATGAATAAAAAAATAAATGTGTAAGAGGTGGGCCTTAATGGGGAAGTTAAGGTTTGTTGTTTGGTGAGGGGGAGGGGGGGGGGGGTTTGTTGTGGTTAGTTGAAGTTGAGGTGTTTGATGATATGGTAGGGGTGGGGCCCGAATGAAGATGTTAAGCCTCAACTTTGCACCTAGAGCTCTTATATTGTTCTCTAATAGATTGTTTTGATAGTCTACATCTTTATATACATTGAGAAATGAACTGTTGCAACTTTGATTAGGATTTAGTCTTGAATGATTTCATTTTTTTGTCATGCAATTAAGTTTTCTAGATAGATGGATTCATCCACCTTCTTACATTTTAATGTCCTTCATGTTATGCTAGCACTTGTTCAAGGTATCTCACATGATTATTATTGTTTTAGAATGATGATAGAATTAAATACTTAGCAGATCAAATGTTATTATAGATAATGCAGAGGTTTGTCACACGTTCAATCCATCCAGTGTCATGTTAATTTTCTTCTTTTTACGTTGCTTTGCCGTAAACTTTGCAGCACATTCTATCTCCTCTCTCTTCAACTTTCATCATTATATATATACAAAAAAATACAATACACATAAACAAACATCACACACCAAACATAAAATAAAGCAAAATGGTACATGACTGCATGTTGGTTGCTTGCTGCAAGCAAAAGTATGCATCTAGGTAAAGCATTTCAGCGGCAAAAGGGTTAGGAAGCAGTATTTCTTCTTTTGCCAAGTCAAAACCTCACATTTTAATACACGTTGCCATCCCCCAGTGTATTCTAAGAAATCAACCCATTTTTAAAGGGTGTTTAGGATTTGCTTATTGTTAAGAGATTATGTGTTTTAGAAACGATAATTAGTTAATTAGCTGTTACAGAACGAATAATCAAATAATTTTGGTTTTTGTCTTCTCAAAAGACAACTTATCAATTGTCAAAAGGTTTATGCCAAACACTCAAATATGATTATCTACTCTATGAAAACACGATAATAATATGGAAAATGATAGATGGGCTTAAATAAATAGACCTAAAAGGAGACTTAACACATTAATGACTTGTACATCCTAATAATATTATTCAGGTCAAAACGCAACCTCAAACACCCCTTAATCGAATAACATTATAGCGACCATTAATGCTATGTTTCTAGTAGTTAGGACTCAGGTAGCTTAGCCATTCTTAGGTGGTCTACAAGGGAATTTGAGATGGTTCAAAGTGGGGGCACTAGAAAAAATCGTGCCCCATATCAACTTTCACTTGGATTGAACCCCACAAACAAAAATCTAATAATGTTGTTATGTCTTATTGGCCATTTTTTTTGGAATAGTCATTCCCTTTGACCACAACAAAAGCTTCCTTTTCTTCTATTGTCATCAAATACACCTACTTACACACCAAACTCACCCCACACACTTTTTTCCCACTCTCTTTCTCAGCTCGACTTCTGCATTACAAACTTGTGCATAATGCTTTGTAAGAAGGTGAGATATTTTATAAATCTGTATCCTATTTTTCTCTTTTGTCTATCCAACACAAAAATCTTGTGTCCAAGTAGTCAAACCTTGTTTGAGGTAGGAGTAGAAAATATTTGAGCGCGTGTTGCATGAGGTTTAACTTAAAGTATCCGAAGGGTCAAGCAATTTTTTATATACGTACACATATGAAAAACAAAGTGTCATGTACGTCGATTCAAAATCTGAAATGTTTTATACGTATATGTTTTATATGACTTACCACAGTGTTACAATATTCGTTAGTGTTCGTATAACTAGCTATGATTCTAGCACCAATTTAGGATATGATTCTTTTATCTTACATAGATTTGCTTACTACACTTTTTTTAGTGACCAAGTTAACTTTTAATGAATGATTTTTTATAACAGACAAACAGGGTACCCGCATATTATAGCGGCAAGAACCTTGTAATTAAAACTTTTGACTGACAATATTATTTGATTATATATTTTACATTATAATAAATTAACGCATAGCGAGAATTTTAAAGTATAACTTAATCACACTATCTCATATAAATAAGGTAGAGTACTCGTACATCGTGATGCAATGGCTATACAAAAACGGTAGTTAGTAGTATTACGAAGTTGTGACGATTGACAATGAAAGGTACTTGGTATTCAGTAAATATTATGTAATATTCGTCACAATATTATATAACGCGTAAACATATAGTAGTATACATAAATTCGTGCAAATATATGATTAGTAAATCTATATATGACGCTGCTTAACAAAATATGAATCACGGTATTCAAAAGCTACACATTTTTCATAACTTATAAACCACCTGTAATTTTTTGTACTTTGACATGCACGACTCTTTTCAATCGAATTTAAATGTCAAGGTTATGATGACCAATTAGTATCTTGTTTAGTTTGTACCTTGTAGTATATTAATTTTCTTTTTGAATAAAGGAGTATTTTAAAGTTAACATTAATTATAGATACTGTATAGATGTATCAGTGCATTAAATAATTATAAATATATTATACCTTTAGCTTTATGTTGTATCTCTTAAATTGTTATTTTTGTGTTTTAATGGTTTGTATAATATATTTTAGAGTTAATGACGTTTAATAGCAACATACTTTTTTATTTGTTCACAAATCAGATAAGAACAAAAAAAATATCACAAATACCCATCCAACTTTCAAATTTTGATTTATTATAATACGTTTTAGAGTCATCTTTTTGCACCATTAGTCCTTTTGACTAACGACCGTTTGTAAGTAACTCAAAAATATGTGTTCTGGTCAACGCCTTGCTTTTCCTGTTGTTGATTATTATGTTCGCAATGCGTGGGCCAAGTATGGTTTACAAAAGATTATGATGAATGCTAAGGGTTTCTTTTTCTTCAAGTTTACTTCGAAGAAAGGTGTCGATGATGTCCTTGATAATAGTCCTTGGCTGATTCGTAATGTCCCTATTATCCTTAAACCATGGACATTGAACACCAACTTGCTTAAAGAGGATTTGACTCACATTCCGGTGTGGGGTAAATTTCATGATGTTCCTTTAGCTATGTTCTCTGATGACGGGCTAAGCCTTCTTGCTACAGTGATTGGGACGCCCAAAAGGTTAGATGCCTTTACTAGTCAAATGTGCAAGGAATCTTGGGGCCGGAGTAGCTTTGCTAGGTGTATGATTGAAGTAAAGTCGGATGAGGTACTAAAGGACAGTCTCACTGTTGATATTCCTCTACTTGATGGTACGGGTTCGACTATTGAAAAGATCCGGGTAGAATATGAGTGAAAACCGCCTCGCTGTGATAAATGTAAGGTATTTGGACATACTTTGGTTGAGTGCCCTAAGGTTGTCATACCGACTGCTCAACCTACTATGAACGCAAGTGATGGGTTCCAGCCTGTTAACAATAAGAAGAAGGGAAAGCAAGTTGGTTCGAATCCGGGTCGAGGAGGTTTTACCAAACCTGTGGTGGGTAAGCGTTTTGAATATCAGCCCAAAAAGACTCTTCCTGAACCAAAGAAAGCTAATGTCAGTAAGAAGAAGGCTTCTGATGTGGCTAGTACGAGTGGAACCAAGATCACTACTTCTAATCACTTTGATGCTCTTAACATGGATGATACAGATGGTTTTGGTATTCCTGTGGTTGTTAATAACAAGGATGTGGATGCTGGCAGTACAATGGATGTTAATAAGGATGAGTCGGTTAAGACTGGTACTACATCACAAGTCTCTCATGTGAGTGATATGCAAGATCCGCTTGTGAGTGATTCTATGGGAACAATGGAAGTTGGTTCTACTCCTATTGTTGAGAAAATTAGTAAGCTTGAAAAGCTACTGATCGATGGGAAAGCTACTCTTGTGGATGATGCTGGTCATCCTATTCCGTCTACCTCTGTCACTAAGAGGGCTAACCCATTTTCTAAGGTGGGTGAGGTTGTGGTTTCTGATAGTGATGAGGATGAGGTTCTTAACACGTTCGACGAATCAGCAAATCTTTTTGGTGGTGGTCATGAGCGTGAAGATGAGTATGACTATGATGATTATTCGAATCAAATTTATGATCTTCCAGGGGAATTGGATGCTCTTAATGACATTTATGGTTTTAATCTCCAAGGTCGTAGGAAGTAGTTTATCTTTTGTCAGAGTCACTACTATCATGTAAGTAATGGTTTTGAAAATAGGAAATATCTTGTTATGTAAGCTTTCCACCTATGTAACGGGCTGAGATATGGGATTCACCCATATCCGTTGTACTTAAACGCTTTTTGGAGTAATATATTTACCGTGTCGTTGACCTTTTACCCAAAAAAAAATATGTGTTCTTTTTCTTTTCTAATTATTTTTAAAATTTTCTTTTTATTTAACATTTTTCGATTTTCTATAAACGTTTTTATTCATTGTTATAAACTCTTTTATACGTTTTTTAAAATGACTTTATCCGTTTTATATATTTTTATACGTTTTTATATACATATTTATACAAATTTTTATATCCCTTTTTATATATGTTTTATACATTATTATATAAAATGGATACAAACGAATATAAACACGTATATAAAAACGGATAACAACGTGTATAAAAACGTATCTAAAAATGTATATATAAAAGAGTATATATGTGTGCATATACGTTTGTATCCGTTTTTATTAAAAAAACGTATCAAAATGTATATAAAAGCCGATATGAAACGTGTATAAAAACGTATAAAAGTATATATAAAAACGTAAAAGATAGTATATAAAAACGAATAAAAACGTTCATAGAAAATTGAAAAACTTTAAATATAAATAAATTTTAAAAACTAATTAGAAAAGAAAAAGAAAATATTTTTTGAATTAATTACAAACGGTCGTTAGTAAAAAGGACTAATGGTGTAAAGAGATGACTCTAAAACGTATGATAATGAAATAAAATTTAAAAGTTGGATGGGTATTGTTGTACTTCTTTAGGTTCGTACCTGATATTTTATTATTTGTATTACTTAATTTAAATTTAAGATATTTTAATGACATTTAATAAGAGAAGGGTTCCGCCATTTAGATAACTATACGCTCATTTGGATGTTGGTTGTCAGTTTGGTTTGTTTGTCTCATTTGGAGTGTTCTTTGTGTATATGTCTCATTTGAGGCTTAAGATTGGTTTCGGGTTTGTTTTTGTTTTATTTATTTTTTTTATCTCGTCCCTTTTTAAGTAGCTTGTTAATCAGGGTGAGATGTCTTGCATTGTATTTTGGTTTCATTTGTAGTTCTTAATATATGTTGTCTTTCAAAAAAGATAACTATACGCTCAAAAACTACATAAACTATCCATAATGATTTGCCCCGTTTAGCATTCAACATAATACAATAGAGTAAATTCATTTAATTAGAAGGTTACTTACGTTATCATGTTGTTTCAGATATATTTAAGTATATATAAGTAAATTAATATTAACACTATTGGATTCAAGCGAATTATTGGCTCTGGATTACATTTTTTTTTTTGAAAAGCAAATTTCATAGCTCTGGATTACATAACTGAGAGTATAAATTATTATTAAGTTATTTTCTTAACCAGAAGAAAGAAGAAAAAAAATGCATGGAGCACGTGCGACCTACCAAAGAGAAGAGAAGTAGAAAACAGAATGCATGTGCCGAAGAATACGCTAAGTTTGCCAAGTGTCCTAATTACGTCATCATCATCCTCTAGCCAAATTATTTTATGAAAATGGAATTAAATATTTTGCAAGAGAATTTAGAAGAAAATTTATTTTACTCGATTCGCTTACAATAGTAGTAGATTAGACTATGTTTATTGGTGACCTAAAGTCACAACCGGTCACAAGAGATTGCCAACTTGTGGTCACTTGGTGACCTAAAGTCACAACCGATTGCCACATGTCAATTTGTGATTAGTTGAAAGGGGAGAATCGGTCGTGACCCCAACCCACAACCCACACCAAAGGTCACCAATAAACATAGTCTTAACGCTGTGATCTCCGGCTTTATTAAAAAAAAAAAAAAAAAAAAAAAAAAAAAAAAAAAAACTCATGAACACTGCGTAAGTGAGCGACCGCACATTACTGCGGAGTCAATTTAAATTTAGTATTTGTTTTAATTTATTTTTGGTTTGATCAATTATTTTATTTCAATTGTTATGTTTGTATGGAAAAGCTATACTAAAGGAAGTTATTACCTTTTTAAACAATACCAATGCAAACGATCGCTTTTTGGCTTTGCAAAAACGACATCGTTGATAGCTTTTAATTTATACACGTTTTAGCTATTAAATTCACACGATAATTACTCTTTTTTGTTTTGTTTTGATTGAATATGGTACTTAATTACTCTAAATTCGTGTTTTAGTAATTATCTGAAGTAAAAATAGAATTCTCGCGAAAACACCAAACATTGAGCCAAATTGTCAACGTATGATGGACTGCATTTTTCAGCCAATTTCATACGCCGTATGCCATCACTATGCATACGACGTATGTTGTCTCGTCAAAGTTTTCGAAGTTGAAGCTGCATATGCCGTATGCCATCTTTATGCATACGGCGTATGAGCTCTCGTCATGAATTTATTTTCCAAGTATTGAAGTCCATACGTCTTATGTCCTATCCAACGATACGTCGTATGAAATGATTCTAGAAGATTGGAATATGCTATTATAGAGGCGTGCGACGTATCGCCATCCACGTGCATACGCCATATCAATGGACTGGCCCAATCCCTTTTTAGCAGCCTATAAATTCCTACCCATTCCACATTCATGAAAGCTTTAACAATTTATGGCTTGGTTGTAGCATTAGCACTTTTATGCATTTGATGGTTGGAAAGCTATGAATATTTAGTTTATAAAATATATATATATATATATATATATATATATATATATATATATATATATATATATATATATATATATATATATATATATATTCTAGAAAAAAATTGTGTTTATTTTATTAGATATTGGAATATTCAAAATAGTGTTTAATTATATATGATTCACATGCAAGTTTTAACAACGAAAAAAAATAAAGAAAGAAAAGAAGTGAAAAAAATGCCGAAATTATATCAAAGTGCCCGTTTATAGAAAGATAATTAGTAGCTTAAGAGATATTAAATTTTGAAAAGAAAAAAAAAATGAAATTAAGGTTTGTTTTTGTTTTTTTTTTTTTGTTTTTTTGTTTTTTTTTTTTTTTTTTTTATCTAATTTAAAAAATGATTGGATAGAATTGATACCTTGATATGTAAGTAAACGTTTGGTATATAAGTGAAATGAGTAAATTGCAAAAATCATCCCTAAAGTTGGGCCAAATTGCAAGTTTCGTCCGAAATGTTTGTGTTGAGGCAACATGATCAAGATCTCGTTATATTTTAATGATAACAAATAAATCATCGAAACACATAAAATAACAAACGGTAGCTCAAAATCGCCGGAGCCAATGTCTGCTCCTGGCGCGCTGCCCGCGCGTCAACGCGTGGGTGACGCGTCAGGAGTCTGTATGGTTCCGAGCGAATTTTGAAAGTCGGCTTTCCCCTTACCTGACAAATGTGGATCTTTCAATACAGGTATGAATGTTATGTGCTTAATTGAGAACACTCGAAACGAGTTTTGGGATTAGAGAGATCCAACTTTTAAAGCACCCATTTACGGGAAAACGCCAACTCATGTTTTCTTGCTATCACCTCTAGCCAATGCTTTTATAAACTTAGGGAGCTTATTTATTTCACGTAACATCACGTGAAAGCATTCATATGCTCATATCCCGTGCTTACGTCTTCTCTAATTACGTAACGGGTTTACTTCCTTATTGGTCAAACTAAGTCAAAGGTCACTTTGCGTAAACGCATCCTTTCTCACTTGGGTTATGCTTTACATTAAGGCAAAGCACTTAACTTGTTTGAACCAAAGTATTAGTTGAGAACGTCGAGTCGTGAAAAGTCACGAGATATGAAATTATGGATTCTCGACATTGTGTTACTTGAATTAAGAAGTAACTTATGATTTTCTCAACTTATAATCTTAATTGTCTAAATCTTTTCTTCTTAATGACAATTAGATTATTTTTTCTTAATTACTTTCTTAATTATCTTCTTCAACAAAATACCACTTACCTCAAAACCATCAAACCCAAAACCACTAAATCTCCCACAATCCTTTCTCAAATATCCTTTCCAACATTCCCTTACACCACTTACACAAAAGTGTACCTTTGTCTCTTACATACTTTTAATCCTAACCATTGAATTCAAATTCAATCCATATCAACCATCTATTCTCTTACAACATCACATCTCTTACACATCCCTTACACATCTCTTATATTTCTTTCACATCTCCAATCTCAACCATCCAATTCAAATTAAACACATCTCAACCACTCATCCATTCTCCTCCCTATTATACCACATGTGTTTAATCTCAACCCTCCATTTCAAACCCAAATCAATCTCAACCCTTGGATCACCCTTCCTCTCCAAGCCAAAGGACACTATGATCTCATCCATCCATTTCAAACCAAAACCATCTCAACCATCCAATCTCTTACAACACATCTTAACCTTCTATTTCAAACCAAAACAATCTCAACCCTCCATCTAACCTTTCCCCCCAAGCAAAGGTATATTCCTTTGGAATATTCTCTTTCTAACCCAACCATGGTTCACCTTTTCCAACCATAGTTAGTTCTCAACACACAACCCTAACCCAACCTTGGTTAACCTAACCAACATACTTCTTAACCCAACTATGGTTACTTCTCTACACCCAACCATGGTTATCTCTTAACCTCACCAAGGATGGAACATTCCCTTGTGTAAACCTCTTAACCTAACCATGGTTCATTCTCTATACACTTAACCCTTCTCAACCTAACCATGGTTACTTCTATACACTTAACCCTTCTATACCTAACCATGGTTAAACCTCTAAACCTTTACCCTAACCATAGTTACACCTTAACCCTTCTCTTGAGGACTATTCCATGGCATACTCTCTCTCTCTCTATTATGCCATGTGAGGAATACCATTTATACCCCTACCAAATTACCCTTTCTACTCTTCTACCCTTTGGTATTTGGTTTTCTTATAAACACTTCACAAATGACTTTTCAAATTGGCTATTTGAGTTGGTAAACCTTAGATTGATTAATGTTAAGGTTTAGTGTGAAGTACAATTGGGGGTTTAGCAAGGATAGGTATTTAAAGGATCAAAACCTAAACTTTTGAGAAAAAGTTTACAGACGCCTGGCGCGCTGCCCACGCGTTGACGCGTGGGTGACGCGCCGGCCTCGGTAAAATTTTCCAAGTTTGGATCTTGGACTATAAATACCACCCTTGCCTCTTGTATGCCTCACCCCTTGCCATTATTCTTTCTCTCTACATTCTTTCTCTTTAATCCTCTAATTCTATCTCTTGTGTTCTTAATCTTTCACACTAACATCTATTGAAAGAACACTTATTCTTTGCAAGGGAAGAATCACAAGAGCCTAATCCACTATTGTGATTGTGTCGAGGGTCTTCTTATCTTTACCCTTTCTACTACAATCGAGTCTCTAGGTTAGGTTAGAACTTGGTTGAACAAACTTATAATCATTTAAGTGTTTGTAAGGGAAGTCTTGTGTCTTTGTGACCAAGCCTAGATCATTGGGGATCTAGTTGGGGTTTGATACTTCCATGTGAAGTTTTGGTAGTGGTCTTGGTGACCCATAGGTTAAGTCGAATCGCGAGATTCTTGAGGGTGGTTTCCGAGGGCGGAATACCGTGGGAGTAACTCTTTTTTTGTGAGCGTCAATATTGTTGAATATTGGTGGAGTGAACTGTAACGGTTTGTAGTCCACCGAAAGGATTATACTAGTGAATAGTATCGGAGTCATGGATTCGCAACTGGATGTACGGATGGTACAAACCCCCCATCCCGAACCAGTATATATCGTTGTGTTCTTTACTTGCTTTATATACTTTGGTTGTTTTCGTGGTTGTTTGGATTGATTATACAACCACTTGGTTTTCTTTGAGGCTTAAAATTTTTAAACGTCTTAAAAGCCCAAGAAACCGTATTCACCCCCCCCCCCCTCCACGGTTCTACAATTGGTATCAAAGCGGAATACTCAAGTTTTTGAGCGTTAAAGCCTTCTAGAGAAGCCGTTTTAAGTCAAAAACTTCTTTCCCAAAAATCTAAAATCCTAACCAAGATTTTTGGAAAAAATAGAGTATAGATCCATGGCTCAAGAGAACTATAAAGAGGGGCGCTCTATGGAAAGACCACCACCATTTGAATACGAAGGATTCCATTTTTGGAAAATCCTATTTGAGACCTATGTTAGGTCTAAGGATTATGACTTGTGGTATATCTTTCAAAATGGTGATTTCGATGATAACGAAAAGAAGATGGCCAACAAGAATCATCAAGCCAAAATAATGATTTATGATGCCCTACCTCAAAAGGAGCTTGAGAGAGTGTGCATGTGCAAGACCGCAAAGGAGATTTGGGACTTACTCCTTTTTGCTCACTTTGATACCACACAAGTCAAGAATTGGCAACATGAAGAAGTAGAAGAGAAAGTCATTGCGTCCACTATGGGTTCAAGTAGATATGATAAAAAGGGAGATTACAAGAATCAAGAGATGGCACTCGTTGAAATGGTTTGGAGTGACGATGAAGATGTCAATCAAGCAAACAAGGAAGAAACATGTCTTATGGCGATTGAGTCTCATGAGGTACAATCTAACTCCACTACTAGCAAAACCTGTTTTGATATATTTGAATTGCAAGAGGAAAATGAGGAATTACTTAAAAACTATGAGGAAGTATTTAGAAAATTAAAACTAACTATGAAAGAAAAATGCTCTTTTCAAAAGGAACTTTCTAATGCACTTCACAAAAATAATGAACTTGAAATTGAAGTAAAGAGACTTGTCACTCTTCATGAGAATGTTGAACCATGTAAGGATTGTGAAAACCTTACACTAAAGGTTGTCTCCTTGAGTGAAGAAGTCTCGGAACTCCAACAAAAGTCATTAATTGTTACTAAACTCAAAAATAGTGATAATGATTTGAATGAGATGCCTAATCATCTAAAAGTGTCCCAAGAAAAGAAAGGTCTTGGATTTACAAACAACGAAAAAATAATCTCCTCCGAACTTATTGCTAAATCTCTAAATTTTGAGAAAACAAACAAAAATAAAAATCTCAAATCCTCTGAATCTGACGCACTTGTTGACGCATCAACGCGCCAGAAGCACACTAGAAGTCTGAGAAAAAGAGGATTTCAAACTAAAAACTCTATCAAACCTATCAATGCTCAAGTTCCTCTTGCAAACCCTAGACATAATCAAAGATCCAGTGAATGGAGTGAAAACACAAAGCCATATTACAACCCCGTCTCTTACAATAGTTCCAAATATACTCACGCTAGAGTTGACCAAAGACCTCTCTTACCTACCCCAAACATGAGATCATACCCTCTAGATCAAAGACATATAAGACCCAATTTCCAAAACAAAACATATGTTCAAAATAACCCTTAGTCTACTCTTTCAAAATATGGAATCAAACAATTGTATATACTGATTCAAGACCCAAGAGTTTTCAACTTGGGATTTTTGTGTGCTAACCATGTTGGACCCAAGAAACAATGGGTACCAAAAGCTTGAGATGCACTTTAAATGTTAGGTATGCTTTGAGGATAAGCCACTTTCAAGATCTCAATCGATTAAGGATGTTGACCGTAAGCATATCATACATGAAATCATCTCTAAGGAAAAGGATACAAAACTAGGTAATGTGTCTCGCAACCTCAATTTAAGTCTTGCATCTATGATAGATAATTCCTATCTTTGGCATAGGAGATTAGGTCATGCTAACATGCAATTAATTCACAATATTGCATCTAAGGAGTTAGTTAGAAAATTACCCAAAGTAAAATTTAATAATCATTTTTGTGATGCATGTAAAGTAGGTAAACAAGTCCATGCAAGCCATAAGCTTATAAACATGATCTCTACAACAAGAGTTTTAGAACTATTACATATGGACTTGTTTGGACCATCCGCTATTCAAAGCTATGGAGGAAACTTCTACACTTTGGTAATAGTAGATGACTACTCGAGATTCACTTGGACATTATTTCTAAAAACTAAAAATGAAGCATTTAATAAGTTCAAAGTCTTAGGGAAAAATTTGCAAAACCTACTTGGATGTTCAATTGTCTCAATTTGAACGGATCATGGTAGAGAATTTGATAATGAAATTCAATTTGGAGTCTTTTGTGATAAATATGGAATATCTCACAATTTTTCGGCTCCTCGCACTCCTCAATCCAACGGGGTAGTTGAAAGGAAGAATAGGACGTTACAAGAAATGAGTCGCACTATGCTAAATGAACAATCCATACCTCAAAAATTTGGGTGTCATGCTGTAGAAACCGCATCTTACATACTTAATAGGGTCTTGATTAGAAAAATCATTAATAAAACACCTTATGAGATTCTTAGAGGTAAAAGACCTTCCCTAGAACACTTTAGAGTTTTTGGTTGTAAATGTTTAATCTCCAACTCATTAGAAAACTCTAACAATACTAGTAATTACAATGGAATCTTTCTAGGATACTCACTAACATCAAAGGCTTACATCGTACTTAACAAGGAAAGTTTAAAAGTTGAAGAATCGTATAATGTAATCTTTGATGAAACTCCTCCAAAATCTAGAACATTGCCTTTACTTGATGATGACATCATAGAAGAAGATCCATGCCAAAATAAGATAGAATTGTCTAACAGTGAGCTATAGGAAATATTGCCTAGAGTTAAAAACATTAAAGAAGTTAGAGATCACCCCATAGATCAAGTCATAGGAGAATTAGATGAAAGAACTCTTAGGTCACATGCCCAAGACAAAAGCAATGACTTTGTATTTGTGTCAACTATAGAACCTAAAAATATTAAGGAAGCCATAAAAGATGAAAATTAGGTCATGGCAATGCAAGAAGAATTAGATCAATTCTTAAGAAACGATGTATGGAGTTTAGTTCCGTATCCTAATGGTCACACTATTATAGGCACAAAGTGGGTTTTTAAAAATAAACTTGATGAAAATGGTGTAGTATGTAGGAACAAGGCTAGGCTAGTGGCACAAGGCTATAACCAACAAGAAGGTATAGATTATGATGAAACCTACGCACCCGTTGCACGATTAGAGTCTATAAGAATCTTGCTTGCATATGCATGTAGTCACAATTTTAAACTTTTTCAAATGGATGTAAAAAGTGCATTTTTAAATGGAGTCATCGAAGAGGAAGTATATGTTGCACAACCTCCCGGTTTTATTGATTTTCAGAAACCTAATCATGTTTATAAGCTCAAAAAGGCCCTGTATGGACTTAAACAAGCTCCTAAAGCTTGGTATGATAGGTTGCAATCTTTTTCTCTTGATTAATGAGTACAAAATGGGTATGGTAGATAATACTATGTTCACTAAAACTAAAGGAAACCATCTTATTATTATTCAAATTTATGTTGATGACATCATTTTTGGATCAACATGCCAATCGCTTTGCGATGAATTTGCTAAAATTATGCATAGTGAATTTGAAAAGAGCATGATGGGTGAACTTAGTTTCTTTCTAGGATTACAAATCAAACAATTGAATGAAGGGATATTTTTCAACCAATCCAAGTATATATGTGAAATGCTTAAGAAGTTTGGCTTGGAAAACTCTAAGGCTACAAAAACCCCTATGTCTAGAAAGAGAGTTCTCACCCTAGACAAAGACAACAAATCAATGGATAGTACTAAGTATAGGGGCATGATTGGAAGCTTACTCTATCTGACGGCAAGTAGACCGGATATTATGTTTAGTGTTTGCCTTTGCGCTAGGTTTCAAGAAGATCCTAAAATTTCCCATTTAGAGGCCGTCAAAAGAATATTTAGGTATATTAAGGGAACTCAACATTTAGGCCTTTGGTATCCAAAGAATTCGGGGGTAAAAGTATTGGTTTATGCCAATTCGGATCATGCGAGAGAGATAGTTGATTTGAAAAGCACTAGTGGAATATGTACATTTCTAGGTGCATGTTTAACATCATGGTTTTCTAAGAAACAAACTTCCCTTGCCAACTCTATAACGGAATCCGATTACGTTGCAGCCGGAAGGGCTTGTCAACAAGCGTTATGGATGAAACAAGCGTTTGTTGATTATAACATTATGTTAAATGAGGTACCTATAATTTGTGATGATACATGCTCTATCAATCTAGATTCAAGCCCAATTGATTACCCTCGCACGAAACACATTGAAATTAGACATCACTTTCTAAAAGACAACATCACTAAGAATCATATCACCATAGAGAAAATTCCTTGTGGTAAGAATACATCTAAGATCCTAGCAAAACCCTTAGATAAAGATCAATTCAATTATTTAAGATTAGGATTAAGAATGAGATTACTAGAAGATGATGAGGGTGCAAAGGGTAAATTGGAAATAGTGAAGGAATCTTAAGTACTAACCCTCATTAATGACCCATCAACTCTTATTTGTCACAAATATCCATACAATCTTTTATATTTACCCTAGGATATTAGCCTTACAATCTCTCCTTCACAACTTATCATACTCTAGAAAATAACTCTCACCATAGGAATCATGTCTCTCTCGGAAGGGTCAATTAACAACCATCAAGGAAATCAAAACCCGGAGAGCTCTAAGAGGTTGAAAAGGTCATTTACGGATATGATGAAAAAGGAAGGTGATGGTAGGATTAAGTTTGAGTATGAGTTAAGAACCTTTGCAGAATGTGAAGTATGAGACTTAATTAAGGAACCATTAAGTCCAAGGTTGTGTGAAGATGAGTATTCCATTTGTTGTGAAAACACCGCACACATGGTCAATGCTCTCAAAGAATCAAGGAGTGAGTCTAGGGTGATGCTCTTATCCATCCATGAAGGAATCATGGAGTTGCTAACTACTATGTCTAAAATGAATAGGAAGTTGGAGGATGATAAGGTGAAAGGAAAAGGGAAAGGGAAGATGGTGAAAGAAGAGCTCAACCTAGGCATAAACCTAGGAATCCAGACATAAAACTTTTATGTTGGCATCAAGTGCTAGTATAGTGCTTTTAGATAAAGTACTAGGATAGTTCTTGTATAATAAATGTGTAGCATATTTTGTTCACGTATGCTTGGAATGAAATACAATCTTTTGGAATTTATGAAATGTATCATATTATTATGAACTAACCCATGTTGCAAGCATCCAAATGGTAACCTAACCCATTTTGGACCTTCACATGTGAGGATTTCTTAGTTGTTGCATGGTGTGGTATTTTTATGTAGCTAGGGCACCGCAAAGTGAGGCTCTTGACCCATGGATCCCCGCCTTGAAACAAGGGGGAGCAACGATCTAGGGGGAGCAATGTTCAAGAGGGAGCACGTTCAAGTGCTATTAATCAAGCTACTTTCCCATTTCTAAATGGAACTCCCACCTTTTTGATTCGACAAAAGGGGGAGAAAGAAAGCAAGAGGCGTGAAGACCATTCAAGATATGATAAAGGTTTCACCAAATTACAAGGCAAAGGTCAAGACGCAAGCTACACCAAAGGCGCGCTTTGTCTTCGCTAAGTTTTGTAATTTTATTTGCTTTCGGGTTTTATTTGTCATCATCAAAAAGGGGGAGATCGTTGAGGCAACATGATCAAGATCTCTTTATATTTTAATGATGACAAATAAACCATCGAAACACATAAAATAACAAACGAGAAGGTTGAGTTACAGTACAGACTCCGTTGGCTTTCGCAAGGAAGCATCTCGAAAGTTCCGCAATCTATGGTTGATGCCTCACTCGAACTCTATCCCATTAGCTCAAAATCGCCGGAGCCAATGTCTGCTCCTGGCGCGCTGCCCGCGCGTCAACGCGTGGGTGACGGGTCAGGAGTCTGTATGGTTCCGAGCGAATTTTGAAAGTCGGCTTTCCCCTTACCTGACAAATGTGGATCTTTCAATACAGGTATGAATATGTTATGTGCTTAATTGAGAACACTCGAAACGAGTTTTGGGATTAGAGAGATCCAACTTTTAAAGTACCCATTTACGGGAAAACGCCAACTCCTGTTTTCTTGCTATCGCCTCTAGCCAAGGCTTTTATAAACTTAGGGAGCTTATTTATTTCACGTAACATCATGTGAAAGCATTCATATGCTCATATCCCGTGCTTACGTCTTCTCTAATTACGTAACGGGTTTACTCCCTTATTGGTCAAACTAAGTCAAAAGTCACTTTGCGTAAACGCATCCTTTCCCACTTGGGTTATGCTTTACATTAAGGCAAAGCACTTAACTTGTTTGAACCAATGTATTAGTTGAGAACGTCGAGTCGTGAAAAGTCACGAGATATGAAATTATGGATTCTCGATGTTGTGTTACTTGAATTAATAAGTAACTTATGATTTTCTCAACTTATAATCTTAATTGTCTAAATCTTTTCTTCTTAATGATAATTAGATTATTTTTTCTTAATTACTTTCTTAATTATCTTCTTCAACAAAATACCACTTACCTCAAAACCATCAAACCCAAAACCACTAAATCTCCCACAATCCTTTCTCAAATATCCTTTCCAACATTCCCTTACACCACTTACACAAAAGTGTACCTTTGTCTCTTACACACTTTTAATCCTAACCATTGAATTCAAATTCAATCCATATCAACCATCTATTCTCTTACAACATCACATCTCTTACACATCCCTTACACATCTCTTATATTCCTTATACATCTCCAATCTCAACCATCCAATTCAAATTAAACACATCTCAACCACTCATCCATTCTCATCTCTATTATACAACATGTGTTTAATCTTAACCCTCCATTTCAAACCCAAATCAATCTCAACCCTTGGATCACCCTACCACTCCTAGCCAAAGGACATTATGATCTCATCCATCTATTTCAAACCAAAACCATCTCAACCATCCAATCTCTTACAACACATCTTAACCTTCTATTTCAAACCAAAACAATCTCAACCCTCCATCTAACCTTTTCCCCCAAGCAAAGGTATATTCCTTTGGAATATTCTCTTTCTAACCCAACCATGGTTTACCTCTTCCAACCATGGTTAGTTCTCAACACACAACCCTAACCCAACCTTGGTTAACCTAACCAACATACTTCTTAACCCAACTATGGTTACTTCTCTACACCTAACCATGGTTATCTCTTAACCTCACCAAGGATGGAACATTCCCTTGTATAAACCTCTTAACCTAACCATGGTTCATTCTCTATACACTTATACCTTCTCAACCTAACCATGATTAACCATGGTTACTTCTATACACTTAACCCTTCTATACCTAACCATGGTTAAACCTCTAAACCTTTACCCTTACCATAGTTATACCTTAACCCTTCCCATGAGGATTATTCCATGGCATACTCTCTCTCTATTATGCCATGTGAGGAATATCATTTATACCCCTACCAAATTACCCTTTCTACTCTTCTACCCTTTGGTATTTGGTTTTCTTATAAACACTTCACAAATGACTTTTCAAATTGGCTGTTTGAGTTGTTAATCCTTAGATTGATTAATGTTTGTTAAGGTTTAGTGTGAAGTACAATTGGGGGTTTAGCAAGGATAGGTATTTAAAGGATCTAAACCCAAACTTTTGAGAACAAGTTTACGGACGCCTGGCGCTGCCCACGCATTGACGCGTGGGTGACGCGCCTGCCTCGGTAAAATTTTCCAAGTTTGGATCTTGGACTATAAATACCACCCTTGCCTCTTGTATTCCTCACCCTTGCCATTATTCTTTCTCTCTACATTCTTTCTCTCTAATCCTCTAATTCTATCTCTTGTGTTCTTAATCTTTCACACTAACATCTATTGAAAGAACACTTCTTCTTTGCAAGGGAAGAATCACAAGAACCTAATCCACTCTTGTGATTGTGTCGAGGGTCTTCTTATCTTTACCCTTTCTACTACAATCGAGTCTCTAGGTTAGGTTAGAACTTGGTTGAACAAACTTATAATCATTTAATTGTTTGTAAGGGAAGTCTTGTGTCTTTGTGACCAAGCCTAGATCATTGGAGATCTAGTTGGGGTTTGATACTTCCGTGGGAAGTTTTGGTAGTGGTCTTGGTGACCCATAGGTTAAGTCGAATCGAGAGATTCTTGAGGGTGGTTTCCGAGGGCGGAATACCGTGGGAGTAACTCCTTCTTTGTGAGCATCAATATTGTTGAATATTGGTGGAGTGAATTGTAACGGTTTGTAGTCCACCGAAAGGATTATACTAGTAAATAGTATCGGAGTCTCGGATTCGCAACTGGACGTACGGATGGTATAAATCCCCCATCCCGAACCACTATATATTGTTGTGTTCTTTACTCGCTTTATATACTTTGGTTGTTTTCGTGGTTGTTTGGATTGATTATACAACCATTTGGTTTTCTTTGAGGCTTAAAGTTTTTAAACGTCTTAAAAGCCCAAGAAACCGTATTCAACCCCCCCCCCCCTCTCTACGGTTCTACAGTTTGGAAAGTGCAAGAATCGTCCATGTGGGAAACCTTTGGAGCAAAAATCGTCCCGGACCAATATCAAATGACTAAAATACCATTGTCTTCTTCTTTGGAGCAAATGGTCCCTGAGTTTCGCTAGATTTTACAAATTTAGTTCTGTTTTTTTTCCTTTCAATAATTTATTTAACTATTAATATTTAGTACGTATTATTTTTATATATATTATTATTCGTTTTTCTTACGTTTTTGTCCGTTTTTCTTACTTTTTTTTCCATTTTCATACGTTTTGTTTTTTTTTCTTACATTTTCTTACGTTTTTTTTCGTTTACATACGTTTTTGTCTGTTTTTATATGTTTTCGTACGTTTTTATACTTTTCGTCCGTTTTCATTCGTTTTCTTATGTTTTCGTATGTTCTCTTAAGTTTTTTCCATTATAATACGTCTTTGTCTATTTTTATATGTTTTTGCCCGTTCTCTAACATTTTCATCCGTTTTTATACGTTTTCATCATTTTTTTTAAGTTTTTGTCCGTTTTGTCAGTTCTGGTCCGTTTTTATTTGTTTTCATACATTTTTATCCGTTTTTATACGTTTTCGTCGTTTTCTTACGCTTTCATCTGTTTTTATAATTTTCTTCCATTTTTCTTACATTTTGGTCCGTTTTTATTCTTCCTTTCTAGCATTTTTATACGTTTTTATTCTGTTTCTTCCGTTTTTATGCGTTTTCACCTATTTTCTAACGTTTTCATCCGTTTTGATATGCTTTGTCTGTTTTTCTTGAGTGCTTGTCCATTTTTATCCGTTTTTCTTATATTTTTGTCTGTTTTCTTACGTTTTCATACGTACCAAAATGAGTGAAATGGACAAACGGTATAAAAATGGACAAAAATAGACGAAAATGTATAAAAACGGATGAAAACGGATGAAAATGGTTAAAAATGTATAAAAACGGATAAAAGGCATGAAAACATATAAAAACAAACAAAACCATAAGAAAATTTGACAAAAACGGATAAAACTCAAGAAAAGTTGACAAAAACATATAAAATGGATGAAATCATAAGAATACGGAAAAAAAAACGTATAAAAACGAGAAAAAACGTAAGAAAATCTGCCAAAAATGTAAAAAAAAAAACCGGATGAAAGCATAAGAAAACGGGCGAAACCGTATAAAAACAGATTAGATGTATGAAAACAGAAAAAACGAAAGTAAAACAAATAAAAAGGGACAAAAGCGAAAGAAAAACAGGCGAAAACGATAAAAACGGATGAACGTGTAAGAAAACAGGCGAAAACGTATGAAAACGGATAAAACTGTACAAAAACAAATAAAAAGGGACAAATACGTAAGAAAAAAATAGACGAAAACGTATAAAAACAGATGAAAACACAAGAAAACGGGCGAAAACGTATAAAACCAGAAAAAAACGTATGAAAACGGGAAAAACGTAAAAAAAAATGGACGAAGAAGTAAGAAAAGGATGAAAACGTAAGAAAACAAACGAAAACGTATAAAAACGGACGAAACGTATAAAACGGACAAAAACGTATGAAAAACGGACAAAACTGTACGAAAACGGAAAACACGTAAGAAAATAGGACAAAAATATAACAAAAACGTACGAAAATGTATAAAAAATATTACTAATATTAATAGTTAGATAATTTTTTAAAAAATAGGACTAAATTTGTAAAATCTGGCGGAACACAAGGACCTTTTATGTTTAAAAACTGAAAAGAAATATAAATAAAGAAGAAGACAATTGTATTTTAGTCATTTGATGTTGGTTATGGACGATAGTTTCCCCAAAGGTTTTTCACAGGGGCGATTCTTGCATTTTCTAAATATTTGGGATGAAACTTGAAATTTAGCCATTAGGGAAACTTGCAATTTACTCAAATAAAATTAAATCAAATCGTAAATAAATCAAAACAACATAAGTATTTAGGCCAACACTAATGATTGAGACATCTTATATTAAGAGGGAACACTACCCACCATTTTTAAGGCTCTCACATTGCCCCTTTTGACCTCATTGTATATGTTCTTTTTATACATTCAAAGTCCTTGTTGTCTTTTTAAATTGGTATTGCTTGTCTTTAATTGGTTCACGGGTATAATATAGGATTAATATAGTTGTTATGGTTAATTAATAAACTATTGATCATGATTTTTGGCTACGATGACCTATTTATACACTTATCTATGTACAATCCACCTTGTGTATTATATCTAACAAAAAGTTGAAAGTGTATTAGCTAGGAAACAAAGTGTGTAGATGCATCTGAACATGAAAAGTGAAAACAACGCCTATAAAGTGGATCAATATGTGTACACGCATATTAACATGAAAACAGTGACTATAAAATGGAGACTCAGTGACTATAAAATGGATCAACTTGTGTACATTTTCTAGAAGAGACAATACCATCAACATATTCATTTTCTTTACGGTAAAAGCTTAATATCGTGCCATTGTAAAGAAATAGCACATGCACCAAGTTACAAATGAAACGTTCAAGAAACTTAATATCGTTTTTTAACCCGTTAATCGGTATATATATCTTATGATCGACTACGCAGTACATGCATATGAGTAACACTATGGATTAATTAGATAGTTTTACAGATATTTTAATTGAACGTGAGCTAGCTATCTCCAACACTTAAGGTAAACTTAAATAACGATGAGTACGTGCAAGCTAACCGTAAACCAGAGAGCTAAATCAAATATAAACTCGGGAGACATAGCTACAAGATGGAACAACCTCGTACCCATAAAGGTAAATATCCTAGTTTGGAGGATTAGACTTGATCGGTTACCTACTCGGATCAACTTAATAGAGAGAGGGATTGATGTGCCCTCGTTATTATGTCCTTCGTGTGGTAATCAAATTGAAGATGTATCTCATACTTTTGTGACATGTGAGGTTGCGTCTTGCATTTGGGATAGAGTATTCAGATGGTTAGATATGTATCATCCTATGTTCAGTAACATCGAGGACATATTCTCTTGGGTTGACTCACTAATCACTCGTTTCAACCGAAGGAAAGTGGTGGATGCTATTATCAACACGGTTTTGTGGGTGATTTGGAGGTATCGAAATAACAGGATCTTTGGGTTAGTGAAGATGAACAGGAGTAACATGTTTGATGACATAGTTTCTACTGTTTTTGATTGGTGTTCTAGTAGAAGCAAAGTTTTCTCAAAAAATTGGACGTTGTGGTTGCAAAACCTAATGCTAAATACATTGTAATTATTTTTCTAGCTCCTTGCTAGCTTTTTATAAAATTTTGCCGTTCAAAAAAAATATATATATATATAAATGTACGTTAATCATTAATTTACGGCATATTTTCTCTATTACAATGAGATGGCGATGAGCGATAATAATAAGTTTTCTTTTAACAGCGTTACATTATGAGAGTCTAGTAAAAAACTAGTTAGACTAAAAAAACATTACAAATGATACTTAAGCCAATCAACGCACGAAATCTTACATTTTTGTACCAATGGGCTAGCCATGAAAACGACAACAAAATAATATTATCTACTAAATCTCTTTTACATATCCTTCCGGCAACAAACAAAACAGAGTTTCTATACCGCCAAATCATCCATGTAGCTACACAAATTTCCTGCATCTTTAATCTCCGGTTGTTTCTAGTTGGAAACAAATCATTAATGACAAGTTAACACCAATTTTTGTCCAACTTTAAAGGTACTTCTAAGAATAAGAGAGATCATTAATGATTATTCGGCCAAAGTATTCCATCTTGTATTCCATCTCGTCACTACGTAATTAACGGTTCGTGACAATATGGTCAAATTTCAAAGAAAATTCAAACCTCATAAATGTACACATATGCCTTGTAAACGAGGTAAAACGAGGCTTGACTCCATTGGAGTTAGGTTGTTAATGGTCAAGCTATCATCTTCATATGTCATGCAACTTTCAGAACAATGTATCAATTGTTTTTGACAAAGAAAATAACATTATATTCACTTTTTGACAAGTTAGCATACACTTTTTTTTTTTTTTTTTTTTTTTTTTTTTTTTTTTTTTTTTTTTTTACAAAATAACTCTTGTACCAATTTTTGACAAAGAAAGTAACATTATATTCATTTTTTATTTTAAAAGTGAATAATTTCGTTTTTGAATATTTTGATTTAGATATATTTATTTATCGTATATTAGTTTTATCACTCATTTTGTTTATACTCCACATTTATTTACGAGTAATGATAAAGAGAAATAATATATATGTATAAACTTATGCGTAAACTATTAATAGTTTAACATAGCACTCGTGCATTTCTCGCTCCAAATATTTACTCTTGATTATTTCACTTGTTATAATTTTCTTCTTAGTCTTGTCTTTGGTCATGCATTTAGACATGACAATCGTTTTTTCTTATTTACAAAAATTTAGTAATTAATAGGACTTAGTTTGAGCTTTATTGTGTTGAATCAATATTTATTGTTTTTTCTTTTTATATTTAACATTCAAACTTCAAAGAAATAGTTATATAACCACCAAAAAAGTGGTTTGAGAAAGATAGATGCTCAAACATCGACTTGACGTGTTGCCACCGGCTAATAATGGAGCACAATTCTTAACTGCTTTTTCAATACCTTTTTGCTCATCCATCTTCTTCGTCAATTACACCAGTGCGTGAATTTATGCAATTAGTTCAAAATTATTAACTGATTGTATAACTACAATTTCAAAAATTAGATAGATACGTTTTCGTTGATGTTGTGTTCCATTATCTTTTCTTTTTTCGTAATTGGACCTCCTCTAGGTATCAAAATACCTATCATTCACGTATATCAGATTAATTTAAGAAGTGATCACGGGTTCATTTGGTTTAGAGGTGGAACATTGTCTTGTCTATGTGCCTCGCAGGAAAGAAGAAATATATTTATTCATGCAAGGCATGCATCGTACAATGAAACTAGTGAATAATTAGGTATACATGACGTGTCGATACACCAATTAAAAAAGTTATGAAAGGCGTAGGTTTAAGTGTGAATTTTTAGGTTACACATTTGCGCTAAAAGAATATATGTCATGACAAAGAATATATGTCACGACTTTAATCTCAACATCTCTTCTTTTTCTGTTCAAAGGTAACAACTGAACATTGCTTGAAGCTGATCACTAGAAAATGGCCATTCGAATTGACACCAATGAATGTGGGAGTTAGGGTTACTCCGCCGAGTCAAACAATCTAACCTTTTGAAGAGTTTTTGGTTATACATTGTTATTGTAACGTATTTTTTATTGCGAAACTTGTCTATCAATGACTGTTTCTAGTCATTAGTGTATAAAGTAAAAACTTATCAACGTAAAAAATACCTTCGAAACGGTTTCTTTGATATTGGATCAACTAAAAGAATATATTGCTAGTATCTAAAGAAGAAAACTATATATGTTTTTAATTATTGTATTACTTTTCTTTAATCATATAAGGTAACAGGCTTTGGGTAAAAAGGAGGGAAAATGGGTTCACATGATTAGGTCTGACCGTTAAAGTCGTTACTTGTTTTTAGGAAACCAAAGCCACCGAAAAACGGTAAACCGGTCTGCGGTATCTACGACCGGTATTTCGGTGGGCTCAAAGCGATCCTCTTCATTCAACCTATAATTACTAAATAGGCCCCTATATGAATTTCCTTTTACATTTTATTATCATTGTTTAATCACCTTTTAACCAAAATATCATCACTTTTGTCGGCATCAAGTGGCATTTGACTTCGTCCTTAGGAAAATAGTCAAACTAATTCTTTTTTAATCATAACTTGACATTATAACCATAATATAAGTGCAATGATATGCATGTTAAAAATTGGGTGCTTGAAGGTATACCTAAAATATTGATATGCATTATCTATACAATAGCATTCGATTTTAGCATGACTTAAGCATAATATTATGGTGGAAAACTTGATCGAATAAACTGCAGTTTCACAAAGTTTGAACACATGATGATCAAATAATCAAGTGATCGATCTACCATGATGATGCTAGTAATGAGATATTAAATATTAGAATTATGTCTTTGAAATGAAAAGTGAAGAAATTAAAAGGAAATCTAGTTATAGTCACATACATGCCGGTGATAATCATATTTTAATTTAGTTGCATCATATATGACTATAATCACATGAAGGCCCGTAATAATCAAATTGTTACTTAGTCGTACCGTATAGTTATATGTTTGTGATAGCAATGTGATAATTCGGTTGTGACACGTACTATATATGAGGCATACATAGTATGAGTGGCTAACATTCTCATGTGGAGAATGAATTTGGACCCGTTACCTAATCGCTTGAACATGTCATTTCATGGTATTGAAATCCCGGTGATCTCTTGCCCTTCTTGTAATACTAACGTGGAATCCAATCTTCACATCTTATTTGAGTGTGATATTGCTATTGATGTTTAAAGACTTGTCCGAGTTTTGTGTGATAACTCCTTTCCTTTCTTCACGTCTAATGAGCATTGGAATGATTAGTTGAGCTCGTGACATGTTTCTAAAAAAAAGATTCAACGTTTGTATATCATTATCGCCAATGATGGAACTTGACCAATTTTTTTTTTTTTTTTTTTTTTTTTTTTTTTTTTTTTTTTTTTTGGGGGGGGGGGGGGGGGGGGGGGGGGGGGGAATTGTTTTATGTATAGATTTATGTATAATAAAAATCCAACAAATTATGAAATCATATTTACTACATAGATTTTGTGAACCCTTTGACATCAGGTTCAAAGGTTCAGAGTAACTATCAGCGTATAAGATCAAGTCTAGACTATTCTAAATATATTCTAGAGTCACTTGTGTAGTTTTTCCTCCCCAGAGTCTCCTCTTGTTTAAAGTACGTGAATAGTCTAGTTTTATTAGTAGTAAGTGAGCATAATGACTTCTTCTTACTGGCTGATTTACAACAAATAATATAGTAAAAAAGTCATTAAAGCATGATTCGTTGTTGTTTATGTCTTCTGTGTAACACCCCCAATTTTATGATAGCAGCAGAATTCACACTGGGTGTTACTTCATGGTATAATAGTCATAATAAGAGAAATTGAAATCTAATTAAGTCGTTTTAAAACATTTATTATTCGAATAGTTGGAATATCAGAGTTTACAAAAGAGAGGTCCCAGTAGTTTCACGGTTACATATTACATCAAATAAGTTTTTCAAATGATAATACAAAATAAAGCCTTCTTAATATCTGTGCTTCTCTGTGCCAACCTCGTACCTTATGGACCTGAGATAAACATGCTAAAAGTGCCAACGCAAAGGTTGGTGAGTTCATAGGTTTATGATGAGACGAAAAGTGTACCGCTTTTATGGGGTCATTTAAGCCCTGAAGTCGAGATTATTTGATCAAATATTGCCCTAAATCGTTCCTTTTGTCATTTTAGGTACTTTTGAGGAGAAATCTGTAAAAGGAAGCATTTTGGACGTTTTTCGAGCGAAAAAGTGAAGAAAACGACAAAGTCTCAAATTCATGCTGGAAAATGTACCTGACAGCGTCAGGATTTGCTTATGACACCGTCACCCTTTGACAAAGAGGTGGATAAATCAAGTTACACGTGACGCGCCAGAGAGTTTTTGGAAGAATTATACATGACGGCGTCACCAAGGCCGTCAAGAGCAATTTGCATGTGATGGCCAAGATCAAGTTTACACATGACGGCTTCAGAAGTGGATCTAGGCAATAGGATGGTAATTATGGCGGCGAGTTGACGGCGTCAGAACTTACTCTTGACGCCTTCAGACCCAATAATCTATATATAGTTTTTGATTTTTCATTCATTGTGTGTAACTTTGAGAGGAGAAAACCCTAGACGAATTTTACAGTATTTTTAAGGGTTTCAAACTCTTGTTTCATCCAAGCTTAATTGAAGATAAGTTTTCCAATAATCACTCAATATGTCTATGTGTTGTTTGATCCTATCTTATGCTTGTCTTCTCTTTAAAATGCTAGGCTAGGTTTTCTTTGTGTTTGCTTAGATGTAATGAAACTTAGTTATTGATTATTGGTTGGTTGTTTGTTTATAATTGTTGTGGATGAATGATTTCGATGTTAGGCTTAAGAAAAATGGCAGACTTCCAATTGGTAACTTGCTTGAACGTCTTAAGAAACATGATCGGATGTGTACTACGATAAATTGGCTATATTTAATGCATACGTAACTAATAATGAGGCCATGTTAGGAGCTAGTAGTCGGCTCGTCATAGGAAGAGGTAGAAGCTTATTGTAACCCCTGATACTTTTCTTAAAACTATTTTACGAGCCAAAACCGTTACTTTTGATTTTCCTTAACTTCTAAACTTCTTTGAACTCGTTGGGTTTGAAAAACTGTGGATATCTTATTTAAAGTGAGCGTTATTCCTTTATCGAGCCAGCACAACCTAGAAAACTTGAATCGTATTGCATTTTCCAAATTATTTGAATTATATTGGATTCACAAAAACTTTGAAGTTTATGCTTGATTTATTGGAAAAATTATTTCGTGAACAATGGCGCAAGTTTCGTAATTTTTCGAATCCGTTTGCTATGTCGAATGAGCTCCAAACCGTTTTTATGTAAAGTATTGCTACTAGACGACTTTGGTCCCTCTGCCCTTATGTTTCATTTCACACCCTCACATTTTAATTTTTTCACTTTGGTCCCTCTCACAAAAATATATAAACCCCAAAAATTCATTTTTAACTCATTTTATACACACACACTTGTAATTCTCTCCCACTCTTCTCTCTCACCGTTCGCCGGCGACACCATCACTTCCGGCAACCGCCGCCGCCGTCCGGCTTCCACCGTCGCCGGAAATTTTTCCGGCGATACATTTTCTCAACCAAATCAATAGATCCGAGCATCTATATTACTTCTGGAGCTTATTAGCTCGTGACGCGTCACGTAGCCCCGTGACGCGCCACCACCACCTTCTGTCATCACGCCGCCACCACCATAGCCTCACCACTGGTCTTCTCTTGATGGTAACGCATCCCACGTGCCCCTATATTTATTTTTTTTGTAAATATTTTACAAACCCTAATTCCTATTTTCATTAAACCCGAAAGTTATTAAAGTTTTACTAATAAAACTAGTTTGGAAATTGTGAAAAACTGTGTGGATCTCGTTCTGTCATGACTCGGTCGACTCGCCGAGTTGACTCAGTCAACTCGCTTCTTATTATTTGATGATTTGAGGCGCTCGTCGTTGCTTTTAGCCTCGGGCTTGGATTGAAGTCTGTTTGGTTTGTTGTTGTCGACTGTCGAGGGTTTGACCCTCGACTTCATTCTTGTTGGTTATTTGGAAATGGGACATGAGTTCTATAGATATTATTATTGTTATGTTTTGATGAAGATTTGGAATGGGGTAATGTTGTTATTGTTGGTTTTGTTGGTGTTTATGTTGGCGAATTGGTCGTTTGGTCACGGGTTCGAGCCGTGACTCGTCTCGAGTCACGACAATGTTTATTTATTTGTGCTTGTTCATTTATGTTTCGATAATGGTTTCGGCAATCTTTTGACATAGGGTAACTTAACGCGAAACATATAAACCGGAATAATAAAGATGAGACAATAAAATGAGTTGATATAGTTAAGGGAATTGATTTGACTTTGTACTTGGTTCAGTATTATTGTGACGATTATTATTGTTGGACTTGGATTGGACGCATTGGATTTACGAGTTGGTTATTTAGACGTTATGGACCCTTTGGTACTAACAATACGAAATGGTCGATAAAAACTAAACAACTAATGTTAACGCGAATAATGTGTCCAATTGTATGTTATAACTTGTGACATTTGACTACAATTGGTTATTTCAAAAGAGTCAAATGACTCGGAAATGTTCTATAAACGGGCGCATCATGCCAAAATTTCATCAAATCTTTTATAAACTTAATCGTTTACCGATGTTCTAAAAACGCTTTCAAAACTTATACGATTTGATATTTTGTCAACTATTTTGGGAAAAATGGGTAAAGCCAAAACCATCTATCAATGTATTCTTTTGTTTGTTGATGAGTGCTCAAACACTCATCATTTTTGGTCAAATCTGAGCTGCAAAACATTTAAAAACACTCAAAAATGCATCAAAATACTGAAAATATTCCAAAATTGTGTTTTATATGTTTTAGATGAAAATAAGTAAAAACAGATGAAAAACAAACAAAGTTTGCATAATTGGCAGTTTCAGTCCTCTAACTTTCAAAAATTGGCAAAAATAATCCTTGAGCTCTGATTTTAAAAGAAAAGTCACCAAAGGTCCTTTTGAAATCATAAGTTGTCATATTTAGTCCTTTGGTGAAAAATTTCAAAAGTTTTGAGAATTTACAAATTTGGTCCTTGGAGTTTCAGAAATTGACAGAATTGGTCCTTGGTGAAATATTTTTGGATAAAAAGTCACTTTTGGTCCCTGGAAAGTCACAAGTGTCAATTTTGGTCCTTGGTGTGAAGTTTGGAGAAATGTCAGTTTTGGTTCCTCAAGTTTGGCAAATTGGCAGTTTTAATCCCTGGGAATTCCAAAAGTGAAAATTTGCAAATTTTATTCTTGGATTATCACATGTGGCAAGTTTAGTCCTTTGAGCAACTATGGAAAAATGGCAAAACCAGCCACCTCAATTTCAAAAATTACAATGTAGTCCTTGTGATATTTTAGTTAAACCAAATGGACCCTTGTTATTACTATGTAACACCCCGAAAATTTGATAAGCAGCGGAAGTCTAATCGGGGTCATTACAGTTTAGTACACAGTCATACTCATAGAAAACAATTCAAAAGATAGTCATATCATTCCATGAAAACTCAAATAGTCAGAGTTACAAACATTTTTCCAAAATGTTAATTGTTTCGCATAAGAAGTGATGAGTTTGTAAAGAATGATATAATTATTGAAATAAAAAAGGAGGTCCTGTGTGCCCTTTTGCCAGCTCCGTGCCGCCATGCTTGCTAATTCCCTGAGATAAACATGCTTAAAAAGTCAACACAAAGGTTGAGTGAATCCATAGTAGTTTAAATAATAATAGTGTGAACACAAGTCAAGCATTTGAAATAAACAAGCCAAGATAGACAGGTCTTGACTAAACTGGTGAAATATTGCTCCTAAGCCTCACGAAACGCAAGCCTTAACATCGATTTGACATATCATAAAGATAATAACAATCGCCTACACCACAGCGGATGTAAATGACAAGGGGCCCTCGGTGACAGGAAATGTGCCAAATTTCCATAATACCTCGAATATAGAACACCTCCTGCCAAGTGATCAACTTGACAGAGGTGGGCTGCCATTCCAATAGATCTATCAACTATATTCGCGCTTACTCGCAAGTGATTAAGGTTCGTGATATGAGGGACTTGTAGCACAGGTGTCAACTTAGGTAATATCAGGTGATAACAGCATACAGAAAAATACTTGTGTTCGATTTATAGCATGTATCTCCTCATGGGGTTTAAAAACAATTAAAAATGTGGGACCATGAACTCACCTGACAGGTGTGTATGAATCACAACGGTGCTCAAGGTGATGGTGTAGTGCTACTACTAGCAATGAAATTCCTCTGACTTGCGACCTATAAATATATAGTCATCGGTGTCTTAGATTCGATTCGTAATTGACATGTGATATGTCTCGTGTATGGTGATATCCGTTCGGGTGTCTTAATATATTCCAAAATAACTTCACGTAGCTATTTGTAACGTTGTTACGAACCGGTGTTCAATAAATGTTAATTTATTTTGTGAAAATAATATTGTTTAAAAAATATTTATAATTAAATATTTTTAGTAAAGTTATATATTTACTTTAAAGTTACCAAAATATATACATATTTATACATAAAATCAAATTATACAAAATAATTAATTAATAAAGTACCATTGTCATATTTGACACTTAACTTTATTAAAATTACACTTTTTACCCTTTGGTAAAAAATAATTACATTTTAGTCTTTGGCATAACTTTTACACTTTTTACCTTGATCTTTCAAAATATTACAGTTTCTACCCTACGTTCTTATTCAAAGTCGACAGTTTTACAAAGTGGTCCGAAAGTTTGGTGGTTTTACACTTTTAGTCCCTTAACGTCGGATCTTTGCAAAAATCGTCCAAAAATCTAGTTTTTGATAAGTTAACTTTTATTTTTATAAAAGTTACCATTTTTATCTTCCACCATTTATAAAAATCAGTTTTTATAAATCAAATATCATTCGAAAATCTTTAAATTTTCTAATCAAAAATTTCATAAGGGAAAATCGTTTGGGCTCGTTAGCCCGGTTAAGGCCCAAAGCGGGTTTTAGTTTGAAATAGATGTGCTCGACTAGGATTTGGTTTTGGCTTCATTTACGTAGCATAAGGTCGAGTAGGGTTTGCATGTTTTATTAGTTTGATTAAGTATGAGTCGGTGAATTAGAGTGTCGAACAATATAGGTAGGTTGTACGTATAAAAATGAAATGGCGTGATCATTCCTAGGGGTGTCGAGGCGTGTAAAATAATGGTCACAAGTGTTATGAATGTGATATACTAAGAAAGATAACGTGCATCGTATGATATATCAATGTGGTATGCATGAATGGATGATGTACGAATTGAAAAGGGTGATAGTTAACTTACAACACCAAAGTGGTGGTGATGATGTCGTGTGTACGAGGCAAGTGAACAAGCAAATGTGGTATCCTCTTCGTGGTGACCCTTGTTCTAAAATAGTTACCCAACTCGCCTTCTTGATCAAAAACCTTACTCGTGCCCTAGATCCCTCTCGACAGCAACAAGAAAGAAAGAAATAGAGTGTTTGTGATTTGAGAATTTGGTGAACTTGAGAGTGTGTGAAATCTTGCATTTAATGTGACTTATATAGGGTAGTTTTGGGTGGTTCGAATGTCCCTAGAGACACAACACCAACCGTGTGGTCGTTTCCTCTCTCGACAAAGTTGTCTAGCTTCCAAGGGTATTGTCAAATCGGGTTGCAAGAGTTTGAAGGCTACATTCATATTTTAAATGCTAGGGCTTAGAGAGTTTTAGGCATGTGGTTTATATATAAATTAGTTTAATGTTTGTGTCAGGAGTTTAAGTAACACATGATCTAGTGGTTAAAGTGTTTTAGTGTGTAATGTGGTTAACCAAGGGTCTGACGGCTCCAAGGGTGGCTCGATGTCGCAAGAAACAAAGTCAAAGGGGAGGTGATATGTTTGATGTCGAGCTTGAGGGGAACCAAAAATAAAAACGTGTGTATATCATGTTTGCAAAGGAAATTGGGTTTCATTTGAGTAGCATGCATCGCAAATAAAACCATAGCCACTGGGCTTGTGCAAAAACTCGGCCCAAATACAATGAAATGGTCTGGTGGGCTTGTGGTTGTGTTCGGCCCAACAGTAGGGCAAAATAAAAAGTATCTTTGGGCTAAGGGTGACTTCCGGCCCAAAAATATAACGGGGTATCGGTGATTAGTATAATCGTGACTTTAGTTTCGGTGTCGGTGTCGGTTCGTGAAAACCATAAAAACGTAAACGGTGTCGTCATACGTATATATATACTCTTATATATATATATATATATATATATATATATATATATATATATATATATATATATATATATATATATATATAGTGATGATAATTTGTAATAGTTAACATATATATATCGTTATATATATTAATAATATCTCGGTGTCCAGTTAGGGTGCCAGGTCGCAAGTGGGAGTTACCGGTGTTAACCTCATTGGGTGACATCCAAGAGTGACAATCGGGTGACATCAGGTGACAAAACATAATCGGGTGTCAAACAAACGGTGTCTCATATAAAAATTTCAAATTAGCCCGCAAAAATGGCTTAGTTAAGAATAGTGTCGATAATTAGCATTAATAAATGACCTGGGATTTTACGGAGTCTTACAGTACCCACCCGTTAGATTGGATTCGTCCCGGAATCCAAAGTTGAATCGGTGCTCGGGGTTGTCTCATCAAATAGTTGTGGGTATTTGGCACCCATTTGGTCCTCGCGCTCCCAGGTGAACTCGGGTCCTCTCTTAGAGTTCCATCTGACCTTAACAATGGGAATGCGACTATGCTTAAGTCGTTTGACCTCCCTATACATAATTTCAACGGGTTCCTCTATAAAGTTCAACTTATCGTCGATTCTGATCTCCTTCAACGGAATCACAAGTGTTTCATCCGATAAACACTTTTTCAAATTTGACACGTGGAAGGTGTTGTGTACTCTACTGAGTTCCTCAGGTAGTTCAAGTTTGTATGCCACGGGACCGATCCTTTCAATGATGTCGAAGGGTCCAACGTATCTTGGGTTTAACTTTCCACGTTTTCCAAACCTAATCATCCCTTTCCAAGGTGATACCTTAAGCATGACCTTGTCTCCAACTTGAAACTCTATTGGTTTCCTGCGCACATCGGCATAACTCTTTTGCCGTTCTTGGCGAGTTGTAATCGTTGCCTAATCTTTACTATTTTCTCGGTGGTTTCAAGAATCAACTCGGGACCTGAGAGTTGTACATCTCCAATCTCAGCCCAACAAACTGGTGATCTACACTTTCTTCCATAAAGTGCTTCAAACGGTGCAGCCTTAATGCTAGCGTGATAACTGTTGTTATATGAGAATTCTGCTAACGGTAGGTGTTTATCCCAGCCTTTTCCAAAATCAATCACACATGCCCTAAGCATGTCCTCTAGGGTTTGTATAGTCCTTGCACTTTGACCATCAGTCTGTGGATGGTAAGCTGTACTCATATCTAACTTAGTTCCCAAGGCTTTCTGTAAAGATCGCCAAAAGTTAGACGTAAAACGGCTGTCTCGGTCGGAGATAATAGAAATCGTCACTCCATGCCGGGAAACTATCTCCTTAAGGTACAAATGTGCAAGAACGTCCATATCATCAGTCTCTTTGATTGGCAAGAAGTGGGCTGACTTCGTGAGACGATCGACAATAACCCAAATAGTGTCCAACCCACTCGATGTCTTGGGTAATTTCGTAATGAAGTCCATTTTAATCCTTTCCCATTTCCACATTAGTAGCTCGGGTTGAATCAAAAGACCGGATGGTTTTTGATGTTCAACCTTTACTCTTGAGCAGGTCAAACACTTACCGACATACTCTGCAATGTCAGCTTTCATGTTTGGCCACCAATACAACTTCTTTAGATCGTGATACATCTTGTCCGAACCAGGATGAATGGAATATTTATACTTATGAGACTCGTGCATGATGAGGTCTCGTATTCCTCCATACAATGGAATCCAACTTCTGTCCTTGAAACACAGCCTTCCACCTGGTTTCTTGACAAATCCATTCGTGCTTTCTGGCATGCCGTAAATCTTCTCGTGCGGTCTATTCTCTTCCTTAAGGGCCTCAGCTTGAACTTCAAGAATTTGAGACGAAAGTGGTGATCTAATTGTCATGCCCAATGATCTAACTCTGAGGGGTCTAAGTCGTTCCTTTCGACTCAAGGCATCTGCTACAACGTTTGCCTTCCCCAGGTGATAACAGATTTCACAATCATAGTCACTTAGTAACTCTAGCCACCGACGTTGCCTCATGTTTAACTCCTTTTGATCTAAAATGTGTTGAAGACTCTTGTGATCGGTGAAAACCGAACACTTGGTTCCATATAGGTAGTGTCTCCAGATCTTAAGAGCGAATACCACCGCTCCTAATTCTAGATCATGAGTAGTGTAGTTCTCCTCGTGGGGTTTAAGTTGTCTAGAAGCGTAAGCGATTACTTTAAGTCTTTGCATTAATACGGCACCCAAACCTTGGATTGATGCGTCACAATATACCACGAAGTCCTCACTTCCTTCGGGTAGTGCAAATATCGGTGCTTCACAAAGCTTCTGCTTCAAGAACTGAAATGCCGATTCTTGTTCATCTCCCCAGTCAAACTTCTTTTTCTTCTGTGTTAACTCAGTCAAAGGTTTAGCAATCCTTGAAAAACCTTCAATAAACCTTCGATAGTATCCGGCAAGACCTAAAGTTTGGCGTATCTCGGTAGGACTCGTAGGTGACGCCCAATTTTTAACAGCTTCGATCTTGGCGGGATCAACATGAATACCCTTACTGTCGATAACATGCCCAAGAAATTGTACTTTCTCAATCCATAAATCACACTTTGAAAATTTGGCGTATAATTTCTCTTCTCTGAGTAGTGTTAGTATCGCCTTCAAGTGTTCTGCGTGCTCTTCCTTACTACGCGAATAAATAAGGATATCATCGATGAATACAATCACAAACTTATCCAAATAGGGTTTGCACACTCGGTTCATTAAGTCCATAAATACAGCGGGTGCATTTGTTAGACCGAATGGCATTACTTGGAATTCGTAGTGACCGTATCTTGTCCTGAAAGCCGTCTTAGGGATGTCTTCTTCCCTAACCCTCAGTTGGTGATAACCCGATCTCAAATCAATCTTCGAGTAGACACTCGATTCTTGCAGTTGATCAAACAAATCGTCAATCCTTGGCAACGGATATCGATTCTTCACAGTAAGTTTGTTCAACTCACGATAATCGATACACATCCTGAAGGTTCCATCCTTCTTCTTTACAAACAACACCGGGGCTCCCCACGGTGACGAACTTGGGCGAATAAATCCTTTATCTGACAATTCCTGCAATTGCCCAGATAACTCCTTCATTTCCGACGGTGCTAGCCTATAGGGTGCTCGTGCTACGGGTGCTGCTCCTGGCATCAACTCAATTTGAAATTCCACTTGACGAGTCGGCGGAAGGCCAGGCAAGTCCTCAGGAAAAACTTCTGGAAAGTTTCCGACTACTGGCACATCCTCGAGTCGCTTCTCTTCCGACTTCTTCTCGGTGACTTGAGCCAAAAAGACTTGACATCCTCGTTCGATGTACTTCACAACTTTGACGCAAGAAACGATGCTCAGACGTGTTTTACTTCGCTCGCCGTGAACAATCAGGGTTTCGTCATTCAGAGGGATGTGAACGACCTTTTCGTCACAAATGATCTTAGCGCGGTTCTCGGATAACCAATCCATTCCTACAACGACGTCGAAACTACCGAGTCTAATAGGCATAAGGTCAATGTCAAATGGGGTGTCTAGTAGTCGTAGGGTGCAACCTCGAAGTATAGTGTTAGTACTTACTAGCTTTCCATCGGCTAGTTCAATCTCATATGTGGTGTCTAGTTCGGTCAGTGTAATATTAAGTAGGGGTTCAAGAGAAATAGATACGAAACTTTGATCGGCTCCGGAATCAAATAAAACTTTAACGAGGCGGTTGTTTAGAAAGAACGTACCCATGACTACGTTCGGATCTTGTTGGACATTTCCATCTCCCAGCACGTATGCTCTCCCACGTGCATTGTTGTCCTTATTTGGGCACTGACGCCTGTAGTGTCCTTTCTCTCCACAAGCATGGCATACTACAACCACGGGTTGCAAGTTAGCTCCTGTAGCCTTGCAATCTTGTGTCTTATGTCCAATCCTTGAACATTTCCCACACTTAGCATAGCAGGGTCCAGTGTGATGCATCTTACACTTGTCACAGAATGGAAGAGGTCCAGCATACCTAGCATCCTTAACTGGTGCGGCGACATAAGCTTTGACAGCTTCCTGTCGTCGGTTCTGTTGATTGTGGTGGGTGTTTCTGTCATGGTGATAGTTACGGTTGGGGTTACGGTTGTTGTTGTTGTTGTTGTTTGTCTTCCGATCATCAAACTTCCTTTTGTGATCGTTGTTCCCCTGAGCAGAGTTACGCTTAATCTCCCGGTCTAGCAGTCTTTGGGCAATAGTCATTGCTTCTTCCAAAGATTGAGGCTTCGACGAGGTGACATTTCCCTCAATGCTCCTGGGTAATCCCTCAATGTACCTTTCCAACAACTTTTCCAAATCAGGAACCTTTAAAGGGCAAAGTGTGGCAAGCTCCTGAAATCTCCTATCATAAGCCCTGAGATCATTTCCTTTCACAACCAACGTGTGAAACTCATCTTCCAACTTCTTGATCTCGCCTCTAGGGCAGAACTTCTTCAGCATCTTCTCCTTAAAGTCAGCCCAGGTGATCTGATAGGCCTCTTCCACACCTATCTTCTGAGCAGTTGCATTCCACCAAGACAACGCGTCTTCCAACAATGTTCCAGTAGCAAACGAGACTCTGCTCTCAGCGGCACAACCACTCCTCACAAACACAGTCTCGGTTCGCTCAAACCATCGAGCAAGCTCTGTCACTCCTTCAGTCCCTTTGAAGTGAGATGGTTTACAAGCTATGAAGTCCTTATAAGTACACTTCCGAGTCGCAGCGGAATCGCTTTCTGCAGAGGCCCGGTTATTGCTACTAGTTCGTGCCATTGCAGCAGCCTGCTCTTCCAAAGCTACAGCAACACTGTCGGCAACCAACTTTCTGATAGCAGCCTGGGTCATAGCGGGTGACAAGGTAGCAGTAGCGGTTTTCCTTGGGGTCATAACTCTATAAAATCGCAAGTGCATAAGTACAAATCCCAAACATCAATCAATAACAAGAGAGATAATACAACCAAACTCATAATAGTTGAGATCATCACAAAGTACATATCACAACCACACCATGAATACATACATCAACATAAACCATATCATTCATAAATAATCATCACGACATGTAACAACACACATGGAAATTATAATGAATCTCAATATGGGAGCATAATAAAAGATCAGACAACTAGAACATCATAAATCAATATCAATACAGTACAATCATAACCAACATAAAGTTTTAATAATTTTGAATTCATTGTTACAAAACAATAAGATACAATATTATTAATGCCATAGGCGGCAAGTTACGATGTCTCTGAATGTAATGACATGTCATAGATCTATGAAGGTCCAGGTGCGCCTCCTGATCTCCTCTCCAGCTCTCTAATGATCCTGATTATCTCTAACATCTCCAAATCCCTGGATCTCTCACGAGCCTGAATCTCCTCAATAGTGGCTGAAAGAGTGTGGATGGTAGTACTAGATGCGGCCAACTCCTGCGTCTGATGCTCCAGCATCTCCTGCGTGATGATCGCTATCGCTCTCAAATCCTCCATCCCATGCCTCTGAACATCTAGTCGATGACCAAACTCAGTGATGGTAGCCTGTGCCTCCTCGATCTCTGTCCCCATCATCTCAAATACCATCTCTAAAGCTGTCCTATGTACCACAAGGTTCTCGACCTCCTCCTGCATACCCTCTATCCTCTCCAAGGATATATCCTCAATAACTCCCAACAGCTCATCAAGACGATCCTCGTGTTTAACTAATCTAGCAGCCAAAAGAGGGATAGTATGGTGTATCGGCTCTCCAGTGACCGGTAACACCGCTGAAGAGCCATCTCCAAGCTCAGCAGCCCTAGGCGATCCCTCAACCAACCTCCATCTATGAATGTAATCCAACAAAAACGACCATCGACGAGCATCAACCAATCTATGAATGTCGGGTGAGGTGGGGGTCTCAGTGGGAATAGGTGATGTAGTAGGTGATGGTATCGGTACGGTAGTAGTCTGCGAGTAGAAAACTGTAGGTGGTGGCATGGGTGGCAAAACCTCAGAGGTGTGGGGTGCGGTGTAAGTAGGTAGCATGTAAGGGTGTGGCTCAGGTGGGGGTGATACGGGTGATGGTGGAGGTGCTGGTGATGCCACAGGTGTCAGCTCTGGCATAGAAACAGGTGGTAGTACAGAAGTGGGTGATGGTACAGGTGTAGGTACAGGTGGTGTAACAGTAGAAGCAGGCAAAATACAGACTCGTTTCCGAGCCGTGCATTTGCGGGTAAAGTCTCCCTCATGATATCGAAACAACTCTCCGAAAGGCTTAGGCTCATAGGGATCAAGAATCCTCACTCGCTTGCGCCGACGAATCGGTGCAGGCGGGGATGGTGGTGGAATAGAAGCAGCAGTGTCAGAAGTATCGAAGTCAGAAGACTCGTCATCAGCATTTGAACCGGTGTGGTGACTAGCAGGTGGTGTAGGACGATCATCAGCCGCAAGAAACTGCTAAGACGTCAGGTACTAATCATAAAGGTACTGCCCCTGTGTCATAGGTCCACAGACAGGATGAAAAAGAGGCTGAATAGCAAAAGAATCAATGGGTGTAGAAGCAACCTCACCCTCCTCAAAGGGCTCAGTATCAGCAGATGGGTTTACAGATGGAACAGGAGATGGTATGGCCGGTGATACAGGTTGGGTGTAATGGGTGTCATAATCAGATAGGTCAATAGTAAGGTGGGTGGATGATGCCGGCATGACGTCGTCACTGTCGGACAAAATAATAACCGGGGGCGACATGGTACTGTAATATCCCAAAAATAGCAGTAATATAAGTCATTTAGTCTACATAATGCTACATGCACAGTGATCATAGTGTCATAGTGAACTAAATGCAATGGGTGCTAAAATCAAACCTTAAAACATAACGTTGGCAAGCGCTGGCACGGAGGGCACTTTGGTGATAAATAGTTTGTTTAGAAATCCGGTGAGATTATAGTCTAATGTTTTGAAAAATCATTTGGTTCTCTATAACCATGGCTCTGATGCCAATCTGTAATGACCCAGATTAGACTTCCGCTGCTTATCAAATTTTCGGGGTGTTACATACTACCTTCCAAATAAACAAATCCAATCCACCCTTTGCTGGCCTAACACCTTCCCAGGCCCAAAACACAAACAATAACCCACCCCGTTTATTTTTATTACCCCCCTCAGTCAAACCTAGTCAACACCACCATCCTCCCTCCCACTTGGCCTGTAAACACTGCAAACCCATCCCCCCTTCTCGCCTCCATCTCACCATCCCCATACTATGTCCCCTCCACTAACACTACATTCCAAACTTCCTTAATTGAGCTTAAAACCCTCACAAGTTACACCCTAACTGCCAAAACCCATTTTTCCCGCCAAAAGCAATTTCAGTCCCCCAACTCAAAAATGCATCAAAATACTGAAAATATTCCAAAATTATGTTTTATATGTTTTAGATGCAAAATGAGTAAAAACAGATGAAAAACGAACAAAGTTTGCATAATTGGTAATTTCAGTCCCCCAACTTTCAAAAATTGGCAAAAATAGTCCCTGAGCTCTGATTTTAAAAGAAAAGTCACCAAAAGTCCTTTTGAAATCATAAGTTGTCATATTTAGTCCTTTGGTGAAAAATTTCAAAAGTTTTGAGAATTTACAAATTTGGTCCCTAGAGTTTCAGAAATTGACAGAATTGGTCCTTGGTGAAATATTTTTGGATAAAAAGTCACTTTTGGCCCCTGGAAAGTCACAAGTGTCAATTTTGGTCCTTGGTGTGAAGTTTGGAGATATTTCAGTTTTGGTCCCTCAAGTTTGGCAAATTGGCAGTTTTAATCCCTGGGAATTCCAAAAGTGAAAATTTGCAAATTTTATCCTTGGATTATCACATGTTGCAAGTTTGGTCCTTTGAGCAACTATGGAAAAATGACAAAACCAGCCCCCTCCTTTTCAGAAATTACAATGTGGTCCTTGTGATAATTTAGTTAAACCAAATGGACCCTTGATATTACTACCACCCAAATAAACAAATCCAATCCACCCTTTGCTGGCCCAACACCTTCCCAGGCCCAAAACACAAACAATAACCCACCCCGTTTATTTTTATTACCCCCCCTCAGTCAAACCTAGTCAACACGACCATCCTCCCTCCCACTTGGCCTGTAAACACTGCAAACCCATCCCCCCTCCTCACCTCCAGCTCACCATCCCCATACTATGTCCCCTCCACTAACACTACATTCCAAACTTCCTTAATTGAGCTTAAAACCCTCACAAGTTACCCCCTAACTGCCAAAACCTATTTTTCCTGCCAAAAGCAATTTCAATGGTCAAGATCAAAGAAAGCTATCCAAGGGTCCAAATCAAAATGGGAACTGCTCAGATACATTCCCTCATCCTTATAAGTCAAAAGGGAAGCAAAGAAGAGGAGTTAGTTGGTCAATTAGAGTAGCAGTAGAGTAAAAAAATAGTGGTAGTTTAATTTAAATTAAAATGTAATTTTATATCTCAGGCTCAGTTAATTTCAAGCTTTCAAGTTATTTCAAAGTTTTATGTACTCAGAGTTTTAAGTTGTAATCAAGTTTTCAAGGATTAATGAAAAGTTAATGTTTCATGATCAATTCTAGTTTATGTTCAATACTCTATTCAACAATAGCTTAGATACTTTCAAAAGCTCATATGAGCTTTCTAATAGCTTAAGGTTAGTTTTGTTAGCCATTTGGTACAGAAATTAAGGTGCTAAGATCAACAACTCAAAAAATCAACAAAAGTCAAACAGGGAAACAAGAGGTTGGAATAAGCTCATTGAGCTTGTTTAATCTTTGTCAGCTTTGACAAAGGATCATTGGTACAATCCTGATAAGCTCCCTAGTCCTCTTCATTTTCATTTTTTACTTCTTTATGGCTTATTTTATAAACTGCATGTTATTAGCATCTTTAATCCCATTTTAAGTTTGTTTATGCTTATTTATGGTAATATGAGCTAGGAATGCTAATTTGGAAGTCAAGCTACCTTTGGTTCACAGTTTCTTATTTTAACTGTCTTTATATCAGTCAAGTAGTGATTTTACTAGTTTCCTAGGTTTAGTGCTTAATTTTAGTTTTAAAGAGCTTATTATACTATAGGATAGATTATTGGATCAATGCCTCCCTAAGTTTGAGCCTAGAAACACTTGTGCTAATCTTAATTGTTAAAGCAGTTCAAATAAAGGGTGTTTGGATCAGGAGTATGCTATGTACTCTAGTGTGTTTTAGTAGAAGTGTTTGGTGTAGACAAGTCTCATTAGGTCACATTAGCATAGAAAAGTCATAAAATTTAGAGGTCATTTGTGTGAAAAGTCAAAATCACCTTAGAAACCGCATAACTGTCCACTGTGTGGGATTTGACACACATAAACCTTCACATTAGCTCATAATTTATAGATTTATGTTAGATTAGCTTTATTATAGCTTAGTATCATGTTTTCAGTTCATTAGGAGCAATCGAAATCCAAATAAGTCAAAGTTTAAAGTTCTTGTCAAAAGTCAAATTTCATCTTTGTCAGAAAAAGTCAAAAATTGCATGAATTTTAGAGATTTTTGTGTTTGGATTAAGAGCTTGAAACTTTTACAAGTTACTGTACCCCAGCTAGTCTTTAGAAATCCATAATCAGCTTATTTTTAGAGTTTTTCTTGTAGCTTATTTTTTGGTTCAAACAGGGCTGCAGGGCAAGCATATGCCCTGCACACCGACCTTGTCCAATTTCCCCTTCTTCAATAAGGTTTAAGTTGTTCCCCTGTGGGCCCCACTCCAATGTTTTTGGCTTTTTATGAGGCCAATAAGCTAGGCTTGAGGTTTCAGGGCTTATTCTGTGGTTTAGGGCTTATTTCATAAGGCTGCTATGCCCATTTAGTTTGTCCATTTCTGCTTACATGCTGATCACTCAGCTTTTGAACACAATTTCCAGCCCCCTAGCACTCATTTGTGGGACCCAGGGTTTAAGTCATAGCTTTTTTGAAACCCCAATAAGCTGACTTTTAGAATCAAGATTTATATTGGGCTTCCAATCACCCTGGTGGGCCTCACATTGGTCCAAAGGTGGCCAAATTGGCCTGTTTGGTCTGTTAGGATTTGGACTAGCTTAATTGCTTATTTGCAACTTATTCCAAGTGCTTTTTCTGTTCCTTTTGCTTAATTCCAGGTCCCCTAATACTATTGTAGCTTATTTAGCCTTTGGTTTGTTCTGAAACAAGCTTATTCAAACATCTTAAAATCCTAATAAGCTATGATCACCATCTGTTAAGCATTTCTATTTCCAAACTGCTTATTCTTCATTTCCAACAAAAGTGTCTTCATTAAAGTTTGTTATTTTTAGTATTTAAGTAGTTTTATAAAAGAAAATTTCAAAAAAGACAAAAATAAAAATAGTGATAGCTTCTATTTAAGCCATTTGGCTTATTTTCAGCTTTTTCAAAAAGCAAATCTCATTTTTATAATTTTCCTAGGTTCCTGATATAATAAAATAATTTTAGTAATTTTTCTATATTTTTCTCTTTTCATTTAGTATTTTTTAAAATTTAATTTAGTTTTTATTAATTAATAATTAGTTAATAATTAATAATAATTATTTAAAAAGTCTTAAAAATATATTTCCTGTTTGAAAATTAGTTTTATAATATTTTAGATTTTTCCAAGTTTTAATTTTATTTTTCTAAGTTAATTTCATAATTATTTGTATTTTAGTGTAAATTAAATATTTAAAAGTAAATAGGAAAATAGTAATTAATTAATAATAATTATATAAATAGTGTAATAATTAATTTTAATTTTCCAAAAAGTTTCTTTTATTATTAGGATTATAAAAATGTAATTTTCATATCTGTAAGTATTTTATTTCACCAAAAGTCGCGTTTTATTTTGTACGTTCGCGTAAATTTAATCTGAACGTACACGTTTTTAGGTTTTAAACGTTTCTGGTTTTTCTAATTTCACGTATATGTTATTATAGCTTATTTAAGCTATTTCTTTGTATAAATCAGTAGTGTAATCATTCACAATCCCTTTTCTGTCCAAATTCACCCGATCACAAACCCGTTTAATACCTTTGCACACCTCGTTAGGACATAACGACCCGGGGAAACCCTGTATTCCACGAAGAATTGAGCCTAAGGAGTTTGAATCTATTGACCACATCCGTGGTTGACTTTAGTTGACTGCTTTTGCCTTAATCAAATTTTGGCGCCGCTGCCGGGGAGGTTGTGCGCGTTATTCTAAATGGTTTGAAGATTAGTAAATCGGGATATACACTCATTGTATATTTACCCATCCTTGTTCATATTTCCTTATTATTATTATTATTATCATATAAAAACAAAATGGTTCACGAAAACATTTTAAAATCAGTTTTCAACGAACACAAAAAACCCAAAAATATTTTCTTTATCATTTGTACAAAATGTTTTCGAAAAACTCCAAAAATATTCACCTTTACCCTCTTACATCTTTGATTCTTCATCCATACCCCTCTATGAACCTTTGATTCTTGCCTATGTCGTATCCACACCATTTTGGTTGCCAATGGTGTGGTGGTCCTCATAATGGTGGGAATTGTCCCGGCTGTAGCATGGTAGAGTCAGGAGATGGGTTTGTCTATAACCAAGCTCCCCATCCTTACCATGACACATCTGATTCATCCTACCAGCCACCACATCATGCGATACTGACATATCTGTGTGAGTTTTATGGAGGTCCTCACCAAAGATTTGAGTGTCAAGCCGGAAACACGTTTGTCTATGAACAGTTTTCCGGTGATGCTTAGAACTTTGGTTTTGACCAATACCCATATGATTCACCAGTCCAGACTCAACAGTTTTACTGTTGTGATTACTGTGGAGGTCCACACTTCAGCTCAGATTGTCAACCAGGGAATCCATTTCCTTGTGACAATTTTGACACATCATATTATGACCAACCTTCACAGTACTAAATGAATCAAACAATTCTTCCAGAAATTCAAAATGTACTGGAAATACTTGATGAGCTTAAGGGTTTAGTTAAAGACTTTGCCCAAAAAGACACTCATCAAAAATCAATGGAAGAATTGCTAGCTGAAGAGCAGGCTGCTAAAATAAATTCCCAAAATGCCTATGAAAAATCTATTAGGGAATCAATTGCAAAAGAAAAAGCAGCCAAATCTAGCTCTCAGTTCCGTTTCATTCCTGATGACAGTGATGATGAGGATACCCTTGATATTCTTCAATTTTATAAAACTTCATCCAACTCATCAGATACAATTCCTTCCATGGAAAATCAGGGAGAAAATAATGTGACGAAGAAATTACTAGCAGAAGATCAAATGGAACTCGTACAATCCATGAATGCTAGCTCCTCTCAACTCCCTCAGTCTGTTATCACACCTTAAGTTCACACTCACTCTTTGAACATGGGGGATGAGCATCTTAGCACTGTTCCTGAAAAGGAATCGGGCGAATTCGTAAAGTCTAGTGCTGAGAACCTTGTCCCAATCCCAAGAGAGTCACAGGGAACTTTTGATCATGTGTGTGATTTACTTTCCCCTCTTGAGTGTCCAAAAGATCAACTTGAGACTTTCTCTGATTGTAGCGAAGATTGTGCATCTTATGGAGATATCGAGTATGTTGAGGCATCAGTTCCACATTCTGATGCTGATCATCTTCTTGAGGAGTTCGCCGTTGAACTCACTCACATCAATCCACTTCCAACGGGAAGTGACGATGATCTCATTGACTTTGAAGCCGATCTAGGAGAAATTGAAAGTCTCTTATATCATGATCCGTCACTCACTTCTGATCCCAATAGTCCAATAGAGAATGTTAATCACTTTGTTCCTGAAGCACTCAAAACCACTCTCACCAATCCTCTTTTGGAATTTGCATCTGAATTCACTTTGATTTCTGATAATCCAATCTTTGGTATTTAGAATGAGGATTGTGATGAGTCCACAATGGAACAAGAGTTCTCAAATTCACACTATATAAATAATTCTCTTCATGAGGAGTTCTCCGGTGAACTTACTCATATCATGACTCCTCCGGAGTATGATAGCCCGGGGGGAGATGCACTCAATCATGAGGATTTGCAAATTCCCACCCTCCCTCTCGGGTTGTTTTCAAACCCAACGAGCTTAACCCTTGAAATCCAAATTCAGGCTGATGATCCTGCTCTCAAGGAAGAAGATCTTATCATGATTTTCATCATGGTTTTCTTCCTTTTCTTCACCTACAGGGTGACTTCTCCTGTTCTTCACTCCTTCGGGAATGAAGACATTATCTTTGACCCCGGCATCACCGCTTATAGTTTATACTATCTTAAGCCAGGGTCTGTATATCCCATCGGTGTGGAACTTTCACGTGCTTCAAATGTTTGTCCAAACATCTTGAATGAAAGTCCGATGGAGATTGTTTCTTCCACATCATGCTTCCTCAAGAACAACTGAATTCGGGGTCGAGTCATGCTATCGACTCGGTAAGCAAAAACAGTAGCATGCATATAGGGTTTTCACCCTAAGTGTGGGGGAGTGCCCCTGCTGTGTTACCATGTATATACAATAAATAAAACAAAGTGAAAAATGGTGTTTCCACATTTAGCTTGTAATGTTGCCCTTTTACGTTCAAAGAGTCGGCATAATAGCCGGGACTTTGAATATTGAGGACAATATTCAATTCTATGTGTGGGGGGAAATTCTAGTGAATTTTATCACATTTTACCATCTAGTACCCCCATTTTTGGGAAAAATTTAAAATATTTTTCACTTGTGCTTCAAAATGTTTGTGGTTATCAGTCCGCCATGTCTAACCGACAAAAGGATTGGCTAATTCAGGAGCAAACGGCTCTTGGTAAAGATATATCAAATCCGTTTATGGCTGACAATTTGCCCAAAATTGTATGGTATTCAACTCTCCATATCCTAAAAAGTAAAAGAGTTGGCTAGCCCAGAAGATTATGGCTTGTGGTAAAGGCAGTGGAAAACCATAATTGGTAATCAACTCACCAAGATGTTGACTATGTCCATCAAGAGTTGGCTAGTCTAGAAGCAAACGGCTTCTGGTAAAGACAAATCAAATCCGTTTACAGCTAGTGGTTTGCTCAAAATCACATTGTTATCAGTGTACCATAGTTCTTACTTGAACTGAAACATTTGGCTACTCCAGAAGTAATGGCTTTTGGAAAAGAGATTCAAATCCATTAATTTTTCTCAGAAGATTGCTAGGGACTAGCAATAGTTTAGTGTGGGGGATTGATGAGTGCTCAAACACTCATCATTTTTGGTCAAATCTAAGCTGCAAAACATTTAAAAACACTCAAAAATGCATCAAAATACTGAAAATATTCCAAAATTGTGTTTTATATGTTTTAGATGCAAAATGAGTAAAAACAGATGAAAAACGAACAAAGTTTGCATAATTGGCAATTTCAGTCCCCCAACTTTCAAAAATTGGCAAAAATAGTCCCTGAGCTCTGATTTTAAAAGAAAAGTCACCAAAAGTCCTTTTGAAATCATAAGTTGTCATATTTAGTCCTTTGGTGAAAAATTTCAAAAGTTTTGAGAATTTACAAATTTGGTCCCTGGAGTTTCAGAAATTGACAGAATTGGTCCTTGGTGAAATATTTTTGGATAAAAAGTCACTTTTGGTCCCTGGAAAATCACAAGTGTCAATTTTGGTCCTTGGTGTGAAGTTTGGAGAAATTTCAGTTTTGGTCCCTCAAGTTTGGCAAATTGGCAGTTTTAATCCTTGGGAATTCCAAAAGTGAAAATTTGCAAATTTTATCCTTGGATTATCACATGTGGCAAGTTTGGTCCTTTGAGCAACTATGGAAAAATGGCAAAACCAGCTCCCTCCATTTCAGAAATTACAATGTGGTCCTTGTGATATTTTAGTTAAACCAAATGGACCCTTGATATTACTACCACCCAAATAAACAAATCCAATCCACCCTTTGCTGGCCTAACACCTTCCCAGGCCCAAAACACAAACAATAACCCACCCCGTTTATTTTTATTACCCCCCTCAGTCAAACCTAGTCAACACCACCATCCTCCCTCCCACTTGGCCTGTAAACACTGCAAACCCATCCCCCTCCTCACCTCCAGCTCACCATCCCCATACTATGTCCCCTCCACTAACACTACATTCCAAACTTCCTTAATTGAGCTTAAAACCCTCACAAGTTACCCCCTAACTGCCAAAACCCCTTTCCTCATCCTTATAAGTCAAAAGGGAAGCAAAAAAGAGGAGTTAGTTAGTCAATTAGAGTAGCAGTAGAGTAAAAAAATAGTGGTAGTTTAATTTAAATTAAAATGTAATTTTATATCTCAGGCTCAGTTAATTTCAAGCTTTCAAGTTATTTCAAAGTTTTATGTACTCAGAGTTTTAAGTTGTAATCAAGTTTTCAAGGATTAATGAAAAGTTAATGTTTCATGATCAATTCTAGTTTATGTTCAATACTCTATTCAACAGTAGCTTAGATACTTTTAAAAGCTCATATGAGCTTTCTAATAGCTTAAGGTTAGTTTTGTTAGCCATTTGGTACTGAAATTAAGGTGCTAAGATCAACAACTCAAAAAGTCAACAAAAGTAAAACAGGGAAACAAGAGGTTGGAATAAGCTCATTGAGCTTGTTTAATCTTTGTCAGCTTTGACAAAGGATCATTAGTACTTTCAATCCTGATAAGCTCCCTAGTCCTCTTCATTTTCATTTTTTACTTCTTTATGGCTTATTTTATAAACTGCTTGTTATTAGCTTCTTTAATCCCATTTTAAGTTTGTTTATGCTTATTTATGGTAATATGAGCTAGGAATGCTAATTTGGCAGTCAAGCTACCTTTGGTTCACGGTTTCTTATTTTAACTATCTTTATATCAGTCAAGTAGTGATTTTACTAGTTTCCTAGGTTTAGTGCTTAATTTTAGTTTTTAAGAGCTTATTATACTATAGGATAGATTATTGGATCACTGCCTCCCTAAGTTTAAGCCTAGAAACAATTGTGGGTTAAAAGAGTAAATTTGCCACTAAAAATATACCAAAAGAGTTTATTTGCCATTAATCTTTTTATCAACCCTTATTTGCCACTAAACATTCACCGTTAGAGCATGTTAGCCATCCATCCATTTAGCTCACTTGTTACAAGGCATAATTGGGTTCGACTCGGCCTCATGTTGTATCGTGATGGGTCTAAATGGCAACTGACGTATGCTAATTAAATTACTCACAGTATAAGAAGGGACTCTACAAGGGTGTAACCCTTTTGTCTTGTTATATGGAAATTGGTTTAATTTTACTTGATACGTAGCTTGTTTAAGGTTGCTGTTGAGTGTTGTTCAATGAGAATTTCAGTTTCAGTTCCTTAGAAAGTTTATAAGCTCACTTTTTCATGAATGTTTTTGGTGGTGTTATAACGTTAAGTGTAAGGATATGGTAAACACGGTTTGTTGGATAAAGGATATTTTCTAGTGGCAAGTCAATTGTCTTGGTCAATTACATGTACAATGTGGCGTTGCTAAGCCAAGACTCGACACAATCTTAAACTAACTACAAATAACATAAACATAAATAAAAGAAACGGGATGGTAATCCGTAGATGGCTACAATATTATTTTATATACTAGAACACATTAATACTAGCTTAGATTTTCAATTTTAACTCATTTATTTCTCGAATGAATTCTGAAGCGAAGTATTTCTGTACATAAACCATGATGAGAAGTAGCAAATTAATACGGTTATTTTTTTTATTCTTTTATTTTTTTAATTGTAAACCCTCATATTTGTTGTACTATGTATAATATAAGCTTATGAATATATTTTTATAAACCCTAGTGTCGCTAGTGAAATATGTAAAAAGTGTAATAATTTATATTAGTATTATAATTTCATAATTAATTATTTAAAGGAAAACTCTTAATCACGGGAGATGTAACTTCAGTTTAGTGTAAGAGTTTTATATATATTTTTCTTTATTTATTAATGAACAAAGAGACGCAAATATGTCATTTTTTATCACTTTAAATATAATTTGATGAAAGTATTTGTGTAGGATGTATGATAGTAGAAAATAGGGCCGAGCAAAATCACCCGAAAACCGACCCGAATCGATAAAGAGAATGAAACCGGGCTAAACCAAACCGAACTGAATAAGTTCTGTTTGGTTTTCTGTTTTGTATAATTATTTCGCTTTGACCCGTTGCTCAGCCCTAATCGAAAATGAGGTAAAATGTTCAAATACAAATTTAGATATGTAGTAGCTAATGACTTAACGGAATATTATTCAAAACTAACGGAATATTCTTAATGTTAAGTCATTAAGTACCTTAAATACACATTTGAAAACTTTAGTGGCAAATATACATTTATTTTATTTTTTAGTGGCAAATAAGGGTTGTTCAAAAGATGAGTGGCAAATAAACTCTTCCGGTATATTTTTAGTGGCAAAATTGATCTTTTAACCAACAATTGTGCTAATCTTAATTGTTAAAGTAGTTCAAATAAAGGGTGTTTGGATCAGGAGTATGCTATGTACTCTAGTGTGTTTCAGTAGAAGTGTTTGGTGTAGACAAGTCTCATTAGGTCACATTAGCATAGAAAAGTCATAAAATGCAGAGGTCATTTGTGTGAAAAGTCAAAATCACTTAAGAAACCTCATAACTGTCCACAGTGTGGGATTTGATACCCATAAACCATCACATTAGCTCATAATTTGTAGATTTAGGTTAGATTAGCTTTATTATAGCTTAGTATCATGTTTTCAATTCATTAGGAGCAATCAAAATCCAAATAAGTCAAAGTTTAAAGTTCTTGTCAAAAGTCAAATTTCATCTTTGTCAGAAAAAGTCAAAAATTGCATGAATTTTAGAGATTTTTATGTTTGGATTTAGACCTTGAAACTTTTACAAGTTACTGTACCCCAGCTAGTCTTTAGAAATCCATAATCAGCTTATTTTTAGAATTTTTCTTGTAGCTTATTTCTTGGTTCAAACAGGGCAAGCATATGCCCTACACACAGACCTTGTCCAATTTCCCCTTCTTCAATAAGCTTTAAGTTGTTCCCCTGTGGGCCCCACTCTAATGTTTTTGGCTTTTTTGGAGGCCAATAAGCTAGACTTGAGGTTTCAGGGCTTATTTCATAAGGCTGCTATGCCCATTTTGTTTGTCCATTTCTGCTTACATGCTGATCACTCAGCTTTTGAACACAATTTCTAGCCCCCTAGCACTTATTTGTGGGACCCAGGGTTTAAGTCATAGCTTTTTGGAAACCCCAATAAGCTGACTTTTAGAATCAAGATTTATATTGGGCTTCCAATCACCCTGGTGGGCCCACATTGGTCCAAAGGTGGCCCAATTGGCCTGTTTGGTCTGTTAGGATTTGGATTAGCTTAATTGCTTATTTGCAACTTATTCCAAGTGCTTTATTCCAGGTCCCTTAATACTATTGTAGCTTATTTAGCCTTTGGCTTGTTCTGAGTAGCTTTTTACAAGCTTATTCAGACATCTTAAAATCCTAATAAGCTATGATCACCATCTGTTAAGCATTTCTATTTCCAAACTGCTTATTCTTCATTTCCAACAAAAGTGTCTTCATTAAAGTTTGTTATTTTTAGTATTTAAGTAGTTTTGTAAAAGAAAATTCCAAAAAAGACAAAAATAAAAATAGTGATAGCTTCTATTTAAGCCATTTGGCTTATTTTCAGCTTTTTCAAAAAGCAAATCTCATTTTTATAATTCTCCTTGGTTCCTGATATAATAAAATAATTATAGTAATTTTTCTATATTTTTCTCTTTTCATTTATTATTTTTTATAATTTAGTTTAGTTTTTATTAATTAATAATTAATAATAATTATTTAAAAAGTCTTAAAAATATATTTTCTATTTGAAAATTAGTTTTATAATATTTTAGATTTTTCCAAGTTTTAATTTTATTTTTCTAAGTTAATTTCATAATTATTTGTATTTTAGTGTAAATTAAATAATTAAAAGTAAATAGGAAAATAGTAATTAATTAATAATAATTATATAAATAGTGTAAAAATTAATTTTAATTTTCAAAAAGTTTCTTTTATTATTAGGATTATAAAAATGTAATTTTCATATCTGTAAGCATTTTATTTCACCAAAAGTCGCGTTTTATTTCGTACGTTCGCGTAAATTTAATCTGAACGTACACGTTTTTAGGTTTTAAACGTTTCTGGTTTTTCTAATTTCACGTATATGTTATTATAGCTTATTTAAGCTATTTCTTTGTATAAATCAGTAGTGTAATCATTCACAACCCCTTTTCTGTCCAAATTCACCCGATCACAAACCCGTTTAATACCTTTGCACACCTCGTCGAGACATAGCGACCCGGGGAAACCCTGTATTCCACGGAGAATTGAGCCTAAGGAGTTTGACTCTATTGACCACATCCGTGGTTGACTTTAGTTGACTGTTGTTGCCTCAATCATTTGTCATATCTTATTTTCTTTCTTTTCTCGTTTGAGGTTTCTATTTAATTTATGTGTGAGTTATTATTTTGTACATTTCACGACTTTTACGCGAGAGCGTTTCACTCTCTCCTTCATCCTCTTATATTTGTTTGACTTCAGTTCGCCGACTCTTATCGTCTTAACTATTTCTCAAACATCCACACGAGATACAAATGCTTACTTCTTTTATCACCATTGGAAACTAAACCTTTTCATAATAACATGGGTATTCGACGAACGCTATTTTATATATATTATTGAGTTTTATTTCTAATATATATTACTCGTTAGGTTGTGCCGATCCAGTTTTGTTGTACTTATACCACTTGATGTCGTGTGACTATATTTTGATGACGTTGTGCTCTCCTACCTTTGATGCCATTGTGTTGACTAGTTGATGCTAGTCGTTATATCTTGCATTGCTGCATACTCAGGTGAGTTCATAGCCTTGCTTTTACCTATTTTAATTGTTTTGCAAACTAATTGGGGTGAGATACATGCTTTGTTTTACTATGATCACAATGATTTGAAAACTGTTTTATGGAACTGAAAACTGATATTTTCTGGTACTGTGAGTGAAGCAGTAGCCATTTTTTATGAGCACTAAGTACGATTTTTTTGCCACAATTAAGTCCCTCAGATCATGAGCCATTAGTCACTTGCGAGTGAGCGCGAATATAGTTTATAGGCCTATAGGATTGACCATCCCATCCGTGACCTGAGATTGGCAACACAGGTGAGCTATATTTGAGGTTAGCTAGGTATTTGGCAGTGCCTAGCGAAGGGGGCGTTTATTATATTATGAAATTCCGCGGTTTTTGTCGACTTATGATTTGTTGGTTAACGCTTGGTGTCATGAGCTTAGTGCAGTGGGCGTATAGCAGCGTAGCCTTGTGATATTTTCTGGGCGTATAACAATGTAGCCCCTTTATCTTAAAATTTTGGAATATTGTGATCAATTACTTTACTTTAAACCTATGGATTCACTCAACCTTTGTGTTGACTTTAGCATGTTTATCTCAGGTGTTATATATTACCGCTACATATTTTTATTGGAGGAGCTTGGCGAAGGGCATGGCTTGGTCATAGAAGACTCCGAAAACCGTTTGGGACTTATTGTAAGTAAATTTTGAATTATAGCTTCCGCACTATTTTAACTATTGCAAAATGAATTTTTTAATTATAAAGTTTTCTTCTAAAATGGTTTATGTAAAACCGTTCTTTGTACTCCTCGTTTTGAATCTAGTTTTGAACTATAGCTTCCGCACTATTTCAATCGATGTAAATTGAATATTTTCAATTATTAAATTTCCTCCAAAATGGTTTATATAAAACCGTTTTTGTACCCTTTGTTATGATAACAATCGAGTAACACCCCCAGACATGTAGGCTTCCGCTGATCCGGTTTTCGGGGTGTCACACTTATAGAGTTAGGGAAAATCATACACAGCCCTACGAATGGTATTAAGGAATATAACCCGTCATCCATGTAATTGTAACAAACTAATCAACCGGTAAAAGATAGCTAGGGAGTAGTGAAATCTAAGAAAACACATTTTCTCTTAATATTGTTTTCGCCAATTTTACTTTAGTGTCATTTTATTTTATTTTATTTGCAATTGTAGTAATTTGGGTTAGTTGACTAGCAACTAATTCCGCGCATCCTTCCAAAACCCGAGATTTTTACTTTCTATCCATAAAATACAAAAATACAAAAAGAATCATCCCTCACCTCTAGACCTAGTTTAATTGAATTTTAATCCTAGCGAATACTATTCTTTGAGTTGAACGATCAATCCCCCGGTACTTGCCACTATACTATACTAAAACGGTCAGGTACACTGCCTGGTGGAGATTGCAAGCTTCTCAGATCCCTTGAGAGCTAAAACCTTTTGCAAGGTTGCAAAACCACGCATCAAGTTTTTGGCGCCGCAGCCCGGGGAATAGTTATTGTCTAGGTTGAAATTTCTTTTTAGTAGGTCTACTTGCTAGATTCCTTTCTAGTAAGATTTTTATTTTTATTTTTATAGGTCTTCTTTAGTCTATCTTATTTCTTGTTTCCTTTGTTCGTAAACTATCTCGATAGATAACAATAGCATTGATCGTTTGATTCCTGTTATTCATGTTTTTCGTCGTAGGATTTCCAACCACCCGTCCCAATCCTTTTAGCGGAAAATGATTACCCACCTAACCTCTTGCCTAACCATCACTTTGACAATAATTCTGAGATGGAGGAGTCTGACCATGATAATGACCATAGGGCTCGTCCTTTTTACTATTCGGACTCCGATGAGGACCTAGATGATGGTTGTCACACCCCCAGAATCGGGTCCAGCGGAAGCTTACATGTAGCTGGGGTGTAACTCATTTGGTATCGCAACACAAGTACAAAAATGGTTTTCACTTCAATCACTTTGAATAAAATCGTTTAACCAAAAGTATTGAATTTACATCGTTAAAAGTAGTGCGTAATTTGGCCCTTAAAAATAGTTTAAAACGGTCCTCAAATGAATATCAGAGTCTTATATGACCATGCCATGCCCGACCAAAACCTCCAGTAGCGTGCCGTTGCTTAATATCTGAAAATGCATGCTAAAGTGTCAACACGAGGTTGGTGAGTTCATAGAGTCTAGTGTAAAAATGAAATGCATTGCATTTGAATGAAGATTTCCCAGCAAAGGCATCGTAAATCCACTCAGTTCCGAGTCCCGCCCATACAAGACTTGTAACCTGTGTGTTTACGACCCACAGCCAAATATGATTTGGTATATGTAAACAAAAGTAATATGTGGACCAAGATTCAAAGATAAGTAAAATTCGACCAATACATTTGGCTACGTGACCAATTCATTCAGTTATGTTACCCGTACATTAGGTTATGTGACCCGTACATTCGGTGATGTGAGCTGTTCATTCTGTCACGTATGTACATAGTGGTGGAGCCAGTTCATTCGGTTAAGTGTGCGTAATAATGGAAAAGGCTTAGGTCCAAAGGTAAGAAGGATTAAGTGTGATGCAAATGAATATACACTACATTCGATTGAGTAACGAATCCATAACTGGAACAAATAAATGTTCGGCAAATATAAGGTTTTCGTCGCAAAAATAACATTTTCATTACTCGAAAATATGCCCAAAATGGTCTCACAAAACTAGTCGCAAAATAGTGAATATAAAGAGTTAGGAAAGAAGCTCAGTAGTTTTAGGAAGCTTTTCACATTATCTAAAAAGTCATAGAACGGAAGTTTGTCCATATAGGTCTCGATCATAAAGAAAAATAGCCGTGAAGTGAGATGTTTCAGCTGTTTTGGCAGATTCTGGGCAGTTTTCGGGAAAGTTTAGAAGGCCATATGTTATTCGTTATTAATCCTTTTGAAAAACGGTTTGATGCTTTGAAAACTAGGCTGGGTGAAATAACTTTTTGTCCATGATATAAATTTTCCAGAAATGAGTTTATCAATGAGAAAAGTGGTGCCGAACATGGTCGCTTGACGAAATGGTTAATACTTGGAAAATATTAAAATCGTCTAAGTTCAAACGCTTGTATCTTTTTCGTTATAAGCTCGTTTTAATCCGTTCTTTCGCCCATAGCTTCGTTTTTGAAAGTATTTTCTGAATCTATAGCCCAATGTTACCCGGAAACCCCTGAGTTTTCTATATTTTGCAAAAAGGAACAGCAACTTTCTAATAGTGTCAAAAATTCATTTTCTTGGTTCTAAACTTGTTCAAAACTTAACCAAACTATTTCAAATCAACTCCACAAGTACCCAATCCTACCATACACCTTCTTAGGGTGTCATGGGGTCCTAAACATCACAAATCTTGGTGGATCTCTTGAAGTTACTAGTAAAAATTATAGATCTAAGATTAAAGAGTATTATTGTATAAAGTGGTATATATAACATATATATTTGCATGATCTACTACTATGACTTGAAAATACATCATGTTACTAGTTAAATGAAAGTATGAGATGATGAAAAAGTTCACTTGAAGCTTACTTGATGATTTTGATGAGTTTGGAGATGATTTGATTAATAACCTTGAGGTTTCTATTTCAAAACCCTAACAAAGTATATATGGAAGACTTGATTATTACTTGTTCTTAAAAAGTTGATGGATCCTTCCTTGATTGTTGTTGATGGGCGAACCATATGAAGAAGAAAGGATGAGAGAAAAACTTTTGCTAGTTTATTTTTGTATAATGAATGAAAATGGAGTCTTGAAGTGTAGATATTTGTTAAGGTCTTGGTCTTGCAAAATATCTAGTAGCTAGGGCATTATTGTAAGTAAGTGATCAAGTTCAAGTAAAAGTCTTGTACATGTATTTGAGGTAGAAAATTGGAAGTTTGCTTGGTATTTAATTTGCATCTTTAGTTTTTAGTGTAAATAATGTGTTATGTTATAAGTTTTGGGTACCGGGTTAACTAAAAATAAATTGTGATGAGTTGAAATAAAATATGGCGAAGATGTAAGAATCATGAAATTACATTCCTGATGAGATTCGGGTGTTAAAATAATTATCGGGTGGAAATATCGCAAACCGACGGAGTTATAAGCTCCTAACGTAAATGTAGCAATTAATTTGAAAACACTGTGTAAATTAATAATATAATTTTTATATCATTATAATGAGTACGAAAATGTAGTAGGATCATAATCGGGAGTATTGGGTATACGTTAGTAGTAAAAACTGAGTGGTAACGTTAATTACAAATTAAGCATACGCAAATGGAAATAATGCATATCCGTGCATGATCTAAAGTGCTGATGATGTTACTGATGATATGTAGACTACCCTAGTCTATATGACGTGTCCCTACTGATGATGCATGAATTCGCAGCTAAACCTAACTGGTTACGCGAATTTAAATACCCGTAAACTAGGTTTACGAAAAGATGCATGATGATCATGAATAGTGATTTCCCTCAGGGAATGAATAGTATTTTGTGAATAGTAAAATTTTGAAACACTTCTCGGAATCTCAAACTGATTCCAAAAACGATGAATAGTGATCGGTGAATAGTAAATGATGAATAGTAACTTTCCGAAATGAATAATGAAATTTCGACTTTTGAAAAAGGACCTAAAATTATGAGTTGTGACAGTCTTCCCCTCTAACAGGAACTTCGTCCCGAAGTTCAGTTTGTGTTGGTCTCTAGAGTGGTATTGGTGAAAAGATGATGATATTTATCGTGTAAGCTACTGAGCTCTAATGGGAGCTCAAGTCTGTAGGCCACTAGGCCCATACTGTCTGAAATATTGCATGGTCCAATGTATCTCGGGTTTATCTCTCCATGTTTGTGAATTGTGTCTCAATGATGTTGTCCTTGGGATCGTGTGATATCTATTGTTGTAAGTGAATCTAATTTATAGCAAATGGTCAGCCCAACCATTTCCAGAATCAATCACACCCGATTTGGGCATATCTCCCAATGTTTGAATCATTCTCTAATTCTGACCATTGGTCTGAAGATGATAGGTGGTGAGGTTCTAAAGGAATCTTAATGAAATCTGCCAGAAGTTTGAGGTGAATCGAATTCCTCCATTAGGAATAATTGGAATGGGTATCATGAATCTTGTGGAAAAACTTACAAGGTTAAATCCATCAAAGGGTGTTATTGAAAAGAATAGATTAGGATAAGGTTGTGATTCCTCCGCAGGAATGTCATGAATTGAGTCTTTCTCCACCTACGGTGCTTAGTCTCCATTACTAAGATTTTCTCCAAGCTCTATGTCGTCAAATCACAAAATTCTAAATGTATAAGTGATGTAATAAAGTGATTGATTTTCAAAGTTCGTTTTGAGATTGTGTGTTTTGTTCATAAACCTTCCCTGAATAAATGAATTTACAACTTTAAGCAAATGGTTTTCTAAGTAACATTTTTCTTGATGTTTCAAAATTTAGTAGTTATGCACGATAGGACTATTTTCAACCTGAGGGAAATAGTATGGTTTGCCAAGGATTGATGTTTAAAATTCCTTAACTTCCAATAGTTTTGTAGAGATTAACCAAAAGGAATTTGCTTGTCAAAATAAGTGCCTCAGAAAAGTTTTTCTTACAAGATATATGTTTTGTATAACTGTAGTTTGGAGAAAAATCCATTTAAAAGTGAAAGTATTAAGAGGGTAAAATAGCCAGGTAGGTATGTCTGCACTAATGCGTAGATGTCTAACATGTTTGAATAATGTCTATTGGTGAGGTCATGTTCAATAGAATGTTTTATAGTCTTGGTTAGGAGGTTGGATGTATCTCTATAGTGTTGCTTAGTGAGCATTCACATCGAAACTAATCTTGTAATTCAGTCAAGCCAATACTTTCTAGATGGTAGAATTTTTGGCGATCAGGCCAGTGATAGTGGTTCAAATGGTTTTGTGATATCTTGAGATTTCGATTGAGTTTTGAATGGTCTTAATGTACTGAGGGATCCTCCTCATAGATGGTATGGAAAGTCTTTCCTAGGGAGATCATTGATAATACTTATCAATATTGGGAGTAGTGAGTGGTGAGTGACGAGTGACATAGGAATCTATAGAGTGTCACCTAATTCCTTATATATATTTCATGGGGAAGAGAAATGATAATGATGGTGAGAAGGGAAATGACTGCGACAGCTGCGACACAATGAGATTGTGAGGAAAGGTAATACTGTGATGTAAAATGAAACATTTGGAAATTGGGTAGAGAATTCAATCCAGACAAAATTTTATTATAACTATTCTCAGTGTTGCAAAATTTGTCTCTGAGTCAAACATAGGTGGTCATCTTATATCCCACTATCCCGGGTCGAATGTAGATGACCAGTCTACATTCCACCGAGGTTCCATGAATTTTGAAATACTCAGTTCAGTTATACTAAAACTATGTCCTTCACAAATACAAAGACGTTCTGAAAGACCAAGGCAAATGACCAAACTCGAGGTCGAATGATGAAACTATGCAAGGAGAAGGCGTAAAATGAGGCGCATAAGGTATGTAAGCATACTAATAGGCAAGACAATTATGGTAATCAACTAGAAAAAATGAGTATACTATATCTAATAATGAGATACAAATCTCATCACATAAGTCAGCAACAACTACCAATGAGGCATCAGCTTGGTAGGCAGGCACTCGGCGGTCATAGGGTAAAGTTTTCGTGAAAGTAGCTATAGTCTAGGTTTTAAAAACACTCAGTTCTCTTTAGCCAAAGCTCTGATACCAATCTGTCACACCCCCAAAATCGGGTCCAGCGGAAGCTTACATGTAGCTGGGGTGTAACTCATTTGGTATCGCAACACAAGTACAAAAATGGTTTTCACTTCAATCACTTTGAATAAAATCGTTTAACCAAAAGTATTGAATTTACATCGTTAAAAGTAGTGCGGAATTTGGCCCTTAAAAATAGTTTAAAACGGTCCCCAAATGAATATCAGAGTCTTCTATGACCATGCCATGCCCGACCAAAACCTCCAGCAGCGTACCGTTGCTTAATACCTGAAAATACATGCTAAAGTGTCAACATGAGGTTGGTGAGTTCATAGAGTCTAGTGTAAAAATGAAATGCATTGCATTTGAATGAAGATTTCCCAGCAAAGGCATCGTAAATCCACTCAGTTCCAAGTCCCGCCCATACAAGACTTGTAACCTGTGTGTTTACGACCCACTGCCAAATATGATTTGGTATATGTAAACAAAAGTAATATGTGGACCAAGATTCAAAGATAAGTAAAATTCAACCAATACATTTGGCTACGTGACCAATTCATTCGGTTATGTTACCCGTACATTCGGTTATGTGACCCGTACATTTGGTGATGTGAGCCGTTCATTCTGTCATGTATGTACATAGTGGTGGAGCCAGTTCATTCGGTTAAGTGTGCATAATAATGGAAAAGGCTTGGGTCCAAAGGTAAAAAGGATTAAGTGTGATGCAAATGAATATACACTACATTCGATTGAGTAACGAATCCATAACTGGAACAAATAAATGTTTGACTAAACATGTAGCATAATCAATTAAATCAAGTATACATTTAGATGAAAACGAGCATGCATTCTCCCCCAAAGAGTTTACCAAAGCAATTGAAAGAGTAGGGGCTATGACTCACCTGGTGCAATAGCTACGATGACAAAAGTGGATACACTGAAATGAGGCACGATCTCTAACCGCAACCTAATATGAATGATATGATCTAATGTAAGAAATGAAATGATGCTACACATGCAAATACATATGTTATTGAGATACCACTCGTGAAGGTTGAAAATAACGTTTAGTGAAGTTAATAACCACTTTTCATGTAATTGTGTTGAAGCGGTACTCCACGATCCTCGTTTGGTGTTTTATCGGCAAATATAAGGTTTTCGTCGCAAAAATAACATTTTCATTACTTGAAAATATGCCCAAAATGGTCTCACAAAATTAGTCGCAAAATAGTGAATATTAAGAGTTAGGAAAGAAGCTCAGTAGTTTTAGGAAGCTTTTCACATTATCTAAAAAGTCATAGAACGGAAGTTTGTCCAGACGGGTCTTGATCATAAAGAAAAATAGCCGTGAAGTGAGGTGTTTCAGCTGTTTTGGCAGACTCTGGGCAGTTTTCGGGAAAGTTTAGAGGGCCATATGTTATTCGTTATTAATCCTTTTGACAAACGGTTTGATGCTTTGAAAACTAGGCTGGGTGAAATAACTTTTTGTCCATGATATAAATTTTCCAGAAATGAGTTTATCAATGAGATAAGTGGTGCCGAACATGGTCGTTTGGCGAAATGGTTAATACTTGGAAAATATTAAAATCGTCTAAGTTCAAACGCTTGTATCTTTTTCGTTATAAGCTCGTTTTAATCCGTTCTTTCGCCCATAGCTTCGTTTTTGAAAGTATTTTCTGAATCTCTAGCCCAATGTTACCTGGAAACCCCTGAGTTTTCTATACTTTGCAAAAAGGAACAGCAACTTTCTAATAGTGTCAAAAATTCATTTTCTTGGTTCTAAACTTGTTCAAAACTTAACCAAACTATTTCAAATCAACTCCACAAGTACCCAATCCTACCATACACCTTCTTAGGGTGTCATGGGGTCCTAAACATCACAAATCTTGGTGGATCTCTTGAAGTTACTAATAAAAATTATAGATCTAAGATTAAAGAGTATTATTGTATAAAGTGGTATATATAACATATATATTTGCATGATCTACTACTATGACTTGAAAATACATCATGTTACTAGTTAAATGAAAGTATGAGATGATGAAAAAGTTCACTTGAAGCTTACTTGATGATTTTGATGAGTTTGGAGATGATTTGATTAATAACCTTGAGGTTTCTATTTCAAAACCCTAACAAAGTATATATGGAAGACTTGATTATTACTTGTTCTTAAAAAGTTGATGGATCCTTCCTTGATTGTTGTTGATGGGCGAACCATATGAAGAAGAAAGGATGAGAGAAAAACTTTTGCTAGTTTATTTTTGTATAATGAATGAAAATGGAGTCTTGAAGTGTAGATATTTGTTAAGGTCTTGGTCTTGCAAAATATCTAGTAGCTAGGGCATTATTGTAAATAAGTGATCAAGTTCAAGTAAAAGTCTTGTACATGTATTTGAGGTAGAAAATTGGAAGTTTGCTTGGTATTTAATTTGCATCTTTAGTTTTCAGTGTAAATAATGTGTTATGTTATAAGTTTTGGGTAGTGGGTTAACTAAAAATAAATTGTGACGAGTTGAAATAAAATATGACGAAGTTGTAAGAATCCTGAAATTACATTCCTGATGAGATTTGGGTGATAAAATAATTATCGGGTGGAAATATCGCAAACCGACGGAGTTATAAGCTCCTAACGTAAATGTAACAATTAATTTGAAAACACCGTGTAAATTAATAATATAATTTTTATATCATTATAATGAGTACAAAAATGTGTTAGGATCATAGTCGGGAGTATTGGGTATACGTTAGTAGTAAAAACTGAGTAGTAACGTTAATTACAAATTGAGCATACGTAAATGGAAATAATGCATATCCGTGCATGATCTAAAGTGCTGATGATGTTACTGATGATATGTAGACTACCCTAGTCTATATGACGTGTCCCTACTGATGATGCATGAATTCGCAGCTAAACCTAACTGGTTACGCGAATTTAAATACCCGTAAACTAGGTTTACGAGAAGATGCATGATGATCATGAATAGTGATTTCCCTCCGTGAATGAATAGTATTTTGTGAATAGTGAAATTTTGAAACACTTCTCGGAATCTCAAACTAATTCCGAAAATGATGAATAGTAAAATGATGAATAGTTATCGGTGAATAGTAAATGATGAATAGTAACTTCCCAAAATGAATAATGAAATTTCGACGTTTGAAAAAGGACCTGAAATTATTAGTTGTGACAATGGTGAAGTAATCAATGAGGATAGGGTGGAAGATGAGATGAACCCTCTTAGAGATGTCGACCCTAGGAGAAGGATTGAGAATGACAGCTCATTTAATATGCAATTTCCTTGTAATATAAGATTTAGAAGCTTTTATGCTTACCTTAACTCATCTTTACCAATGAACATAATCTCGCGTACTAAATACAATAAAATTATGGTAAATGAGTTAGAATACAAAGGAGATAATATTGTTGTTAGGGCAAAGACATTGCATGTGTTTGTAGGAAGCTTTGTCTATTTGGTTGAGTTTATGGTTATGGAGAATCTAGGAGAGTTTATCGATAGTAACTTAACCCAAGTTGTGTTTGGGAAGCCCTTCAAAAGGTTAACCAAATTGGATGAAAAACTTATGGAAGGGTTAATTACATTCTCAAACGGGGATTAAGATTTTGTTTACCAAATGCCCCGTGCACACCCTAGGTTCAAGAATTTTTCTATTAAGAAATGTAATAGGTTTCCACCTCTCGATATGCTAAGTGAGAATGATAAAAAGAAAGGGCATAAATATCCTCATGAAAAGAATAAAAGGTATTATTGCGGATGTTTAGAGCTAAGTGATGACAACAAGAAAGATGAGGCAATAATTAGATGGCTCACACTTGAATATGTGAGCATAAGCCACACACGGTAGGATGTGACCTTGAGTCTAGCTACAAGACTCGTAAATAAAGAAAAGCACTTCTTGGGAGGCAACCCAAGTTTTATTTTTTGATTGATTGTTTGTTTGTTTGACTTTATTTGTTTCCATATGCATGTTTTATTTTTATTGTTTGTGGCTCATGTCTCAAAATAAATTGTGAAAATGTTTTACCTTGTTGTTTGTCTTAACTTCATAAAAAGATATTTCGCAAATGCTAAGTGTAAGGGAAATCTAAATTTGTTTCTAAGAACGGAATTGAACATCAACCATAACAAAATTAAATGAACATGTATATTAGTATTTGTTTGAGTGAAATGATTGTATCGAGTCATAATGATGTTTTGCAGGAATTCCATGAATTAAGGGCATGAATTTTTCCAGAAATTTTTCGGAAACTTAACATAAGATTTCTGTCAGAACACTCTGACGGCGTAAGGATTATAACCTGATGGCGTCAAGTGTAAAATTCTGAAAATTTTTGCGAGTTTTTGTTAATTCTTTAGTTTTATAAACTCCAAGAAATCTGCAAACATTCATTCCACAAGCATTATATCCTTATCATATATATAGATTGCCGCCGATTTTATGCGAGGTTTGCCTTGATTGTTTTCTTAGGTTTAACAGGTTATACTGGACAAGAAAATGATTTATATTTCTGGAGGGAAGCTTTCAATGTTAATTTTCTTGGAGGAAGATCTAACCATGTTATCACATTATCCACACTGAACGAATCAGGGGAGTATTTGTTTCATTCTTTTACCTTCATTACTTTTACATCCTTTTTATTGAACATTGGGGACAATGTTCAGCCTAAGTGTAAGGGGAGGGTAAATGATGATACCTTAGAGAATGCAATTTCACTTGAGTTTGTTTGTTCAATAGTAGGTGTGTAACAAAACTAAGAGAAATAATTTTAGCGCCAAATTTAAATTTTTTTACAACACTTAGGAGTGAAGCTTTAGCCTTAATAATCGTCTCATGGATAGGAGTTGTATGACTAGCATAAAAATCATACCACTCAAAATTTTCCACCCCAAATATGTGAGGTTCGCCCCTAGATTTGATAGGAAAAGATGCCTATAAGTGTACTGGTAGTACTTAGATTCTAGAACTTGCGTTAGTGATGCATTCCGAGACCGCTAGTGAGACTACATTCGTGTAGTTAGGATTTACTACATGATAAGAGGCATTAGGATCACCCTTGTGTTTAAACCCGTATCATAATTACTTGACCAATGAAGTCATAATTACTTGACTAGTAAAGTCAATTAATTTTTCTCACACCTTTGCGATGTACTCATTTTTAGTACACGATACCCTTTGTACACCCCTCCGAGCCTATCTTTTTCGTTTCTAACTTTAAGCATTTTACTTAAAGGAAGAATTTGTTTACAATCCACCCTCAAATGTACACCCAAATCGCCTTAGCCTTCCGTGTATGCACTCATCTTTAGTGCATTATTGTTATATGTTTAAACCCTTAGTTAATTGTCTACTTAATTACATGGTTGCTAAGTCGAGTCATATCTTGTACATATTGTTTTGGGACGATTGTGACTCATGGGTAAAGTACTAGTGTTATGGAGTATTGGGGAAGAACATCATATATTACCCCCATATGTGCGTTAATCTTAAAAAGTACTTCGAGTGTTTTGATTATCTTGATTCGAGTCATTAGAATAGTTAATTGTAAAGTATGTAAAAGTTCAAGTGTAAGGGGAATGCAAATCTCCTATGGTATATTATTTTGGATAGTAGGGCAAGAGTGTATGCCAAAAAAAATATATATATAAAAAGAAAAAAAAAGATACGGACTACCATCCCGTTTCCTTTTATGTTTGTTTTATGTTTTGTTAGTTTTTGATTAGCTTAAGTCGAGTCGAGTCTTGGCTTAGAAACGCCACATTATACATGTAATTGACCACGATGATTAACTCGCCACAAGTAAATATTGCCTTTATCCAACAAAACCGTGTTTACCATATCGCTACACCTCACGTTATAACCCTTTAAAAGACCTATTTGATAGTTTATCCTAGGTGCTTATGCCAAGTGGTGGAGGCTTGATCCTTTCCCAAGCCTATGGTAATCTAAAAGCTATGACAGGTAGTGAGAGATTTTTTCCATTTCCATATTGTGATATATACTTTATTACACCCGAGAGATGTGAGTATCTAAACAATATTTGTGAGGTGCTAGTGTATAATTTCCGTGCTTTTTTTGGTTGAAGTGAAATGATTATTTGTTGCAATTACTTTTATATTAGTGTTAAATGACCCCTAGCTTGTATTTTGATTAGAATAAAAGCGCATTTGCATAAGGACAAGCAAATATCAAGTGTAAGGGTATTTGATGAGACGAAAAGTGTACCGCTTTTAGGCTGGTCATTTAAGCCCAAAGTCGAGATTATTTGATCAAATATTGCCATAAATCGTTCCTTTTGTCATTTTAGGTACTTTTGAGGAGAAATCTAGAAAAGGAAGCATTTTGGACGTTTTCGAGCGAAAAAGCGAAGAAAACGACAAAGTCTCTAATTCATGCTGTAAAATGTACCTGACGGCGTCAGGATTTTCTTATGACGCCGTCACCCTTTGACAAAGAGGTGGATAAATCAAGTTACACGTGACGAGCCAGAGAGTTTTTGGAAGTATTATACATGACGGCGTCACCAAGGCCGTCAAGAGCAATTTGCATGTGACGGCCAAGATCAAGTTTACACATGACGGCGTCAGAAGTGGATCTAGGCAATACGATGATAATTATGGCGGCGAGTTGATGGCGTCAGAACTTACTCTTGACGCCGTCAGACCCAATAATTTATATATAGTTTTTGATTTTTCATTCATTGTGTGCAACTTTGAGAGGAGAAAACCCTAGACAAATTTTACAGTATTTTTAAGGGTTTCAAACCCTTGTTTCATCCATGCTTATTTGAACATAAGTTTTCCAATAATCATTCAATATGTCTATGTGTTGTTTGATTCTATCTTATGCTTGTCTTCTCTTTAACATGCTAGGCTAGGTTTTCTTTGTGTTTGCTTAGATGTAATGAAACTTAATTATTTATTATTGGTTGGTTGTTTGTTTATAATTGTTGTGGATGAATGATTTCGAAGTTAGGCTTAAGAAAATTGGCAAACTTTCAATTGGTAACTTGCTTGAACGTCTTAAGAAACATGATCGGATGTGTGCTACAATAAATTAGCTATATTTAATGCATAGGTAACTACTAATGAGGCCATGTTAGGAGCTAGTAGTCGGCACGACTTAGGAAGAGGTAGAAGCTTATAGAGTTAGGGAAGATCGTACACGGCCCTACGAATGGTATTAAGGAATATAACCCGTCATCCATGCAATTGTAAGAAACTAATCAACCGGTAAAAGATAGCTAGGGAGTAGTGAAATCTAAGTAAACACATTTTCTCTTATTATTGTTTTCGCCAATTTTACTTTAGTGTCATTTTATTTTATTTTATTTGCAATTGTAGTAATTTGGGTTAGTTGACTAGCAACTAATTCCGCACAAAACCCGAGATTTTTACTTGCTCTCCATATAATACAAAAATACAAAAAAGAATCATCACTCACCTCTAGACCTAGTTTAATTGAATTTTAATCCTAGCGAACACTATTCTTTGAGCTGAACGATCAATCCCCCGGTACTTGCCACTATACTATACTACAACGGTCAGGTACACTGCCTGGTGGGGATTCCAAGCTTTTCAAGATCTCTTGAGAGGTAAAACCTTTTGCAAGGTTGCAAAACCACGCATCAGTTTATAAGTAAAATAGTTGATTATAAGAATTCGAGTTTGTGTGATATTTGCAATGAATATAAATATCGGTAAAATGGACCGTGGATAACGTTGTTGTACACCCATAATGATAAATAGTTGAACACAAGATTTCAATGTTTAATATATTGTGGGTTATGTTGTTATATACCCATAGTTATTATTGCACTAATGTAACCACCGGTAAAATTCCACTTGTATTAATATGCTAACGAGAGAATACTTATTCATTTTCCATGCCTATTTTTTTATAATTAAACGTTACCAATTTTCTGATCACAACAACAAACTAATGTGACGTAACTCACATACCTAATAAACATGCTCACCAGCACCAACGTGTATTAAGTTCATTTCAAATAAACATTCCTCATATGTCAAGTATCAAAAGTTTTCAAATTTTACTTACCGCTTTATGTTATTTCGTTAACGAACGATTGTTAAACATCCAAACTAAAAGTTTACTTCTATTAGAATTTTTATGAAACTCTGATTTATTGTAAACTATGATTTTACACAACTAAATCATAAATACTAAAGTACGACATTTTATACCTAGAGTACAAGTCTTTAAAGCAGAGAAACCTAACTCTACTTTATTCTCGTTACAAGCCCTAATTTACAAATCTATGATTTTATGTAACTAAAACTTCACACATTAATTAATATGTACATGATTTTCCATAAAAATATAAATGTGCAAGTCCTTCAAGCCCATGTACAAGTCTTTAATGCATGGAAGCTTATAATTATATAATTTCTATTATAAACATCAGTGTACTCATTTTAAAGCACATTATACAAGTCTTTTATGCACAAACCTTAAAAATAGATTTCTTATATTTACTAAACCTAAGTACAATATTCTAATGCCTAGAGTACATGTGTGTAATGCAAAAAACCTAAAACTATACCTTTTTTTCTTAATGGTAAATTTATTAAGAAAAGAAGCCAAAAAGGCAGGTACAAAGAACAGCACAAAGCAAAACAACTTGATAGGACACATCCCTAACAAGCATGCTAAGGCTAAAAGCAAATGGCCATGGACAATTGATGCGTAGGGATTGCACCAGGATTTACCTCTCGAGGGATCTCGAGAAGCTTACAACCCCCACCAGGCAGTGTACCTGATCGTTGTAGTATAGTATAGTGACAAGTACCGGGGGATTGATCGTTCAACTCAGGAATAGTGTCGTTAGGATTGAAAATTAATCTAACTAGGTCTAAAGGTGAAGGATGATTCGTTTTGTGTTTTTATATTTTATGAAAAGCAAGTAAAATTCTCGGGTATTAGAAGGAGGGGCGGAATTAGTTGCTAATCAACTAACCCAAAAGCTACTAATTAAACTAATGTGCAAGAAAACTAAACTAAGGTTCTACAAGATAAGTGAAGCATGTCTACCTATGATATGTTACTCCTAGCTAGCTATCCAATTCTACCTATTGAATTGTGATGAGTGTGTAAATACTCATCATTTTTATCGTATCTGAACTGCCAAAACATCCAAAAACACCCAAATACGCATCAAAATACAAAAATTATCCCAAAATTGTGTTTTATATGTTTTAGATGCAAAATGTTTAAAAACAAATGAAAAACGAACAAAGTTTGCACAATTGGCAGTTTCAGTCCCTCAAGTTTCAAAAATTGACAAAACTAGTCCCTAGAAGTTTAAAACAGAAGAAAAGTCAACCCAAGGCATGGAAAAGTCAAAAATTATGAAAAACGATCTTTGGGTAAAATGTTTGTGGAAATTACATGTTTGGTCCCTCAAGTTTGGCAACTTGTCACATTTGGTCCCCGGGAATTTTAAAAAGTGAAAAATATTATTTATGGTTCTTGGGTTATTACACTATGGCAAGTTTGGACCCTTGAGTTAAGTTTGGAAAAGTTACATAATCAGCCCTCAAGTTTGGCCAAATTACAAAGTGGTCCTTGTTATATTTCAATAAACCAAACGGACCATAACTAAAATACTACCACCCTCCCATTTAATCCAATACTCCCCAAATCCAAATAATAAAAAAAACCCAGCCCACTCCACTCACTCACCCCAGCCCAACACCTTACAAAGCCAACCCCCTTTCTCTATTATTTAAAACGGTCAACTTGACCGTTTGACTCACCACCTCCCCAAAAACCAACACACGTGACCTGCTACTATCCCTAACCTCTGCAACCTTTATCATCACCCTCCCCCTCAACACTCAACTATCATTACCCTATCCCCCCTCCAAAATGCACTTCTGGCATCAATAATCCAAAGAAACAGACAAGGAGAAATTGGGCGGCAAAACATTTAAACGGCTAGGATTGTTTCTTTTGATCCTATGGTCAAGAAAGAGTGCTGGGAAGAGTCCAAAGTATGCTCAGAAACCCTAATTGGGCATTATAAAGAAGAGAAGAGGAGTTGTGGAGCAGAGTTAGATTTTTTTTTAGTGTAAAATTAGCTTATTGTCCAAGTTCTTGTAATTTTAATTTCAATCAAAAACTCTAGTTGTAATTCATTTCCCTTTTATTAATATAAGGATTTCAGTTGTTCAATTCAATTTCAGTTTACATTTCAGCTTTAACATAAATAGAAGAAAATAAAAATAAAAAAATCAAAAATCAAAACAAGAAAAATGGTGAAGAAGTAAGGAGCAGGATAAATAATGGATGGTCCTTGGTTTTAGTGCCTTGTGGAAGGCTGTAGGTGGTCACTTGGGTCCTTGGTACATTTGGGAGCAGGATTGCACATTGTGAGTATAATGATCAAATTTTCATTTTACTATTCATTAGCTTGTTAAACTGCTTAATGTTGCTTAATTGTAACCATTAGTTGTATTTAGATCTTATTGAAAGAAAAATTCAGGTTGTGGTTTGATAGTTCTCTGTGTGCATGAAAATCAAAAGTTGATTGTCATAATGATCTTTATTAGCATACTTGAGTAATTGTGATCTTAACCTGTGTTTCTGTGTTCACTCAAGTTATTTGGATTAGATAAAGTTGATTTGAACCATTTTCATCATCATTAGGATTTGTTTACCTCATAAATTTCAAAACAGTCAAGGTATTAAGGGGTGTTTGGCTTTGCTGGTTCAGTAGGGTTAGAGGGTGTTTAGTTGATAACTCTGGTTTCCACAGTCCCACTTAAGTAATATTAGACCAGTGCAGGCACAAAAATCAGTGGTTAGTTGGATAAAAAGTCAAAATTACCTTGAAGTCCCTCATTCTCAGTCACTATTGAGAGTTTGTATTGCATAAACATATAGACAGTCACATAAGTTGATATGGTTGCTTAAATTAGTTGTCTCTTAGCTTATTACAACTTATTAAGACATCTAGGATCATTAAAAAGTGATAAAAGTCAACTGTGGTGTGTACACTAAAAAGTCAAAAGTTGTTTCAGTTATTTTCCTCAAAGTTTGGAAGCCTTTAATTGGTTTGATATAAGGATTTAGGATCTGAGCTTTTACAAGCTTACTCTCTACCAGCTAGTTGATTTTTAGGAATTTTCTCAGATTTTTTGGAACTTGTTTAATGGACCCCACAAGGCCTCAAAGTACCCTGCAGGGGGACTGAGTGCCCTGTGCACAGCTAGTCACCACCACACCACCACCTTTGGTGGTGGATTGTAGCCACCTCAGTGGACCCCAGACCCATTGATTTAGCTTATTGTGTAGCTGAGCAGCCCTAGATCTCAGATTTAAGCTTATTTTGAACCTTGGCTTGTCTTTACATAACTTATTCGTACCTTGTTTGTGACCTGTTAGGACCACGCAGTTTTTGAGACCCACTTTCCCAAGCTCACACAGAGCTCAACAATAAGCAATAAGCATAGCTTATTTGCTTATTTTGTAGCCTACCAGTCACCATTGACAGGTCAATTGCTTATTTGAACTTTCTTTCATCTCTGTGGTCCCCACAGAGGTCCATAAACCCCCTAGTTGGCCTGTTTGTAACTGTGTGGTATGGGATTGGCTTATTTGATCTTATTAGCTGATTATGTGAGCTTTTATTGTTGTCTTAGCTTATTCTGAGTACACTTTGCTTGGTTGCATCTTAATTTATCCTTGGTCCTAGCCTGGTAGCTTATTTCACAGCTTGCTTAAGCTTAACATCACCTTTTGAGCCAAAAAAGCACATCTGTTAAGCTTATTAAGTTCCTCAGGGCTTATCTTTGATTTCCATAAAAGTTATCTTCATAAAAGTTGTCTCAATTCAGTTTATAAACAGTTTTGTAAAAGAAAAATTGGAAAAAGCTAAAAATTTAGAAAGTTAAGCTATTTTAGTTTATTTTCTGCTTATCTAAAAGCAATTTTCATTTTTAAATTTTTCTTAGACTTCTTTTTAGTTAAAATAATTTTAGGAATTTTTTTAGATTTTTCTTTGTTCATTTAGTATTTTTTTATAATTAATTTTAGTTTAAATTAATTAAATAATTAGTTTTAATTAATAATTAATAATTAAAAGGTAGAAAAATTAGGTTTTCTGTTTTAAAAATAGTCTTATAATATTTTTGATTTTTCTAAATTTAATTTTCATTTTTCTAGTTAATTTTCATAATTAATTAATAATTAGTCTAAATTAGTTAATTAAAAAGTAATTAGAAATTAGTAATTAATTAATAGTAATTAATTAAAAAGTGTAAAAATTATTTTTCTTTTTCTAAAAATTTTCTTAAGTTATTAGGATTATAAAAATATAATTTTCACGTTCGTAGGACTTAATTTGCTCTCGTTTCACTTTTTATTTTGCGCGTTCGCGTTATTTTTAATTCAAACGCGCGTTTTTAGGTTAACTCACGTTTCTAGGTTATCTGATCATCAGTAATTGTTTCAATAGTGTTTATAAGCCATTCTCAATCATAATCTCGTAGTATAATCACTCAAAGCAAATTTCTGATCCACCTGTTAAATCACCCGATCACTTTAAACGTTTTTGAATACAATTGCTTACCTCGCTGGGACATAACGACCCGGGAATACACTGTACTCCTTGGTTAGTCGGTTTTAGACGTTTGACTAGGTTGACCATTACCTGGGAAACTTAGTTGACCGTTCAGAACCAAGGAAAATTTGGCGCCGCTGCCGGGGAGGTAGCTGCGTGTTTAAAACGTTTCTTTGATATTAGTGATTTTTCATTCGTCACTATATAAACCCACCACTTTTTGTAAATTTAAATCATAAAAACAAAAACGTCATTAACACTTTTCCTAAAGTGTTAACAACGCCAAAAAAAAAATCAAAAAAAACACACAAAACATATCGTTACGTTTTCTATATCACTTTTCTTTTAAGGTGATTCTTAAAGAGATACGATATTGGTAAACGAAACGATAACAAAAATATTGTCCAAAAAAGTTTTTATCCCTAGTGCATGCGCACTCGTTCACAATCGAAACGAAATCGTCAACTGAAAAACGTAACTGAGTTACGTCCTATTGTTGAGGATCCAGTTCCGAAAATGGACGGTAATCCACTTGAACCACCCATCATAGATGATGCAGCTCCTGATCTCCGAACGATGGAGGAGTTGTGTCAACCCACAATGCTCGGAAGAGGCGGGCCCATTGCCCCTCTTAACATTGCTGCCACTGATTTTGGACTTAAACATCACATGATACAACAAGTCCAGAATTCGTGTCAATTTCATGGCTTACCTGGTGATGATGCAAACAAGCATCTTGATAAATTTCTTACCATCACCCAAAGCATGAAGCAGAATGGTGTCTCCGATGATGCCCTTCGTCTATCTCTTTTCCCCTATTCTCTCACCCATCATGCCACTGCATGGTTTGATCGACTTCCTAAGAACTCGATTCACACTTTCAAGGAAATGGTGACAAATTTTTTAGCCAAATACTTTCCACCATCCATGGTTTCTAAGTTACGAAATGACATTAGTAACTTTCGTCAGCATCCCGAAGAGTCTCTATTTGAGGCATGGGAGCGCTATAAGCTCTCAATTGATCGGTGTCCTAACCATAACATGTTACTCGTTACCCAAATAGATACTTTCTATAATGCTGCTGCTGGTGGGACCTTTATGAAAAGGCGCCCCGAAGAGTGCTATGATCTCATTGAGAACATGACTGCCCATCATAATTTCTGGGATTCCTCAGCTGAGAAGGAAGAGTCATGTAAGTCTGTCACTCCAGCATCTTCTGAAATAGCGATCCTCACTAAAAAGATGGATGATTTCGCTACGGCTATGTTGAGGATGAACCAAAGTATCCAAAATCAACAAGTCCAAAATCAGCAAGCCAAAGCCGTTAGTCAAAGTTGTGAAACTTGTGGAGGTCCACATGCTTATTCCGAGTGTCCAGCCACTAGTGGTTACCCTCATGAGGACGTATATGCTGCTCAAGGTTCCTATAACTCGGGAGGTAATAACTACCAACCGCAAGGGGACCGCAATCTTTTAAGCTATCGTTCTAACAATTTCCTTGGACCTCCCGGATTCAATCAAAACCCTAATGTCCCAAACCGTAACCAGAACCAAAATCAGAATTGAACAAACCAAGGTTACCAAAACCAAGGATATGTCAATCAAACCCAAAACCAAGGTTTCCATCATAACCAAAACCAAGGTTTCCGAAATCATGGAAACTACAATCGAAACCAAGGTCAAAACAACTATCAGGGAAACAATTCTCATGGACATGGCAACCAACATCAGGGAAATTTTCAGAACCACGGTTCTAATCATAATAACCGGGCTCAAAATTTTCCCAATCAAAATCAAGCCATCACCACAACTACTCAGAATTACCCTAACCAAGCTCCTCCTAACAATATTCAAGCAATTGTTCCAATGGGTCCTTCACATGAGGAGCTGTTGAGACAATTCATGAAATCTCAGGAGGAAATGAATAGGGTGATGATGACTCAGATCGCTGACCTTGTTAAGAAGTCTTTAAATGATCAACCCTCGGGCTCAGGTAATACTTTACCTAGCAACACGATCGCTAATCCGAGGGGCGATGTTAAAGCGATCATAACGAGAAGTGGTGTTTCCTATGATGGTCCCAAAGCTCCTACTACCTCTTCTTCTCCTCCCAAGGTAGTAGAGAATGAGCCTGAGGTGACAAAGGACAAGGTGCAATTTACTAGTACACGAAGTACCGCACACGTCCACCCTCAGGTTGTACCAGAAACCGTACCAAAACCAGGAGTTGTGTTTGAACCACCAACAACTCCTGAAGAGAACCCTAAATCCAAACCTTCACTACCATATCCATCTTGGTTGCAAGACCAAAAGCTCCGCGAAAAAGCAAACCATCAAATGGAAAAGTTCTTTCAAATTTTCCGAGATATTCATTTTGATATCAGCTTCGCGGATGCTCTCCTTTTGATGCCTAAATTTGCATCGACAATCAAGAATCTGTTGAACAATAAAGAGAAGCTATTTGAAATGGCACGAACTCCACTCAATGAGAACTGCTCTGCGGTTCTTTTGAAACAGCTTCCCGAGAAGCTAGGAGATCCGGGAAAATTTCTCATTCCATGTGTTTTCCCCGGAATGGTTGAGTGCTTCGCCTTGGCCGATCTAGGTGCAAGCATCAACTTGATGCTTTATTCCATATGGAAAAAGCTTTCTCTTCCGGAACTCACCACCACCTACATGACTCTCGAGCTTGCAGACCGCTCAACATCTCGTCCCCTCGGCATTGCCGAGGATGTATTTGTAAAGGTGGGGAACTTCCACTTTCCGGCAGATTTTGTGGTTGTCGATTTCGATGCTGACCCGCGAGTTCCTCTCATTCTTGGGAGAGGATTCTTAAGGACGGGTCGTGCGTTAATCGATGTGCACGAAGAGGAAATAACTCTTCGTGTTGGTAATGAAGCAGTAACGTTTAACCTCGATCAAACCTCGAGGTACTCCTCTAATTATGACGCTTAAACGGTTAACCGAATTGACGTCATTGATGTTGCGTCTGAGGAGTACTCTCAAGAACTTCTTGGTTACTTACCGAGTGGCAGTCCCACTCCATCTACTGAGCCTATCATATCCGACTCTTCCCCTTCTCTCACTCCTTTTGAGGGAAGTGACTTCCTTTTGGAAGAGGTCGAGGCTTTTCTCGCCCAAGATAGTTCAATTTCGGGTGAATTTGATGAGAACTATCTTGATCCTGAGGGGGATATTCTTTTGCTAGAAAAATTGTTAAACGAAGATCCATCTCCCCCTCTTCCTCCAAAAATACTTCATAAAGAGGAAGTCAAAAATGTTGAAATAACTGATGACTTGCCTGTGGTTGAACTTAAGGACTTGCCGCCTCACCTTGAGTATGCATTTCTGGAGGGTGATGATAAATTGCCCGTCATAATTGCTAAAAATTTAAGTGTTAAGGAAAAGGCTGCTCTCATAAAGGTTTTGAAGTCACATAAACAAGCAATTGCTTGGCGACTCTCCGACATCAAAGGCATTGACCCTGAATTTTGTACTCACAAGATTTTGATGGAGGATGACTTCAAACCAGCAGTCCAACACCAAAGAAGGGTGAATCCAAAAATTCATGAGGTCATTAAACAAGAAGTTTTAAAACTTCTTGATGCCGGATTGATGTACCCTATCTCGGACAGTCCTTGGGTTAGCCCAATACATTGTATTCCAAAAAAGGGTGGCATTACTGTTGTCACAAGTGAGGAAAATGAGTTGATTCCAACTCGATTGGTTACGGGTTGGCGTGTCTGTATTGACTATCGCAAGTTAAATGACGCCACCCGCAAAGATCATTTTCCTCTGCCCTTTATAGATCAGATGCTCGAGAGATTAGCGGGGAATGAGTACTATTGCTTCCTCGATGGTTCTCGGGTTACTTTCAGATTCCCATTGATCCGCAAGATCAGGAAAAGACCACTTTCACGTGCCCCTATGGAACTTTTGCTTATAAACGTATGCCATTTGGCATATGTAATGCTCCGGGCACGTTTCAACGATGTATGATGTCCATATTTTCCGACATGATCGGGAAAACTATGGAGGTCTTCATGGACGATTTTTCGGTCATTGGGGATTCGTTTCAATCATGTCTCTCCCATTTAGACAACATGCTCAAACGTTGTGAAGACACAAAGTTATGTCTAAATTGGGAGAAGAGTCACTTTATGGTCAAAGAGGGCATTGTCCTCGGCCATAAGATTTCTAAGAATGGGATTGAGGTTGACAAAGCCAAAATTGATGTCATTGCAAAATTACCTCATCCCACTACCGTTAAAGGTATTAGGAGCTTTTTGGGTCATGCCGGTTTTTACCGTAGGTTTATTCAAGATTTTTCTAAGATAGCCCGGCCTATGACCCATCTCCTCGAAAAGGATGCTCCTTTTATCTTCTCACCTGAGTGCGTAGAAGCTTTTGAAACTCTAAAGAAAAAGCTTACTGAGGCACCTATTCTTGTTGCCCCCGATTGGGACTTGCCCTTTGAACTTATGTGTGATGCTAGCGATTATGCTATAGGGATAGTCTTGGGGCAACGCAGGTCTAAACACTTTCAGCCTATACACTATGCAAGCAAAACGATGACTGAGGCTCAAAGTCATTACACCACCACTGAAAAAGAATTATTAGCTGTGGTGTATGCCTTTGAGAAATTCCGGTCATATTTGATCTTGACCAAAAGCATAGTGTATTCGGATCACTCGGCTTTGAAGTACCTTTTTGCAAAACAAGATGCAAAGCCGAGACTACTTCGTTGGGTTCTCCTCCTGCAAGAATTTGATATCATTATTCGTGATAAAAAAGGAGCTGAGAACCTAGCTGCTGATCATCTCTCCTATTTGGAAAACCCCCATCAAGATGTCTCCGAAAAAAGGGAAATTAATGAAACCTTCCCCCTTGAGACACTCAATGCGGTTGCCTTTCGTGGAGATTCTGTTACCCCATGGTTTGCCGATTTTGCAAACTACCTTGCGGGTAACTTCATTGTGAAAGGGATGTCGTCTCAACAAAAGAACAAGTTCTTTAAAGATGTGAAACATTATTTCTGGGACGACCCCTACTTGTTCAAAATATGTGCGGATCAAGTCATCCGGCGGTGTGTATATGGTCAAGAAGCCACTGAAATTCTTAAGGCTTGCCATGCTGGTCCCACGGGGGGCCACCACAATCCAAATTACACCGCCAAAAAGATGTTTGATTCCGGTTTCTTTTGGCCCTCGATTTACAAGGATGCCCAAGAATTAGTCAAATCCTGTGACGCGTGTCAACGTCACGGGAATATTTCACAAAAGAATGAAATGCCCCAAAATGCAATTCAAGTTTGTGAGATATTTGACGTATGGGGCATTGACTTTATGGGGCCATTTCCGTCATCTCATGGAAATAAGTACATACTCGTGGCTGTTGACTATTTGTCAAAATGGGTTGAAGCAAAAGCTTTACCCACTAATGATGCCCGAGTAGTCGTGAAATTTTTGAAAGCTCTCTTTGCTCGATTTGGAACTCCACGTGCTATAATTAGTGATCGTGGTACGCATTTCTGCAATGACAAATTCGATAAAGTCATGCAAAAGTATGGTGTAACTCACCGTCTTTCTACTGCGTACCACCCTCAAACAAGTGGACAAGTAGAAGTTTCCAATCGAGGCATAAAGAGAATATTGGAAAGAACCGTTGGTGAAAATCGTGCATCTTGGTCGGATAAATTAGATGATGCACTTTGGGCTTTCCGTACGGCTTACAAAACACCCATTGGGTGTACGCCATACAAACTTGTGTACGGGAAAGCGTGCCATCTTCCGGTCGAGCTTGAGCATAAAGCCTATTGGGCTCTCAAGCATGCAAATTTTGACCTCAAAACTGCGGGTGATCATCGGAAAGTTCAACTCAATGAATTAAATGAACTCCGTGATCAAGCTTACGAGAACTCTTTGATCTACAAGGAAAAGACAAAGAAGATACATGACTCAAAAATCAAAAACCGCGTTTTCAACGTTGGTGATCGAGTCCTTCTTTTCAACTCTAGACTCAAAATCTTCTCGGGAAAGCTTAAAACCCGATGGACTGGTCCATTCACTATCGTGAAGGTTTATCCTTATGGCACCGTCGAGTTATCTCAAAATGACGGCCCCAATTTCAAAGTGAATGGACATTGTTTGAAGCATTACTTTGGAGAGGACATACCATCCATGGTTGTCCCAGATCTCCAAACTTTCCCCAAGAACAATTGAATTCGGGGATCGAGTCAAGCTAGCGATTCGATGAACAAAAATTAGCAACATATATGGGTTTTCACCCGTATTTCTGACTTCTTTCTACTTTCTACCACCCTAGTGTGGGGGAATGGCCAACCCCCCGCTATTTGAAATGTATATAATTCAAAAAAAAAATGTGTGTGATTGTATGTACAGTTAAATAAAGTGAAAAATACAAAACAAAATTCCACAGTTAGCTTCAAATATTATCTTTTTACGTTCATAGATTCGGCATAATAGCCGGGTCTTTGAATATTGAGGACAATATTCATTTCTAAGTGTGGGGGGGAAATTCTAGCGAATTTTATCGCAAAATACTTTCAAGTACCCCCATTTTGGCCCAAAATTTTCAAAATTTTTTTCACTTTATTTCAAAATTTTTGTGGTAATCAGTCCGCCGTGTCTAAACGACAAAAGGGATTGGCTAATCCAGGAGCAAACGGCTCTTGGTAAAGATATCTCAAATCCGTTTATGGCTTGCAATTTGCTCAAAATTGTATGGTTCCTCAACTCCCCAAAAACAAATGAGTTGGCTAGCCCGCAAGATTATGGCTTGTGGTAAAGGCCGTGGAAAGACCATAATTGGTAATCAGCTCACCAAGATGTTGACTATTCCATCAAGAGTTGGCTAGTCCAGAAGCAAACGGCTTTTGGTAAAGACTAATCAAATCCGTTGACAGCTGGTGGTTTGCTCCAAATCACACGGTTATCAGGTGTGCCACAGTTCTTACACCTGGCTACTCCAGAAGTGATGGCTTTTGGTAAAGAGTTTAAAATCCATCAACTTTTTCTCAAAAGATTGCTAGAGACTAGCAATAGTTTAGTGTGGGGGATTGATGAGTGTGTAAATACTCATAATTTTTATCGTATCTGAACTGCCAAAACATCCAAAAACACCCAAATACGCATCAAAATACACAAATTATCCCAAAAGTGTGTTTTATATGTTTTAGATGCAAAATTTTTAAAAACAAATGAAAAATGAACAAAGTTTGCACAATTGGCAGTTTCAGTCCCTCAAGTTTCAAAAATTGACAAAACTAGTCCCTGGAAGTTTAAAATGGAAGAAAAGTCAACCCAAGGCATGGAAAAGTCAAAAATTATGAAAAACGATCTTTGGGTAAAATGTTTGTGGAAATTACATGTTTGGTCCCTCAAGTTTGGCAACTTGTCACATTTGGTCCCCGGGAATTTTAAAAAGTGAAAAATATTATTTATGGTCCTTGGGTTATTACACTATGGCAAGTTTGGACCCTTGAGTTAAGTTTGGAAAAGTTACATAATCAGCCCTCAAGTTTGGCCAAATTACAAAGTGGTCCTTGTTATATTTCAATAAACCAAACGGACCATAACTAAAATACTACCACCCTCCCATTTAATCCAATACTCCCCAAATCCAAATAATAAAAAAAAACCCAGCCCACTCCACTCACTCACCCCAGCCCAACACCTTACAAAGCCCACCCCCTTTCTCTATTATTTAAAACGGTCAACTTGACCGTTTGACTCACCACCTCCCCAAAAAGCAACACACGTGACCTGCTACTATCCCTAACCTCTGCAACCTTTATCATCACCCTCCCCCTCAACACTCAACTATCATTACCCTATCCCCCCTCCAAAATGCACTTCTGGCATCAATAATCCAAAGAAACAGACAAGGAGAAATTGGGCGGCAAAACATTTAAACGGCTAGGATTATTTCTTTTGATCCTATGGTCAAGAAAGAGTGCTGGGAAGAGTCCAAAGTATGCTCAGAAACCCTAATTGGGCATTATAAAGAAGAGAAGAGGAGTTGTGGAGAAGAATTAGATTTTTTTTTAGTGTAAAATTAGCTTATTGTCCAAGTTCTTGTAATTTTAATTTCAATCAAAAACTCTAGTTGTAATTCATTTCCCTTTTATTAATATATGGATTTCAGTTGTTCAATTCAATTTCAGTTTACATTTCAGCTTTAACATAAATAGAAGAAAATAAAAATAAAAAAATCAAAAATCAAAACAAGAAAAATGGTGAAGAAGCAAGGAGCAGGATAAATAATGGATGGTCCTTGGTTTTAGTGCCTTGTGGAAGGCTGTAGGTGGTCACTTGGGGTCCTTGGTACATTTGGGAGCAGGATTGCACATTGTGAGTATAATGATCAAATTTTCATTTTACTATTCATTAGCTTGTTAAACTGCTTAATGTTGCTTAATTGTAAGCATTAGTTGTATTTAGATCTTATTGAAAGAAAAATTCAGGTTGTGGTTTGATAGTTCCCTGTGTGCATGAAAATCAAAAGTTGATTGTCAAAATTAGCTTTATTAGCATACTTGAGTAATTGTGATCTTAACCTGTGTTTCTGTGTTCACTCAAGTTATTTGGATTAGATAAAGTTGATTTGAACCATTTTTATCATCATTAGGATTTGTTTACTTCATAAATTTCAAAACAGTCAAGGTATTAAGGGGTGTTTGGCTTTACTGGTTCAGTAGGGTTAGAGGGTGTTTAGTTGATAACTCTGGTTTCCACAGTCCCACTTAAGTACTATTAGACCAGTGCAGGCACAAAAATCAGTGGTTAGTTGGATAAAAAGTCAAAATTACCTTGAAGTCCCTCATTCTCAGTCACTATTGAGAGTTTGTATTACATAAACATATAGACAGTCACATAAGTTGATATGGTTGCTTAAATTAGTTGTCTCTTAGCTTATTACAACTTATTAAGTCATCTAGGATCATTAAAAAGTGATAAAAGTCAACTGTGGTGTGTACACTAAAAAGTCAAAAGCTGTTTCAGTTATTTGCTTATTTTGTAGCCTACCAGTCACCATTGACAGGTCAATTGCTTATTTGAACTTTCTTTCATCTCTGTGGTCCCCACAGAGGTCCATAAACCCCCTAGTTGGCCTGTTTGTAACTGTGTGGTATGGGATTGGCTTATTTGATCTTATTTGCTGATTCTGTGAGCTTTTATTGTTGTCTTAGCATATTCTGAGTACACTTTGCTTGGTTGCATCTTAATTTATCCTTGGTCCTAGCCTGGTAGCTTATTTCACAGCTTGCTTAAGCTTAACATCACCTTTTGAGCCAAAAAAGCACATCTGTTAAGCTTATTAAGTTCCTCAGGGCTTATCTTTGATTTCCATAAAAGTTATCTTCATAAAAGTTGTCTCAATTCAGTTTATAAACAGTTTTGTAAAAGAAAAATTGGAAAAAGATAAAAATTTAGAAAGTTAAGCTATTTTAGTTTATTTTCTGCTTATCTAAAAGCAATTTTCATTTTTAAATTTTTCTTAGACTTCTTTTTAGTTAAAATAATTTTAGGAATTTTTTTAGATTTTTCTTTGTTCATTTAGTATTTTTTATAATTAATTTTAGTTTAAATTAATTAAATAATTAGTTTTAATTAATAATTAATAATTAAAAGGTAGAAAAATTAGGTTTTCTATTTTAAAAATAGTCTTATAATATTTTTGATTTTTCTAAATTTAATTTTCATTTTTCTAGTTAATTTTCATAATTAATTAATAATTAGTCTAAATTAGTTAATTAAAAAGTAATTAGAAATTAGTAATTAATTAATAGTAATTAATTAAAAAGTGTAAAAATTATTTTTCTTTTTCTAAAAATTTTCTTAAGTTATTAGGATTATAAAAATATAATTTTCACGTTCGTAGGACTTAATTTGCTCTCGTTTCACTTTTTATTTTGCGCGTTTGCGTTATTTTTAATTCAAACGCGCGTTTTTAGGTTAACTCACGTTTCTAGGTTATCTGATCATCAGTAATTGTTTCAATAGTGTTTATAAGCCATTCTCAATCATAATCTCGTAGTATAATCACTCAAAGCAAATTTCTGATCCACCTGTTAAATCACCCGATCACTTTAAACGTTTTTGAATACAATTGCTTACCTCACTGGGACATAACGACCCGGGAATACACTGTACTCCTTGGTTAGTTGGTTTTAGACGTTTGACTAGGTTGACCATTACCTGGGAAACTTAGTTGACCGTTCAGAACCAATCAAATTGTCACACCTTGTTTTAATTGACGGGTTGTATTCCTTAATACCATTCATGGGGTGGCGTACTTACTTCCCCAATTCTATAAGCTCCTACTTCACTCCTATGTCGAGCCGGCTAAGAAGCTCCTAACATGGGATCAATAGAATTCGCTCATGCATTAAATACAACCATAAAAACCTAGTACACATCAGTTCATGTTTCTTAAAACGTTCAAACAAGTTACACAATGGAGATCTGCCAGTTTTCTTAAGCCTAACATTGAAATCATTCAATTAAACAAGAGACAATAGGAAACAAGAATTATATGCTAAACTAATTAGATCTATCGAAGTGTCACACCCTAATTGATGAAGATAGACACAAACATCAACAAGGAATCAATAAGATCTAATCAATTATATACAAGTTTCTCACAATCATAAGTAGACATAAGGTGAATTAGCAAAACATAATCAATAAAGAACAAACAACAATAATAATGAAAGACATAATTGAGATGGAATCATCAAACCAATACATGATGTTTATGGAGTGATTGAAACCCTTTAAGTTTCAAGAAAAATACCTACCTAAACACAGGAATCGACCTTAGGGTTTAGGGCTTACAAATAATGAAGTTATGAAGTTATATTTATAGGCAGTTTTCTGTCCGCACCGATCTGACGGCGTCACCTCTAAGGAGTGACGGCGTCAAGAAGCCTTTTTCACCAAATTGTAGATATTTTCGTCCTCTTCGCGTGGCCTTTTGAAGCACCTAAATCCGAGTTCGTATGCAAAAGTTATGACCAAAACAATATCGGCTACTTCGCGCGCAAGTTTTGACAAGTTAACACGTAACGGCCATGGGTGACGCCGTCACGTTTCTTCTGGACCGTCACCACTTTTACTCTTGACGGCGTCATCAAAATGCTTTTGACGCCGTCAGGTACTGTTCCCAGCAAGAAAAATTAAGACTTTGCCGTTTTTTTCACTTTTATACTCCAAAAACGTCCAAAATCCTTCCTTTTCCAGAATTCACTCCAAAAGTACCTAAACTCACAAAAGAAACGATTTAGGGCAATATTTGATCAAATAAATTCCAATTCCGGCATAAATGACCCCCTAAAAGTGGTTCATTTTTCGCCTCATCATATACCCTTACACTTGAGATTTGCTTGTCCTCAAGCAAATGCGCTTTTATTCTAATCAAAATACAAGTTAGGGGTCATTTAACACTAATATAAAAGTAATTACAACAAATAATAGTTCAACAAAAGACCAAAGACAAGCACGGAGGTCATACACTAGCACCTCACAAATAGTGTTTAGATACTCACATCTCTCGGGTATAATAAAGTAATATCACAATATGGAAATGGAAAATATCTCTCACTACATGTCATAGCAAAATAGATTACCATAGTCTTGGGAAATGATCAAACCTCCACCACATGGCGTAAGCACCTAGGATAAACTATCAAAGAGGTCTTTCAAATGGTTGTAACGTTAGGTGTAGGGATATGGAATACACGGTTTTGTTAGATATAGGCAGTCTTTACTGGTGGCGAGTTAACAATCTTGGTTAATTACATGTACAATATGGCGTTGCTAAGCCAAGACTAGACTCGATTTAAGCTAATAAATTACAAAAACATAAAATGAACATAAAATAAAAAGGGATGGTAGTCCGTATGTTTTTTCTCTTTTTCTTTTTCTATTTTTTTTTTCTTTTTCTTGATTTTTTCGATTTTTTTTTTACATACTCTTACCCTACCATCCAAAATAATACATCATAGGGAATGAAAATTCCCCTTACACTTGAATTTTTAAATACTTTTACAATAAACTAATCTAATGACTCGAATTAAAAAAATCAAAACACTTTGAGTACTTTTAAGATTAACGCACATATGGGGGTAATAAATAATGTTCTTTCCCATTACTCCATAAAATAAGTACTTTACCCATGAGTCCCAATCGTCCCAAAACAATATGTACAAAGATATGACTCGACTTAGCAACCATGTAATCAATTAGATAATTAACTTAGGGTTTAACAAATAACAATAATGCACTAAAGATGAGTGCATACACGGAAGGATAAGGCGATTTGGGTGTACATTTAAGTGGGGTGTAATAAATTCTTCCTTTAAGTAAAATGCTTAAAGTTAGAAACGAAAAGATAAGCTCGGAGGGGTGTACTAGGTGTTTCGTGTACTAAAAATGAGTACAACACTAAGGTGTGGGAAAAATTAATTGACTTAACTAGCTAAGTAATATGACTTAAATGGTCGAGTAATTATAATACGGGTTTAACACAAGGGTGATCCTAATGCCTCTTATCATGTAGTAAATCCTACTACACGAATGTAGTCTCACTAGCGGTCTCGGAATGCACAACTAACACAAGTTCTAGAATCTAAATGCTACCGGTACACTCATAAGCACTAATAGTAAATGCTTTTCCTATCAAATCTAAAGGCGAACCTCACATATTTGGGTGGAAAATTTTTTTGAATAGTACAGTTTTGTGCTAGTCATACAATCTCCTATCCATGAGACGCTTGTTATGGCTAAAGTTTCACTTCTAAATGTTGTAAAAAAATTTAAATTTGGCGCTAAAATTACACTAACAAGTATTTCTCATAGTTTTATTACACATCTACCATCAAACAAACAAACTCAAGCGAAAGTGTATCTGTAAGGTATCATCATTTTACCCTCCCCTTACACGTAGGATGAACATTGTCCCAAATGTTCAAGTAAAGAATGTAAAAGTAAAATAGGTAAAAGAATGAAATCAAATACTCCCCTGATTCGCTCGGTATGGATAATAAGGAAATAAGGTTAGATCTTCCTCCAAGAAAATGAACAATCAAAGCTTCCCTTCCAGAATATAAATCATCTTCTTGTCAAACATAACCTGTTAAACCTGAGAAAACAATCACAAAAACCCAAAGCATCAATCCAAACAAAGAAAACTCACAACTAGATGTAATTCCAGACTTAGGAATAAAAACAAAACAATTAAAGATATAATGCTTGTGGAATGAATGTTAGCAGATTTCCTGGAGTTTATAAAACTAAAGAATCAACCAAAAACTTTAAGACTCCGGTATAAACAAAACTAGCAAAATTTCCAGAATTTTACACATGACGCCGTCATGAATTAATTCCTGACGCCGTCAGAAGTGACCTGCAGAAATCTTTATGTTAAGTTTTCGGAAAATTTCTGGAAAAACTTATGTCCTACTTCCTGGAAAATCCTGCAAAACATCATTATGACTCGATACAAGCATTTGACTCTAAAAAATACTAATACACATGTCCATTTAATATTGTTGTGGATCATTGCTCAATTTCGTTCTTATAAACAAATGTGGATCTCCCTTACACTTATCTTTTGCAAATTACCTTTATATGCAATTAAGACGAAGTTAAAAACAAAATAAAGCAGTTTAACAATTTACTTTGAAACATGAGCCACAAACAAGAAAAATAAAACATGCATACGGAAACAAATAAAATCAAATAAACAAACAAACAAATAAATAAATAAAGCTTGGGTTGCCTCCCAATAAGCGCTTGTTTTTGTTCGAGTCACGAGCTTGACTCTATCCTTATTTAACGGAAATAGGGGAGGTTTTCCCTACACTTAGGATTAAGTGCGGGTGAAAGTAGCGATACACACCCTTAGGGTGGAAATATGCCACGTGAGGTGAAGGGGGTGAGTGAATGGCTTCCTTCATCCTAAAACTACCCGGATAATATTGGTTGATGGGTGGGTCGGTTCCTCTTTTGTCTCCTAGATGTATATCTAAGGATGGAAAGTTGTGTAAAGGTTGAGGTTCCGGTTCATCAACACCAGGAAATTCCCTAGAACTAGGGGTAAGGTTATCACTACAAGTATTCAAACCTATATCCTCAAGTGGTGCCTGGTCCAAAGGTTCTACCTCCATCAGAATTCCTAAAGTTTCTTCTACTTCTTCTGGGTAAGTCACGGGCGGTGTGTGTGCCTCAAATGATGGTTGAGTATTTTGTGGGCTTATGTTATTGACCTCATCATTCCATGTGTCAAGATCACCTATATCCTCATCATGTGTTTTGGTAGAATCTATCCTAAGCATTCTCCTAAGTATCTCACGTGCTTCTCTAGGCATCTCAACTTCTATGTCCGAATCATAAGGATCATCCTCAAAATTCTGACTGCTATATACAAATTGCCCAAGAGATTCATCATCTGTTTCTTGAGATTCATCATCATCGATCATAAAACCTAGGTCTTTTTGACAATGTGATCATGCTCGGCTAAATCCTCCTCAATTGTTTTCTTAGGTAGTGATAATAGCAAACCTAGTGCTTCATCCAACTTATGATTTGTTGCAATGGCTCTCTCCATAATTCCTTGGCAAACTAGGTCGCATTTCCTATTGACCTCACTAAAACAAGATCTTAAAAATGGAGGTTGTTCATAAGAATCTATCCTAGGTAAAGGCTCATATGATTCATAGGTGTCTCTAAATGAGGTATTTTGAAATCTTTGGTGTTCTAGCCACTCAACCTTATCTTTCAATCTTAGAAGTCTAAGTGAAAAGTCCATTTGAAGCAAATTACAAACAAAATCACAAAGAAAAGATAGACTACGAGAAAGCTACAAAATAAAAAGAAAAAAAAATCTCACTTGATAGGAATCTAATGAGTAGACCTAATAAAAATCAAATTCAACCTAAACAATAACTATTCCCAGGCTGCGGCGCCAAAAACTTGATGCGTAGGGATTGCACCAGGCTTTACCTCTCGAGTGATCTCGAGAAGCTTACAACCCCCACCAGGCAGTGTACCTGATCGTTGTATTATAGTATAGTGACAAGTACTGGGGGATTGATCGTTCAACTCAGGAATAGTGTCGTTAGGATTGAAGATTAATCTAACTAGGTCTAAAGGTGAAGGATGATTCTTTTTGTGTTTTTATATTTTATGAAAAGCAAGTAAAATTCTCGGGTATTGGAAGGAGGGGCGGAATTAGTTGCTAATCAACTAACCCAAAAGCTACTAATTAAACTAATGTGCAAGAAAACTAAACTAAGGTTCTACAAGATAAGTGAAGCATGTCTACCTATGATATGTTACTCCTTGCTAGCTATCCAATTCTACCTATTGAATTGTCACACCTTGTTTTAATTGACGGGTTGTATTCCTTAATACCATTCATGGGGTGGCGTACTTACTTCCCCAATTCTATAAGCTCCTACTTCACTCCTATGTCGAGCCGGCTAAGAAGCTCCTAACATGGGATCACTAGAATTCGCTCATGCATTAAATACAACCATAAAAACCTAGTACACATCGGTTCATGTTTCTTAAGACGTTCAAGCAAGTTACACAATGGAGATCTGCCAGTTTTCTTAAGCCTAACATTGAAATCATTCAATTAAACAATAGACAATATGAAACAAGAATTATAAGCTAAACCAATTAGATCTATCGAAGTGTCACACCCTAATTGATGAAGATAGACACAAACATCAACAAGTAATCAATAAGATCTAATCAATTATATACAAGTTTCTCACAATCATAAGTAGACACAAGGTGAATTAGCAAAACATAATCAATAAAGAACAAACAACAATAATAATGAAAGACATAATTGAGATAGAATCATCAAACCAATACATGATGTTTATGGAGTGATTGAAACCCTCTAAGTTGCTGGAAAAACACCTACCTAAACCCAGGAATCGACCTTAGGGTTTAGGGCTTACAAATAATGAAGTTATGAAGTTATATTTATAGGCAGTTTTCTGTCCGCACCGATCTGACGGCGTCACCTCTAAGGATTGACGGTGTCAAGAAGCCTTTTTCAACAAATTGTAGATATTTTCGTCCTCTTCGCGTGGCCTTTTGAAGCACCTAAATCCGAGTTCGTATGCAAAAGTTATGACCAAAAGAATATCAGCTACTTCGCGCGCAAGTTTTGACAAGTTAACACGTGACGGCCATGGGTGACGCCATCACGTTTCTTCTGGACCGTCACCACTTTTACTCTTGACGGCGTCATCAAAATGCTCTTGACGCCGTCAGGTACTGTTCCCAGCAAGGAAAATTAAGACTTTGCCGTTTTCTTCACTTTTATGCTCCAAAAACGTCCAAAATCCTTCCTTTTCCAGAATTCACTCCAAAAGTACCTAAAATCATAAAAGGAACGATTTAGGGCAATATTTGATCAAATAAATTCTAATTCCGGCTTAAATGACCCCCTAAAAGTGGTTCATTTTTTGCCTCATCAACAATACCCCATGCTCAATGCACAAAACTCCAAATACATTACAAAATACAAACAACAAATAACAAAGCATAAATGACGTAAAAAGAGTATCCAAAGGCAGACCAACTGCAGCAAGCAGAGTACTCTGAATACATAAAAAAACTAACTGGGACCAGCTAGCTAGCCTTGAAACATCACCATACCCTGAAAGCCAACAGTAGTCCAAAATACTCAAAAGAAATGTCATAAGATCAACAGCTTCCATCCAGGTCAAAGCAATAAAACTAACTTATATTTATTCAAATCTAACTAAATACTTAACATATGTTTTCCTACAATCCTAAACTCCATGTACAACCTCCACTAGCCTAAGGTACAACCATGTTAAGCACAAGATGAATTTCTTTTGTTTTTCTACCTTAATCGACTTAAAAACTAAACTAAACCCTAGATTATTTTTCTAACTGTTATCAATTCAAACCAAGCCCTAAAACTAAGTTTCCTACTCACCTAAGCCCTATAAACAACAACAAATAGCAATGGTAGTAGAACTCTAAGCCAAATCATGGTCCTTGTTCATTTCTAGTGCAAATCGAATCACAAACTTTAACTAAATAAACCTTAGCCAAATTCTGATCCCCTAAACACTAATAAGGCTCAAGAAAAGCCACCTCATTAGCTGCCTCACCATGTTCCTCCACCTTCAACACCATGGTCCAGCATTTCAAGCCTTTCATGTGTATCTTTTTAGTCCACTTGATTTAATGGAACAAAATAGGTATATGTGCCTTTTTAAAAACCATTTGACATACCATGGACAACCTTTAAACGCTTCACCTTGTTCGATACTATGGTTATAACTTAATACATGTGGCCAAATTACTTCCATAAAACCTAAATCTCCTTTGCCTATAAATACAACCCATACATTCTTCCTTTTTCCACATCCCAATTCGAAACACATAAAACGCACACACATTCACTTATATTCTGATCTAGGGTAGCATATAGAAGCCAAGGAAGTTTAGATCAAATCCCAGGAGGAGGGAAAGAGCTTTGTTCCATTTCAAAGTCATTTTGTCGAAAATCTACTAAAATTGAGTTTATAAGCTTGTAAGTCTTCTAGTCCTTTTTAATTCCTTTTATAAACTCAAAATGCACTTAAACGTGTCACTAAAGAAGTTGCAATAGCAAGTTAAGTCAAAAACCATGATTCCCTTTCTTTTCTTTTTAACGAGGTTAAACAAACACCCCTATTTAAATCTCTTTGATATTTCTAGAACCATGAGTTACAAATCACTTTAAAAATCATCTAGATAGGTTTATAATCATGTTGTCATGCTGCAAAAACTATGCCGTAGGTGTTAGAATCCAAAAACCAAGTTGTTTTCTTTTTCTTTTTATTACCGAGAACCAAGCCCAAATACCACTTTTTGATAAATTATTTCGAGCAAACCTCAAAGGTTTAATACTTTGAATTTAAACCATTACAAAGACCTCTCAGCAAAGATTTGAATGGATCAAGAATGTAGTAAAAACATTTCAATGCCTCGCTCTAATTAACTTTTCTTTGGGGCGCATTTAAACAAAACCAATCGGACCCTTTTTGATTTTTTTTCAAAGCCATAAGCTAAAAACCAATCAAATATGCTCTTTTCAGCTTATTGCTAAACTTATCTAAGCTTATATTCAGAAGTCGTAACAAGCCTCGCCTTTTTCTAGACCCAAATTAGGTAAAAATGAATAAAGGACTACAAATGAAACATGTTTAAAGGCGTAAGGGTAAAATTTGTATATTTTGAAAAAGAGATTTTTCTTGGGATAAAAGTGTAATTTCTTCAAAATTAATAATACAAGGGCTGTTTTTGCCAATGATTGATAGTTATGGGTATAACATGTCATTTTTGAAACTATAAGGGTAAAAATTATAAATTCATGAAAGTTGAAGGGTAAAAACCAAGGTTTTCAAGATCAGAATCCTACCCAAGATCGTTTTCGTCTTTGCAAGATCATAATCGTAAGATCGGATCAGCATCTTAAGATCATACTATAACGTCATTTTCTTAATAGTTTTTATTATATTATACAAACTTACAAATTATTATATGTCAAAAACACAAAATCATATGAATGTTAAATATAAATGTTGTCCTAAATTATGATTATGAAATGTTTAAGATGATTAACATGTTGTTTTTTAAATTCTACAAAAAAAAAATCCAAAAATTTACAGTTTTTTAGTTTGTTATCCGAGAAAAGTAGGATCGTATTGGATTAGATCTTAAGATCCTATGATCATGATCAGGATCCTATAAGATCTTAAGTGTGCTAAGATCCTACATAGGATACGGATCGTTTTTGTTTTATAGTATCGTAAAATCGTTTGGTTTAATATATAAAAATAAAACAACCTACAGGGTCGGTGGACTGGACCAAACCAAAAGGAGGGTTCCGCGCGCCTTGTCAAATGGTTCCATAAGTCACCGGCATAATCAAAACAAAACTAAGATAGATTTGTTTTGATTTTTATGGTTTTATTCTAACGTTCAAAACTACAATGTAAGTTCCATAAGTCCTAGTCCAAGTCTAAGAAGATTAAATGGTTCACATTTAAGAGGTTTCGTGAGAATATCGCCAATGTTGTCTTTCGAGGATTCTTGCTGAGGTTGATGGCACCTTTGTTGTCGCTAAGAATGGAGATTCCATTTAGTTGAATTCCGTAGACGACTAGAGCTTGCTTTATCCAAAGAGCTTGTTGACATGCTTTTCTGGCCGATACGTATTCAGCTTCAATTTTTGAGATAGCGAGAGCCGTTTGTTTCTTAGAGAACCATGAGGTGAGACAATGTCCAACAAAAATACAAATACTACTTGTGCTTTTTCAATCAACATAGTCACCGGCATGGTCCGAGTCGGCATACACTATGGTTTCTACTCCCATTCCTTTAGGATGCCATAATCATAAGTGAATGTGTTGTTTTAGGATCTTCTTGAAAACAAGCACATAGACAAACACTAAAAATAATGTCTGGTCTACTAGCCGTGAGATCGAGTAGACTACCAATCATTCATCTATATTTAGTGTTATCTACGGATTCACTTTCCTCATCCTTGGTGAGTTTAGTTTCCGAGGACACGGGCGTTTTGATTGGTTTCGAATCTTCAAGACCAAATTTCTTAAGCATGTCTTTTATGAACTTAGATTTGTTAAAGAATATCCCATCTTCTAAATGTTTAATTTGAAGTCCTAGGAAAAATTTGAGTTCTCCCATCATACTCATTTCAAACTCGTCATGCATAATTTTTGAGAAATCGTCACATAATTTTTGATAAGTTGATCCAAATATGATGTCATCAATATAAATTTGGACTATGATAATATGTGAATCTTTCTTTTTAGTGAAGAGAGCATTACCAACTAAGCCCATGGTATACTTATGGTCAACTAGGAAGGTCTTAAATCGATCATACCATGTTTTTGGAGCTTGCTTAAGTCCGTATAAAGCCTTTTTAAGTTTACAAACATGATTAGGATTTTCAAAATTGTTGAAACCCAGAAGTTGAGCAACATAAACTTCTTCATTAATAAGTCCATTTAAAAATGCACTTTTGACATCCATTTGAAAGAGTTTAAAATCATATGCACATGCATATGTAAGTAAAATCCTAATAGACTCGAGCTTAGCAACCGGAGCAAAAGTTTCATCGTAGTCAATGCCTTCTTGTTGATTATACCTTGTGCTACTAACCTAGCTTTGTTTCTAGACACTATACCATATTCATTCATTTTATTTCTAAAGACCCATTTTGTTCCAATTATTGTTTGATTCATAGGATGAGGAACTAATGTCCAAACATCATTTCTAACAAATTGGTTTAATTCTTCTTGCATTGCTATGACCCATGATTCATCTTTTATAGCTTAATTTATATTCTTTGGTTCAATGGTAGACACAAAACAAAAGAAATTACTTTGATTGTGGACTTTAGATCTTAAGGTTCTTTCATTAATTTTTCCTACGACACTATCTAATTGATGACTTTTAGATTCTTTAACATTAACAACTTTCTTGTTTAATAATTCATCTTCCTTGTCATTATCAATGTTGTCTTCATTTTCAATGACGTGACTTTAAACTAAGTCATCATCTACCAAAGGTAATGTCTTAGAGGGAGGTGGACTTTTGTCAAATGTTACGTTCAATGATTCCTTGACTCTTAAGGTTTCTTTGTTTAAAACAATATAAGCTTTACTATTTAGTGAATATTCAAGAAACACACCTTCATAAGACTTTGGGTCTAACTTAGTGAGATAATCCTTGGTGTTTAGTATAAAACATTTACACCCAAACACTCTAAAATATCCTAATGTAGGCTTTTTACCTCTATATAATTCATATGGAGTTTTATTCAAAAATGGTCTAATTAAGACTCGATTTAGAATGTAAGTTGATGTGTCGACAGCATTACACCAAAATTTTTGTGGGATATTTTGTTCTTTAAGCATTGTTCTACTCATCTCTTGAAGCGTCCGGTTTTTACGTGCTACTACACCGTTAGATTGAGGAGTACGAGGTGCTGAAAAGTTATGTGTTATATCATTTTTATCACAAAAATTTCCAAATTGCATTTCATTGTCAAATTCATGACCGTGGTCCATTCTAATTGACATAATGCAAGTTCCTAATTGGTTTTGAATTTTCTTACTAAGAATTTCAAATTGGTCAAAAGCTTCATTTTTACTTTTCAAAAATTTTGTCCAAGTATATCTTGAATAATCATCTACTATAACCAAAGTGTAGAAGTTACCTCCATAACTTTGAATAGCGGATGGACCGAACCAATCCATATGCAAAAGTTCTAGACACCTAGATGTAGACACCATGTTTTTAGCCTTATGGCTACTATGTACTTGTTTACCAATTTTGCAAGTGTCACAAAAGTGTTGGTCGTATTTCAACTTAGGTAGGTTTCTAACTAATTCCTTACAGGATAGAGATTGAATGAGTCTCATATTAGCATGACCTAAACATCGATGCCAAAGGGTTGAGGAATTATCTAATGAGGTGAGGCAAAGTTTATCTCTAGATGACTTATAGTAAGGAGATTAAAACCTAGGTTGTCAACATGAGCGACATCATCAATGGAGAGGGAGTCACGAGAAATTGTACCTTTTTTGATGATTTTGCTTTTAAGCTTTCTACCAAAAGTAACATTGCCTCCTTCATATTCCTGATATGTTGAAAAGTGGCTTTTGTTTCTCATCATATGTCTAAAGCAACCACTTTCCTTGATCCATTCATCCGGTTCCAAATTTACTTTCAAGCATACCTGTTTTATAAAAGCCACTCAAACATTTGGTCCCCAATATCTCAGGGGTCCATTTTGGTTAAAATATGTCATTAACTTGATCCATGTATGGAAATGGTGGATATGGATTCCAAGACATGTAATTTGAAACTTGGTAATGTCTTGGTAGGTTTTGGTTCCAACCATGTTGATAGTTTGGTTGTGCATAGTAGTTACTCTTTGGAAAGGAGCGTTTGGGAATATGAGTTTTAGGCCTAGGTTGAATGGTTATAGTTCTAAATTCATTTTTAGCTAGTCCTGTTCCTACTCTAATAGCTGGTTTATGTTTTGTTTCTGTTGAACCAGTACCAGGTTTTCTTGTGACTTTAATAAATTCAGTACGAGTAGATAACGGAATTTTCTTTTCTGTTGTAGAGCCCACGGAACCTTTCTGATCAACGGGCGGAACTCTGTTTTTTTTTCTGCCGGATCCGTGGGCAGCTGTAGCAGTTTTACTATTTTCATGTACGGTTTTCACTTGTTTTGTTATACTACTTAATGTTCCTGATTCTGTAAATCCTAATCCTGTTTTATCAAATGGAGACTTTTGGAGTTTCTTTATTATATACGCACAAGAAATACTTTTATTGAATCTTTTAAACTTTGTGGTTTGTTTGATGAGATCATTTTGAGTGATTTTAAGTTTCTCAATTTTAAGTTTAAGCTCTTGATATGATTTACACATCGTATCAATAGTTTTACTCTTTTCTAAATGTTTGGCTTTTTCTTTTAATTCATAAACTTCGATTTCTAAAAATACTTTTTTAGTTTTCAAATATTTGTTTTTGTTTATGATTTTTAAGCTTAGTTCACAAAGATTGTTATATTCTCTTTGTAATGGGTCATCATCAATAGAAGAACAAGATGAGTCGGAATGTACCTCATTTGAGTCATGAGAGCAATCTCATCATTCTTTGGCTCCTCATCATCATCTTCACTATCGCTCCACGCACCACTTACAAAGGCTCTTTGAGATTTGCCTTTGGGTTGTTTTGGACATTCTCCTATGAGATGACTTGTGTCTCCTCACCTAAAACACTTTCTTTCACCCTTTCCTTTCTTGTCATCACGATCTTTTCAGAAAGCTTTCTTTTCATCTCTAGGTTTCCTCACAAACTTTCCTCGTCTTCGAAAGAACTTCTTGAAGTCTCTAACGGCCATGGCATATTCTTCATCATCGCTATCTGAACTAGATTCTTCATCATCACTTGATTCAACTCTAGCTTTCAAGGCAATAGACTTGACTTTTTCTTTCTTCCCTTTGACTATCTCCGAATCTTTTTCCATTACCATTTCATGAACCTTGAGGTTTCCAATTAGCTCGTCAAGTGACATGCTTGAAAGATCTTTAGATTCTTCAATTGCCGTCACTTTGGCTCTCCACTTCGGATGGAGTGCTCTAAGAAATTTCCTGACAAAATTCTTGCTACAAAAAGATTCGTCAAGTGCTTTAAGCGAAGTAATAATAGTGTTAAATCTAGCAAATGCACTATCAATACTTTCATCCTCGTGAATAGAAAATTGTTCATATTGTTGAACAAGGAGATCAATATTGTTATCCTTAACTTGTAAGTTTCCTTGATAAATGATTATTAAAGATTGCCAAATTTCTTTAGCGGTTTTACACATAAAGACTTTTTCATATTCTTTCTTTGGTAAAGCATTATAAAGCATCCTTTTAGCTTCATTATTTTTAGCAATCAATTTCCTTTTGTCCTCACTGTAGAACCATATAGGGGGGGGGGGTGAATACGGTTTCTTTGGCTTTTAGAACGTTTAAAAAACTTTAAGCCTCGAAGATAACCAAGTGGTCTAAGTAGGAACAACCACAAAGATAATCACAACCAAAGTATATAAAGCAAGTAGAGAGACACCACGATATATACTGGTTCGGGATGGGGGGGTTTATGCAATCCGTACGTCCAGTTGCGAATCCACGACACCGATACTATTACTCTAGTATAATCCTTTCAGTGGACTACAAACCGTTACAATTCACTCCACCGATATTCACCAATATCGATGCTCACAAAGAAGGAGTTACTCCCCAATGGTATTCCGCCCTCGGAAACCACCCAAAATAACCTCGTGACTCGACTTACACTTGGTCACCAAGACCTCAACCAAAACTTCCACCCGGACGTATCAAACCCCAAATAGATCCCCAATGATCTAGGCTTGGTCACAAAGACACAAGACTTCCCTTACAAACAAATAAAAAGAATGAATGTTTGTTTAATCAACCAAGCCCTAACCTAACCTAGTGACTCGATTCTAGTAGAAAGGGTATAGATAAGAAGACCCTCGACACAATCACAAGAGTGGATTAGGTTCTTGTGATTCTTCCCTTGCAAGGAGATGTGTTCTTTCAAAGATGTAAGTGTGTTTTATTAAGAACACAAGTGAGATAGAGAGATTAGAGAGAAAGAATGTAGAGAGAAAAAATAATGGCAAGGGGTGAGGAATACAAGAGGCAAGGGGGGTATTTATAGGCCAAGACTCAAACTTGGGAAAATTTTACCGAGGCCGGCACGTCACCAACGCGTCAACGCGTGGGCAGCGCGTCAAGTGTCTGTAAACATTTTCCCAAAACTTTGGGTTTTGACCTTTTAATTACCTTACCTTGCTAAACCCCCAATTGTACTTCACACAAAACCTTAACACTAATCAATTTAAGGTTTACCATCTCAAATAGCCAATTTGGACAATGTTTTGTGAAGTGTTTATCAGAAAACCAAATACCAAGGGTAAAAGAGTAGGAAGGGTAATTTGGTAGGGGTAGGAATGGTATTCCTCTCATGGTATAAGTGAGAAGAGAATATGCCATGGTATATTCCTCTATAGGGAAGAGTGAGGAGGGTTAGGTTAAGAAGTAACCATGGTTAGGTTAAAGGTGTAGAGATTAAACCATTGTTAGGTTAAAGGGTGTATCCAAGGGAATGTTCCATCCTTAGTGTGGTTAAGAGTTAACCATGGTTGGGTTTAGAAAGAATAAACCATGGTTAGGTTAAAGGGTGTATCCAAGGGAATGTTCCATCCTCGGTGTGGTTAATAGTTAACCATGGTTGGGTTTAGAAAGAAGTGTATATAGAATAAACCATGGTTAGGTTAAATTGTGAATCCAAGAGAATGTTTCATCCTTGGTGTGGTAAAGAGTTAACCATGGTTAAGTGTAGAGAACTAACCAAAGTTGGGTTTGAAGAACCATGGTTGGGTTAAGAATGGGGTTAGTTGAGAAGTAACCATAGTTTGGTTAGATGTGAACCACGGTTTAGTTTAGAGAAGTATATTCCAAAGAATATTCCATTTCTTGGGGAGGAAGGAGAAATGGATGGTCGAGATGTGTTGTAAGAGAATGAATGGTTGAGATGAAGAGTGTGTTGAGTATGAGTTGGATTGTGTAAGAGTGAAGAGATGTATGTAAGGGAATATGTAAGTATGGATGTGATGGGGAGCCTACTGTGTGTTGAAGGTGAAATGGTTGTGAGTAGTGTGTGTATTTTGAATGTAAAGGTATTGGGAGTGTAAAGAATATGTTATATAGGGATGGGATGTGTATAGGGAGTGAGTTGTATGTGTAAGTATGTGTAAGAGTGATTGGATGGGGAGCCTTGTGTATGTGAAGAGGAGTATGTGAGTGAAATGTGTGTATTTTGAAAATAAAGGTGTGTGTAGAAAAGAATGTATATATGAGAAAGTGTGTATGTGTAGAAAAGAGTGTATGTGACAGGATGTGTGTGTAGAAAAGAGTGTACGTGTGTATAGGGAAGAGTATGTATTGGTGTATAAGAAAGGTGTATTGGTATTCTATAAACTGGTGAATCTTGTGTGGGAGAGTGTGTGAGACAAAGAATGTAAGGGTGTGTAAGAGGTGTAAGGGAATATGTAAGAAGATGTTGGAAAAGGATTTTTGGGAAGGATTGTGGGAGATTTTGGTGGCTTTGTCTTTTGTGATTATGAAGGTTAAGAAGAGATTAAGAAATAATCTTATTGTCATTAAGAAGAAAAGGTTTAGACAATTAAGATTATAAGTTGAGAAAATCATAAGTTACTTATAAGTTCATGTAACATAACGTCGAGAAACCATAGTTTCATAACTTGTGACTTTCCACGACTCGACGTACTCAACTAACACCTTGGTGTAAACAATTCAAGTGCTTTGCCTTGATGTAAAGCATAACCCATGCGGGTAAGGATGTGTTTACGCAAAGAGACCTTGGACTTAGTCTGACCAATAAGGGAATAAACCCGTTACGTGATTAGAGAAGACGTAAGCACGGGATATGAGCATATGGATGCTTTCACGTGATGTTACGTGAAGTATATAAGCTCCCTAAGTTTATAAAAACCTTGGCTAGAGGCATTTGATAGAAAACTTGAGTTGGTGTTTTCCCGTAATCGGGTGTTTTAAAAGTGCGATCTCTCTAATCGCAAAACTCGTTTCGAGTGTTCTCAATTAAGCACATAACATATTCATAACTGTATTGAAAGATCCACATTTATCGGGTAAGGGGAAAGCCGACTTTCAAATTCGTCCCGAACCATACAAAAGTCTGGCGCATCACCCACGCGTCAAAGCGCGGGCAGCGCGCCAGCACCATATATGGATTCGGGGAATTTTGGCTACCGTTTGTTATTTTATGTGTTTCGAAGGTTTATTTGTCATCATTAAAACATTAGGAGATCTTGATCATGTTGCCTCAACAATCTCCCCCTTTTTGATGATGACAAATAAAATCCGAAAGCAAATAAAATTACAAAACGTAGCGAAGACAAAGCGCGCCTTTGATGTAGCTTGTGTCTTGACCTTGCCTTGTAATTTGGTGAAGCCTTTGTTTGTTCTTTAACTTGGTCTTCGCGCTCTTGCTTTCTTTCCCCCCCCCCCCCCTTTTGTCGAATCAAAAAGGCGGGACTTCCAATTGAATGGGTAAAGTAGCTTGAGAATGGCACTTTGACATGCTCCCCCTTGAACTTAGCTCCACCTAGATCGTTGCTCCCCCTTGTTCTAAGGCGGGGATTCATGGGTTAAGAGCCTCACCTTTGCGGTGGCCTAGCTACATAAAACAACACAACATGCAACAAACAAGAGATACTCACATGTGAAGGTCCAAAATGGGTTAGGTTACCATTTGGATACTTACAACATGGGTTAGTTCACAATAACATGTATATATGTATATGCATGACAAGATAGATGGGTTTCAAAAGATTCCATTTCATTTCAAGCATACATGAACAAAATATGCTCCACATTTTATTAGATATAGACTATCCTAATACTTTATTTAAAAGCACTATACTAGTACCTGATAACAACATTCAAATATGATGTCTAATTTTCTAGGTTTAGGCCAAGGTTGACTTCTTCCTTCACCATCTTCCCCTTCCCTTTCACCTTATCATCTTCCAACCTCCTATTCATCTAGGAGATAGTGGCTAACAACTCCATGAGTCCTTCATGGATGGACAAGAGCATCACCCTAGACTCAATCCTTAAGTCTTTGAGAGCATTGACCATGTGTGCGGTGTTTTCGCAACAAATAGAGTACTCATGTTCATATAACCTGGACTTAATGGTTCCTTAATTAAGTCCCACACTTCACTCTCCGCAAAGGTCCTTAAGTCACACTCAAACAAAATCCTATTATCACCTTCATTTTTCATCATATCCATGAATGACCTTTTCAATCTCTTAGAACTCTCTGGGTTTTGATTTCCTTGATTGTTGTTAACGGACCTTTCCGAAAGAAACATACTTCCTTTTGTGAGAGATAATTTTTTAAAGTATAATGGACGATGTATTAGGTTTAAAATACTTCTTGAAGTTTTTATAGAGAAGATGATTGGTATGTGTCCAATGGTTAAAGTTGCTTTGTTTGGGTAATAGAACTAAAGGATATAAATTAGCATGACTACTTGTGGAAAAGTATGATTTGGTGGATTTTAAGAAAGTGATTAGTACTTAATATTCCTTCAATACTTCTTTCTTACCATTTACATCCTCCTCATCTTCTAGTAATCTCATTCCTAGTCCTAGTCTCAAATGATTAAATTGATCTTTATCAAGTGGTTTTGCTAGGATTTTTGATATGTTATCTATACAAGGATTTTCTCTATAGTGATATGACTTATCTCAATGTTCTCTCTTAAAAAATGATGCCTAATTTCAAAATGCTTGGTTCGAGGGTAATCAATTGGTTGTGAGTCAAGATTGATAGAGCACATGTCGTCACATAGAGTAGGTACTTCATTTAACATGATGTTATAATCAACAAATGCTTACTTCATCCATAACGCTTGTTGACAAGCCCTTCTAGCCGCAACATAATCGGATTCCGTTATGGATTTGGCAAAGGAAGTTTGCTTCTTAGAAAACCATGATGTTAAACATGCACCTACAAATGTGCATATTCTACTAGTGCTTTTCATATCAACTATATCTCCAGCATGATCCGAGATGGCATAAACCAATACTTTTACCCCCATATTCTTTGGATACCAAAGACCTAGGTGTGTAGTTCCTTTAATATATCTAAATATTCTCTTAACCGCTTCTAGGTGGGAAATCTTAGGATCTTCTTGAAATCTAGCGCAAAGACAAACACTAAACATTATGTCCGGCCTACTTGCCGTTAGATAGAGCAAGCTTCCAATCATGCCCCTATACTTAGTGCTATCAAAAGATTTGCTATCTTAGTCTAGGGTGAGAACTCTTTTTCTAGAAATAGGATTTTTGGTAGCCTTAGAATTCTCCAAACCAAACTTCCTAAGCATTTCACCTATATAGTTAGATTGATTGAAAAATATTCCATCACTTAATTGTTTGATTTGCAATTCTAGGAAGAAACTAAGTTCACCCATCATACTCATTTCGAATTCATTATGCATCAATTTGGCAAATTCATCGCAAAGCAATTGACAAGTAGAACCGAAAATAATATCATCAACATAGATTTGAATGATAATAAGATGTTCTCCTTTTGTTTTAGTGAATAAGGTATTGTCTACCATGCCCATCTATACTACTATATAATGTATTTGGGACTATTCTATAATTAGAAAGGTTTAAAATTCAGACTTTTACTTACTAATTATGGAAACAACCACCCCTAACAATCACCTCAACAATTTATAACCACCTCAACAACCACCCCCAACAATTTATAACCACCTCAACAACCACTCCCAACAACCACTTTCCACCACCCCACCTCCCTCCTCTTCACCCAACAATCCGCCCCCGCATCGCGCGGGCACCTTTCTAGTACTATATAATGCATTTGAGACAATTCTATAGTTAGAAAGGCATAAAATTCGGATTTTTACTTGCTTATTATGGAAGGATTTCAAAATTAATTGGTTAGGAAGCAAGTTGGTTTGGAAGTTTGTAATAAAGCAGGTTGGTTGTTCAAATTAAAATTATTTGGCTTAACCCAACTCTACTTCATAAAGACAACTAAATGTGTAATATAGTCGTAGTAACATGCAAAAAAAATTAAAAAAGAAAAAAAAAACCAAAAAAAAAAAGTAAAAAGAAAGAGGACAAAATATAATTTAGAATCGCTGAAAAAAAAATAGAAAAAAGAATCGTTTTCATGGGTTAATGGTATTATGATACTATGATTTTTTTTAATATCACTGTAACACTCATACTTATGTTTTGAATTTTTTTAATATCGCCGTAAGTTTTTTAATATCGCGATGGAAAAAAAACAATGATATTAAGTTTATTACTAATATAAAAGTAACTTTTTCAATACACGGTTCAGTTTTACATGTAAAAAAGCTTAATATCGCGTCGGTTTTATATTATCAGCGTAACTATCATATAATCCTTTTATAATACTCTTAATATCACGGTAGCACTCATAATCACAAAACAAAAAGAGCTTCGAAAAATCTGCAAAAATAAAAAAGCAAAGAATACAACAATAGGAAAAATTTTAAAAAACTCGTCTTAGTGGTAAATTGGTACCGTGATCGTTGCGTTAGATCTACAGTTTTTAACAAAAAGTCATGATCAGATCTAGAATGGCTGGTCTAGATCCATCTGCACGAATATATATATAATTAAAATAAGAAGGGTAAGAAGTAATTCTAGCCACACATTTCAAGTAAGAAGAATAATTAAAATAAGAAGGGTAAGAAGTAATTCTAGCCACACATTTCAAATTAGGAGGGAAATTTTGAAGGAAGATGCATCCACTTTTGTAGGTGCATCTGAAATGTGTGGTTGTGGTTACTTCTTATCATTCCTATTTTAATTATTCTTCCGATTTGATCCTAACTATATATATATATATATATATATATATATATATATATATATATATATATATATATATATATATATATATATATATATATATATTGAGATTTAAGAATAACCAATATCCATCACATATTTAGTTATTTACAATAAACTAACAAAGTGAAACACAAAAATAAACTAATCTAACAAAATCAATTGTTTCACATATATGAGAGAGATATGAGTGTGAGAGAAGTATCAGCAACTCATAATCAATCATCTTCCAAGATCCTCTCCAAAAGGTTAATAGAAAAGCACATAAACAAAATCATATCAAAACTCAGATTGTAAATGTTATTGTGGGTGTAGAGTGGGATGTTTTTGGCTTGTGTGGCTTATAAAAGAGGTGGAGAAGGAATGTTAACTGATGCAATAAGTTGGCGGGAGATATCAAGAGACACTACATTAATTCTCTCAATGTGTTTAAAATCATTAATTCTCTCAATGTGGTTAATCTTAGAAACTCATTGTAATAAATCTATGGAACCATAAAAGCCCTTTTAAGGCTTGGAAGAAGCTCAAGACCATTGGTTTCTCTACTAAATTCATTAGCTTAAACTAAATATTTGAGTTTCAAGGGCATCCACTATGGTGATTTCAAGAAAAAGTTTTAAAACACATGAAAAGGTTTATAAGTTGTTTTAACCATAGTGGGTTGATGTTTCATGTCCATGTGGAATGAAGAGGTTTGAAATCTTGAACCTTTTCATAATTTAATGGAGGTGTAATTGTTAAAACATTTTATAAACTTGAAAAGGTTTATACATAGTGTAACAAGTAGAGGTGGCCATTTCCCGGTTCTTAGAAGATCCGGTTCCGGTTCCAAACTGGTGCCGGTTCTTGGTCAAAGTCAAATATCTGGTTCCGGTTCCAAACCGGATCGGTTCTCGTCGGATCCGAGGTCTAAAAATCCGGGACCGGTATACCCGGTTCCGGTTCGGTTCCATATCCGGTTCCAAGGTAAGATCCGGTCGAACCGGTTCCCAAGAACCGGTGAGCTATTGCCTATTCATTGAATTTCAGGGTACCCGCCGCTGCAACGCGCGGGTGCCCTGCTAGTTTTATATTATTTAAGTATGAGAAAAGATTGTAACCTATCATAGCAAGCTTTAGGAGCTTGTTTAAGTCCATACAAAGCCTTTTCGAGCTTATAAACATGATTAGGTTTTTGAAAATCTATGAAACCGGGAGGTTGTGCAACATACACTTCCTCTTCGATGACTCCGTTTAGAAAAGCACTTTTTACATCCATTTGAAAGATTTTAAAATTATGACTACATGCATATGCAAGTAAAATTCTTATGGACTCTAATCGTGCAACAGGGGCATAGGTCTCATCATAATCGATCCCTTCTTGTTGATTATATCCTTGGGCAACTAGCCTAGCTTTGTTCCTACACACCACTTGATGAGGCGAAAAATGAACCGTTTTTAGGGGGTCATTTAAGCCGGAATTGGAATTTATTTGATCAAATATCGCCCTAAATCGTTCCTTTTGTGATTTTAGGTACTTTGGGAGTGAATTCTAGAAAAGGAAGCATTTTGGACGTTTTCGGAGCATAAAAGTGAAGAAAACGGCAAAGTCTTAATTTTCCTTGCTGGGAACTGTAGATGACGGCGTCAAGAAGAATTTTATGACGGCGTCAAGAGCAAAATGGATGACGACCCAGAGAAAACGTGACGGCGTCAGAACAAGGGCGTCAAGAGTAATTTTGGTGACAGCCCAGAGTAGAATTACACATGACTGTGTCAGCTATGGATATAGGCAATCCGAGAACTTTATTAGCGGCGAGATGACGGCGTCAAATTTTTCCTCTTGACGCTGTCACCTCATAAAATCTATATATACTTTATTATTTTTCATTCATTAAGGAGGAACTTGTGTGGAGAATATTAGGGTTAAACTTTATAAACCCTAGCTCATTTGTAACAGTATTTTCAAGGGTTTTTACCCCTTGAAACCCTTCATGTTCAATTGAGATAAGTTTTCCTTCAATTCATTCAATATGTCTATGTGTTGTTTGAATATATCTTACACTTGTCTTGATTTTAACATGTTAGGCTAGATCTTTTGTGTGTTTGCTTAGATGTAATGAAACCTAGATGTTGATTATAGGTTGATTGCTTGTTTATAGTTGTAATGGATGAATGATTTCAATGTTAGGCTTAAGAAAACTGTCAGATCTCCATTGTGCAACTTGCTTGAACGTCTTAAGAAACATGAACCGATGTGTACTAGGTTTTTATGGTTGTATTTAATGCATGAGCGAATTCTAGTGATCCCATGTTAGGAGCATCTTAGCCGGCTCGACATAGGAGTGAAGTAGGAGCTTATAGGATTGGGGAAGTAAGTACGCCACCCCATGAATGGTATTAAGGAATACAATCCGTCATCCACGCAACTATAACAAGTAATTAACCTGTAAAAGATATATAGGGAGTAGTGAAATCTAAGTAAACACAATTCTCCCATATATTGTTCACACCACTACCTTAATTTAGTTTATTTTCATTTTTGTTATTTTATTTTGATTGCATCTGTAGTTATTGGGTCAGTTGATTAGCAACTAATTCCGCCCACTCTTCCAAAAACCGAGATTTTTATTTGCTTTTATAAAATATAAAAAATACAAAAAGAATCATCCCTCACCTCTAGACCTAGTTTTTAGGCTTTCTAATCCTAGCGACACTATTCCGGAGTTGAACGATCAATCCCCCGGTACTTGTCACTATACTATACTACAACGATCAGGTACACTCCCTGGTGGGGGTTGTAAGCTTCTCGAGATCCCTCGAGAGGTAAAGCCTGGTGCAATTCCCACACATCAAGTTTTTGGCGCCGTTGCCGGGGAATAGTTATTGTCTAGGTTAGAATTTCTCTTTATTAGATCTACTTGCTAGATTCCTTTCTAGTAAGATTTTTATTTTTATTTTTATGTTTATAGGTCTTCTTTAGTCTATCTTTTCTTTGTGTCTTTGTTTGTAAAAACCTTTCAATTGACTATTCCGTTAGCCATTATGGAGAACGCGAATCCACCATACTACCAACCACGTAATTCACCCACTCCAAATGACATCTTGATGTTTAAACAACATGAAGATGAACCTATCTATGATGCATGGGCTCGTTTTAAATATTTACCCCGAAAAGTCCCTCATCATAATTTCGATCTGTGATCCCAAATTGAAATATTTTACCATCGTGTCGACCACTATACCAAAATGGACATTGACCATACCGCAGATGGGGACCTTTGGGGATTAAGTGCTGATGAAGCATGGGAAGCCATAGACAATTGTGCCATACTTGCCAAAAAAATGGACAACCCAACAAATGTTGTTACGGATCAATTGATAGCAAGTTTGAGGGAACAAGCAAGAAGTTTGTTTGGGGATAATACACCTATAGATGAGATAACTGGGTGCACAGAGTGGTTTGATTTTACCACAATACAAGCTGAGCACATTGGTAATCTTGATAAGATGGAGGATAGAGTTGAAAATCTAAGCCCACCAAGTACCCCACAAGTCCTACCATCATTTGAGGCATACACACCGCCCGTGACTTATTCGGATGAAGTAGATGAGACTTTAGGAATCCCAATTGAGGTAGAACCTTTGAACCAAACACAACTAGAGGATATAGGTTTGAATACTTATAATGATAACCTTACTATTAGTTCTAGGGAAGTTCCTAGTTTTGATAAACCGGAGCCTCAACCAAAACCGTTACCTAATCTTCCATCCTTGGATGAAAATTTAGGAATTGAAATAGGTCCCAATCCACCCATCAAACCATATAGTTCGGGTAGTCTTAGGATAAAGGTAGTGGACTCTAAGCCTTGTAGAGAGGAAACCAATATAGGACTGGAAAATGACCTTACATGCTTACATCACCCATTTATGTTTGATCACAAGAAACATTATGGGTTTAAACCGGGTTTATTAGGTCAAGATGGATCCCCAACTAGTAATCTCTTGAAGTTAATTGAAAATGATCCCTTTCTAGGAGAAAATCTTAATCCACCCATTAACCCGATTGAATTAGGTAAGGCTATGATGATAGGAGCACACCCCTTTGAGCATATAATTCATCCACCACTCTTTCTTCACGAGGCATATTTCCACCCTAAGGGTGTGTATCGCTACTTCCACCCGCACTTAATCCTAAGTGTAGGGAAAACCTCCCCTATTTCCGTTAAATAAGGGTAGAGTCAAGCTCGTGACTCGAACAAAAACAAGCGCTTCTTGGGAGGCAACCCATGTTTTGTGTGATTTTTATTTTGTTTGATTGTTATTTATTTCCGTATCCATGCTTTATTTTTATTGTTGGTAGATCATGTTTCAAAAATAAAATGGTGAAAATACTTTATTTTGTCATTTGGCTTAGTCTTAACTTCATCCAAATGTATTTTGCAAAAGATAAGTGTAAGGTGAAACCCCAAATATGTTTTTAAGAAACAAAACCAATCATGATTCTCCACAATATTAAATGAACATGTGTATTCGTATTTGTTAGAGTCAAATGCTTGTATCGAGTCATAATGATGTTTTGCAGGATTTTCCAGGAAGTAGGACAAAGTTTTTCCAGAAATTTTCCAGAAACTTAACATAAGAATTTCTGCAGGTCACTTCTGACGGCGTCAGGAAGAAATTCCTGACGGCGTCACGTGTAAAATTCTGGAAATTTTACCAGTTTTGTTTTTCTAACGGAGTATTAAGGTTTTTGTTGAATCTTTAGTTTTATAATCTCCAGGAAATCTGCAAACATCATTCCACAAGCATTATATCTTACATTGTTTTCTAGGATTTGTAGCATATATATATTGCCGCCGATTTTACGGGAGGTTGCCTTGTTTGTTTTCTCAGGTTTAACAGGTTATGTTTGACAAGAAGACGATTTATATTCTGGATGGGAAGCTTTGATTGTTCATTTTCTTGGAGGAAGATCTAACCTTGTTACCATACTATCCATACCGAGCGAATCAGGGGAGTATTTGATTTCATTCTTTTACCTATTTTACTTTTACAATCTTTAATTGAACATTGGGGACAATGTTCATCCTAAGTGTAAGGGGAGGGTAAAATGATGATACCTTATAGTATAAACTTTCGCTTGAGTTTGTTTGTTTGACGGTAGATGTGTAATAAAACTATGAGAAATACTTGTTAGTGTAATTTTAGAGCCAAATTTAAAAATTTTTACAACATTTAGGAGTGAAACTTTAGCCATAGCAAGCGTCTCATGGATAGGAGTCGTATTACTAGCACAAAACCGTACCATTCAGAAAAATTTTCCACCCAAATATGTGAGGTTCGCCTTCAGATTTGATAGGAAAAGCATTTACTATTAGTGCTTATGAGTGTACCGGTTGCATTTAGATTCTAGAACTTGCGTTAGTGATGCATCCCGAGACCGCTAGTGAGACTACATTCGTGTAGTAGGATTTACTAAATGATAAGAGGCATTAGGATCACCCTTGTGTTAAACCCGTATCATAATTACTTGACCATTTAAGTCATATTACTTGGCTAGTTAAGTCAATTAACTTTTCCCACACCCTTAGCGTTGTACTCATTTTTAGTACACGAAACCCCTAGTACACCCCTCCGAGCCTATCTTTTCGTTTCTAACTTTAAGCAACTTACTTAAAGGAAGAATTTGTTACACCCCACTTAAATGTACACCCAAATCGCCTTAGCCTTCCGTGTATGCACTCATCTTTAGTGCATTATTGTTATATGTTTAAACCCTTAGTTAATTATCTAATTGATTACATGGTTGCTAAGTCGAGTCATATCCTTGTACATATTGTTTTGGGACGATTGGGACTCATGGGTAAAGTACTTGTGTTATGGAGTAATGGGGAAGAACATCATATTATTACCCCCATATGTGCGTTAATCTTAAAAGTACTCCAAGTGTTTTGATTTTCTTAATTCGAGTTATTAGATTAGTTTATTGTAAAGGATGTAAAAATTCAAGTGTAAGGGGAATGCTCATTCCCTATGTTGTATTATTTTGGATGGTAGGGTAAAAGTGTATGCAAAAAAAAAAAAAAAAAAAAAAAAAAAAAAAAAATATATATATATATATATATATATATATATATATATATATATATATATATATATATATATATATATATATATATATATATATAGAAAAAGAAAAAGAGAAAAAACATACGGACTACCATCCCGTTTCATTCTATGTTTGTTTTATATTTTTGTTATTTTTGATTTATTAGCTTAAGTCGAGTCTAGTCTTGGCTTAGCAACGCCATATTGTATATGTAATTAACCAAGATGATTAACTCGCCACCAGTAAAAATTGCCTATATCCAACAAAACCGTGTATTCCATATCCCTACACCTAACGTTACAACCCTTTAAAAGACATCTTTGATAGTTTATCCTATGTGCTTACGCCATGTGGTGGAGGTTTGATCCTTTCCCAAGCCTATGGTAATCTATTTTGCTATGACAGGTAGTGAGAGATGTTTTCCATTTCTATTTTGTGATATATACTTTATTACACCCGAGAGATGTGAGTATCTAAACACTATTTGTGAAGTGCTAGTATATGACCTCCGTACTTGTCTTTAGTCTTTAGTGGAATGATTATTTGTTGTAATTACTTTTATATTAGTGTTAAATGATCCCTAACTTGTATTTTGATTAGAATAAAAGCGCATTTGCTTAAGGTCAAGCAAATCTCAAGTGTAAGGGTATATGATGAGGCAAAAAATGAATCATTTTTAGGGGGTCATTTAAGCCCTGAATTGAATTTATTTGATCAAATATTGCCCTAAATCGTTTCTTTTGTGATTTTAGGTGCTTTGGGAGTGAATTCTGGAAAAGGAAGCATTTCGGACGTTTTTGGAGCATAAAAGTTAAGAAAACGGCAAAGTCTTAATTTTCCTTGCTGGGAACAGTACCTGACGGCGTCAAGAAGAATTTTATGACGGCGTCAAGAGCAAAATGGATGACGGGCCAGAGAAAACGTGACGGCGTCAGCACAAGAGCGTCAAGAGTAAATGTGGTGACGGGCCGGAGCAGAATTATACATGACGGCATCAGCTATGGATCTAGGCAGTCCGAGAACTTTATTAGCGGTGAGATGACGGCGTCAGATTTTTCCTCTTGACGCCGTCACCTCCTAAAATATATATATACTTTTCTATTTTTCATTCATAAAAGGAGGAACTTGTGTGGAAAATATTAGGGTCGAACTTTATAAACCCTAGCTCGTTTGTAACAGTATTTTCAAGGGTTTTCACCCCTTGAAACCCTTCATGTTCAATTGAGATAAGCTTTCCTTCAATTCATTCAATATGTCTATATGTTGTTTGAATATATCTTACACTTGTCTTGATTTTAACATGCTAGGCTAGATCTATTGTGTGTTTGGTTAGATGTAATGAAACCTAGATGTTGATTATAGGTTGATTGCTTGTTTATAGTTATAATGGATGAATGATTTCAATGTTAGACTTAAGAAAACTGGTAGATATCTATTGTGTAACTTGCTTGAACGTCTTAAAAAACATGAACCGATGTGTACTAGGTTTTTATGGTTGTATTTAATGCATGAGCGAATTCTAGTGATCCCATGTTAGGAGCTTCTTAGCCGGCTCGACATAGGAGCGAAGTAGGAGCTTATAGATTTTGGGGAAGTAAGTACGCCACCCCTTGAATGGTATTAAGGAATACAATCCGTCATCCACGCAACTATAACAAGTAATTAACCTGTAAAAGATATCTAGGGAGTAGTGAAATCTTAGTAAACACAATTCTCCCATATATTGTTCACACCACTACCTTAATTTAGTTTATTTTCATTTTTGTTATTTTATTTTGATTGCATCTTAGTTTTTGGGTTAGTTGACTAGCAACTAATTTCGCCCCTCTTTCAAAAAACCCGATATTTTAATTGCTTTTCAAAAAACATAAAAATACATAAAGAATCATCCCTCACCTCTAGACCTAGTTCTAAGGTTTTCTAATCCTAGCGACACTATTCCTGAGTTGAACGATCAATCCCCCGGTACTTGTCACTATAGTATACTACAACGATCAGGGTCACTGCCTGGTGGGGGTTGTAAGCTTCTCGAGATCCCTCGAGAGGTAAAGCCTGGTGCAATTCCCACGAATGGTATTGGAACCTGGTGCAATTGACTTGAGCCATTCTTTAGCAGTGCCCTAAATATTGCCCTAAATTATTGTCAAGAGTAATTTTGGTGATGGCCCAGAGTAGAATTACACATGACGGCGTCAGCTATGGATCTAGGTTGTCCGAGAACTTTATTGGCGGCGAGATGACGGCGTCATATTTTTCCTCTTGACCGCGTCACCTCATAAAATCTATATATACTTTTCTATTTTTCATTCATTAAGTAGGAACTTGTGTGGAGAATATTAGGGTCGAACTTTATAAACCCTAGCTCGTTTGTAACAGTATTTTCAAGGGTTTTCACCCCTTAAAACCCTTCATGTTCAATTGAGATAAGTTTTCCTTCAATTCATTCAATATGTCTATGTGTTGTTTGAATATATCTTACACTTGTCTTGATTTTAACATGTTAGGCTAGATCTTTTGTGTGTTTGCTTAGATGTAATGAAACCTAGATGTTGATTATAGGTTGATTGCTTGTTTATAGTTGTAATGGATGAATGATTTCAATGTTAGGCTTAAGAAAACTGGCAGATCTCCATTGTGTAACTTGCTTGAACATCTTAAGAAACATGAACCGATGTTTACTAGGTTTTTATGGTTGTATTTAATGCATGAGCGAATTCTAGTGATCCCATGTTAGGAGCTTCTTAGCCGGCTCGACATAGGAGTGAAGTAGGAGCTTATAGGATTGGGGAAGTAAGTACGCCACCCCATTAATGGTATTAAGGAATACAATCCGTCATCCACGCAACTATAACAAGTAATTAACCTGTAAAAGATATCTAGGGAGTAGTGAAATCTAAGTAAACACAATTCTCCCATATATTGTTCACACCACTACCTTAATTTAGTTTATTTTCATTTTTGTTATTTTATTTTGATTGCATCTGTAGTTATTGGGTTAGTTGATTAGCAACTAATTCCACCCACTCTTCCAAAAACCGAGATTTTTATTTGCTTTTATAAAATATAAAAAATACAAAAAGAATCATCCCTCACCTCTAGACCTAGTTTTTTGGCTTTCTAATCCTAGCGACACTATTCCTGAGTTGAACGATCAATCCCCCGGTACTTGTCACAATACTATAATACAACGATCAGGTACACTGCCTAGTGGGGGTTGTAAGCTTCTCGAGATCCCTCGAGAGGTAAAGCCTGGTGTAATTCCCACGCATCACAACTCCATTTTCATCAAGTTTATTTTTGAAAACCCACTTGGTTCCTATGATAGTGTACCCACTCGGATATGGAACTAAGATCCATACATCATTTCTTAGGAATTGATCTAATTCTTCTTGCTTGCCATCACCCAGTTTTCATCTTTTATGGCTTTCTTAATATTAATAGGTTCTATTGTTGAAATAAATGCGAAGTCATTGCTTTTGTCTTGGGCGTGTGACCTAAGTGTTCTTTCATATAATTTTCCTATGACTTGATCTATGGGGTGATCTCTAATTTCCTTAATATTCTCTACCCTAGGAATTACTTCCTCAAGATCATTCATTGGAGATTCTATTCTATTTTGACAAGCATCTTCTTCAATGATGTCATCATCTACTAAAGGCATTGACCTAGATTTTAGAGGGGTTTCATCAAAAATTATATTATAAGCTTCTTCAACTTTTAATGTTTCTTTATTTAGTACAATATAATCCTTAGATGTTTGTGAGTATCCTAGAAAGATTCCATTATAATTACTAGTATCGTCCACATTGAAGTTATCCAATGAATTGGAAATTAAGCATCTACATCCAAAAACTCTAAAGTATTCTAGGGATGGTCTTCTACCTCTAAGAATCCCATATGGTGTTTCATTAATAGTTTTTCTTATCAAAACTCGATTAAGTATGTACGATGCGGTTTCAACGGTATGGCACCAAAACTTTTGTGGTATAGATTTTTCATTAAGCATTGTACGACTCATCTCTTGTAAAGTTCGGTTTTTCCTTTCAAATACCCCGTTAGATTGAGGAGTGCGAGGGGCCGAAAAATTATGAGAGATTCCATGCTTATCACAAAAGACACCAAATTGGATTTCATTATTGAATTCTCTACCATGGTCCGTTTGAATTGAGACAATTGAACATCCAAGTAGGTTTTGCAAACTTTTTCCTAAAACCTTGAATTTATTTAAAGCTTCATTTTTAGTTTCCAAAAATAATGTCCAAGTATATCTTGAATAGTCATCCACTATTAACAAAGTGTATAAGTTTCCTCTGTAACTTTGGATAGCGGATGGACCAAACAAATCCATATGTAAAAGTTTTAAAACTCTTGATGTTGAAATCATGTTTATATACTTGTGGCTTGCATGGACTTGCTTTCCTATTTTACAAGCATCACAAAAATGATTATCAAATTTTTCTTTAGGTAGTTTTCTAACCAATTCCTTAGATGCAATATTATAAATTAATCGCATGTTAGCATGACCTAGTCTCCTATTCCAAAGATTAGAATTATCTACAATTGATGCAAGATTAGTTTGAGAGTCACAAGATACATTACCTAGCTTTGTATCCTTATCCATGGGTAGGGTATCTTACAATCACCATTACACGGTTGGAATCTTGTATGTGGATTCTTCTTGGAGTATACCTAGGATTTAAAATGCAACTTAAAATTTTGGTACCCATTGTTTCGTGGGTCCGACATGGTTAACACATAAAAAGCCCAAGCTGAATACTCTTGGGTCTTGGAGTAATATGTACAATTGTTTGATCCCGTAACTTGAGAGTCTAGAGCGAGGGTTGTTTTGAAAATGTGTTTGGTTTTGAAAGCTTGGTCTAACTTGTCTTTGATTCAGTGAGTATGAAGGTCTCATTTTGGGAGTAGGTAAAAGCAGTCTTTGGTCAACTCGAGCATATCTAGGATTGATTTGCAAAATTGTATTTTGTTTTGTGGTTTCTCTCCATACCATGGGTCTTGGATTACGTCGAGTGCTTAAAAGAGGAGCTTGAGGAGTGATTGGTTTAATAAGACTTTTAGTTTGAGCTTCTCTTTTCCCGGGAGACCTGGCACGCTTCTGGCTCGTTGACGCGTCACGCAGCGCGTCAGTCTTGGGGACTTCGAAAATTTTATTTTTATTTTCAAAGACAATAGGTTTAGCTGGACTCTTGGAAACAATTTTCTCATCTTTTGTAAGAACAAGGTCTTCCTTATCTTGGGACAATATTTGAGTATTCACCATTTCATCAACAATATTCTTTTTGATTTTTGCAAGATTTAATGACTCTTGTTGAAATTTTGAAACTTCTTCGCTCAAAGAGACAACCATAAGTGTGAGGTTCTCACAACTTTTACAAGGTCCAACATTCTCTTGAAGGTTGATAAGTCTCTTTGTTTCAAGTTCAAGTTCATTATTTCCATTGAGTGCATTAGAGAGTTCCTTTTGAATGGAACATTTTTCTTTAATAGTTACACTTAATTTTCTAAATACTTCCTCATAATTATTAAGTAACTCCTCATTTCCTCTTGCAATTCATTAATATCAAATTAAGTTGTATAAATAGGAGAGTTATGTTGTACCTTATGAGTCTCGATTGCCATAAGACATGTTGCTTCCTTGTTAGCTTGATTGCATTCTTCATCGTCGCTCCATATACCGCCAACAAATGCTTTGTAGTTTCGAGGCTTCGAAAAATCACCAATGAAATGATCTTTGTCACTACAATTAAAGCACCCATCTCCGGCCTTACTACTTTTGCCATCTTTCCTTCCAAGATTGTTGACACGGTTTCCAAACCTTTTCCCTTATTGGAACTTCCCTCCTTTTTTGTAGAACATCCTAAAATTTCTAGCCATGAGGTTGAATTCCTCATCATTCATTTCTTCTTCATCACTTACTTTATTGCAATCATCACCATCTTGTTTCCTAGTGATTCTAGCTTTGAGGGCCAAAGACTTTACTTTCTCCTTCTTGTCTTTGGTCATTGTTTTATCATTTTCGAGAATCATTTCACACACTTTAAGATTCTCGATAAGCTCGTCTAAAGGAAGCTTCGCCAAGTTCTTGGCTTCTTCAATAGCCGTCACTTTTGGTCGCCATTTCACCGGAAGAGCACGAAGAAATTTTCTCACATGGTTCTTGTTGTAGAAACTAGCATCCAGATCCGTAAGACTTGTGATGAGTAGATCAATTTTGCAATCCTTGAGTTGTGAATTACCTTGATGGGTAATGATGAGTGAGTGCCAAATTTCTTTAGCAGTTTTGAACACATGAACTCTCTCGAACTCCCTTCGAGGAAGAGCATTGTAGATCATCATTTTGGCCTTTTGATTTTTAACAAGTCTCCTCTTCTCATCTTCCTTCAATTCCAAGTATGGTTTTGCCACCATCAAGTTGGTTTCGGGATCTACCATTGTGTAAATAAAATCGCCATTTTGGATGATTTGCCACAAATCAAGATCCTTAGACCTAACAAAGGTCTCAAATCAGGTTTTCCAAAAGCAAAACTCATCGGTTTCCAGCAAAGGTGGTCTTTGCATAGAACACCCCTCAACATAGTTCTCTTGAGCCATGGATCTATACTCAACTTTACCAAAAAAATCTTAGTTAGAATTTTAGATTTTTGGAAAAGAAGTTCTTGACTTAAAAGAACTTCTCGGGAAGGTTTTAACGCTCAAAAACTTGAGTATACCGCTCTGATACCAATTATAGAACCGTAGAGGGGGTGAATACAGTTTCTTCGGCTTTTAGAATGTTTAAAAAACTTTAAGCCTCGAAGACAACCAAGTGGTCTAAGTAGGAACAACCACAAAGATAATCACAACCAAAGTATATAAAGCAAGTAGAGGGATACCACGACATATATTGTTGGGATATGAAGATCTAAGTACTGCTGGAAAGATCAAAGTACTGCTATTGTAACACCCCCAATTCATGGATGCAGCGGAATTCAAACTGGGTGTTACTCGACGGCACAACAGTCATAATAATAGAAAACAATCACTAATTTCGGGAAATGAATAGTGAAAGTGATAGTAAAAATGAATGGTGAGATTTTCGGGAATAGGAATTAACCTGAAAATGTGAATTGTTACAGTCTCTACCCCTTAAGGGAACTTCGTCCTGAAGTTCTATGTGTGTTATATGTTGGAGTGGTGTCGATGAAGAGGTGTGGTTACTTATGAGGACTAGAGTCTGGGATTACCAGTGATGTAGTTTGATTTGTCTCAGAATATGGTGTGTCAATAGAGATTGATAACATAGTTGAATATCAGTAGAGATCCATATAATAGTCGAATATCAAAGGAAATTGATATATCAGTCAAATATTAATAGGAATTGATATAGTAGTTGAAAAGAAATTGATATAGTTGAATATCAAATAGAAATTGATATAGTTGTCAAGTATCAATAGCAATTGATATAGTAGTTGAACAACAACAGCAATCGACATGGGAATCGAATAAATGAAAATTGATATAGTAGTCGAATATCATTAGTAATCGATATAGTAGTCGAATATCAATGGAAATTGGGATAGTAGTTGCAATCATAGCCTAGTAGGTAATCTGTTGTTGTACCTAGTGTTTATTGACTTTATACTTATGTTATTTCGGATACTAATAAGCCCATTTTTTATAATTCTTTATTTACATAGAGAGGCATCCCAAACAATGTAAATAAAGGAATATAAACTTACGGTTCGGTGATTTACAATTTCTTTATTTAAATGAAAAGGCATCCCAATCTATTCAAATAATTATAAATCATCCTACTTAATAATTCCCAACACAACGTTCATACTTAGCCGGTGAGTTACAAGGTAGTGTATTACGAGATGATACTGGTGTTCCAAAAGTACAAAATTAATATTCAATCTTGTAAAGCTGATGAGGGTGCTTGTGGTGTAACTAAGGATGATTTGAGCTTTAAAAGTGCATCAAGATCTGTTAATGAGCTTGTGGTTGCAACAGTTGTGAAGATAATGATGTGATATGTTGATGAACAAAAGTGTGTAGTGTATGCTTAACCTTAATATTGGTAGAGATATCAAGTTTGCTTTAAAATTTTAAGGAGATTTTAAAGGATTATGGTGGAATAATACCTTTAGAACCTAAGCAGGCTAGTACTTCTAGTGGATATAGAGAAGAATTGATAACTATCCCAAGATAGTAGTTCGGATTATCTCATAATTGAAAACTTTCAAGAATCAAATTAGATAGTACAAATAAGTTTGCTGAGTGGTAAGGCACTATCGTGTCTCTAGATCGTTTTAAAATATTTTGGTGGTTTATTGAGTTCAAGTAGGAAATTAATCTGAACATAACCCTAGTACAACTATTCTCAGTATTTGAAAATTTTAAGTCGAACGTAATTAGTCAGACTATGTTCCACTGTCCCTAGGTTAAATATAGGTGACTAGTCTATATTTAGCCGAGGTTCGATAAAATTTTCAAATACTTAAATCAGGTATACTTGTGATATGTCCATTGCTTTTAGGAAACTGTCCACTAAACAAAGGCGATGTCAAACCATTCAGTTGCAAGTCCCGCCCATACAAGACTTGTAACCTATGTTTTCACATTCCATTGCATAGAAGATAGTACGGGTAGATACGTGTGGAAAGGAAGTTTTAAGTAATTCTAAAATAGTCCATACTTGGCCAGGATCACGAACTTTTAATAATGAAGGTTTCAGAAGAAAACTTTGATGAATTTAGAGAAACTTCAGCTTTTATAGATGATGGATTAGTTTGTCCTTTAGAAATCTCATATTTCTATTTAGAAATCGATAGATTGTGATGGGTTTTTGATATCATATGAAATGATATTGGTGAGGTGATGGAATAATTTCAGAGACCATTGCACAAATCACAATGTCTCGAAAGTAGATTACACCATTGTGCAATTCACAATGTCTGGGAAGTAGGTTAGACCATTGTGTGACTCAAAACATTTTAGAAATGATTAAGACCATTGTATCATACAATGTCCGGGAAATAGGAAAGACCATTGTAATTAGTTACAATATCTTGGACATAAAATGTTGGAGTAGGAACAAGATTGGGAGGATGTGGTTGTGTCGAAATGCCCTAGAATAGGCATGTGCAGATATGTTTAGTCCAGTGTTTAGATAAACGATTGAAAGTACGTCAAGTGTATATATCAATATACTTATATATGTTCGTGTAGTGTAGAATGCCTAGTGTGTATATATCAATATACTTATATGTTCATTTAGCATAAAATGTTTACGGGGAAATGTTCAATTATGTTAAGGGTACATATATCAATATGCAATTATTTTTGTGTAGCATAAAAATGTCTACGGGGAAATGCTCAAAATATAAAAAGGGGTATATATCAATATATTGATATGTTTGTGTAGCATAACATGCTTACGGGAAAATGCTCAAATGTGCTAAGGGTACATATATCAATATGCTAAAATGTTTGTGTAATATAAAATACTTAATAAGTACATAATCGTCTGGAGGATGGAAGACACGAAGAGCGGAAGGCTATAAAATATTTTTGCTTGTGATTGTGGTTATAGTTTAGGTCTCAATTAAACCCGTTTCTCTATAACCATGGCTCTGGTACCAATCTGTAACACCCCCAATTCATGGATGCAGCAGAATTCAAACTGGGTGTTACTCGACGGCACAACAGTCATAATAATAGAAAACGATCTCTAATTGAGTCGTTTTAAAAGATTTATCATTCAAATTATATAAATATCAGAGATTACAAAATGAGGTCCCAGATGGTTCCATGTTTACAATTTACATTAAATGAGTTTTTGAATGATAATAAAATTTATAGCCCTCTTGAATATATGTGCCCTTCCGTGCCATCCTTGATCATCATGGACCTGAAATACATGCTTAAGAGGTCAACACAAAGGTTGAATGATATTCATAGAGTTTGTTTAATGGTTGAACACAATATGTTGGCAGTTTGAGCTATAGACTCACACCAATGGTTGGAAAACAAAACAGTTATTATTATTACACTAAGCTTATGACACCAAAACGTTAACGTGTACCAATATCAATCGGCGGAGTTATCCCGGTAGGTACTTTGCCGTCATACCCATGTTTCAAATATTAAATGCATTTGTTTGAACTTAGTCAACACAAATGGGATTCGTCAATCCCAATAGGCCTATTCACAATATTCGCGCTCACTATTACTAGTGATTAAATGGTTCATAATAAGGGATCTTGGTTTGGCAACGATGTTACTTAGTGATAATAAAATAATCAGGCAAGCATACAATTGAAAAACATTGTGTTCGGTTCAAAAATAATAGCATGTATTCCCCCCAAGGGTTTGTAAAACAATTAAGTAATGGAAAATGGAGCTATGAACTCACCGTGAGTTGGATGATGTTTAATGAGAATGATGGATATGCCGTGAGAACTTCTACGAGCAACCTAGAATAATTGTTGCAACTTAGGTTTGGAATAATGTCTAAGAATATGAAGAATTGCCTATACATGTCTTGCATATAGTTCATGATGTAGTACTTAGTATATAGTGTAAGTCTTTGAATAAAAATGGTTTATGAAACATGTATAGTTTGTATATCGCTTACTACTGTTCGGGCCGACATAATTCAGAGGTCATGTAGTAAACGTTCGAGGAGCCAGGACACTTTAATTCGTAAATCCACAACTCATCTCGACGGTTTACTTTAATGAACCCCTCACATGAGGCTCCCTACTATTGTAGTATTTGATAAAAATATATATAAGTTTTTGATCCGAAAAGTTACATGTCCAAATAATTGAATAAACTTAGGAAAGTTTATTTTAAATGAAGATTGTTATTACAATTAGTCTCATGGTTATTGATGGAGTAGATCCAAATTGGATATTCATGTTACTACTAACTCTTTAGTTCATGTTTTCGCCTAGGTAAGTTTATATTGTCTTTAGTCATGGCCTTGCCGTGACCTTGGTCATTGTTCCATGGTCTTGAGACTCAACCTTGGCCTTAGCCATGGTTGTTGTCTTGGCTTTAGGTCATTAGACCTCTTAGTTATATCTAACCATAACCATTATATAGTCACTTGGGTATTTCAAAATAGTTGTTAAGAAACTGAAGAAAATATCATTCATTATTGGTTTTCTGGATACGTGCTCCTGAGTTTTTGAAGAAAACATCATTCCGGACAAGTTTCGTGCTTTAACTGTTTCGTGAAACGGAACAGAATGGCCTCTTTTTGCGTGTTTAATGTTCTGTCACAGAAGGTTTTTAGGCAGTTTGCCGTAAAGTTTTAGTAACTTCAAATAGCCATAACTTTTTACTCATGTACTCATTTTAAGTGGTTCAAATTGCTATGGTTTCCTTGTTAAGTCCTCTACTAAAATATGTAATTGTCTAATATCATAATTATACCATTTTGGTCGAATTTTACCATGGAAGTCACTAGTTTACTTGTTTAATTAACATTTATTTACAAAAACTTGTTTTACCAATTTTTATACATCATGAACATAATCACAAGACAATATATAGTATGAATGAAATATAAATAGCATGAAAATGATATTTAATAAGAAAGTATATTAGGGTTTGCTTACAACTTTGGGCTTTCTAAAAGAAAGGTATGTAACTAGTAAGGAAAGGACTTTGATTGACAAGCTTCTCTTTACTTTAGCAATCCTTCTACACTAGTATTCTTGAAGGATTTGTGATGAAGATTTAGGTGACTTGAGTGGATCTAAACTCAAGAGAATCACCAAGAGTTTCAAAGGATTTGAAGTAGTTTGATGAATCAAAACCAAACTAGGGTTTATGTGTTGATATTGCACTTGATTTCTTGCATAAAACTTGAAGTAAACTAGCAAAGGGTATGGTGTTTGTGTGTGTGTTGTGGGACGGCAAGGAGGGGGAAGAGGGGTATATATATGAGCTTGAGGAGGTTACTAATGAAGACTAGTCAAAGCTTGGAGAGCAAGATTGTATACTTGTTTAAATCCTAAGGCTTGTTGCATGAGATCAAGCCACATGGGTGGTGACTCCCCCCCCCCCTATGGCGGTTCACTAAGGATAAGGGAGGATGAGTTGGTCTTTGATGATATTATCCTAGTCATGGAGCTAATTTTGACTCCGTAAACTGTTAACCGTAAATGGTTAAGCCACGAAACGTAAAACCGGGTATCGTAAAAATGTGAAACTTGAAAGAATGACTAAAATTGTCAATATACTCCATAATAAAATATAAAATGAGTGGTAGGTTCCATTGGGGTGCTCCAACCCTGCTAAAACTGGAAACACAGGTCTAAAATGCGTAATACGTAAAACGTACGAATATTGTGTAAAATTGAGAAAAGTAAAATGTTACTTTTCTAATAGGATAATAATGATTTAAAATGACTTATAATGTCTAGACTGGGCTCAGTCTAGTGTCGGTTGGTATTTAATATCTTTTAGACATAAAATCGTAAGCCTAAGAATCAAGGAATGATTTATAAAATCAAGGAATGATTTTTGGTCAAAGGAGGAGGGAAAAATATGTTGACTTTTCCAAAAATGTGAAAACTCAAATCGTCTTAGAAATGCGGTGCAGGTATAGGCTAAGGTTACGGCTAAGCAAAAATGATTAAAACGTAATTTTTCTGTTTCTTACAGCCCAGGGTCTATTTGGTAACATTTTTCTTAGTCATGATTAATTCTCTAATTAATCATGAGTGTATCAAATATTTATCTAATGCGGGGAAAATTAACACGGTTGAGTTTCGTTCTGTGTAGGATTTTTGAATGGCGTTTTAACCTAAACGTGTATTTCATTAATAACTTTTGCGAAAATGATCTGATGAGTGCCAAACTTTTATTTTGCCATGGAAATAATTTATCACACGAGAATATGAAATAAAAACTAAATTTCAGAAAATGAATAGTGAAAGTGAATAGTAAAAATGAATAGTGAAATTTTCGGGAATAGAAATTAACCTGAAAATGCGAATTGTTACAGCTATGTCAAAGTACTACTCAATAGTCAACGTGCTAATCAAGGTCAAAGTACTGCTAGTTATTGAAGATTATTCAAAGTACTTCGAAGAACAAGGACTTATGTGTAATATTGTTTAAAGGATTATTATGTAATATTGTATGAATATTCTAGAATTAGTTAGGAATAATTACTTGTCATTCAAGTAAATATTTTAAACCGACTTAAGGTTATCTATAAAAGGAGCTTTATGATGGTATTAGAGGTACGAAGTCATACGAAGTTTTCTAAGAGTCTTAGAGTTTTCATAAAACGATTTTAGTGAAGTTAGGGATTGTTAGTAAACCTGTATTTAGAGAAGCAGGTTTAAGAGTTGTTTTAATATTAACAAAGTTCTTCTTAGCTTTGTGTTAGTAGATTCCGCATACTTTACAAAGTTATATCAGTGTTTCAATATTAACTGTTTTGAGTCATTCAAGATTGTTAAAACCTTACAAGCTACAAAGTAGTTTGGTCAGAGTATATCGATCCAACAAATGGTATCAGAGCTTGTGTTGGAAACTCTGATTAAGAAGAAAACTCTTAAAACCGATTCTACTACAAACCCTTAAAGATGTGGACAGATGTTGCACCTGCTCCATCCATCACTGCTGTGAGAATTCCTATTGTCAAGAAGGGAGAATATGATTTACTGGCCATGAAGATGAGGCAGTACATTGTCATCATAGACCATGCACTATGGGATGTGATTGTCAATGGGAATATAATAATTGAAGAACCATTGGAGATCCCAGGACAACCAACACCACCTAAGCCAACCTTGCCAGCTGCTACCAAAATAAATCAAGACAAGGCTCTCAGCATACTGCTCTCTGCCATTCCTGATGGTCACTTATTGAAGTTTCATGTTGCCAAGGATGCAAAATAACTATAGGCTGCTATTAAAACTAGATTTGGAGGTAATGATGCTTCCAAAAAGATGCACAGGAACCTGTTAAAGCAGCAGTTTGAAACCTTCACTGTTGGAGAAAGAGAAAGTCTTGACTCTACTTATGATAGATATCAAAATCTACTCAGCATGCTAGAGTTATATGGAGCTGAAGCAATAGTTGAAGATGCTAATTTGAAGTTCTTGAGGAGTTTGCCTTCTGCATGGCATGTGGTTGCTACCATGATTAGAGGACAACCTGGTTTGGATACTATGGACTTTGATGATCTTTACAACAATCTAAAGGCGTATGAGCATGAGATGAAGGGTAATAAAGGTTCAAGTTCTTACAACATTGCTTTTGTCTCTTTTGATAACAGAAGCAGTACTTCCACTAAAAGTACTGCTTATCCTGTCCAAAGTACTGTTGCAGAAACACAGAATCCATGTACAACTTTGATCAGTACCACTTCATCACCATCACATACTCCCAACTCAGATGATGTTTTATGCTCATTCTTTGCCCAACAAGCTACTCTACCTGTTACTTATCAAGAAGATCTCTTGCAAATTGATGATGATGCTATGGAAGAAATTGACATAAGATGGCAGGTTGCCATGATTGCTGTAAGGATCAAGAAGTTTATGAACAAGACAGGGAGAGGTATTGATTTCAAGGCTAAGCAGGGTATAGCATTTGACAAGTCCAAGATTGAATGCTTTAATTGTCAAAGAACTGATCACTTTGCAAGGGAATGCAAGTTTGCAAAGTATTAAGCAAATAGGATGATTGAACAACCTAAACCCAAAGTTGAAAGAAAAGAAGTTCCTATTGCTGAACCAAAGTCACAAACTTTAGTTGCTCAAGAAGACTTGTCAGAAGTTGACTGGAGTAAAGAATTTGATGATGAACCAGTAACCTATTCTATGGTTGCATTGGAAGAGATTGATTGGAGCACAGCTTTTGATGAGGAACCAGGATATGAAGCTTTGGAGTCAAGAGATGGTCTAGGAAGCTTTGATTGGAGCATGGAAAGTGAAGAAGAACCTGTTCAGCTTGCTATGATGGCTACTTCACCTACTTCATCCACTATCTCTGAGGTATGTTCCAAATGTAGTAACTCTTATCAAAAGATGCTTAAAGAATATGAAACAGAAAGAGATAACTATAGAAGGGCTAGGTCTGAGATAGCTGGTTACCAATTGACTTTAGAATCCATAGAAGCTAAGATAATCACTCATGAGAATAATGAAGTAGCTTGGGCTTAAAAATATGAGCAACAGGACTATTAATTAAAGTTAAGTGAGTGGAAGTTAGGATGTAAAGTTTCTGAATTAGAAAAGGTCACTAAAGAAAGAGATAAGTTGCTAGAAAAACTTGCTGTTTGGAAAGAATCAGGTCTGTCACATGTTAGTTTTGTTGAAAAACGGAGAACAGCAAACATTAAAATTGACCTAGGTTATGATAATAATTCAGAAGTACTTTCATCTAGGAACCAAGATTTAAATCTTTCTCAGGAGACCTCAACTAGTGATGAAGAATTCATAAGTTTAGAAGGAAACACATCTAGTGATGAGGAATCACCTTGTTCAACACCCCGTGAGTTTAAGAAAAACAAAGGTTATAATGAAGTTCCTCCACCCCCAGGTAGTTTTCAAGCACCAAGGACAGATGTTTCTTGTTATGGTATAGACAATCTAGAGTTTAGGAAAAAGCTTAAAGGTCAATCTAATCCTGAGTCTTTAGGAGAATCTGTTGAGATACCTAGGGATAATAATAAGGTTTCTGAAAGTGAAAAGGATTTTTCAAAACAAGCAGTACTTCCAAAAACTTCTCAAAGTACTGTTGATCATTCAGCAGTACCTACAAGAAATTCTTTTCAAAATACTGCTTATCAGAGAAAACCTTTTGGGAATGGATTTGGGATGATGGGTCCAAAGTTATGCTTTGTATGTTATAGTCCTCATCATTTGATCAAGGACTGTGATTATCACTCAGAATACTTGAGCAAATGTCCAACGACCACATCTGCAAACCATAAGTACAAAGAGAATAAACCAAGGGAGAATAAGCCAGCTTGGAATTACTCAAATAGGGTTAACCATAGTAATTTCACAAAAGACTATAGGTACCCTCATCAGAAAAGACCATTCTTCAAACCCACAGTACCTTCACAAAGCACTGGTCAAGCAGTACTTCCTCAAAGTACTGTTAGGAAGTTTCCCAATCAACGTACTGCTAGCAAAGACTCAAGTGTAAGACCTAGGAGATTCAACTCTTACAAATCTAGAAGGCCTTACAACCGAAGAAAAGTTGCTAGAACACAGAACCCAACACCAAAAGTTACAACTAAGTGGGTTAAGAAAGAAAGTGCTTCTAAGGGTGACAAAGTACTTTCAGAAAATAAGGGTGAAAAAGGGAGTGTTGATAACAATTCAACACATGTTTTGGAATCAAAAACAATAGTTCTTGATAGAATTTTCAAAAACAGTGGTGATTACATACTCAAAGAATTTGAGTATGTTACTCCACAAGGGGAACACAAGTCAGTAATGGCTTGGGTTCCTAAAAGAAACTAACCCTTTTCATTTTTATGTAGGGCAACCCAGCAGAGGAGCTTAAAGATCATCTTATTGTGGATAGTGGTTGCTCTGGAAGTATGACATGAGAAAAGGAACTCTTGTCAGATTTTAAGGCTTATTTTAGAGGAAGAGTTGCATTTGGGAATGATCCTGATGGACGGAGAATCACTGGCAAAGGAACCATTAAGGCAGGATATATTGATTTTGAGAATGTCAGATATGTGAAGGAGCTTAAATTCAACCTTTTGTTAGTCTCTCAGATCTGTGACAAGAAGTACCCTGTGTTGTTTCTTGAGACAGAATGTCTTATTCTCTTCCCTGAGTTTAGATTAGAAGATGCAAACTTGGTGATGCTGAGAGCACCAAGAACGAATGATGTGTATAGCATAGACTTGAAGAACATCAATTCTGCTGAAAGAGCAACATGCTTGATTGCAAGGGCAACAATGGAGGAAGCATATCAATGGCACAGAAGACTAGGGCATGTGAATTTCAAAAACATCAATAAGCTGGTCAAAGGAAATTTAGTTAGAGGTTTACCTTCTAAAACATTCAAACTTGATCATTCATGTCTGGCTTGCAAGAAGGGTAAACAACAGAAGGCTTCATGTAAAAAGGTTGAAGAAAGTACTATTAGGGAGCCTTTGGAGTTACAGCATATGGATCTGTTTGGACCTGTTTCAGTTGTTAGCTTAAACAAAAAGACGTACTGTTTGGTTGTAACAGATGATTGTAGCAGATTTAGCTGGGTCTTTTGCTTAGGATTCAAAGATGAAACTTTTGATGCTATTCATGATCTTATAATAGCACTTGAAAATCAGTTAAGACTCAAGGTTAGAGGCATTAGATGTGATAATGGGACTGAATTCAAAAATCAGCTTATGGATGAATTTTGTGCTAAGAAAGGGATTAAAAGAGAATTCAGTATTGCTAGAACTCCTCAGCAGAATGGAGTTGTAGAAAGGAAGAACAGAACTTTGATAAAAGCAGCAAGGACAATGCTTGCAGACTCCCAATTACCTGTTCCATTTTGGGCTGAAGCATTAAGTGCTGCTTGTTATGTGTTGAATAGAGTATCAGTGACAAAATCTCAAATGAAGACACCTTATGAGTTACTCATGGGAAAGAAGCCAAACATAAAGTTTATGAAACCTTTTGGATGTCCCCTGACTATCTTGAACATTGCTGATAATTTGGGAAAATTCGATTGTAAATCAGAAGAAGGATACTTATTGGGTTATTGTACCAATAGCAAAGGATTCAGAGTGTACAACAGGGCTACCAAGAAGGTTCAAGAATGTCTTCATGTTGAATTTCTAGAAGAACAAGAAAATCAAAAAGGAAAAGGTCCTGATTGGATGTTTGATCTTGATTTAATGTCCTCATCCATGAACTATGTACCTGTAAGGGAAGAAAATCAAGTTGTTCAAAATGAAGAGGAAACACAATACAATGTTCATGGAGTTAACATAAGATCTGAAGATGATTCTGATGAAGCACCCAATGATGAGAAGAAAAGTACTACTGCACCTCAAGGTACTGTTGATCCACAAAGTACTGTTCCACCAAAGACCACAGTATCTGATGAAGACCAAGCTATCCAAGATGAACTTAATAGGATGCTTATTCAAGAAACAATTGCTAAATCCTATGAAGATGATCAAAGGAGAGCTTATGAAGCAGAAAAGAAGAAGGCTAAAGGCACTGCCAGTACTTTGCCCCAAAGTACTGCTGATCCATTTGAAAGTACTTCTCAAGTCTTAGATACTTCAAATTGGAAGAATACTGATGATTTAACTGATCCAACCATGCATGCCTTAGAAGATACTGATGATGAATTGGAACAAGAAGGCATTTTCTCAGATTCTAATGAAGATCCTGACCTCACAAATTTGGAAGATAATCTTGAAGTACCACCAACTCCTACTCTAAGAATTCACAAAGATCATCCTGTCAGTAAGATAATTGGACCTTCTAATTCAGGAGTGCTTACAAGAACTAAAGCTAAGAATATGTCTCAACAACATACTTCTCTACTTAGCTTTATTTACAAGCAGAACATGGTGAATCACAAGGATCAGAAATTGTGTTTATTTGCTTGCTTTCTGTCTCAAGAAGAACCTAAGACAATAAAACAAGCATTAGCCAAGGAGAGTTGGGTTGAAGCTATGCAAGAAGAACTCTTACAGTTTAAACTTCAAGAAGTATGGGTATTATGTGATTTACCTGATGGTAAGAGACTGATTGGAACAAAATGGGTCTTCAGAGTTAAAAGAGATGAAAGAGGGAATGTAATTAAGAATAAATCAATGTTAATAGCTCAAGAATATAGACAAGAAGAAGGAGTAGACTATGATGAAGTATTTGCTCCTGTGGCAAGGATTGAAGCCATAAGGCTATTTTTGGCTTTTGCATCTTATATAGGATTCCCTATATATCAGATGGATGTTAAAAGTGCTTTTCTATATAGCACTATTACAGAGGAAGTTTATGTTAAACAACCTCCTGGTTTTGAAGATCCTGCATATCCAAACAAAGTCTACAAGGTTATCAAGGCTCTGTATGGTCTTCATCAAGCCCCTAGAGCATGGTATGAAAGACTCTCCAATTTTCTATTGCAACATGGTTACAGGAGAGGTGCTATTGACAAGACTTTGTTTATCAAAAGAGATAAGAAGGATATCATGCTTGTCCAAGTTTATGTAGATGATATTATTTTTAGTGCTACTAAGCAATCTATGGTGAAGGAATTTGAAGATCTTATGCAAAAAGAATTTCAAATGAGTTTAATGGGAGAATTAACATTCTTCTTGGGACTTCAAGTAAAACAATCAAGCAGTGGAATTTTTATAAGTCAAGATAAGTATGTTGCAGACATTCTTAAGAGATTCAACTTCACAACTGTCAAGCCAGCATCCACACCTGTTGATGCTAACAAGCCTTTGGGAAAAGATCAAGAAGGAGAAGATGTTGATGTCAAATTATACAGGTCTATGATTGGATGTCTAATGTACTTAACTGCATCTAGGCCTAACATTACTTTTGTTGTTTGTTTATGTGCAAGACATCAAGTTCATCCCAAGGTATCACATTTGAATGTTGTCAAGAGGATCTTTAGGTACCTTAGGCAACAACCTAAGCTAGGATTGTGGTATCCTAGGGAGTCCCCTTTTCATCTACAAGCTTTTTCAGATAGTGATTATGCTGGTGATAACTATGACAGAAGATCAACAAGTGGAAGGTGTCAGTATCTTGGAAGTAGATTAGTCTCATGGCAATGCAAAAAGCAAACAATTGCAGCAACATCTTCCATAGAAGCAGAATATGTAGCTGCTGCAAGTTGTTGTGCACAAGTACTTTGGTTGCAAAATCAGCTTTTGGATTATGGATTCAACTTCAAGAACACTCCCATCAAAATTGATAATGAGAGTACAATTTGTATTGTGAAGAATCCAGTTTATCACTCCAAAACAAAGCACATTCAAATTAGACATCATTTTATCAGAGATTGCTATGAGCATAGGCTTATCAATGTGGTTAAAGTTCATACAGATGATAATGTAGCAGATTTACTCACAAAGGGCTTTGATGTTTCAAGATTTACCTTCTTAGTAGTGAGTATTGGTATGATTAATAATTAAGCTATTTTTTAGGGGAGGCATTAATAGTTAGTCATTAATTGGGGGGAGGCTACTTGTATCATTCAAAAGAAAAGATTTTTATTCATTATTTTTAAAGGGGTTACATTCATCATTCCAAGTGATACAGACAACCATTACAAAGACACAACCATGACACACAAAGAACTACTCCAAATACCTTACACCAAACCTACCTAACCTACCCAACACACCCTACTCCATTCGCCTTTTTCCTTTTCCCTGACAGCTTTGCTTTCCCTTTTGAGCAGACTTTCTTTTGTCATCAAAAGAAGCTTGCTTCCTTGGGCAAGCCAGGCCAAGTATTTGCTTGGGAGGTCTCTCTTTTTTGGAGCAGGCCACTTCATGTTCTTTATGGCTGATTCAAGAGCCTGTGTCAAGGCATGAGGAAGTTCATTTGCCAAAGAAGAACCAGGAGCAGGGGCAGACACCTTTTTCTTAGGTTTTGGGTTGGTAGTGTTTGTTGCATCTGTAATGGTAGAGGTTGATACATAAGGAGGAAAGTACCCACTCCATCCTGCATCATCATCAAAGTCAGAGTCAGAGTAATAGATGATCTCTGAATCAGTGGAACCATCAGAATCAGATGAGATGTACACCAAAGGGAAGTGGCTCATGATGTTAATTAGGGTTTTTGTGAGAGTATTACAAGTGTTGATGAAAAGATGTGATGGTGGAAAGTTTCTTTTATAGGCAAGAAAGTCATAAGGGATATTAATGATGCTCATTCAATTCTACTTGCCTTGGTAGCTTTGGGAATTAATTTGGAAAGGTATTAATTATCTCGGGTTGACTTTCAATAGATATTTTGGTCAAACAGTCAACGCTATAGATATTTTGATGGGAAAAGTACTTTGCCAATGTACTGCTTTGTTTTACAAATGAAAGTACTGCTCCATGTTCTATGGAAAGTACTGCTTGGTGTTCTGAAGGGTACGCTGACGTGTCAAGATACTGTTCCAACGGTCAAAAATCCGGGTAACAAACTTTCGAAAGATATGGGAAGATAACTTCCAAAAATAACAGTAAAATAATTAATTCACCGTGATTTTTTTGTGTATTATCCCTTTCTACACATATCTTTTTCCTATTTATATACCCGTATTCATTCATCAATTCCACCAAGTTCATCCACGATTATCATTCTTTTCTCAAATCTTAATCGCAATGGCACACCGACCAACCATCACCAAACACAATATGATTGCAAACCTTGAGAAAACACAGAAGAACATTGATTTTCATGGCATAATTGATTTTCTCACCGGATCCACCATCAATTACTCACTCTTAGTAAACCCAGAGATTATTGGTCCTTGGATACAAGCGTTTTGGGCCACGGCTAGGGCTGAGATAGAAGATGGAGAGGATGTTATCCATGCAATAGTTGTTGGAAGAGCCATACGTATTACTGAAGCAACAATCAGGGAGGTTTTACTGTTTGATGATGAGGGAGGCTCTGTTTTGTTTGCTAAACAAGAAGTTTGGGATGCACTGAGAGATATTGGGTATGAAGGTCCTTTGAACAAGATTACTTTTCAGAAAGCAATGGTAAGTCCTCATTGGAAATATCTTATTCATGTTTTGCTTCATTGCTTAAGTCCCAAAAGTACTGCTTGGGATCAATTTGGACATGCCATAGCTTCTGCCTTAGTTGGCCTAGTTACCAATCAGCCATTCAATTTTTCCTACATGATCCTTGATGGTATGATTGCACACATTAAGGCTGGATCACCTTTCTTGATGTACCCTAGATTTGTTCAGCTTTTCTTAGAAAATTCACTTGATGGGATATCAAAACCTCGGGATTATATACCTACTGTTAGGATGCAACCTAAGGTGTTTACCTTTATGTCTCATAAGGGAGTTAATTTTTTGGGTAACAATACACCTTTGAATGCTTATATGTTGGAAGTAGCACAGGCTGTTAGGGATGATGTTGCTGAAGCTAGTGGTTCTGCTAATTCTGATAATACTAACCAATCTGATCATTCTGAGCATTCTATATCAGTACATACTCCTACACCACCTATGGCTTCACCACAGCCTGATGATTTAAGTGAAAGAACTCCCTTAGTATCTGTTTCTAGGGAAAAACCTATTTTTGCTGAAGGTACTTCTCCACAAAGTACTTCTCTGCAAGGTACTACTTCAGAGCATACTCCAGTACCTTCTCCCAAAGATTATACTTCCACAGGTGGGTTTCAAACACCTGGAGGAGATGAGGGAATTCAAGGTCCTTTGGATAATTATGCTTTGACTAGGGAGTTATGGAGAATGAAGAAAGTCATGGATAATCAGGCTACAGAGATTAAAAGGTTGAGAAACAAATTCAGAAGGTTGAACAGGTTTGTGTGGCCACTTGTGAAGAACTTTAGACTTTATGTGAAAGAGCAGAAACAATCCCAAAAGAAAAAGTCTAAGTCAGCCAAGAAAGCTTCTAAGTCTAAGAAGAGTCACAAGAAGTCGTCATCTTTCAAATTCGGGAGGAATCAAGATGATAATTTGAATGAAGATGATGCTGGGGTTCAATAATCAGAAGATGCTCATCTTTGGCATTATCCAGAAGAACCTTTGAACTTTGTGCCAGAGAAAAAGGTTGATGAGAATGAGAATATTGTTCAAGAAGAAGTTGTTGAGCAAGAAGCTGGAGAACAAGTTGAAAATATTCAAAGTACTCACATTCAAAGTACTGATGTTCAAAGTACTGTTGATGAAAGTACTGGTATGCAAGGTACTGATGTGCAAGGTACTACTGCAATGGATATTGATAGAATTGGAACTTCTACAGCTGGACCTTCTACAAAGACTTTTGAAGATGAAGTTGGTCCTTCTAATCCTATTCAGCAAGAAGAAGTCAAAGAACATACAGCAAGTGATGATGAGATAATAGCTCAGATAATGCTCAATTTGGTAGACCTTCAGGTATACATATTTGTGAGCCTACATAACAAGTCTCTGAATCTTCTTCTGAACCTGAAGCTTTGGATTCAAAAGATAAAGGAAAAGGGATCATGAAGCAGACCAAGAAGAAAAAGAAGAAGTTTACTCTTGCACAGCTGAGAGAAATAGAGGTAGCAAAGAATGAAGAGATTGCTAGAAATCAACAAGCTATGTATGATGCAGAGTACTTGGAAGAGATAAGGAAGCCAGTTGCTGTTACAACAAAGCCTATGACTATTGCTCAAGAAAGAAATTGGATGATTAGTTTCCTGAAGAGAAGAGGATACAAGAATTAACAAAGGCTAAGATATCCAGAAGTGAAAGCTCTATGGGATGAAGTACAAGAGTCTATTAAGAAAGAATTGGAAAGTTTTGTGGCCATGGATGTTGATAAGGGAAAGAACTTAGAAGATATAAGGAAGGAACAAGCTGAGAAAAGAAAGTTAAAAAGAAAGAAAGCTGTTCAAGATTTATCAATTGTCAAAGAAGCTTAAAATGATACATGAAGATACAATTGATGAACTGAAGAATTATTTCAGAGTTGTGGATTTTGAGAACAAGAAAACAGAAGACTCTGGAAAGAAATCAAAGATTATCTCATTGATGAGACGAAAAATGATCCGTTTTTAGGGGGTCATTTAAGCCCGAATTCGAATTTATTTGATCAAATATTGCCCTAAATCGTTCCTTTTGTGATTTTAGGTACTTTGGGAGTGAAATCTGGAAAAGGAAGCAATTCGGACGTTTTTGGAGCATAAAAGTGAAGAAAACGCCAAAGTCTTAATTTTCCATGCTGGGAACAGTAGGTGACGGCGTCAAGAGTAACTCCCTGACAGCGTCAAGAGCAAAATTCCATGACGATCCAGTAGAGATTTGAAGGCGTCACGAAGTAGGGCGTCAAGAGTAAAAGTCATGACGGCCTGAAAATGATTATCACATGACGGCGTCAAATGTAGATTAAGGCAGTCCGAGAAGAGTTTTGGCGGCGAGGTGACGGCGTCACAAGTTTATTCTTGACGCCGTCAGACCCCTTTTCCTATATATAGTTTTCTAATTTTCACATTAAAAGGGGAGAAGTTTTGGAGAAACCCTAAGTACGATTTTGGTGCGAATTTTACAGGTTTTTCAAGGGTTCCAAGCCCTTGATACCTTTCATGTGTAATTAAGATAAGTGTTCTTTTAATTCAATCAATATGTCTATGTGTTGGTTGTCTATATCTTGTTCTTGTCTTAATTCCATCATGCTAGGCTAGATCTATCTTGTGTTTGCTTGGATCTAATGAAACCTAGATGTTAATTATGTGTTGATTACTTGTTTATACTTGTCTTGGATGATTTATATGTTAGGCTTAAGAAAACTGGCAGATCTCCAATTGGTGACATGCTTGAACGTCTTAAGAAACATGAACCGACGCGCACTAGGTCTTTATTGGTTGTATTTAATGCATGAGCCACTGTTTATAATCCCTATAGTTGTGTTGGGCATGGTATAGGAGGAGATAAGAGCTCATAGAATTGGGGAGTTAAGTGTGCCACCCCATGAATGGTATTAAGGAATACGATCCGTCATCCATGCAATTATAACAAGTAATTAACATGTAAAAGATGTCTAGGGAGTAGTGAAATCTAAGTAAACACATTTTCTCCATTTACTGCTCACAACTTTAGTATAATTTAGTTTATTTTCATTTCTAGTATTTTATTTTGATTGCATCTTTAGTATTGGGTTAGTTGATTAGCAACTAATTCCGCCCAAATCCTTCAAACCCGAGATTTTTACTTGCTTTCATAAAATATATAAAATACAAAAATAATCATCCCTCACCTTTAGAACTAGTATTTAGGTTTTCTAATCCTAGCGACACTATTCCTAAGTTGAACGATCAATCCCCCGGTACTTGTCACTATACTATACTACAACGATCAGGTACACTGCCTGGTGGGGGTTGTAAGCTTCTCAAGATCCCTTGAGAGGTAAAGCCTGGTGCAATTCCCACGCATCACTCATTCTCTATGGTTGAATCAACTGAAGGAAACTATCTCATGTTCAACAGAGAAGATGAAAGCTTCACTGTGTTTAATATGTTATGGGATGTTCTGCACATAATAGACAGAGATGATTTATACAACTTGTATTTACAAGTGCAGACATACTATGAGAATATTGAAGCAACAGGAGTGGGATTAATCTTACTTGGAGATTTGATAACCATCTGGGAAACAGAAGAAACAAGTAATGACACTCTGTGGAATGATCAAGAAAACTGGGAGATAACAAGATGGAGATTCTTTGAGTCATCAGGAGTTCATTCACTTGAGATGGAAGATGGAACGATGATTCACATGTTAGCTGAAAGAAGATATCCTTTGATAAGAGAACTTATGATCATGATGTTGGATCATGGAATGGAGCTTGAAGATGAAACTAAAGTAGCTTTTATGGTGATTAAGCTATTTATCAGGTGGACTAAATCAGAAGAATAATATTGCACAACTACTGGTATGATTTGTTTTGAATAATAAGTATTTTTCTTAAAGTACTACAAGACAAACAGTACTTTACCAAAGTACTGCTTGCTGCATAAAACCATTAAAAGTCCTTTGTAAAATAAAATAAAAATTTTTGAAGCTTAAGATGATAAAAACAAAAGGATTTGAAGAATAAAACATGGTGTTAGTACTTGTACTGCACAGCAAATAGTAATCAACTCACCATGTTTAACAGACAAGAAAGAGTTTGACTTATCATGAGGGTACGGCTCTGATGTGATAATCAAATTCGTTTTTAGTTGACAGTTTACTAAAAATTTTATGGTATTCAACTCACAATATCTGTAAAAGTGAAGAGTTGACTAGCCCACCAGAAAATGGCTTGTGGTAAAGGCTGTGGAAAATCCATTTATGGTAATTAGTTCACCATGGTTGAAATCAAAGAACTAACTAGTCCAAAAGCAAATGGCTATTAGTACAGACTACTCAAATCCGTTGATAGCTGATGATTTACTAAAAATCATATGGTTATCAATGTACCATGGTTGTTTTAACTTAAACATTGGCTACTACAGAGTTAATGGCTTTGGTAAAGAGACATCAAAATCCATTAAAAGTTCAATGATTCACCTCTCATAGAAGTTTATACATCTAGAAGTGATGAGAACAGTATGAAACTTTAAAAGATTTGATGTACACTTTGTCAAAATGTTGCTGAGTTGCTGAGAAGATGATGATCAAGAGCACTTTGACATACAAGATTGAAAAGAGATAAAGATACAATCTTTCTGAATGATAAAGATATTGAAGATCAAAGAAAGCAAAGAAACTTGAAATCAAGCAAGTGGAGTTCAGGTTAGGGGAGGATTGTTGGGATATGAAGATCTAAGTACTGCTGGAAAGATCAAAGTACTGCTATATCAAAGTACTGCTCAATAGTCAACGTGCTGATCAAGGTCAAAGTACACCTAGTTATTGAAGATTATTCAAAGTACTTCGAAGAACAAGGACTTATGTGTAATATTGTTTAAAGGATTATTATGTAATATTGTATGAATATTCTAGAATTAGTTAGGGATAATTACTTGTCATTCAAGTAAATATTGTAAACCGACTTAAGGTTATCTATAAAAGGAGCCTTATGATGGTATTAGAGGTACGAAGTCATACAAAGTTTTCTAAGAGTCTTAGAGTTTTCATAAAACGATTTTAGTGAAGTTAGGGATTGTTAGTAAACCTGTATTTAGAGAAGCAGGTTTAAGAGTTGTTTTAATATTAACAAAGTTCTTCTTAGCTTTGTGTTAGTAGATTCCGCATACTTTACAAAGTAATATCAGTGTTTCAATATTAACTGTTTTGAGTCATTCAAGATTGTTAAAACCTTACAAGCTACAAAGTAGTTTGGTCAGAGTATATCGATCCAAAATATATTGGTTCGGGATGGGGGGGGGGGGGGTTCATACCATCCGTACGTCCAGTTGCGAATCCACAACACCGATACTATTACTCAAGTATAATCCTTTCGGTGGACTACAAACCGTTACAATTCACTCCACCGATATTCACCAATATCGATGCCACAAAGAAGGAGTTACTCCCCAACGGTATTCCGCCCTCGGAAACCACCCAAAAGAACCTCGTGACTCGACTAACACTTGGTCACCAAGACCATAACCAAAACTTCCACCCAGAAGTATCAAACCCCAACTAGATCCCCAATGATCTAGGCTTGGTCACAAAGACAGAAGACTTCCCTTACAAATAAATAGAAAGAATGAATGTTTGTTTTATCAACCAAGCCCTAACCTAACCTAATGACTCGATTCTAGTAGAAAGGGTACAAATAAGAAGACCCTCGACACAATAACAAGAGTGGATTAGGTCCTTGTGATTCTTCCCTTGCAAGAAGATGTGTTCTTTCAAAGATGTAAGTGTTTTACTAAGAACACAAGTGAGATAGAGAGATTAGATAGAAAGAATGTAAAGAGAAATAATAATGGCAAGGGGTGAGGAATACAAGAGGAAAGGGGGTACTTATAGGCCAAGACACAAACTTGGGAAAATTTTACCGAGGCCGGCGTGTCACCCACGCGTCAACGTGTGGGCAGCGCGCCAGGTGTCTGTAAACATTTTCCCAAAACTTTGGGTTTTGACCTTTTAAATACCTTACCTTGCTAAAACCCCAATTGTACTTTACACAAAACTTTAACATTAATCAATCTAAGGTTTACCAACTCAAATATCCAATTTGGAAAATGTTTTGAGAAGTGTTTATGAGAAAACCGAATACTAATGGTAGAAGAGTAGGAAGGGTAATTTGGTAGGGGTAGAAATGGTATTCCTCTCATAGCATATGTGAGAAGAGAATATGCCATGGTATATTCCTCTATAGGGAAGAGTGAGGAGGGCTAGGTTTAAAAGTAACCATGGTTAGGTTAAAGGTGTAGAGAATAAACCATGGTTAGGTTAAAGGTGTAGAGAATAAACCATGGTTAGGTTAAAGGATGTATCCAAGGGAATGTTCCATCCTTGGTGTGGTTAAGAGTTAACCATGGTTGGGTTTAGAAAGAATAAACCATGGTTAGGTTAAAGGGTGTATCCAAGGGAATATTCCATCCTTGGTGTGGTTAATAGTTAACCATGGTTGGGTTTAGAAAGAAGTGTATAGAGAATAAACCATGGTTAGGTTAAATGGTGTATCCGATAGAATGTTTCATCCTTGGTGTGGCCAAGAGTTAACCATGGTTAAGCGTAGAGAACTAACCAAAGTTGGGTTAGAAGAACCATGGTTGGGTTAAGAATGGGGTTAGTTGAGAAGTAACCATAGTTTGGTTAGATGTGAACCATGGTTTAGTTAAGGGAAGTATATTCCAAGGAATATTCCACTTCTTGGGGAGGAAGGAGAAATGGATGGTTGAGATGTGTTGTAAGAGAGTGAATGGTTAAGATAAAGAGTGTGTAGTGTATGAGTTGGATTGTGTAAGAGTGAAGAGATGTGTGTAAGGAAATATGTAAGTATGGATGTGATGGGGAGCCTAGTGTGTGTAGAAGGTGAAATGGTTGTGAGTAGTGTGTGTATTTTGAATGTAAATGTATTAGGAGTGTAAGGAATATGTTGTATAGGGATGGGATATGTATAGGGAGTGAGTTGTATGTGTAAGAGTGATTGGATGGGGAGCTTTGTGTGTGTGAAGATGAGTATGTGAGTGAAGTGTGTGTATTTTAAAAATAAAGATGTGTGTAGAAAAGAGTGTATGTATGAGAAAGTGTGTATGTGTAGAAAAGAGTGTATGTGAAAGGATGTGTGTGTAGAAAAGAGTGTATGTGTGTATAGGGAAGAGTATGTATTGGTGTATGAGAAAGGTGTATTGGTATTGTATAAAGTGGGGAATCTTGTGTGGGAGAGTGTGTGAGTCAAAGGGTGTAAGGGTGTGTAAGAGGTGTAAGGGAATATGTAAGAAGAAGTTGGAAAAGGATTTTTGGGAAGGATTGTGGAGATTTTGGTGGCTTTGTCTTCTGTGATTAAGAAGGTTAAGAAGAGATTAAGAAATAATCTAATTGTCATTAAGAAGAAAAGGTTTAGATAATTAAAATTATAAGTTCAGAAAATCATAAGTTACTTATAAGTTCAAGTAACATAACGTCGAGAATCCATAGTTTCATAACTCGTAACTTTCCATGACTCGACGTACTCAACTAACACCTTGGTGCAAACAAGTCAAGTGTTTTGCCTTGATGTAAAGCATAACCCATGCGGGTAAGGATGCGTTTACACAAAGAGACCTTGGACTTAGTTTGACCAATAAGGGAGTAAACCCGTTACGTGATTAGAGGAGACGTAAGCACGGGATATGAGCATATGGATGCTTTCATGTGATGTTACGTGAAGTATATAAGCTCCCTAAGTTTAAAAAAACCTTGGCTAGAGGCATTTGATAGAAAACTTGAGTTGGTGTTTTCTCGTAATCGGGTGTTTTAAAAGTGTGATCTCTCTAATCTCAAAACTCGTGTCGAGTGTTCTCAATTAAGCACATAACATATTCATACCTGTATTGAAAGATCCACATTTGTTGGGTAAAGGGAAAGCCGACTTTCAAAATTCATCCCGAACCATACAGAAGCCTGGCGCGTCACCAACGCGTCAACGCGCGGGCAGCGCGCCAGCACCATATATGGATTCGGGGAATTTTTGCTACCGTTTGTTATTTTATGTGTTTTGAACGTTTATTTGTCATCATTAAAACTTTAGGAGATCTTGATCATGCTGCCTCAACAATCTCCCCCTTTTTGATGATGACAAATAAAATCCGAAAGCAAATAAAATTACAAAACGTAGTGAAGACAAAGCGCGCCTTTGGTGTAGCTTGCGTCTTGACATTGCCTTGTAATTTGGTGAAGCCTTTGTTTGTTCTTTAACTTGGTCTTCGCTCTCTTGCTTTCCTTCCCCCCTTTTGTCGAATCAAAAAGGCGGGACTTCCAATTGAATGGGTAAAGTAGCTTGAGAATGGCACTTTGATGTGCTCTCCCTTGAACATAGCTCTCCCTAGATCGTTGCTCCCCCTTGTTCTAAGGCGGGGATTCATGGGTCAAGAGCCTCACCTTTGCGGTGGCCTAGCTACATAAAACAACACAACATGCAACAAACAAGAGATACTCACATGTGAAGGTCAAAAATGGGTTAGGTTACCATTTGGATACTTAAAACATGGGTTAGTTCACAATAACATGTATATGTGTATATGCATGACAAGATAGATGGGTTCCAAAAGATTCCATTTCATTTCAAGCATACATGAACAAAATATGCTCCACATTTTATTAGACAATGACTATCCTAGTACTTTATCTAAAAGCACTATACTAGTACTTGATAGCAACATTCAAATATGATGTCTAATTTTCTAGGTTTAGGCCAAGGTTGACTTCTTCCGTCACCATCTTCCCCTTCCCTTTCACCTTATCATCTTCCAACTTCCTATTCATCTTGGAGATAGTGGCTAACAACTCCATGAGTCCTTCATGGATGGACAAGAGCATCACCCTAGACTCAACCCTTAAGTCTTTGAGAGCATTGACCATGTGTGCGGTGTTTTCGCAGCAAATGGAGTACTCATGCTCATATAACCTTGGACTTAATGGTTCCTTAATTAAGTCCCACATTTCACTCTCCGCAAAGGTCCTTAACTCATACTCAAACAAAATCCTATTATCACCTTCATTTTTCATCATATCCATGAATGACCTTTTCAATCTCTTAGAACTCTCCGGGTTTTGATTTCCTTGATTGTTGTTAACGGACCTTTCCGAAAACGACATACTTCCTTTTGTGAGAGATAATTTTCTAAAGTATAATGGAGGATGTATCAGGTTTAAAAGACTTCTTGACGTTTTTATAGAGAAGATGATTGGTATATGTCCAATGGTTAAAGTTGCTTTGTTTGGGTAATAGATCTAAAGGACATAAATTAGCATGATTACTTGTGAAAAAGTATGATTTGATGGATTTTAAGAAAGTGATTAGTACTTAAGATTCCTTCAATACTTTTTTCTTACCATTTACATCCTCCTCATCTTCTAGTAATCTCATTCCTAGTCCTAGTCTCAAATGATTAAATTGATCTTTATCAAGTGGTTTTGCTAGGATTTTTTATATGTTATCTATACAAGGATTTTCTCTATAGTGATATGACTTTTCTCAATGTTATCTCTTAGAAAATGATGCCTAATTTCAATATGCTTGGTTCGAGGGTAATCAATTGGTTGTGAGTCAAGATTGATAGAGCACGTGTCGTCACATAGAGTAGGTACTTCATTTAACATGATGTTATAATCAACAAACGCTTGCTTCATCCATAACGCTTGTTGACAAGCCCTTCCGGCAGCAACATAATCGGATTCCGTTATGGAGTTGGCAAAGGAAGTTTGCTTCTTAGAAAACCATGATGTTAAACATGCACCTACAAATGTGCATATTCCACTAGTGCTTTTCATATCAACTATATCTCCCGCATGATCCGAGTTGGCATAAACCAATACTTTTACCCCCATATTCTTTTGGATACAAAAGACCTAGGTGTTTAGTTCCTTTAATATATCTAAATATTCTCTTCACCACCTCTAGGTGGGAATTCTTATGATCTTCTTGAAATCGAGCGCAAAGACAAACACTAAACATTATGTCAGGCCACTTGCCGTTAGATAGAGCAAGCTTCCAATCATGCCCCTATACTTAGTGCTATCAACAGATTTGCTATCTTTGTCTAGGGTGAGAACTCTTTTTCTAGAAATAGGAGTTTTGGTAGCCTTAGAATTCTCCAAACCAAACTTCCTAATCATTTCACCGATATACTTAGATTGATTGAAAAATATTTCATCACTTAATTGTTTGATTTGCAATCCTAGGAAGAAACTAAGTTCACCCATCATACTCATTTCGAATTCATTATGCATCAATTTGGCAAATTCATCACAAAGCGATTGACAAGTAGAACCGAAAATAATATCATCAACATAAATTTGAATGATAATAAGATGTTCTCCTTTTGTTTTAGTGAATAAGGTATTGTCTACCATCCCCATTTTATATTCATTGAGTATGAGAAAAGATTGTAACCTATCATAGCAAGCTTTAGGAGCTTGTTTAAGTCCATATAAAGCCTTTTTGAGCTTATAAACATGATTAGGTTTTTGAAAATCTATGAAACCGGGAGGTTGTGCAACATACACTTCCTCTTCGATGACTCCGTTTAGAAAAGCACTTTTTACATCCATTTGAAAGAGTTTAAAATTATGACTACATGCATATGCAAGTAAAATTCTTATGGACTCTAATCGTGCAACAGGGGAATAGGTCTCATTATAATCGATCCCTTCTTGTTGATTATATCCTTGGGCGACTAGCCTAGCTTTGTTCCTACACACAACTCCATTTTCATCAAGTTTTTTTTTGAAAACCCACTTGGTTCCTATGATAGTGTACCCACTCGGATATGGAACTAAGATCCACACATCATTTCTTAGGAATTGATCTAATTCTTCTTGCATTGCCATCACCCAGTTTTCATCTTTTATGGCTTCCTTAATATTTTTAGGTTCTATTGTTGAAACAAATGCGAAGTCATTGCTTTTGTCTTGGGCGTGTGACCTAAGAGTTCTTTTATATAATTTTCCTATGACTTGATCTATAGGGTGATCTCTAATTTCCTTAATATTCTCTACCCTAGGAATTACTTCCTCAAGGTCATTCATTGGAGATTCTATTCTATTTTGACAAGCATCTTCTTCAATGATGTCATCATCTACTAAAGGCATTGACCTAGATTTTGGAGGGGTTTCATAAAAAATTACATTATAAGCTTCTTCAACTTTTAATGTTTCTTGGTTAAGCACAATATAAGCCTTAGATGTTTGTGAATATCCTAGAAAGATTCCATTATAATTACTAGTATCGTTCACATTGAAGTTATCCAATGAGTTGAAAATTAAGCATCTACATCCAAAAACTCTAAAGTATTCTAGGGATGGTCTTCTACCTCTAAGAATCTCATATGGTGTTTTATTAATAGTTTTTCTTATCAAAACTCGATTAAGTATGTACGATGTGGTTTCAACGGCATGGCACCAAAACTTTTGTGGTATAGATTGTTCATTAAGCATTGTACGACTCATCTCTTGTAAAGTTCGGTTTTTCCTTTCAACTACCCCATTAGATTGAGGAGTGCGAGGGGCTGAAAAATTATGAGATATTCCATGTTTATCACAAAAGACACCAAATTGGATTTCATTATCGAATTCTCTACCATGGTCCGTTCGAATTGAGACAATTGAACATCCAAGTAGGTTTTGCAAACTTTTTCCTAAAACCTTGAATTTATTGAAAGCTTCATTTTTAGTTTTCAAAAATAATGTCCAAGTATATCTTGAATAATCATCCACTATTATCAAAGTGTAAAAGTTTCCTCCGTAACTTTGGATAGCGGATGGACCAAACAAATCCATATGTAAAAGTTCTAAAACTCTTGATGTTGAAATCATGTTTATAAGCTTGTGGCTTGCATGGACTTTCTTTCCTATTTTACATGCATCACAAAAATGATTATCAAATTTTTCTTTAGGTAGTTTTCTAACCAATTCCTTAGATGCAATGTTATGAATTAATCGCATGTTAGCATGACCTAGTCTCCTATTCCAAAGATTAGAATTATCTACAATTGATGCAAGATTAATTTGAGAGTCACAAGATGTATTACCTAGCTTTGTATCCTTATCCATGGGTAGGGTATACTTAAATTCACCATTACACGGTTGGAATCTTGTATGTGGATTCTTCTTGGAGTATATCTAGGATTTAAAATACAACTCAAAATTTTGGTACCCATTGTTTCGTGGGTCCGACATGGTTAGCACATAAAAAGCCCAAGTTGAATACTCTTGGTTCTTGGAGTAATATGTACAATTGTTTGATCCCGTAACTTGAGAGTGTAGACCAAGGATTTTTTGAAAATGTGTTTGGTTTTGAAAACTTGGTCTTACTTGTCTTTGATTCAGTGAGTATGAAGGTCTCATTTTGGGAGTAGGTAAAAGCGGTCTTTGGTCAACTCGAGCATATCTAGGATTGGTTTGCAAAATCGTATTTTGTTTTGTGGTTTCTCTCCATACCATGGGTTTTGATTACGTCGAGTGCTTGAAAGAGGAGCTTGAGGAGTGATTGGTTTAATAAGACCTTTAGTTTGAGCTTCTCTTTTCCCGGGAGACCTGGCACGCTTCTGGCTCTTTGGCGCGTCACGCAGCGCGTCAGTCTTGGGGACTTCGAGAATTTTATTTTTGTTTTCAAATACAATAGGTTTAGCTGGACTCTTGGAAAAAAATTTCTCATCTTTTGTAAGAACAAGGTCTTCATTATATTGGGACAATATTTGAGTATTCACCATTTCATCAACAATATTCTTTTTGATTTTTGCAAGATTTAATGACTCTTGTTGAAATTTTGAAACTTCCTCACTCAAAGAGACAACCTTAAGTGTGAGGTTCTCACAACTTTTACAAGGCCCAACATTCTCTTGAAGGGTGATAAGTCTCTTTGTTTCAAGTTCAAGTTCATTATTTTCATCGAGTGCATTAGAGAGTTCCTTTTGAAGGGAACGTTTTTCTTTAATAGTTACATTTAATTTTCTAAATACTTCCTCATAATTATTAAGTAACTCCTCATTTCCTCTTGCAATTCATTAATATCAAAAGAAGTTGTATAAATAGGAGAGTTATGTTGTACCTTATGAGTCTCGATTGCCATAAGACACGTTGCTTCCTTGTTAGCTTGATTGCATTCTTCATCGTCGCTCCATATACCGCCAACAAATGCTTTGTAGTTTCGAGGCTTCGGACAATCACCAATGAAATGATCTTTGTCACCACAATTAAAGCACCCATCTCCGGCCTTACTACTTTTGCCATCTTTCCTTCCAAGATTGTTGACACGGTTTCCAAACCTTTTCCTTTGTTGGAACTTCCCTCCTTTTTTGAAGAACTTCCTAAAATTTCTAGCCATGAGGTTGAATTCCTTATCATTCATTTCTTCTTCATCACTTACTTCATCGCAATCATCACCATCTTGTTTCCTAGTAATTCTAGCTTTGAGGGTCAAAGACTTTACTTTCTCCTTCTTGTCTTTGGTCATTGTTTTATCATTTTCGAGAATCATTTCATACACTTTAAGATTCCCGATAAGCTCGTCTAAAGGAAGATTCGTCAAGTTCTTGGCTTCTTCAATAGCCGCACTTTTGGTCGCCATTTCACCGGAAGAGCACGAAGAAATTTTCTCACATGGTTCTCGTTGTAGAAACTAGCATCCAAAGCCGTAAGACTTGTAATGATAGCATTGAACCGTGTATAACCATTGTCAATGGTTTCTTCATCCAAGATTGCAAACTTCTAATATTGTTGAATGAGTAGATCAATTTTGCAATCCTTGACTTGTGAATTACCTTGATGGGTAATGATGAGTGAGTGCCAAATTTCTTTAGCGGTTTTGAACACATGAACTCTCTCGAACTCCCTTCGAGGAAGAGCATTGTAGATCATCATTTTGGCCTCTTGATTTTTAACAAGTCTCCTCTTCTCATCTTCCTTCAATTCCAAGTATGGTTTCGCCACCATCAACTTGGTATTGGGATCTACCATTGTGTAGACAAAATCGTCATTTTGGATAATTTGCCACAAGTCAAGATCCTTAGACCTAACAAAGGTCTCAAATCGGGTTTTCCAACTGCAAAACCCATTGGTTTCCAACAAAGGTGCTCTTTGCATAGAACACCCCTCAACATAATTCTCTTGAGCCATGGATCTATACTCAACATTACCAAAAAAATCTTAGTTAGGATTTTAGATTTTTGGAAAAGAAGTTCTTGACTTAAAAGGACTTCTCGAGAAGGTTTTAACGCTCAAAAACATGAGTATACCGCTCTGATACCAATTGTAGAACCGTAGAGGGGGTGGATATTGTTTCTTCGGCTTTTAGAACGTTTAAAAAACTTTAAGCCTCAAAGACAACCAAGTGGTCTAAGTAGGAACAACCACAAAGATAATCACAACCAAAGTATATAAAGCAAGTAGAGAGACACCACGATATATACTGGTTCGCGATGGGGGGTTTATACCATCCGTACGTCCAGATGCGAATCCACGACACCGATACTATTACTCTAGTATAATCCTTTCGGTGGACTACAAACCATTACAATTCACTCCACCGATATTCACCAATATCGATGCTCACAAAGGAGTTACTCCCCAGCGGTATTCCGCCCTCGGAAACCACCCAAAAGAACCTCGTGACTCGACTTACACTTGGTCATCAAGACCTCAACCAAAACTTCCACCCGGAAGTATTAAACCCCAACTATATCCCCTATGATCCAGGCTTGGTCACAAAGACACAAGACTTCCCTTACAAACAAATAGAAAGAACGAATGTTTGTTTTATCAACCAAGCCCTAACCTAACCTAGTGACTCGATTCTAGTAGAAAGGGTATAGATAAGACCCTCAACACAATCACAAGAGTGGATTAGGTTCTTGTGATGCTTCCCTTGCAAGGAGATGTGTTCTTTCAAAGATGTAAGTGTGTTTTACTAAGAACACAAGTGAGATAGAGAGATTAGAGAGAAAGAATGTGGAGAGAAAGAATAATGGCAAGGGGTGTGGAATACAATAGGCAAGGGGGTATTTATAGGCAAAGACCCAAACTTGGGAAAATTTTACCGAGGCCGGCGCGTCACCCACGCGTCAACGCGTGGGCAGCGCGCCAGGTGTCTGTAAACATTTTCCCAAAATTTAGGTTTTGACCTTTTAAATACCTTACCTTGCTAAACCCCCATTGTACTTCACACAAATCCTTAACATCAAACAATCTAAGGTTTACTAACTCAAATAGCCAATTTGGAAAATGTTTTGTGAAGTGTTTATGAGAAAACCAAATACCAAGGGTAGAAGAGTATGAAGGGTAATTTGGTAAGGGGTAGAAATGGTATTCCTCTCATGGCATAAGTGAGAAGAGAATATGCCATGGTATATTCTTCTATAGGGAAGAGTGAGGAGGGTTAGGTTAAGAAGTAACCATGGTTAGGTTAAAGGTGTAGAGAATAAACCATGGTTAGGTTAAAGGGTGTATCCAAGGGAATATTCCATCCTTGGTTTGGTTAAGAGTTAACCATGGTTGGGTATAGAAAGAATAAACCATGGTTAGGTTAAAGGGTGTATCCAAGGGAATGTTCCATCCTTGGTGTGGTTAATAGTTAACCATGGTTGGGTTTAGAAAGAAGTGTATAGAGAATAAACAATGGTTAGGTTAGATGGTGTATCCAAGGGAATGTTTCATCCTTGGTGTGGTCAAGAGTTAACCATGGTTAAGTGTAGAGAACTAACCAAAGTTAGGTTAGAAGAACCATGGTTGGGTTAAGAATGGGGTAAGTTGAAAAGTAACCATAGTTTGGTTAGATGTGAACCATGGTTTAGTTAAGAGAAGTATATTCCAAGGAATATTCCATTTCTTGAGGAGGAAGGAGAAATGGATGGTTGAGATGTGTTGTAAGAGAATGAATGGTTGAGATGAAGAGTATGTAGAGTATGAGTTGGATTATGTAAGAGTGAAGAGATATGTGTAAGGGAATATGTGAATATGGATGTGATGGGGAGCCTAGTGTGTGTAGAAGGTGAAATGGTTGTGAGTAGTGTGTGTATTTTGAGTGTAAAGGTATTAGGAGTGTAAAGAATATGTTGTATAGGGATGGGATGTGTATAGGGAGTGGGTTGTATGTGTAAGTATGTGTAAGACTGATTGGATGTGGAGCCTTGTGTGTGTGAAGAGGAGTATGTGAGTGAAGTGTGTGTATTTTGAAAATAAAGGTGTGTGTAGAAAAGAGTGTATGTATGAGAAAGTGTGTATGTGTAGAAAAGAGTGTATGTGAAAGGATGTGTGTGTAGAAAAGAGTATATGTGTGTATAGGGAAGAGTATGTATTGGTGTATGAGAAAGGTGTATTGGTATTGTATAAAGTGGGGAATCTTGTGTGGGAGAGTGTGTGAGTCAAAGGGTGTAAGGGTGTGTAAGAGGTGTAAGGGAATATGTAAGAAGAAGTTGGAAAAGGATTTTTGGGAAGGATTGTGGGAGATTTTGGTGGCTTTGTCTTTTGTGATTAAGAAGGTTAAGAAGAGATTAAGAAATAATCTAATTGTCATTAAAAAGAAAAGGTTTAGACAATTAAAATTATAAGTTGAGAAAATCATAAGTTACTTGTAAGTTCAAGTAGCATAATGTCGAGAATCCATAGTTTCATAACTCGTGACTTTCCACGACTCGACGTAATCATCTAACACCTTGGTGCAAACAAGTCAAGTGCTTTGCCTCGATGTAAAGCATAACCCATGCGGGTAAGGATGCGTTTACGCAAAGAGACCTTGGACTTAGTTTGACCAATAAGGGAGTAAACTCGTTACATGATTAGAGAAGACGTAAGCACGGGATATGAGCATATGGATGCTTTCACGTGATGTTACGTGAAGTATATAAGCTCCCTAAGTTTAGAAAAGCCTTAGCTAGAGGCATTTGATAGAAAACTTGAGTTGGTGTTTTCCCGTAATCGGGTGTTTTAATAGTGGGATCTCTCTAATCTCAAAACTCGTTTCGAGTGTTCTCAATTAAGCACATAACATATTCATACCTGTATTGAAAGATCCACATTTTTCGGGTAAGAGGAAAGCCAGTTTTCAAAATTCGTCCCGAACCCTACAGAAGCCTGGCGCGTCACCCACACGTCAACGCGCGGGCAGCGCGCCAGCACCAGATATGGATTCGGGGAATTTTGGCTGCCGTTTGTTATTTTATGTGTTTCGAAGGTTTATTTGTCATCATTAAAACATTAGGAGATCTTGATCATGTTGTCTCAACACTCACTATGTTTAGTAAGTGCACTATCCTCATCCCGATCACTTCCAATATCTTTAAAAATGGCTTTGTGATCACCTTCAATTATAATATACCAAAGATCTATGTCTTTTGATTTCACGTAAGTTTCAAAGCGGTTTTCCAATATATAAAACCATTTTGTTCAAAAAGTGGTGGTCTTTGCATAGATTGCCCTTCTTTAAAACTTTTAAAATCGATGGATCGTTCCAAGTTTTAAAACACAATATATTTTAAAATCTTGAGTAACGTAGCTCTTGATACTAATTGTGAAAAACTAGAAGGGGGTGTTGAATAGTTTACCGGTTTTTCGTTTAATTATCTTTGAAACTTTTACGTGTAATTGACAATTAAAACTAATAGACAATAAATAATATGCAAGATAAAGAAAAAAACGATTAAACCATAACACGGATGTTTATAGTGGTTCGGCTACAAGGACTCTTTTTCCTTGCCTTACTCCACTCCCCGAGTATCCAACTCGAGAGTTTTTCTTCACTAGTCAACAAGCTCCTTTCAGCGGCGGAGAAAACCTTACACGCGTCGCTTACACTTTTTTCGATACAAAGGTAAATACCGGGTTCTAGTTAGAGGTAGAACCTACCTAACGTCGCTTATACAATATTTCCGACACTAAGCTAGATGTCGAGTTCTTTCACACAGGTACAACCACTCCCTTCACTGTAAGTATTTTAAGGACTAAAATACTAAGCACACCCTACTGAATGAATACAATAAAGAGGTGTATAAACTATACAAGTTTACACAATGCAAATGCTAACAAGTCTTGCAACGTCGAGTTGAAACTTGTAGACTTTCGTATGAACCTGTGATCTTCTTGCTACAAAAGAATCTCACATAAATGAAATGTTACTGAGTTGGATGTGGCTTGCTATTTATAGGGGAGAACCTTAGCCAAGCCACGGATCCGGCGGAACCTATTGAGGGTTCCGTCCGTGTATCCCCATGGTTCCACCAACTCTGACAAAAAATCCTTCAAGAAATCTTTCCAAATCTAACTCAAATCTAACCAAAATATTCTCAATATCTTTCAAAGTCAACTACAAGGTTGTAGTATGTAAATCTACATAAACTATATGATGTGACAAATCACTTAATAGAATATTTGATGATGCAATGCATGATGTATATAAACATTTATATTTTTAGAATATTATGTAAATAAAAGTGAACTTTTAAAATAAAAGTAAACTTCTAAGATGTTTATGTAGCTACTTAGAATGTATGTATGAGATGTTTTAAATGTTTGAAAGCTTATGACTTAATAAGACACATTATTTAGTAAAACTTACTAAAAATGTTTTCGACACTAAGAGTGTTACTAACATTTAACTTATGAAACATATAGCAAATGTATTGTTAACTTTGAAATAAAGTTTATGTATGAAAGACTTATGCTATATTTATGTTTTACTAAAAATAAAGTTTACACTTTGTCGTTAATAAAATTTAACAAAGATCGGTAAATATAAATAACGTTTTTAGGCGATATTTGTATTAACACAACTAATAAATAATGATATATGTTGTCATTCCATCTAAATATCACACCAATAGCCAAAGTGATTCATATATGCATATATAACCAACACACCCTAGGCTGTGTATATTAATTTTGTTCTCTCTTATGATAAAAATAATTAAATAATATTTTGTTAATAAACTCTTTTTTACAAGATCTTAGATTTTGTAAATAATTATATTTATACGTTCATGGTTGCAGAAGGACACACATTAGCATGAAAGGATATAGCGGTTAAGGTCAACCTTTAAAGACAACCTAGGATGTCGTCGTGTTGAACATGATATTTCATCTTTACATTTCTTTTATGATTAAATGTAATTAAACAAAAGCTTCAAGAATAATGTGAATAAAAATAAATTAGGCTGCTAGATACAATGTATTAGGAAACCCAACTTTCTAAACAAATCCAGCAGCTTTGTCTTTTTAAAGGAACTAATATAAATAATACGTAAGAAGTTGTCTTTTTGTGAAAGCACACATGAACCCTATACAATTAAAATCATTAACTAATTAATCCTTCTACAATACGATGAGATAATATAAAAAGCCTTTAAAAAAAAAAGAACGATTATTTTTTTTTTGAACGGCTATTTTAAGAAATAACTAGCAAAAAGCTAGCAATTATAAAAAAATAAGATTCGGGTTTTTAAGCTAATAGTTCTAAGAAAAGACGCTTTACATCTATAACGACACAAATAAAAAAAACTTATACACTACATCATCAAAAAACATCAGCTTCGTCGGGGCCTTAGCTTCGAAAATAGTCTTGTTACGTAATGACCATAAAAGGCACCACATAACGTAAAAAAAGAACGTTTAGTACCCATTGAATATAATATGTGTATCAGGAGTCGATCTAATATAAGTAACTTAACATTCAACTTTGTTCATTGCTTATCAAAAACATATTTGGTTTAGTTATATCAGATTTCAGTGCAAACAAGTCATATGAAGAATATAATATCTCCTTCTTTTAAGAAAAACCAACAATATACATTATCAAGCTCAAAACTAATACTATGCATGATGTAGCTCGAAGCTAATACTATACATGATGAGCTCCAGCTTGAATTCGATCAAGCATTTACCTTCATGCTCGAGCTCGAAAATTAATAGCCAAATCAAGTATGACTTGACTCACTTCTTAAATCTGACACTTTAAATAATAATCATAATTAAGTAAATGGGATTATTTTCCAAATGAATATAATTCTTCACTCGTGTAATGCGGTAAAAAAAACTTAGCTACCAATATCAGCTTCACAGCAAGGTAAATGTTGTCGGTTAGATGCTCTTTGGCTCCTTGCTATAAAGAGTGAAGTGACCTTCGGTGAGAAGAAAGTCAGTAAGAATTGACGGGAATGTGCAACTTTTAGACAATTATATATGAGAAATGATTTGTACACCATTTTTTTTTTTTTGCCATACACCACTAAATTACATCAGTGATGCACACAGTACAATAATGCTATGCATATTTAGTGGTGGATGGAAAAAAAAGGTGGTGTACAAATCACCTCCCATTATATATACCTTAAGAATTTATATGCGTGTAAAAAGTAAAAATGTAAATATTTAAACTTAATAAAGTTCACAGCTTCGTGAGCCAAGTACGTTGAAACTCCAACTCTACTTAAATAGTTTGCAAGTTGTGTTTGCCTAAAAGTTTTATTTTCAATCCGGAAACACCAAAGAATTACACTTTCAAGCATTGAAACTAAAATTAAAATAGGAATAGGACAAACCATGCACGATCGAATAAACATCTAGCCTTCCTTTTCCTTTTTTTAATTTATGAACGGCGTGTCGGGCATAAAAAAGTTTCATATTTGTTTTTTGGTCCTAAAATATTATTCAATAGTTGCGATTTATTTATGAGATGTGCTACACTCACATACAATTTACACAATTTTGTTCACACGCTGACGTGTCAGGGTGTTGATTGGTTGGTTTTTTGTGGCCCACAAAAAACCAACCAATCAACACCCTGACACGTCAGCGTGTGGACAAAATTGTGTAAATTGTATGTGGATCTAGAATTATTCTTTATTTATTGAGTTGGTTTATACCTCATCGAAGTTGTTGCATTGTTGCAAAACTAGAATGTGAACGGTTTCTTTTTTTCTTAGATACTATTACCTCCGTCCCAATTTATTTGTCTAGTTTTGACTTTTTGAGTCTCTCTTTGTTAACTTTGACCGTAAATATTTTTATTTGTGTTATATAATACTTGATGAAAATTATACAAATTAAAAATACACTTAAAACTCAATCTATTCATATATTTTTCATTAAATATTAAATAACACAAACATACATATTTAAAGTCAAAGTTAACAAAAAAAGACTTTGAAAATCAAAAATGGACAAATAAATTAGGACGGAGGGAGTAGTATTTTAATACTAAGATTCTTTGGGCATCAACATACATACATTTACTTGGTTCCACTTCTATGATTTTTTTTTTTTAAAATGCTTTCTCGTGGGCTTCGAGCTTCGCTGACTCAGACCTCATCTTTTACGTTTGTAAAAACTTCATAAAGGGGATATAATTAATGGTTTTTATTGATACAAAAGTTGGGCGTTCCTAGTTTGGGCTCTTGCTCTCGTACCAATTCGCTCTTAATGCTTGAAACCTGCGCACTAAGAAAATAAACAAACACCGTTAGGCTTATCGTGGGATTGTCTCCCACGATTATCCTCCGGCGTGAGAGTAAGTAATCGGTTTTAGGGTTCTCTTAAAGAGTTTTAGCTTTTGTGAATCGTACCTTTAATGAGAATTATGTCATTCCTTATATAGGTGCAGAATCCTCGTAGGTTTCTTGCTCCTTACTCTTCGCACACGTGGTGCTTATCCGGGTTAAGGATATCTATTCCGTAATTAGAAGATCCTTATCTATGCCCGGGTAGTTTTGGTTAGGTTTTGGGCTTCGTAAGTCTAAACCATTGGCGTTGTGGCCCAAGTCATTGTTATGGGCCCACTCGTGGTGGGTTTGGGCCTAGTAATGTTTATCATTTGGGCTTGTGGCCTAAATATAGACTATACGTCATTATGTCCCCCCAGTCTAGTGTGCGCGGCTCGTAGCCGCGGGTACTAGACTAGTTATAACAGCAGTAAGCGTGGCTGGAAAGATTTAAATAGTTACCGCCCAAGGGTGGGAACTATGTATCTAGTCCCTAAATATCTCAATCTTACCTCGGGAAACGGGGAGTGTAGCCATGTATTACTTGGAAGATGGGAAAAAGTGCATGTACCATTTCATATTCTAGCCACACGTTTTATGAGTGGGATCCACGTGGCTTACATCTAGAGTTTTTATGACCTATATAAGAGTCACCGCCTCCCTTTTCACTATAACATCACAGTAAAAACGAATTCCGCCATTTTCACATCTTTTCAAAAGCTTCTTTAAGAGATCAACTGTTTCTATTAGGTAACTGCGCGTGCGTATCTTAGTAGATCTTGTCATATTGCTGAAATGGTTGCTCAGTTAGAGGATTTTCGCTCTGCGATGGATGAGGATGAACTGCGTCAATTCTTTTCTGATTACTTTATTCCTCTGGATGTGCATCCGGAAGTCCCAGACGTTGATGCGTGTATTGCTGATTTCCCCGAAGGGAAGATAGGGTTATACACGCGCTTCTTTAAGTACGCTAACTATCGCGTACCAATATCTGTATTTTTTAGCAACGTGCTCAATTTCTATCACCTTCATATCTCTCAGCTACATTGTATAGGTGCGGCGAAGATATCAAATTTTGAAGTAAACTGTCGTTTACTTGCAATAAACCAAACCGTCAACCTATTCCGTGCGTTTTACCACACAACGTGGTCGCATGGATGGGTATCCTTTGCGAAGCGCGCAGGGCGCCTTCAGTGTTATACCGATAAGGTAGATTCCTTGAGACATTGGAGGGAATATTTTTTCTGGGTGGATGATGTGGTGTTTCCTTCACCATTTGAGTTTTATACTCAAGAGACGCTGCCGAGGGATGGGCGCCCCGCACCCGGTTCGTATAGCTTGGCAGATGCGGAGACTATTGATGCCAACTGCATCCCCATTAACCCTTACCCTGAGGAGTTTTTTGTACACATGGGGTTGAGTCGCAACTATTTCCATGGTGCTGACGAGGTGTCAACCTTCATTGATGAGAGCGGCCGGGGTGGGTGTTCATCCCTTTTAATTGTTCGCTTCAAATAATGTAAGTTTTTCTGTATGCGCACTTTTAATAACTAATCTGTGTTTTGTTACTTGTTTATTTATTGCACAGAGATGGATTTGTTTGCTGTAGTGAAGCTTGAGAAGCTGAAACAGGTGACCGTTGGTGTGCGCCCTCTGAGGGAGGGTGAGCAACCACTCTTGGATGCGACTGCTGGGCATCTGACTGTGTTGGGGCCAGCTGGTCCTGAAGATTTGCCCCCTCTTCTTGTGACGCTAGTTTAGAGCGTGGCTCCCACTGTGGAGCCTGCACATGTAGAGGAGTTGCAGGCTGAATCTTCTGACAGCATGGAGGTACTAAAGCCTGAGGTGGTAGCGCGGAATCTAAAGCGCAAAGGAGAGGCTGGTGGCAGTGGTACTTCCAAGAGGAGGTGACATCTGATAGCGGATGAAGAGTCATTCGCAGAGGATGACACATCCGCTACTGGCGCGGATAAGGAGACTGCAAAGGCTTCTCCGCTTCTGTAAGTGATATTCCTCGTTTCTCCTTATTCTTTATACATTTATTATTACTTGTCGTAATAGGTGCTGACTTTCTTCCTTATTCGTTGTAGTGACCATGCTGCAAAAGATGGTGTGGCATTTGTGGAGAGTGTGGTCCTTCCTCAGAATGAAAACGTGGAGGAGGGAGTGAAGGTGGCTGAGGATGTATCTGCGCAGCAGCTGTTGGTGGAGTTGGTTGCTGCTGCTGAACATCAGACTGAGCTAGTCGCTCAGTTGAAGATGCAGTACGTTGGGGAGAGCAGCACTCTCGCTCAGAATGATGAGGAGATTGCCCTTCTCCGTGCGCAGCTAGCTGAGGCGCAAGCGGAGGTAGGGTCCGTCAAGGCGCACGCAGACAAGGTCACTGATGAAAAATTGACCATGATGGCTGAGCTGCAGCATGCGCGCGGTGAACTTCATCAGTTCAGGGCTAACCTTACCTGGGGGGGTAAGGTATCTTGAGGAGAAAAAGGCTGAGCACTTTAGCCATATTGATGAGTTCCGCCTGTGCATGGAGAAACTTCTAAAGGAGCAGGAGGAGAAGCTGTGCGGCCTGAGCATAGACTATGATGAGGAGTTATACCCTCATCTTATGTCTACAATAGCTGAGCACAGGTACGCCCTTATATTTTGTCTGCGATGTTGCCTTTATTATATTTATTGGTTTGTCTCTTTTCTTCTAATGCATCATTTGTCTGTTTTTGTAGGTGGTTGATCAGTCATGGCTTGCGCCTGGCTGCGATGGGCACCTTAGAGTCTCCAGAAGTATTGGAGACCTTTGGAAAGGTGGTTCAGTGCGCCGTGGAGCGTGGTAGGGCGCAAGCCATGGAGGAGCCCCATGAGGCTAAGTTGTTGAATGTGGCGCTTGCTGAGGTGCCTGGTGACGATGCCAATGCTTATGACGAGCTGATGAAAGCGATGGAGGGAATAAAGCTGCTTGAGCTTCCCCAAATTGCGCGGCTGGAGCGTGACCAGGATTACCCTATAAGGGTAATTATGGAGGGGTTAACCCTGGGGCACCATATCTTGGAGGATGCAGAGGCGCAGCCAGACTATTTTCTAAAGACTGATGAGTCGCAGCTGCAGGTTCCTGTTTTTGTACAGCCGCGCCATATGTTGAATCCTTTTGCTCTTGAAAAGGAGGTTCCTCTTAAGGAGGTATTGGAGCTGCACGCAGAGAGAGCTGCCAAGAAAAAAGGTGTTAAGGGCAAGGCCATCTTATGCGGTGTGGGCGCTGCGCATATTCCCAGGTCAAATGGGATTCCTGTTAGTGTAGTGACCGTATCGCCTAAGGATGCGTTGCTTTTGAGAAAGCTCCAAGAGACAGGGAGCTCTGCGGCCCCAGAAGATAGTCCTGAGCATCGTCATAGTATGTAGGCTGTTGTAACTTGTATATTTATTGTATAAATAACAAAGTATATCTTTTGCTTGTTATGGTATCTGTTCACAAATTGTTATCTTTTTATGTAAAAAGATTAAATAAGATACTCTTTTTGGATCTATGTTTAAATTAAGTGCGTGACTTAAGATAAATTATAAGTATGAAAATAAACTTGCATTATTTTTGCAAAGTTTTATTATGTGACCAAGAGTCTTGGCTCGTTATTTGCTAAGCTTGTACATTGTACGTGATATTTTGCGCATCCTTCGTGGGATGCGCAAAGGAAACTTACTTCAACGTCTTGAAGGTAAGGCGCCTAGCAAGAATGCGTGATCCAATGTTGATGGGTTTGCAACCCTCTTACTCAACGAGTAAATTAGTAGGTTTACTCATCCTTTCTGCCATCGCGGGTCTTAATTAGTGCATGCACGCCATGTAGGCAAAAATATAACAATATTGACACATATAAGAATGTACGCAATAAAGTAAAAAGTGTTATGGAATTAGCTAGAAACCATAACGTTTTATTGATACTTGCAAGTTTTTGAAAAGTAAAAAACAATTCCTAATAAAGAAAAGAAAAAACAAACAATTATTGGGCACATACTAAAGTCCAAAGTTGTCTGTTTGTGGGCCGTAGCCTTAAAGATAGCATCTTTTGAGATTGCAGATATTCCAAGTGCGCGCCAGATCGTGACCTTCCATATCACGCAACATGTATGCACCATTACCTAGCGCATCGGTGACCTCATAAGGTCCTTCCCATTTGGGTCCAAGCTTGCCTGTGTCTTCTGCGTGGCTCGCGTCATTAGCGCGGTATACAAAGTCTCCTGGCCTGAAGGAAGTATGTTTGACTCTTGCATCATAATACTTCTTCATTTTTGCTTTAGCCTTTGCTTCGCGTATAGCTGCGCGTTCACGCTTTTCTTCCAGCAAGTCCAAGTCTATGCGTCGCTCTTCATCATTTGTTGTGACGTTAACCTCTGCTGTTCGTATAGTTGGCATTCCTATTTCAGCTGGTATGACGGCTTCTATTCCATAGACAAGGGAGAATGGTGTGTCTCCAGTGCTGGTTTTGATTATGGTGCGATGCGCCCATGAGACATGTGATAACTCATCCACCCACTTTCCTTTGTGTCTGTCAAGGCGCGCTTTTATCCCTTCACCTAAACTGCGATTTGCGCGTTCGACCAAGCCGTTGGTTTATGGGTGTTTCACTGAAGCAAAGTGTTGTGTAATGTTTAATTGCGCGCACCAATCTTTAAATGGGTTGTCGCAGAATTGTTTCCCATTGTCTGATATGATTTCTCCAGGTAGTCCGAAGCGACACACAATATTATCCCATACGAAGCGTTTTACCTGGTTTCCAGTGATACTCACCACTGCCTTTGCCTCAATCCACTTTGTAAAATAGTCTATGGCTACGATGAGGAATTTTAGTCCTCCTGCTGCAACTGGGAAAGGGCCGGTGATATCAATGCCCCATTTATAGAATGGCCATGGTGAGGTGATTGGGGTTAACTCTTGTTGTGGTTTGCGCGGAATTGGCCTGTGTACTTGGCAATTGCTACATTTTTTTATCATATCTCGCACGTCGCGGTGCATAGTGGGCCAATAATATCCTGATCGTAGAGCGCGCGCCACAAGAGACCGTGGTCCTGAGTGCATGCTACATGATCCAGCGTGGATTTCTCGGAGTACATAGTCTGCTTGAAGAGGTCCAACACATCGGAGCCAAGGTTGCAAGAAAGAACATCGATATAGGATGTTATCTCGTAGTTCAAATCGCTGCGCTGTTCGCCGCACTCTTCGAGCGTCCTTATGATCTCGTGGTAAGATTCCTTTGCTAATGAATTCAATGATAGGTGTCATCCACGTGGGATCCTGTTCTTCTATCACCGTGGACACTTCCATCTCCAAGATTGATTTGTTTTTTAGAGTTTCTACCAATACCTGTTTTGATAGGTGCGCAAAGCTTGTAGATGCAATCTTACTAAGCGCATCAGCTTTCCTATTGTCCCCTCTAGGTACTTGTTTGATTGTGAACCTATCAAAGTTCTGAATTAGGGATTTGGTTTTTTCCAGGTATTGGATCATGTGTTCATCCTTGGCTTCATACTCACCTAACACATGGTTAGCTACTAGCCTGGAATCCACGTTTGCCTCCAAGTTGCGTACACCCATTTGAATTGCAATACGCAGTCCAGCGAGTAAGGCTTCGTATTCCGCCTCATTGTTTGTGGCTATGAATTCGAAACGCAGCGCGTAGGTGAACTCCATTCCTTCTGGATTAGTGAGGATAAGGCCTGCGCCTGATCCATCCACGCATGAGGATCCATCTGTGAACAGAATCCAAGGTTCCTGTAGATCTGTTTTGCTTGTTGAAGTTGGATTATCGGTATCTGGCTTTTCAACAATAAAGTCATCTAATATCTGCCCCTTGATTGCAGTGCGTGGTCTATACGAGATGTTATACTCGCTCAACAACACACTCCACTTTTGTAGCCGCCCTGATGCGTCAGGTTTAGAGATAACTTGTTTGATTGGCTGGTCCGTGATCACAGCTATTGGGTGCGCTTGAAAGTATCTGCGCAGTCTTTTAGCTGCGAATACTAGAGCTAAGACCAGCTTTTCCATAGCGCTGTAGTTAGTCTTTGTCTTCTTCAATGCTTTGCTTACAAAGTATATGGGTGTCTGGACGGAGTTTCTATCTGTCAATAGTGCTGCGCTAACTACTCCATGGGTTGCAGATAAGTACATGATTAACTCTTCCTCTGGTCGCGGTGCGACAAGTTTGGGAAGTGATGCCAGATGTTGTTTTAGATGTTGGAAAGCTTCCTCTGCTTCTTGAGTCCAACGAAAGTCTCCCTTTTTTGTGCACTTCGTGAGTGTTTTAAATAGAGGGAGCGATTTGTCTGCTGACTTAGATAAGAAACGGTTTAGCCCAGCTAGCTTTCCGTTTAATGACTGGACTTCTTTCAGTGTACGCGGTGAGGGGAGATCAGTAGCGGCTTTTGTTTTTTCTGGGCAGGGCTTGATACCATCAGGTTCTATTAAGTACCCCAGGAACATGCTTTCTGTCGCACCAAAGGTGCACTTCTTAGGATTTAACTTCATGTTTATTTTTTCCAATGTTTTGAACGTCTCCTCGATGTCGCGCACCAATTCATCCTATGTGTGGCTCTTAATGACAAGGTTGTCAACGTAGACTTCCAAGTTTCGACCTACTTGTTTTTCGAAAGCCATGTCTACCAATCGCTAGTATGTTGCGCCCACGTTTTTTAGGCCAAAAGGCATTTTTGTGTAGCAATAGACCTCTTGACTCGTGTGGAAAGCTGTTTTTTCTTCATCCTCCATTGCCATCTGGATTTAATGGTACCCTTTATATGCGTCTAGGAAGCACTTGAAAGGATATCCACACAGGGATTCTACTTTCCAGTCTATCTCTGGCAGTGGATAGCAGTCCTGTGGGAATGCTTTGCTGAGGTCTGTGAAGTCCACGCACATCCTCCAACTGCCATCACTCTTCTTTACCATCACTGGGTTGGAGAGCCAGCTGTGATAGTATACTTCGCGCATTATACCTGCGTCTACAAGTTTATACACTTCTTCCAGAATAGCTTTTGCGTGATCTGAGGCCTGGCCGCGCTTCTTCTGTCGTATTGGGGGATATCCTGCCGCTTTACCTTTGTCAGATAAAGATCCTCTAATCGAAATTTGTTGATCTGGGTAATCAGGATGGATAGCGACTTTTAAGTTTGGCATTTTCTCTGTGCGCTGTTCTGGAACATTCTCCACCTCGCTGGTTACTGTGTTGCATTCTTTGGGTAGTACTGTGGTGTTGTAGAGGGTGACAATTCCTCCTTCTACTGGAAATTTGAGCATACCATGTGATGTGGATGGTACAGCGCGCATGGATGATATTCCAGGTCTCCCAATGATGCCGTTGTACGGTGAAGGAGACCTTATTACCATGAAATTTATCCACGTTGCTGTTGAGTGTTGTTCATCGCCCACAACTACAAGTAAGCGTAATTGCCCCATAGGCCATATCTTTTCTCCTGTGAACCCAGTCAGCGATGTTGCGGCTGGTATCAATTGACTTTGTATCTCAGGTCGCAGCCTTTTGAAGCAATGCTCATATAGGATATCTGCGGATGCCCCTCCATCGATATACATGCAGCGGATCTCGTGTCCCCCATTATGTATTTCAATAGTTAGTGGCTCAACTACTGCGTTGTCCGTAGCTAGAGTGGGGAAGGATATCTCCTTTCCTGGGGAGAACTTTTGACTGACTTTTTGTTTTATCTTGCGTTGCCATGTCTGTATCATGTAGATGATGTCCGTTTTATCCTTGGGAGGTTCTTTCTTGCCTTCATTCTTTTGCTTGTCCTTCCCTTCTTTAATGTTTTTCATGAGGTGATCCATTCTACCCTCCTTTACTAATTTTTCAATTAGTTGTCGTAGCTGGACACACTCGTTGGTTGTATGGCCCTTTTGGCCATGATATTCGCAGTATCCATTCCCTATGCGCTTGTCCTCTGTGGTACGCATTGGTGGAGGTTTTGGAAAGTTTGCACCTTCTGTTACAAATATTTCCCTCGGAGTCTTTGTGAGAGGGGTATACGTGTCATTACTGTGATAATTCTTGCTGCGGTTGTTATTCTGATCATTGGATTCTCTCCTGGGCTGTTCTTGTTGCCTATAATTGGAGTAACCTTTTTTACTGTCCGCAGCGGCTGCTTCTCCTTGTATGAAGGATCTTGTGCGCTTCATTAACTCATCGAAGGTTTGGGGAACCTTGTCGTTTAGCTTCCGAATGAGTTCTGGGTTGTTAATCCCATTCATGAACCCTAAAATTTTTAGGACTTCAGGACACGCTTTGACGTGTGATGCGTAGGGATTGCACCAGGCTTTACCTCTCAAGGAATCTCGAGAAGCTTACAACCCCCACCAGGCAGTGTACCTGATCGTTGTAGTATAGTATAGTGATAAGTACCGGGGGATTGATCGTTCAGCTAGGAATAGTGTCGCTAGAATTAGAAAACCTAATTACTAGTTCTAAAGATGATGGATGATTATTTTTGTATTTTTATATTTTTTAGAAAGCAAGTAAAAATCTCGGGTTTTAAGGATTTGGGCGGAATTAGTTGCTAGTCAACTAACCCAATACTAAAGATGCAATCAAAATAAAATACTAGAAATGAAAATAAACTAAATTAAACTAAGGTTGTGAGCAATAAGTGGAGAAATTGTGTTTACTTAGATTTCACTACTCCCTAGATATCTTTTACACGTTAATTACTTGTTATAGTTGCGTGGATGACGGATTGTATTCCTTAATACCATTCATGGGGTGGCGCACTTAACTCCCCAATCCTATGAGTGCCTACTTCACTCCTATGTCGAGCCGGCTAAGAAGCTCCTAACATGGGATCATTAGAATTTACTCATGCATTAAATACAACCAATAAAACCTAGTGCACATCGGTTCATATTTCCTAAGACGTTCAAGCATGTTACCATTTGGAGATCTGCCAGTTTTCTTAAGCCTAACATCGAAATCATTCATCCAATACAACCATAAACAAGTAATCAACACATAATCAACATCTAGGTTTCATTAGATCTAAGCAAACACAAGATAAATCTAGCCTAGCATGGTGGAATTAAGACAAGCATAAGATATAGACAACCAACACATAGACATATTGATTGAATTAGAAGAACACTTATCTTAATTACATATGTAAGGGTTCAAGGGCTGAAAACCCTTGAAAAACCTGTAAAATTCGTAATAGGTTCGGCCTTAGGGTTTCTCCAAAACTTCTCTTCTTTTATGAATGAAAATTAGAAAACTATATATAGGAAATTGAGGCTGACGGCGTCAAGACCAAATAGGTGACGCCGTCATCTCGCCGCCAAAATAATTCTCGGACTGCCTTGATCTACATCTGACGCCGTCATGTGTTAGCTCTTTCCAGGCCGTCACGTATTTTACACTTGACGCTCTTCCTTGTGACGCCTTCATTTCAGTACTGGGCCGTCATGCAATTTACTCTTGACGCCGCCAAATTGTTACTCTTGACGCCATCACCTACTGTTCCCAGCTTGGAAAATTAAGTCTTTGGCGTTTTCTTGACTTTTATGCTCCAAAAACGTCCGAATTGCTTCCTTTTCCAGATTTCTCTCTCAAAGTACCTAAAATCACAAAAGGAACGATTTAGGGCAAAATTTGATCAAATAAATTCAATTCCGGGCTTAAATGACCTCCTAAAAGTGGTTCATTTTTCGCCTCATCATATACCCTTACACTTGAGATTTGCTTGTCCTCAAGCAAATGCGCTTTTATTCTACTCAAAATACAAGTTAGGGGTCATTTAACACTAATATAAAAGTAATTACAACAAATAATCGTTCCACTAAAGACCAATAGACAAGCACGGAGGTCATACACAAGCACCTCACAAATAGTGTTTAGATACTCACATCTCTCGGGTGTAATAAAGTATAAATTACAATATGGAAACGGAAGATATCTCTCACTACCTGTCATAGCAAAATAGATTACCATAGGCTTGGGAAAGGATCAAACCTCCACCACATGGCGTAAGCACCTAGGATAAACTATCAAAGAGGTCTTTTAAAAGGGTTGTAACGTTAAGTGTAGGGATATGAAATACACGGTTTTGTTGGATAAAGAAAGTTTTTACTGGTGGCGAGTTAACAATCTTGGTTAATTACATGTACAATATGGCGTTGCTAAGCCAGGACTAGACTCGACTTAAGCTAATAAATGAAAAATAACAAAAACATAAAATAAACATAGAATGAAACGGGATGGTAGTCCGTATGTTTTTTCTCTTTTCTTTTTCTATTTTCTTTTTCTTTTTCTTAATTTTTTCGATTTTTTTTTTTTTTTTTTTTTTTTTTTTTGCATACACTCTTACCCTACCATCCAAAATAATACATCATAGGGAATGGAAATTCCCCTTACACTTGAATTTTTACATACTTTACAATAAACTAATCTATTGACTCGAATTAAGAAAATCAAAACACTTGGAGTACTTTTAAGATTAACGCACATATGGGGGTAATAAATGATGTTCTTCCCCATTACTCCATAAAATAAGTACTTTACCCATGAGTCCCAATCGTCCCAAAACAATATGTACAAGGATATGACTCGACTTAGCAACCATGTAATCAATTAGATTATTAACTTAGGGTTTAACAAATAACAATAATGCACTAAAAATGAGCGCATACACGGAAGGCTAAGGCGATTTGGGTGTACATTTAAGTGGGGTGTAACAAATTCTTCCTTTAAGTAAAATGCTTAAAGTTAGAAACGAAAAGATAGGCTCGAAGGGGTGTACTAGGGGTTTCCTGTACTAAAAATGAGTACAACGCTAAGGGTGTGGGAAAATTAGTTGACTTAACTAGCCAAATAATAAGACTTAAATGGTCAAGTAATTATAATACGGGTTTAACACAAGGGTGATCCTAATGCCTCTTATCATGTAGTAAATCCTACCACACGAATGTAGTCTCACTAGCGGTCTCGGGATGCATCACTAACACAAGTTCTAGAATCTAAATGCTACCGGTACACTCATAAGCACTAATAGTAAATGCTTTTCCTATCAAATCTAAAGGCGAACCTCACATATTTGGGTGGAAATTTTTTCTGAATATACGGTTATGTGCTAGTCATACAATCTCCTATCCATGAGACGCTTGCTATGGCTAAAGTTTCACTCCTAAATGTTGTAAAAAAAATTTAAATTTGGCGCTAAAATTGCACTAACAAGTATTTCTCATAGTTTTATTACACATCTACCATCAAACAAACAAACTCAAGCGAAAGTGTATATGTAAGGTATCATCATTTTACCCTCCCATTACACTGAAGATGAACATTGTCCCCAATGTTCAAGTAAAGAATGTAAAAGTGAAAAAGTAAAAAGAATGAAATCAAATACTCCCCTGATTCGCTCGGTATGGATAACAAGGTGGCCAGGTTAAATCTTCCTCCAAGAAAATGAACAATCAAAGCTTCCCTTCCAGAATATAAATCATCTTCCTGTCATACATAACCTGTAAATCCTGAGAAAACAAACAAGACAACCTCGTATAAAATCGGCGGCAATCTATATAAGTTACTAAATCCTAGAAAACAAAGTAAGATATAATGCTTGTGGAATGAAGTTTGCAGATTTCCTGGAGATTATAAAACTTAATAATTCACAAAAACTTTAAGACTCCGTTAGAAAAACAAAACCGGTAAAATTTCCAGAATTTTACACGTGACGCCGTCAAGAGTAAACTCGTGACGCCGTCAGAAGTGACCTGCAGAAATTCTTATGTTAAGTTTCCGGAAAATTTCTGGAAAAACTTGGTCCTACTTCCTGGAAAATCCTGCAAAACTTCATTATGACTCAATACAAGCATTTGACTCTAACAAATACGAATATACATGTCCATTTAATATTGTGGAGAATCATGATCGGCTTGTTTCTTAAAAACATATTTGGGGTTTCCCCTTACACTTATCTTTTGCAAAAATACCTTTGGGTGAAGTTAAGACTAGGCCAAAACAACAAAGTAAAGTATTTCCACTTTTTAGTTTAGATCTACCAACAATAAAAAAAATAAAGCATGCATAAGGAAGCAAATAACAAACAAACAAAATAAAAATCACACAAAGCATGGGTTGCCTCCCAAGAAGCGCTTGTTTTTGTTCGAGTCACGAGCCTGACTCTACCCTTATTTAACGAAAATAGGGGAGGTTTTCCCTACACTTTGAATTAAGTGCGGGTGGAAGTAGCGATACACACCCTTAGGGTAGAAGTATGCCACATGAGAAAAGAGTAGTGGATGAATTATATGTTCAAAGGGGTGTGCTCCTATCATCATAACCTTACCTAATTCAACCGGGTTAATGGGTGGATTAAGATTTTCTCCTAGAAAGGGATCATTTTCTATCAACTTCAAAAGACTCCTAGTTGGGGATCCATCTTGACCTAATAAACCCGGTTTAAACCCATAATGTTTCTTGTGATCAATCATAAATGGGTGATGTAAGCATGTAAGGTCATTTTCCACTCCTATATTGGCTTCCTCTCTACAAGGCTTAGAGTCCACTACCTTTGTCCTAAGACTACCCGGACTATATGGTTTGATGGGTGGATCGGAACCTATTTCAATTCCTAAATTTTCATCCAAGAATGGAAGATCAGGTAACGTTTTGGTTGAGGCTCCGGTTCATCAAAACTAGGAACTTCCCTAGAACTAAGAGTAAGGTTATCATTATAAGTATTCAAACCTATATCCTCTAGTTGTGTTTGGTCCAAGGGCTCTACCTCTATCGGGGCTCCTATAGTCTCTTCTACTTCTTCCGGGTAAGTCACGGGCGGTGTGTGTGCCTCAAGTGATGATGGGACTTGTGGGGTACTTGGTAGGCTTGGGTTTTCTACTATCTCTTCCATCACATCAATATCACCTATGTGTTCATCTTGTATTGTGGTAGTGCCTAACCATGACATGCAACTAGGTGGCTCGACACTAATCTTTTTATCCCCAAGCAAACTTTTCGATTGAGCCTTCCATATTGAAAATAGGTCTACACTTACATTTTTTGGGTCCCATGTTCCACTTCTGTATTGGGCGTGAATCTCAAAGTTTTCCCACGCGTCTTTGACATCATACTCCCAAAACTCCCCATCTGTTACATAGTCAAGCCTCATTTGGGTTTCGTAGTCGATACGAGTGTGAAATAATTGAAGTAGAGGCAATAAATCAAGACCATAGTGAAGGACTTTTTGTAGTGAGTATTTGAAACGAGTCCATGCATCGGGAAAAGATTCACCATGATGTTGTCGAAACATCAAGATGTCATTTTGAAGTGAAAAGGGTAGATTTTGTAGTGGGTTTGGTCGATTGGATGAAAAACTTGGCGGATTCGCGTTCTCCATAATGGTGAACGGAAAAGTCAATGGAAAGGTTTTTGCGAACAAAGACACAAAGAAAAGATAGACTAGAGGAAACCTAAAAATAAAAATAAAATCTTACTAGAAAGGAATCTAGCAAGTAGACCTAATAAAAAGAGATTCTAACCTAGACAATAACTATTCCCCGGGCTGCGGCGCCAAAAACTTGATGCGTAGGGATTGCACTAGGCTTTACCTCTCAAGGAATCTCGAGAAGCTTACAACCCCTGTAACAATTCGCAATTTCAGGTTAACTTTTATTCCTGAAAATTTCACTATTCATTTTTTACTATTCACTTTTCACTATTCATCTCAGAAATTTTTATTTCATATTCTCGTAAGTTAAACTATTTTAACGATAATCCGAGAGTTTGACGCTCGTCGGATCATTTCTGCAAAAATCACAAAGCCGTGTCCGAGATTTACTTTTAGGTTTAAACGTCCTTCCAGCATCCCGATATATCCATAAAACATTATAAACAATAGAAATATGATTTTCTATCATTTTATGACAATTCCAAAAGTTTTGGAATTTTACGTTTTCCAGTTCAGCGTTTTACGCGAATTACGCGTTTTAGACCCGTGTTTCCAGTTTTTAGCAGGGTTTTAGCACCCGATAGAACCTACCACTCATTTTATATTTTATTATGGAGTATATTGATAAGTTCTACCATATTTATAAGTTTCATATTTTTAGGATACCCGGTTTTACGTTTCGTGACTTAACAACTTACGGATAGCAACTTACGGAGTCAAAACTAGCTACATACTTAGGATAATACCATCAAAAGTCCACACCTTGTTCTCCAAGTTCATGAACCGCCACTAGGGGGGGCATTCACACTTGTGGTTAAATCTTGACCATTGATTCTTTAGATCATTACTTAATTACAACTTTGTCACCAAGTTATTGTAATTTCCTAGTAAGCTTCCTAACCTCCTCATTCATAGTATAAATAGCAAGCTAATCTCTTCCTTTCTTCATCACCAAAAACGCCACAACATCAATACCTAGCACCATGATCCTTTGATCTTCAATATACAAGTCACACTACAAAGTTCAAGGTCTTAGTATTCTCTACCTAGTTCTTAAGTTTGTTTGGTGATTCCATGGTTGAATTAGGAGCTACACAAGGTTACTAGGGCTGAAGTTAAATGGTTTTCACAAGGGTTAGATCAAGGCTAGCAAGGGTTACAAGAGTTATGGTGAAGGGTTTACAAGCTTAGGTTTAGTGTTTTAGTTCTATACTTGACTTCCTTTCTTAAGTGAAAGCCAAAAGTTGTAAGAAACCCTTATACACTTTCTTGCTCAATATCATTTTCATGCTCTTTGTGTTCTTTTCATGCTATATATGTTCTTGTTATTGTGTTCATGATGTTTAAAAATGGATAAAACGAGTATTGGTATACATATGTTAACTTATGACAAGCAAACAAGCAAACTAGTGATTTTTATGGAAAACCACGACCACAATAGTATAACTTTGATATTTGACACTTACTTACTGTTAAAGAGGACTTAACAAGGAAAACATAGCAATTTGAATCACCCAAAACGAGTACACGAGTCAAAAGTTATGACCATTTAAAGTTAGCGAAACCAAAACGGCAAGACTGCCTAAATAGCATTCTGATCAAATTTTGATTTTGAAAGTCCCACTTCTGGTCCGATTCATCAAAAAGTTAAAACACGAAAGTTGTCTGTAACGACGTTTTCGTTCAGGAACAAAGAAGCTCGAGCCCTGAAAAGGCTTTCCGAGTGATAATTTCATCAAATTCTTAACAGCCCATTTTTTACTATATAATGATTATAATTAGATGAGACCAAGAGGTCTAATGACCTAAAGCCAAGACCACAACCATGGCTAAAGCCAAGGTTGAGTCTCAAGACCATGGTAACAATGACCAAGGTCACAGCAAAGCCACGGCTAAAGACCATATAACTTTTAAAGATCAAAAACTTATATATATGTTATCAAATACTACAATAGTAGGGAGCCTCATGTGAGGAGTTCATTAAGTAAGCCGTCGAGATGAGTTGTGGATTTACGAATTAAAGTGTCCTGGCTCCTCAAACGTTTACTCCATGACTTCTGAATTATGTCGGCCCGAACGGTAGTAAGAGATATACAACCTATACATGTTTCATAGACCATTTATACTTAAAGACTTACACTATATACTAAGTACTACATCATGAACATTATGCAAGACATATATATGCAATTCTTCGTATTCTTAGATGTTACTCCAAACCTAAGTCACAACGTTCTATTATAGGCTGCTCTTAGAGACTTTCGCGATTCGACTACCACTTTCATTTCTCATTACATAAGCTTAAGGTGAGTCATAGCCCCTACTTTTTCATACTTGTTTTAACTCTTTGGGGGGATACATGCACAACTACTTGCTTACTTGTACAAATACTCAAAACATTTATACTTGATTGTTTTATACTTGATTGTTTTATACTTGATTGTCTTATACTTGATTGCATTATACTTGATGTCATATATACATGATTACATTATACTTGATTGTGAGACTTCCAGTGGCTCCAGATTAAGTTGCTGGATGACCATTGAGACTTCCGGTGGCTCCAAATTAAGTTGTTGGATGACCATTGAGGCTATTGATACATCCTAACATTTGCGAATGTTGGATACATCATAAACGTGAGGTCTTCGGAGATGAAGAGTAGACTCACGACTAATTGCTTAATTGTTTTGATGAACTTATACATGTCTTAATCATACTATATTGTAGCAGTGGGTTGTGAACACACAGGTTACAAGTCTCTTATGGCGGGACTTGTAACTGAGTGGATTCTCAATGCCTTTGCTGTGTGAATATTCTTTTAAGGCTTTTCAACTGTTTTAAGACAAACTCTATGAACTCACCAACCATTGTGTTAACACTTTAGCATGTTTATCTCAGGTTAGTAAGGAGATAGCTAGTGCGTGGAACTTAGAGTCAAGCTGCATATTCTGAAGACTTACGCTTTTTATCATTTACCATTCAAAACATTTGTATACATTTATGTATCATACTTTGGAATCTCATGTTTGTAACTTTGAATTCATTAATCGAATGGTAACTTTTCAAAACGTCTCATTTAGAGTTCGTTTTCTATAACTTGTACTTTGTATTATGAAGTAGCATCCCTATGACACAGTCTTCCGTTGCGGTATTTTGGGGGTGTTACAGATTGGTACCAGAGCCTTGGTTATAGAGAACTAGGTTGCATTTAGTGCCTAGACTATAACTGCTATATACGTTAGGACCCTCCTCTTCATTTGCCTTACACACAGTTCATATGCATACGCTTTTTGGTAGTTGTTGGTTTAGTTCCACGCTGTTAGATGATATGACTTTAAGTATTATAAGGAGCCCCAGAGATTAGCCGAGTCATTAAAAACATGGAGCTCAGTAATAACTAATTATTTAACTTGATCTTGTGACAGTTCTTGTTTGATGAGACACAAGATTTGAGTTAAATAATATTATTGCTTAGCTTTAGGGATTTGATGACTTGATTATCTTACTATCGGCCTCAGAAGGCAGATTTTGTGTCGGAAATTCTTAAGTAGGATGTTTTAGAATCTCCTTATTTAAATGGATTGGGACGCCTCTTCATTTAAATAATGAAATTATAAATCACCGAACCATAAGTTTATGAGACCTTACTTACATAAATTTGGACGCTTCTTTATGTAAGTAATGTGTTATAAATAAGTGGGTTTAATTGTAGCCGATACGACTCCTTAACCAGAACCTTAGACGAATCAGAGTGAACACCACTATATTAGAGATCCCAAATTCTTAGACACACCGTAAGTAGTTAACATCAACTGAACTTCGGGACGAAGTTCTCCTTAAGGGGTAGAGGCTGTAACAATTCGCAATTTCAGGTTAACTTTTATTCCTGAAAATTTCACTATTCATTTTTTACTATTCACTTTTCACTATTCATCTCAGAAATTTTTATTTCATATTCTCGTAAGTTAAACTATTTTAACGATAATCCGAGAGTTTGACGCTCGTCGGATCATTTCTGCAAAAATCACAAAGCCGTGTCCGAGATTTACTTTTAGGTTTAAACGTCCTTCCAGCATCCCGATATATCCATAAAACATTATAAACAATAGAAATATGATTTTCTATCATTTTATGACAATTCCAAAAGTTTTGGAATTTTACGTTTTCCAGTTCAGCGTTTTACGCGAATTACGCGTTTTAGACCCGTGTTTCCAGTTTTTAGCAGGGTTTTAGCACCCGATAGAACCTACCACTCATTTTATATTTTATTATGGAGTATATTGATAAGTTCTACCATATTTATAAGTTTCATATTTTTAGGATACCCGGTTTTACGTTTCGTGACTTAACAACTTACGGATAGCAACTTACGGAGTCAAAACTAGCTACATACTTAGGATAATACCATCAAAAGTCCACACCTTGTTCTCCAAGTTCATGAACCGCCACTAGGGGGGGCATTCACACTTGTGGTTAAATCTTGACCATTGATTCTTTAGATCATTACTTAATTACAACTTTGTCACCAAGTTATTGTAATTTCCTAGTAAGCTTCCTAACCTCCTCATTCATAGTATAAATAGCAAGCTAATCTCTTCCTTTCTTCATCACCAAAAACGCCACAACATCAATACCTAGCACCATGATCCTTTGATCTTCAATATACAAGTCACACTACAAAGTTCAAGGTCTTAGTATTCTCTACCTAGTTCTTAAGTTTGTTTGGTGATTCCATGGTTGAATTAGGAGCTACACAAGGTTACTAGGGCTGAAGTTAAATGGTTTTCATAAGGGTTAGATCAAGGCTAGCAAGGGTTACAAGAGTTATGGTGAAGGGTTTACAAGCTTAGGTTTAGTGTTTTAGTTCTATACTTGACTTCCTTTCTTAAGTGAAAGCCAAAAGTTGTAAGAAACCCTTATACACTTTCTTGCTCAATATCATTTTCATGCTCTTTGTGTTCTTTTCATGCTATATATGTTCTTGTTATTGTGTTCATGATGTTTAAAAATGGATAAAACGAGTATTGGTATACATATGTTAACTTATGACAAGCAAACAAGCAAACTAGTGATTTTTATGGAAAACCACGACCACAATAGTATAACTTTGATATTTGACACTTACTTACTGTTAAAGAGGACTTAACAAGGAAAACATAGCAATTTGAATCACCCAAAACGAGTACACGAGTCAAAAGTTATGACCATTTAAAGTTAGCGAAACCAAAACGGCAAGACTGCCTAAATAGCATTCTGATCAAATTTTGATTTTGAAAGTCCCACTTCTGGTCCGATTCATCAAAAAGTTAAAACACGAAAGTTGTCTGTAACGACGTTTTCGTTCAGGAACAAAGAAGCTCGAGCCCTGAAAAGGCTTTCCGAGTGATAATTTCATCAAATTCTTAACAGCCCATTTTTTACTATATAATGATTATAATTAGATGAGACCAAGAGGTCTAATGACCTAAAGCCAAGACCACAACCATGGCTAAAGCCAAGGTTGAGTCTCAAGACCATGGTAACAATGACCAAGGTCACGGCAAAGCCACGGCTAAAGACCATATAACTTTTAAAGATCAAAAACTTATATATATGTTATCAAATACTACAATAGTAGGGAGCCTCATGTGAGGAGTTCATTAAGTAAGCCGTCGAGATGAGTTGTGGATTTACGAATTAAAGTGTCCTGGCTCCTCAAACGTTTACTCCATGACTTCTGAATTATGTCGGCCCGAACGGTAGTAAGAGATATACAACCTATACATGTTTCATAGACCATTTATACTTAAAGACTTACACTATATACTAAGTACTACATCATGAACATTATGCAAGACATATATATGCAATTCTTCGTATTCTTAGATGTTACTCCAAACCTAAGTCACAACGTTCTATTATAGGCTGCTCTTAGAGACTTTCGCGATTCGACTACCACTTTCATTTCTCATTACATAAGCTTAAGGTGAGTCATAGCCCCTACTTTTTCATACTTGTTTTAACTCTTTGGGGGGATACATGCACAACTACTTGCTTACTTGTACAAATACTCAAAACATTTATACTTGATTGTTTTATACTTGATTGTTTTATACTTGATTGTCTTATACTTGATTGCATTATACTTGATGTCATATATACATGATTACATTATACTTGATTGTGAGACTTCCAGTGGCTCCAGATTAAGTTGCTGGATGACCATTGAGACTTCCGGTGGCTCCAAATTAAGTTGTTGGATGACCATTGAGGCTATTGATACATCCTAACATTTGCGAATGTTGGATACATCATAAACGTGAGGTCTTCGGAGATGAAGAGTAGACTCACGACTAATTGCTTAATTGTTTTGATGAACTTATACATGTCTTAATCATACTATATTGTAGCAGTGGGTTGTGAACACACAGGTTACAAGTCTCTTATGGCGGGACTTGTAACTGAGTGGATTCTCAATGCCTTTGCTGTGTGAATATTCTTTTAAGGCTTTTCAACTGTTTTAAGACAAACTCTATGAACTCACCAACCATTGTGTTAACACTTTAGCATGTTTATCTCAGGTTAGTAAGGAGATAGCTAGTGCGTGGAACTTAGAGTCAAGCTGCATATTCTGAAGACTTACGCTTTTTATCATTTACCATTCAAAACATTTGTATACATTTATGTATCATACTTTGGAATCTCATGTTTGTAACTTTGAATTCATTAATCGAATGGTAACTTTTCAAAACGTCTCATTTAGAGTTCGTTTTCTATAACTTGTACTTTGTATTATGAAGTAGCATCCCTATGACACAGTCTTCCGTTGCGGTATTTTGGGGGTGTTACAGATTGGTACCAGAGCCTTGGTTATAGAGAACTAGGTTGCATTTAGTGCCTAGACTATAACTGCTATATACGTTAGGACCCTCCTCTTCATTTGCCTTACACACAGTTCATATGCATACGCTTTTTGGTAGTTGTTGGTTTAGTTCCACGCTGTTAGATGATATGACTTTAAGTATTATAAGGAGCCCCAGAGATTAGCCGAGTCATTAAAAACATGGAGCTCAGTAATAACTAATTATTTAACTTGATCTTGTGACAGTTCTTGTTTGATGAGACACAAGATTTGAGTTAAATAATATTATTGCTTAGCTTTAGGGATTTGATGACTTGATTATCTTACTATCGGCCTCAGAAGGCAGATTTTGTGTCGGAAATTCTTAAGTAGGATGTTTTAAAATCTCCTTATTTAAATGGATTGGGACGCCTCTTCATTTAAATAATGAAATTATAAATCACCGAACCATAAGTTTATGAGACCTTACTTACATAAATTTGGACGCTTCTTTATGTAAGTAATGTGTTATAAATAAGTGGGTTTAATTGTAGCCGATACGACTCCTTAACCAGAACCTTAGACGAATCAGAGTGAACACCACTATATTAGAGATCCCAAATTCTTAGACACACCGTAAGTAGTTAACATCAACTGAACTTCGGGACGAAGTTCTCCTTAAGGGGTAGAGGCTGTAACAATTCGCAATTTCAGGTTAACTTTTATTCCTGAAAATTTCACTATTCATTTTTTACTCTTCACTTTTCACTATTCATCTCAGAAATTTTTATTTCATATTCTCGTAAGTTAAACTATTTTAACGATAATCCGAGAGTTTGACGCTCGTCGGATCATTTCTGCAAAAATCACAAAGCCGTGTCCGAGATTTACTTTTAGGTTTAAACGTCCTTCCAGCATCCCGATATATCCATAAAACATTATAAACAATAGAAATATGATTTTCTATCATTTTATGACAATTCCAAAAGTTTTGGAATTTTACGTTTTCCAGTTCAGCGTTTTACGCGAATTACGCGTTTTAGACCCGTGTTTCCAGTTTTTAGCAGGGTTTTAGCACCCGATAGAACCTACCACTCATTTTATATTTTATTATGGAGTATATTGATAAGTTCTACCATATTTATAAGTTTCATATTTTTAGGATACCCGGTTTTACGTTTCGTGACTTAACAACTTACGGATAGCAACTTACGGAGTCAAAACTAGCTACATACTTAGGATAATACCATCAAAAGTCCACACCTTGTTCTCCAAGTTCATGAACCGCCACTAGGGGGGGCATTCACACTTGTGGTTAAATCTTGACCATTGATTCTTTAGATCATTACTTAATTACAACTTTGTCACCAAGTTATTGTAATTTCCTAGTAAGCTTCCTAACCTCCTCATTCATAGTATAAATAGCAAGCTAATCTCTTCCTTTCTTCATCACCAAAAACGCCACAACATCAATACCTAGCACCATGATCCTTTGATCTTCAATATACAAGTCACACTACAAAGTTCAAGGTCTTAGTATTCTCTACCTAGTTCTTAAGTTTGTTTGGTGATTCCATGGTTGAATTAGGAGCTACACAAGGTTACTAGGGCTGAAGTTAAATGGTTTTCACAAGGGTTAGATCAAGGCTAGCAAGGGTTACAAGAGTTATGGTGAAGGGTTTACAAGCTTAGGTTTAGTGTTTTAGTTCTATACTTGACTTCCTTTCTTAAGTGAAAGCCAAAAGTTGTAAGAAACCCTTATACACTTTCTTGCTCAATATCATTTTCATGCTCTTTGTGTTCTTTTCATGCTATATATGTTCTTGTTATTGTGTTCATGATGTTTAAAAATGGATAAAACGAGTATTGGTATACATATGTTAACTTATGACAAGCAAACAAGCAAACTAGTGATTTTTATGGAAAACCACGACCACAATAGTATAACTTTGATATTTGACACTTACTTACTGTTAAAGAGGACTTAACAAGGAAAACATAGCAATTTGAATCACCCAAAACGAGTACACGAGTCAAAAGTTATGACCATTTAAAGTTAGCGAAACCAAAACGGCAAGACTGCCTAAATAGCATTCTGATCAAATTTTGATTTTGAAAGTCCCACTTCTGGTCCGATTCATCAAAAAGTTAAAACACGAAAGTTGTCTGTAACGACGTTTTCGTTCAGGAACAAAGAAGCTCGAGCCCTGAAAAGGCTTTCCGAGTGATAATTTCATCAAATTCTTAACAGCCCATTTTTTACTATATAATGATTATAATTAGATGAGACCAAGAGGTCTAATGACCTAAAGCCAAGACCACAACCATGGCTAAAGCCAAGGTTGAGTCTCAAGACCATGGTAACAATGACCAAGGTCACGGCAAAGCCACGGCTAAAGACCATATAACTTTTAAAGATCAAAAACTTATATATATGTTATCAAATACTACAATAGTAGGGAGCCTCATGTGAGGAGTTCATTAAGTAAGCCGTCGAGATGAGTTGTGGATTTATGAATTAAAGTGTCCTGGCTCCTCAAACGTTTACTCCATGACTTCTGAATTATGTCGGCCCGAACGGTAGTAAGAGATATACAACCTATACATGTTTCATAGACCATTTATACTTAAAGACTTACACTATATACTAAGTACTACATCATGAACATTATGCAAGACATATATATGCAATTCTTCGTATTCTTAGATGTTACTCCAAACCTAAGTCACAACGTTCTATTATAGGCTGCTCTTAGAGACTTTCGCGATTCGACTACCACTTTCATTTCTCATTACATAAGCTTAAGGTGAGTCATAGCCCCTACTTTTTCATACTTGTTTTAACTCTTTGGGGGGATACATGCACAACTACTTGCTTACTTGTACAAATACTCAAAACATTTATACTTGATTGTTTTATACTTGATTGTTTTATACTTGATTGTCTTATACTTGATTGCATTATACTTGATGTCATATATACATGATTACATTATACTTGATTGTGAGACTTCCAGTGGCTCCAGATTAAGTTGCTGGATGACCATTGAGACTTCCGGTGGCTCCAAATTAAGTTGTTGGATGACCATTGAGGCTATTGATACATCCTAACATTTGCGAATGTTGGATACATCATAAACGTGAGGTCTTCGGAGATGAAGAGTAGACTCACGACTAATTGCTTAATTGTTTTGATGAACTTATACATGTCTTAATCATACTATATTGTAGCAGTGGGTTGTGAACACACAGGTTACAAGTCTCTTATGGCGGGACTTGTAACTGAGTGGATTCTCAATGCCTTTGCTGTGTGAATATTCTTTTAAGGCTTTTCAACTGTTTTAAGACAAACTCTATGAACTCACCAACCATTGTGTTAACACTTTAGCATGTTTATCTCAGGTTAGTAAGGAGATAGCTAGTGCGTGGAACTTAGAGTCAAGCTGCATATTCTGAAGACTTACGCTTTTTATCATTTACCATTCAAAACATTTGTATACATTTATGTATCATACTTTGGAATCTCATGTTTGTAACTTTGAATTCATTAATCGAATGGTAACTTTTCAAAACGTCTCATTTAGAGTTCGTTTTCTATAACTTGTACTTTGTATTATGAAGTAGCATCCCTATGACACAGTCTTCCGTTGCGGTATTTTGGGGGTGTTACAGATTGGTACCAGAGCCTTGGTTATAGAGAACTAGGTTGCATTTAGTGCCTAGACTATAACTGCTATATACGTTAGGACCCTCCTCTTCATTTGCCTTACACACAGTTCATATGCATACGCTTTTTGGTAGTTGTTGGTTTAGTTCCACGCTGTTAGATGATATGACTTTAAGTATTATAAGGAGCCCCAGAGATTAGCCGAGTCATTAAAAACATGGAGCTCAGTAATAACTAATTATTTAACTTGATCTTGTGACAGTTCTTGTTTGATGAGACACAAGATTTGAGTTAAATAATATTATTGCTTAGCTTTAGGGATTTGATGACTTGATTATCTTACTATCGGCCTCAGAAGGCAGATTTTGTGTCGGAAATTCTTAAGTAGGATGTTTTAGAATCTCCTTATTTAAATGGATTGGGACGCCTCTTCATTTAAATAATGAAATTATAAATCACCGAACCATAAGTTTATGAGACCTTACTTACATAAATTTGGACGCTTCTTTATGTAAGTAATGTGTTATAAATAAGTGGGTTTAATTGTAGCCGATACGACTCCTTAACCAGAACCTTAGACGAATCAGAGTGAACACCACTATATTAGAGATCCCAAATTCTTAGACACACCGTAAGTAGTTAACATCAACTGAACTTCGGGACGAAGTTCTCCTTAAGGGGTAGAGGCTGTAACAATTCGCAATTTCAGGTTAACTTTTATTCCTGAAAATTTCACTATTCATTTTTTACTATTCACTTTTCACTATTCATCTCAGAAATTTTTATTTCATATTCTCGTAAGTTAAACTATTTTAACGATAATCCGAGAGTTTGACGCTCGTCGGATCATTTCTGCAAAAATCACAAAGCCGTGTCCGAGATTTACTTTTAGGTTTAAACGTCCTTCCAGCATCCCGATATATCCATAAAACATTATAAACAATAGAAATATGATTTTCTATCATTTTATGACAATTCCAAAAGTTTTGGAATTTTACGTTTTCCAGTTCAGCGTTTTACGCGAATTACGCGTTTTAGACCCGTGTTTCCAGTTTTTAGCAGGGTTTTAGCACCCGATAGAACCTACCACTCATTTTATATTTTATTATGGAGTATATTGATAAGTTCTACCATATTTATAAGTTTCATATTTTTAGGATACCCGGTTTTACGTTTCGTGACTTAACAACTTACGGATAGCAACTTACGGAGTCAAAACTAGCTACATACTTAGGATAATACCATCAAAAGTCCACACCTTGTTCTCCAAGTTCATGAACCGCCACTAGGGGGGGCATTCACACTTGTGGTTAAATCTTGACCATTGATTCTTTAGATCATTACTTAATTACAACTTTGTCACCAAGTTATTGTAATTTCCTAGTAAGCTTCCTAACCTCCTCATTCATAGTATAAATAGCAAGCTAATCTCTTCCTTTCTTCATCACCAAAAACGCCACAACATCAATACCTAGCACCATGATCCTTTGATCTTCAATATACAAGTCACACTACAAAGTTCAAGGTCTTAGTATTCTCTACCTAGTTCTTAAGTTTGTTTGGTGATTCCATGGTTGAATTAGGAGCTACACAAGGTTACTAGGGCTGAAGTTAAATGGTTTTCACAAGGGTTAGATCAAGGCTAGCAAGGGTTACAAGAGTTATGGTGAAGGGTTTACAAGCTTAGGTTTAGTGTTTTAGTTCTATACTTGACTTCCTTTCTTAAGTGAAAGCCAAAAGTTGTAAGAAACCCTTATACACTTTCTTGCTCAATATCATTTTCATGCTCTTTGTGTTCTTTTCATGCTATATATGTTCTTGTTATTGTGTTCATGATGTTTAAAAATGGATAAAACGAGTATTGGTATACATATGTTAACTTATGACAAGCAAACAAGCAAACTAGTGATTTTTATGGAAAACCACGACCACAATAGTATAACTTTGATATTTGACACTTACTTACTGTTAAAGAGGACTTAACAAGGAAAACATAGCAATTTGAATCACCCAAAACGAGTACACGAGTCAAAAGTTATGACCATTTAAAGTTAGCGAAACCAAAACGGCAAGACTGCCTAAATAGCATTCTGATCAAATTTTGATTTTGAAAGTCCCACTTCTGGTCCGATTCATCAAAAAGTTAAAACACGAAAGTTGTCTGTAACGACGTTTTCGTTCAGGAACAAAGAAGCTCGAGCCCTGAAAAGGCTTTCCGAGTGATAATTTCATCAAATTCTTAACAGCCCATTTTTTACTATATAATGATTATAATTAGATGAGACCAAGAGGTCTAATGACCTAAAGCCAAGACCACAACCATGGCTAAAGCCAAGGTTGAGTCTCAAGACCATGGTAACAATGACCAAGGTCACGGCAAAGCCACGGCTAAAGACCATATAACTTTTAAAGATCAAAAACTTATATATATGTTATCAAATACTACAATAGTAGGGAGCCTCATGTGAGGAGTTCATTAAGTAAGCCGTCGAGATGAGTTGTGGATTTACGAATTAAAGTGTCCTGGCTCCTCAAACGTTTACTCCATGACTTCTGAATTATGTCGGCCCGAACGGTAGTAAGAGATATACAACCTATACATGTTTCATAGACCATTTATACTTAAAGACTTACACTATATACTAAGTACTACATCATGAACATTATGCAAGACATATATATGCAATTCTTCGTATTCTTAGATGTTACTCCAAACCTAAGTCACAACGTTCTATTATAGGCTGCTCTTAGAGACTTTCGCGATTCGACTACCACTTTCATTTCTCATTACATAAGCTTAAGGTGAGTCATAGCCCCTACTTTTTCATACTTGTTTTAACTCTTTGGGGGGATACATGCACAACTACTTGCTTACTTGTACAAATACTCAAAACATTTATACTTGATTGTTTTATACTTGATTGTTTTATACTTGATTGTCTTATACTTGATTGCATTATACTTGATGTCATATATACATGATTACATTATACTTGATTGTGAGACTTCCAGTGGCTCCAGATTAAGTTGCTGGATGACCATTGAGACTTCCGGTGGCTCCAAATTAAGTTGTTGGATGACCATTGAGGCTATTGATACATCCTAACATTTGCGAATGTTGGATACATCATAAACGTGAGGTCTTCGGAGATGAAGAGTAGACTCACGACTAATTGCTTAATTGTTTTGATGAACTTATACATGTCTTAATCATACTATATTGTAGCAGTGGGTTGTGAACACACAGGTTACAAGTCTCTTATGGCGGGACTTGTAACTGAGTGGATTCTCAATGCCTTTGCTGTGTGAATATTCTTTTAAGGCTTTTCAACTGTTTTAAGACAAACTCTATGAACTCACCAACCATTGTGTTAACACTTTAGCATGTTTATCTCAGGTTAGTAAGGAGATAGCTAGTGCGTGGAACTTAGAGTCAAGCTGCATATTCTGAAGACTTACGCTTTTTATCATTTACCATTCAAAACATTTGTATACATTTATGTATCATACTTTGGAATCTCATGTTTGTAACTTTGAATTCATTAATCGAATGGTAACTTTTCAAAACGTCTCATTTAGAGTTCGTTTTCTATAACTTGTACTTTGTATTATGAAGTAGCATCCCTATGACACAGTCTTCCGTTGCGGTATTTTGGGGGTGTTACAGATTGGTACCAGAGCCTTGGTTATAGAGAACTAGGTTGCATTTAGTGCCTAGACTATAACTGCTATATACGTTAGGACCCTCCTCTTCATTTGCCTTACACACAGTTCATATGCATACGCTTTTTGGTAGTTGTTGGTTTAGTTCCACGCTGTTAGATGATATGACTTTAAGTATTATAAGGAGCCCCAGAGATTAGCCGAGTCATTAAAAACATGGAGCTCAGTAATAACTAATTATTTAACTTGATCTTGTGACAGTTCTTGTTTGATGAGACACAAGATTTGAGTTAAATAATATTATTGCTTAGCTTTAGGGATTTGATGACTTGATTATCTTACTATCGGCCTCAGAAGGCAGATTTTGTGTCGGAAATTCTTAAGTAGGATGTTTTAGAATCTCCTTATTTAAATGGATTGGGACGCCTCTTCATTTAAATAATGAAATTATAAATCACCGAACCATAAGTTTATGAGACCTTACTTACATAAATTTGGACGCTTCTTTATGTAAGTAATGTGTTATAAATAAGTGGGTTTAATTGTAGCCGATACGACTCCTTAACCAGAACCTTAGACGAATCAGAGTGAACACCACTATATTAGAGATCCCAAATTCTTAGACACACCGTAAGTAGTTAACATCAACTGAACTTCGGGACGAAGTTCTCCTTAAGGGGTAGAGGCTGTAACAATTCGCAATTTCAGGTTAACTTTTATTCCTGAAAATTTCACTATTCATTTTTTACTATTCACTTTTCACTATTCATCTCAGAAATTTTTATTTCATATTCTCGTAAGTTAAACTATTTTAACGATAATCCGAGAGTTTGACGCTCGTCGGATCATTTCTGCAAAAATCACAAAGCCGTGTCCGAGATTTACTTTTAGGTTTAAACGTCCTTCCAGCATCCCGATATATCCATAAAACATTATAAACAATAGAAATATGATTTTCTATCATTTTATGACAATTCCAAAAGTTTTGGAATTTTACGTTTTCCAGTTCAGCGTTTTACGCGAATTACGCGTTTTAGACCCGTGTTTCCAGTTTTTAGCAGGGTTTTAGCACCCGATAGAACCTACCACTCATTTTATATTTTATTATGGAGTATATTGATAAGTTCTACCATATTTATAAGTTTCATATTTTTAGGATACCCGGTTTTACGTTTCGTGACTTAACAACTTACGGATAGCAACTTACGGAGTCAAAACTAGCTACATACTTAGGATAATACCATCAAAAGTCCACACCTTGTTCTCCAAGTTCATGAACCGCCACTAGGGGGGGCATTCACACTTGTGGTTAAATCTTGACCATTGATTCTTTAGATCATTACTTAATTACAACTTTGTCACCAAGTTATTGTAATTTCCTAGTAAGCTTCCTAACCTCCTCATTCATAGTATAAATAGCAAGCTAATCTCTTCCTTTCTTCATCACCAAAAACGCCACAACATCAATACCTAGCACCATGATCCTTTGATCTTCAATATACAAGTCACACTACAAAGTTCAAGGTCTTAGTATTCTCTACCTAGTTCTTAAGTTTGTTTGGTGATTCCATGGTTGAATTAGGAGCTACACAAGGTTACTAGGGCTGAAGTTAAATGGTTTTCACAAGGGTTAGATCAAGGCTAGCAAGGGTTACAAGAGTTATGGTGAAGGGTTTACAAGCTTAGGTTTAGTGTTTTAGTTCTATACTTGACTTCCTTTCTTAAGTGAAAGCCAAAAGTTGTAAGAAACCCTTATACACTTTCTTGCTCAATATCATTTTCATGCTCTTTGTGTTCTTTTCATGCTATATATGTTCTTGTTATTGTGTTCATGATGTTTAAAAATGGATAAAACGAGTATTGGTATACATATGTTAACTTATGACAAGCAAACAAGCAAACTAGTGATTTTTATGGAAAACCACGACCACAATAGTATAACTTTGATATTTGACACTTACTTACTGTTAAATAGGACTTAACAAGGAAAACATAGCAATTTGAATCACCCAAAACGAGTACACGAGTCAAAAGTTATGACCATTTAAAGTTAGCGAAACCAAAACGGCAAGACTGCCTAAATAGCATTCTGATCAAATTTTGATTTTGAAAGTCCCACTTCTGGTCCGATTCATCAAAAAGTTAAAACACGAAAGTTGTCCGTAACGACGTTTTCGTTTAGGAACAAAGAAGCTCGAGCCCTAAAAAGGCTTTCCGAGTGATAATTTCTTCAAATTCTTAACAGCCCATTTTTTACTATATAATGATTATAATTAGATGAGACCAAGAGGTCTAATGACCTAAAGCCAAGACCACAACCATGGCTAAAGCCAAGGTTGAGTCTCAAGACCATGGTAACAATGACCAAGGTCACGGCAAAGCCACGGCTAAAGACCATATAACTTTTAAAGATCAAAAACTTATATATATGTTATCAAATACTACAATAGTAGGGAGCCTCATGTGAGGAGTTCATTAAGTAAGCCATCGAGATGAGTTGTGGATTTACGAATTAAAGTGTCCTGTCTCCTCAAACGTTTACTCCATGACTTCTGAATTATGTCGGCCCGAACGGTAGTAAGAGATATACAACCTATACATGTTTCATAGACCATTTATACTTAAAGACTTACACTATATACTAAGTACTACATCATGAACATTATGCAAGACATATATATGCAATTCTTCGTATTCTTAGATGTTACTCCAAACCTAAGTCACAACGTTCTATTATAGGCTGCTCTTAGAGACTTTCGCGATTCGACTACCACTTTCATTTCTCATTACATAAGCTTAAGGTGAGTCATAGCCCCTACTTTTTCATACTTGTTTTAACTCTTTGGGGGGGATACATGCACAACTACTTGCTTACTTGTACAAATACTCAAAACATTTATACTTGATTGTTTTATACTTGATTGTTTTATACTTGATTGTCTTATACTTGATTGCATTATACTTGATGTCATATATACATGATTACATTATACTTGATTGTGAGACTTCCAGTGGCTCCAGATTAAGTTGCTGGATGACCATTGAGACTTCCGGTGGCTCCAAATTAAGTTGTTGGATGACCATTGAGGATATTGATACATCCTAACATTTGCGAATGTTGGATACATCATAAACGTGAGGTCTTCGGAGATGAAGAGTAGACTCACGACTAATTGCTTAATTGTTTTGATGAACTTATACATGTCTTAATCATACTATATTGTAGCAGTGGGTTGTGAACACACAGGTTACAAGTCTCTTATGGCGGGACTTGTAACTGAGTGGATTCTCAATGCCTTTGCTGTGTGAATATTCTTTTAAGGCTTTTCAACTGTTTTAAGACAAACTCTATGAACTCACCAACCATTGTGTTGACACTTTAGCATGTTTATCTCAGGTTAGTAAGGAGATAGCTAGTGCGTGGAACTTAGAGTCAAGCTGCATATTCTGAAGACTTACGCTTTTTATCATTTACCATTCAAAACATTTGTATACATTTATGTATCATACTTTGGAATCTCATGTTTGTAACTTTGAATTCATTAATCGAATGGTAACTTTTCAAAACGTCTCATTTAGAGTTCGTTTTCTATAACTTGTACTTTGTATTATGAAGTAGCATCCCTATGACACAGTCTTCCGCTGCGGTATTTTGGGGGTGTTACAACCCCCACCAGGCAGTGTACCTGATCGTTGTAGTATAGTATAGTGACAAGTACCGGGGGATTGATCGTTCAGCTAGGAATAGTGTCGCTAGGATTAGAAAACCTAATTACTAGTTCTAAAGATGATGGATGATTATTTTTGTATTTTTATATTTTTTAGAAAGCAAGTAAAAATCTCGGGTTTTAAGGATTTGGGCGGAATTAGTTGCTAGTCAACTAACCCAATACTAAAGATGCAATCAAAATAAAATACTAGAAATGAAAATAAACTAAATTAAACTAAGGTTGTGAGCAATAAGTGGAGAAATTGTGTTTACTTAGATTTCACTACTCCCTAGATATCTTTTACACGTTAATTACTTGTTATAGTTGCGTGGATGACGGATTGTATTCCTTAATACCATTCATGGGGTGGCGCACTTAACTCCCCAATCCTATGAGTGCCTACTTCACTTCTATGTCGAGCCGGCTAAGAAGCTCCTAACATGGGATCATTAGAATTTATTCATGCATTAAATACAACCAATAAAACCTAGTGCACATCGGTTCATATTTCCTAAGACGTTCAAGCATGTTACCATTTGGAGATCTGCCAGTTTTCTTAAGCCTAACATCGAAATCATTCATCCAATACAACCATAAACAAGTAATCAACACATAATCAACATCTAGGTTTCATTAGATCTAAGCAAACACAAGATAAATCTAGCCTAGCATGGTGGAATTAAGACAAGCACAAGATATAGACAACCAACACATAGACATATTGATTGAATTAGAAGAACACTTATCTTAATTACACATGTAAGGGTTCAAGGGCTGAAAACCCTTGAAAAACCTGTAAAATTCGTAATAGGTTCGGCCTTAGGGTTTCTCCAAAACTTCTCTTTTTTTATGAATGAAAATTAGAAATCTATATATAGGAAATTGAGGCTGACGGCGTCAAGACCAAATAGGTGACGCCGTCATCTCGCCGCCAAAAGAATTCTCGGACTGCCTTGATCTACATCTGACGTCGTCATGTGTTAGCTTTTTCTAGGCCGTCACGTATTTTACACTTGACGCTCTTCCTTGTGATGCCTTCATTTCAGTACTGGGCCGTCATGCAATTTACTCTTGACGCCGTCAAATTGTTACTCTTGACGCCGTCACCTACTGTTCCCAGCTTGGAAAATTAAGTCTTTGGCGTTTTCTTCACTTTTATGCTCCAAAAACGTCCGAATTGCTTCCTTTTCCAGATTTCTCTCTCAAAGTACCTAAAATCATAAAAGGAACGATTTAGGGCAATATTTGATCAAAAAAATTCAATTCCGGGCTTAAATGACCCCCTAAAAGTGGTTCATTTTTCGCCTCATCAACGTGTATGCACTCATCTTTAAAGCGTTCCATATAAGCGCTGGTTGATTCCCCTTGCCGCTGTTTTACTCTGGCTAGTTCAACAAGGTTCTTAGCACACTTCTCTCTTTGAGTGAAGTTTAAGCGGAATGCTTTTCGCAATTCTTCAAACCCGTCGATGCTCCTCCGTGGAAGCTTACTAAACCACGTGCGCGCATTCCCTACTAAGGTAGAGTTAAACATATGGCACCACACAGGTTGTGGCCAATTTTCGATAGTAGCAGCTGATTCGAAAATTTTTAGGTGGTCATCCGGATCGCCTGTTCCATCATATGTTTTAACATTAGTGGGCATGTGCCTTCTATTATGATCGGAGTAATCGCTGATGCGTCGTGTAGACGCATCAACTTTCTGGCGACGCCACGGAAGAGACATGTCTTCATCTTCTTCTTCGCGACGTCTTCCTCTAGACTTCCAGTGTCCTGTTTCCTTATCCTCGTAGTCCGAGGAGTCGTTGGAAGAAGAGTAATCTCTTTTGCGGCACTTGCGCCGGCTTCCTTCAGAGGAAGAGCTTGAGGGGCTTTCACTTGGGGATATTCTCCCCCTAATCTGTCGTGAATTCTTTTGCTCCCAGACCTGGACGAACCTTCGCTTGGTGAATGTTGAGGTCCTAATCTGTCTTGTATCCCTCGACTACCAAGTCTGGAATGAACATTGGTGCGCCTCTCGCCGTTTTCATATTCCTCTGAATATTGTGAGTCAGATGTTGTACCCAGCCTATCATGGATAGTGGTACATCTTTCATTATTTTCGCGTCTTCCTCGTAGGTGGCGCGGTGGTGATACTTCGCGTTCAGGACCAAATTTGAGCTGGGCTTGCAGGCTCGTACTTGACCTTCTCCTCGCTTCTTCTTGCATGAGGGCAGTTAGAGTTTCGTAATTTTGGGATACAAAATTACTCAACGTTAGGTCAGGCGCTTCCTCATTCGCTACAAGAGTAACCACCTCAGTATTGGGTACTCTATCCCGATTAGGTGCGCCAGGCGGCACAGTGTTGTCCACTATAGGTGCCGTTTAGTGGGGAGTACTGAAGAGGGTGCGTTGGAGTTCTTCAACGCTTGGGACTACTGTGGTGGCTTGGGTAGTCCTTACAGGCAATTCTACCGCGGAGAGAGGTAGGTTGGACCCGTTTCTTGGTGACCAGGCGCACTGGTTGTCCCAGAAGCTTGCCTAGAGGTCGAATCTTGTTGATTCTTCCTCTGGGGGTCACGTGTTTTTTCTAACTGCGGAGTCCGCTGTCCTGAGTTTTTGTTCTTCGTCATTCTAGTTCTTTAGTTCTTAGTGTTTGGTCCCACGGATGGCGCCACTTATTGATACAAAAGTTGGGCGTTCCTAGTTTGGGCTCTTGCTCTCGTACCAATCCGCTCTTAATGCTTGAAACCTGCGCACTAAGAAAATAAACAAACACCGTTAGGCTTATAGTGGGATTGTCTCCCATGATTATCCTCCGGCGTGAGAGTAAGTAATCGGTTTTGGGGTTCTCGTAAAGAGTTTTAGGGTTTGTGAATCGTACCTTTAATGAGAATTATGTCATTCCTTATATAGGTGCAGAATCCTCGTAGGTTTCTTGCTCCTTACTCTTCGCACACGTGGTGCTTATCCGGGTTAAGGATATCTATTCCGTAATTAGAAGATCCTTATCTATGCCCGGGTAGTTTTGGTTGGGTTTTGGACTTCGTAAGTCTAAACCATTGGCGTTGTGGCCCAAGTCGTTGTTATGATGGCCCACTCGTGGTGGGTTTGGGCCTAGTAATGTTTATCATTTGGGCTCGTGGCCCAAATATAGACTATACGTCATCCGTTTTATATAAGTAATCTATACTATACTTGTTTCTATGATCAATTCTGCTTCTTTAAGTAACTACACGTATGTCACTTTGTTTACATTGCCCTTAAGTTTTTCTTCAATACTAGTGGGAGGAAATGCTTGCTTATGAACCTTATACTAGTTACTAGTTTTACTAATAGAGTACTAAACCGTTAAACATCTTGATGCCAAACATGCAAATACTCATTATACCAAACGTTAGGAAATGCTTCTTAAATCAGTTGCTCTGGTACCAGTTTTTAATGCAGTGTATCTAAGTGCAAAAGTAGCACAATTCTTTTTACTCTACAATTATAATTTTGGCTTGTTTATTAAACACATAATTGCAATATAATAGAATCCTTGAAGATTTTTCTAGATACCAGACTAGGTGTATAAATATATAACAACCCAGTAATAAAGAACAAAGACTTTCCTAAGCAAATAATCGTCTGACAGTCTCCCGCAGATAAAAGGGGAATTGATTTAATCTTGTTTGGCAATCTAATTATCAATTAAATAAAGTAATTATATTGTTTAAAAAAGGAGTTTATCTCTTATTTAAATATGGTAATTACATAGTTTATATTTAGAATTTATCTTTAACTTATTGAATAAGTTACAAGGTTAGTATAAATATAGTTTAAATGAATCTTATTCATTATAAAATTGCAAACCCTAAAACTCTCCTCATGTCTCTCCCTTCGGCAGCATGTCACCCAAGACACGAACACATTGTGTGTTTGTGCTACACCTAATCTGATCATGTCTTATACGTTAGACGTCTAGTACACTCAAGCCAAGCAACTAACGAGTTTTCTTGAATGCTAGTGTGAACACTGGCTAGACTGATCTCGTTTGTATATCAGAGTTTGTGAACTAGTTGTATCTGAGCTGTTGCTGGGATGCAGGAAGCAAGGAGAAAAGATCATTGTTCGTGTTTGTTGGTTGCATAAGGTATGTACCTGTTGTTATATTATGCATTATTGATTAAGTATGGTTGTATATGGTTCTATTCGATTTTTGAAAGCACTTTTGTAAATATGAGTTTTTGAATTAGTCTTCCGCTGCATGATCTATCTGATAGATCTGCTAAACTCTTTAATAAGTAAAGCATAACATTTAAAAATACACCATTATGTTTCCTATTGTTTTCCATTGGTGGTATCAGAGTCGCTTATATACCTTTTAATTATCATGCAGATGTCACATCTGTGTTTTAAGTATTTTTGTGAAACCCTGGAGGAAACTTGAAAATAGTATACGTTGGTTTTGATTTGTTTGATTGTGCATGGTTAAGCAATCTTATTTAATTTATTTGATAAATTGGAATATAAATTTGTTATATGCTTAACTTGATAGATCTGCTTATTTGATGCATAATAATAATTGTAATAAATTATTATAATATGTGATTATTTTTTCAATTAAAGTTGTTAATTTAATATTTGATGATATGATGCATGTTGCCATATTTTTGGAAACTAATCTGTTTAAGGTTTTTAATATGAAATATTAAGAGACACCTGAAGAGTTATTAATATTTTGTCTGATTGCAAACCAGCTAGTTTTGAATATTGCAATAATTGTGAAATGTGTGCTATGTTAAATTGGCAAGAAAAGTGACCATTGTTTTTAGAAACCCTGATTAGGGCTTTTTGTTTGTTTTTGGAATATTTACATTTCTCTAAATATGTTTTTGAACCTGTAAGTGTTTATGAAACCTGACTATGTGGATTTCTGATTATATCCTAAAAGTATACTAGTCGAATTAAAATTATTTTACTTTATTTTATTATTATTATTATTATTATTATTATTATTATTATTATTATTATTATTATTATTATTATTTTGTGATTTATTCAATTTTAGTATTGATAATTTTTGATGATTATTTTCTTAATATTTATCATGTAATTAATATGGTTGACTTAATATTTTAATAGTTATTAAATTAAATTGGAGCATTGAATATACATGATCAAAACCTTAGCTTCACTTGTTTGTAATTATTTAGTGTTAGCGTATATATTATAACTTGTTGATGCATTGTATATATTATTTATATGATTATTTGTGATAATGGTTGATTATGCATAAATAATGATTATGTTATGAACATGTAAATAAGTAAATAATATGTGATTTATGATATGAACGTATTTTAAAGTAATATGATTGTTGTTTAAATTAAATGATTGACATAGTTACAAGTTTGCCTGATAAAATATGATTTTATAATAACTTGATTTTATATTGTAAAATTTTGATTTATTACTATAATAAGGATATTTGTAATTGTTTAAACTATTTAAATAAATTATATCTTACTCTGAGAGAATGCATGAAATATGTAATATTGTTATGTGATATAATTGTGTAATAACATATACTAGTTAAAATGTATTTAACGTGATGACATTATAAATTTGTTTTTCCTGTCTATTTTTTTGGGTAAAGGGTTTTACCCTGGTAAATATATATTTTTTCCTACCTATTTGTAATGAAAGTATTTAAGAAATATATAAAACGCTAGTAGCACCATATGATCAGAGTGGCCTTCCTCCTATTTTTTGACTCTGTAGATATTCGAATGCATCATTACATTTGTAAGGTAGTTGGAAGAGGTGATATAGAGGAGGTTAAAGTCCAAATTAATGACAATACTGCTGATCACTTAACGAAGGCATTGCCGCGTGATAAACATGAGTTGCATGTTAATCGATTGGGACTACGTTATGTTGATTTAGATTTGTCATAAGTTTTATTCATGTATTTGGAATTTTGGAACTGACGCAATTTAATATAAAGTTTATTTCATCTTTTATGTTATTATGTTTTATATTGCACGTTTTAGCCGTGAACAATTTTGCTCTAAACTCCATAGTCGATCATATTGTTTGGGCACGATATGGAGACATCACCACATGGATGTTTGTCAATAAGTGAGTCACGTTTATTGTTTGTATTCTTAAGTATCCTTAGACTTTTGATATATAGTGCTTTCTATGTTGTTTGAGGAGTAGGCTTTAATTCATGTCCAACGCCTTGGTAACACAAGGTTATCCCGATATGTTTTGGGTATATGAGTTATGCATTACAGGGTGGATATATGCAAAGGATTTATTCGTCTTTGGAAGAGAATAATATTAGTATTGGCCACTCGATAAATTTTTTGATATTAACATGGTCGTGACTGGAGTAGAGTTTAAACTGTTGTTGTAACTTACTTTGGTATATCAATTGATTTGTGATCGAGAAACATATGTTAGCGATTTGAGATTGTTTCATGTCTCAAATTAACATGTATCGGAACAAAGTGAATCAGAGTATTACTATAATCATAAATCATTAAGAGTTAATGATAATTGTTTGGTTACATCAATAGACGGACAAGTCATATATTTTTGGGAGACTAGCAGGACCATTGCTAGATGCTTGTTTGCTTGGTATTTAATTACTAGACCTTATACCATGTCTAAGTGGGAGTTTGTAAGATTATGTACATGGTATAACGAAAATTAATATTTTCATTAATATATGATTTATTGGGGTCGCACATAATAGTTCGAGATTGTAGTTTCATATATTTATTGTAAATATATAAATTATCCATTAAATAAAAGAAAGTTATGCTTAATATATGTTAAATATTTTTAAAACTAATGTTAGTTTTAGACTTTCATCCATAGAATATTTTTTTTTAAATAATGACTCATGTTATTCTATTTATAGGTTTAATTTATGCGTACATAAGTTTGAATATTAAATACGGCTAAACTATTAGTAACGGGAATATAAATATCAAATGATAAGCACGAGTTACTGTAATATGAAAATAAATATACGTGATTCTACTTATAACAATGACTCATAAAATTGTTATTTAAAATTTATATATGGATATCCATAAAAACATTTTAAAAACTTTACGGAGTATATTTTAACTTCATCAACGCTCATTATGTGCTACTAAATAGCACAAACTTATAAAAATACAATTCAAAACAAAAAGGTACATTAGTAAACATGGTATGATGATTATTAATAATCAAAGAAATGAATTAATCTTCAAAGCTATTTAAATATGCTACATATTTTAACGAAAATATAAGTAAAAGAAATATTACAATTACAAAACACGTCGTAAATTGATAGCACGGGTTTGCAAAACTAAAAGCATATATCACTAATATCTCATGCAAGTCAAGTATCATTATGTGATTTTGCTTGAATACTAAAATATAATTTTTAATCCAAAACATTATCCTAAAATAATAGGTAGATTATAACATATATACATATGATTTTTTATTTTTAGTCCACCAAGTAAAACCATTTAAAACATATTAATTGATTTATTTGTTAATCGATAATAATACATAATTAAGACGGAATTTTAAAAACCATGTACGTGCACAGTTATTATAACTAGTATACTTTAACATAATTACATATTTTCTTTATCTTCAATTTTTTATAAACCTTTTCCAAATTTTGAATTATAATTCCGTATACAGACCCTTTATTTTGTTGGATTGAATATCATTTTATGCACATGATATTTTACATTAATTGTATGACCTAAGGAGTGTTCGTTTTCAGGATTACTTTTGTTTAAAATTAATATTAGCTATTGTTAGGGGCGGTGTCCTAGTGAACTGCCCAAGAAACCGAAATAAACCATATTTATATGTTTGACTTATTTACCTGAAAATTAAATATTAATCTTTATTTATCTAGCTATCTAACTAAAATCTTAAAATATACATAACTTTCACCTTCACCTTCACCTTTTCCCAACTGGCACACGCTTTCACGTTTTTAGAATCATAAATCAGTCTAAAATGATTGGGGAAAATACTACTCTCCCTAAATTAGTTAAAAACTAATAGGAACTTGTAATTAATATATATAGAATCTAGGGTCAACTACGCCGAACCGCCGTTTGAGCAACTCCTTAAGTGAAATTAGATAGAAAAACAGAATCAATATTATTTACTTTATTTGATTAAAAAATACTAGACGAGTGTACATACATAGTAACGAAATTTTTTTTTTAAAAAGGCAACAATAATATAGAACCCATAGAGAAAACAAAATACAAAGAAATGACATCCCTCCCCAATTAATCAAGCAAATTAAAAGAAGAGAGAGGGACCCAAGAGTTCAAATAAAATACAAAAAAGACAAACAATGAGCCAAACTACAACTAAAGCCTAAAAGATAAACCGACACAAGCAACTTCACACACTTTGATATACTATCTGACACAAGCATAGTAACGAGATTTAATAGCGCCAAATAATTATAATTACGATATTATGATTAAAATACGGATAGAGATTGAAAGCTGGAGTGTTGAGACATTTGTTAAGGCAACTATTTCATTAATACAATTCTGTTTTAATTTTTATGTGAGAAAGTAAATAAAAAAAATTAAGTTTTAAACGCGTATTTTAAAGATTAACATTACTCACTTTTAAGTTTTTAAGTTTTACACAAAAATATTTTTGCTTTACATATAATAGAGATAGTATATTGGTTTCAACAAGATAGAGTTTATTTATTTTCTTAAATTGTAAGCGTGTTTTTTTTTTTTTTTTTTTTTTTTTTTAACAACTAAATGATTACTTACGCATGCGGCAACGACATACAAATTGTCAATTTGTAATAGTAGTAACTGAGGGTAAAGAAAGTTAGTGGTTTAAGTTATAAGTAATTAAGTATTTAAATATTTAAAAACTGATATTGTCTTTTATAAACCAATATATTTTCTTTTTATATGTAGTGTAAATGTTTATCTCATGGGACAATATACTAAACCGAATAGACCATAGCCTACATGCGTACATACATTGATAATTACTTACATGCATAAAATCTCAACTTTGCTAATTTTCACATTTACTGATACTAGGCGAGTACCCGTGCATAGCAACGGAATTTCTAGCGGCAGATAATTAACGATTTATGATATTGTGGTGAGTGTTTTGTGTAGCGTTCAAAATAGAACGTGAACCAATCAGAATATAATTGCAAACGGTTGTACTACACGATAACTATTAGCTAAAAGATTACATTAGTCATGAGATAAAAACTAACACCACACGTTACTCATCGCGCATAACTTGTGTCGAATTATGTTGGCATGTTGCGGCAGGCTTTTTTGGTTTTTTGGTTTTAATGCTAATTAAAAAATGTCGTATTCAACGACATTAAGCGGAGCATGTAAATACAATAGCAATTTAAATTTCGCAATTACATAAGTTAGAAGATATACATGAATATTAATTCAGAATAAACAACTATTAGCTAAAAGAATTGGCATATTAGTAGCTTTTCTCCATTCGGAAGAGCTTTTGATATCAATTACAACACTCGTGTTGGCTATTGCATCTATGCCTGTTGTGACTACAGAGACTACTCAAGGAGATTTATAGGTGAACTGCCTTATAAGCCGAATGGTATCCAAATCATTCACGATATTTATGGACATGGGTACCTATACATACCTGTACATCACCAACGCTACTAAATCATTTGCACATGTCACCGTACTTCATTTATTTAGCTTAGGTCATAACGAGTTGGGTAGCCCGCGCGTTGCCGCGGGAGTGTCTTGGTCTAATATATTTTATAAGACAATGAGATACATCTAAAACTTGTAAATTTCTAAGTTATATTCCATTGACATTATAAAAAAAAATGAATCCACACAAATGAGCGGTTTGTATATAACTTGCAAAACAAAAATTACAAAGTCAATTACTCAACAACTGATGAACCCGAATCATCCAAACCTCGAAAGATATATATTTGTGATCAAAGCAAGGATAACCAAAAAGAATTTAACTTCCCACGGCATTATCTGCTAACAAATATATGTATTCCGGATTGTATTATTTATTAAACAAAATGTATCTGCTTTGATCCATTACCCAACCTCACTGAAATTCTGCTTCTCCCAAGCCTCCGCAATTTTTGTTTCCGTTCGTTTGCCGATTTAGCAGCAGTCGGTTTGTTGACTGTGAGGAGAAGGAAATAGTTAAGATATAAGTCCGTCAACAATCATGCACATCTATTAAAAACATAACTGAACCAATTAAAGAATATGTATAGTCTGGTTATTTAGTTGCAAGCTCATAATCCGCTTAAACAAACGTGTCATACTCTTAAAGTAAGTATACCATTGAACTGGTATTGTTTCAACTTCTTGCTTGAAAAAGAATTGTCCAAGAACTTAGTTAAAGATATTCAGTATCATACTACTACAAATCAATATCAATTCTAGTCGTCGTTGTTTTTTTTTTTTTTTTTTTTTTTTTTTTAAACAATTCTATTTTTTTTAAAACAATTGTAGTTAATATTGAAGGACGCATTGATGGACTGACAATCATATATATAGTCAAATTTGATATCTTTATGATTTTGTTAAAAAAAAATGAATATGTGTTTCTATTAAACATTGACACGGCTGCTCAAGGGGAAGGTCAAGAGCAAGATGCTACTTGTTAAAAGCTTATACCAGTACTTAAATGTGAGCAACCTTGTTTAATTTACAAATTAAGGGGATAAAAATGCAGGCATTTGGGTAATAATGCAGATATGGTAGTGATAAAAGGTTCATGACATGTTTATATTGTAGAAAAGCCTAAGGAATTTTTAATCCCTCAAGTTCCTTTAATGACAGTCATGACCCATTGGTTAACTCCATATTAGCTTATCGCTTACAATGATAGTATTTATACTTAAACCTCATATTTTAGTTGAGCATGCAAAATGGTAAGATTATAACTTTTGCTGATAATAACAAACTATCATGATAATGCATATTTTCTTATATCAAATCACCAAAACACAGCTGTTACTAATATTATGAGGATATAAAAACCTTTTAAGATCCTATCTTCAGGAAACTAATAATTTCAAAGTTCAAAATGTACTTATACTTCAGCGAACCTAATCACATACTGAGTAAATACTACCAAAACACAAAAAAGATTGAGTACATACAGAAGAAGCCACTATAACGTGCAAGTTTTTGGTTAATAACTCTAGGGTGCATCGAATTTGAAGTAATATTGACTCCCCCTTCCTTCAAAATGGGACGAAAATAAAAGTTCAACAAAAAGGCTAAAAGTCTTTATTACCAATGAAAAACCATGTTAGATGATGCATTAAGATTACCTGTTACCGTTTTGCTAGAACCTTCCTTCCCCATTCATTCACCTATATTCCTAACGATCTATACTGTGCTAAGTGGTCTTATTATCTATATTCATTGACACTTGTAAGTGCTCAATGATGGGCCAGACTATCCACAGATCTACGTCTCATTATAATATTGCAGGTGAACAGAGGCATTATAAAAAGATAATATTACCTTAAAAAGAGCATCAAATTTAGCGTAACCCATCACAATGCACAGAGCAACACATATCGTCAATTGCTTTCCTTGTCCTTGTTGATGTGAGAGCAGCATTTCCTTCTGATATATTCTTCCAATTAAGTATTGGCTTTAGCTTCGCATTCACAGCAGGACTACTATTTCAGGTAAAGTACTATTATCAGAAGTGGTTATGCTGAAAATCATAGTATTTCAGGTAAAGCAAAACATAGAGCATTGTTAATGCATACAGTTTACAGCACTTATTTTCGTGACACGATTATTCAACAAAAAACTTTTGGGTCATTATGAGCTAATCTATACAAAAACTACCCATTTGACCGTTTCTAAAATGAACAAAATTTGTAGGCGTCGTATCTAGCCACAATGAAACTAACATCTAACTGTAAATCAATGAATCAAAATAGTAACGATGGCCGCTTCAATGTTTCATTAAAAGAAAGCAAAGGCATAGAAATAAGCACGAAATCATGGCTAATATGTAACTCCATTCATGAGTGCTAACAATAAGTAAACGATCATTTACGGTAATGTGATAAAATAATAACAAAGAAGTTACCAGCAGGCCTTAACTGTAGTGATCAACATTTGAATGATACATTGTAATTTGAATCATGCATTGTAATTAATCTGAATCATACATCAAGTGTATATGGTAGTACCTGTTTACTAATTACTCCATCAGTGCGCAACTGGCTGGTTGTTGTAGCTTTGTAGCACGTTCCATTTATACCACCGTAAGCAACTTTCTTGGAAACTGCACGGTCGAATTGGAAAGTATCCAAAGGTTACAAATCAAATTATAATAAGCATCAACAATTTGACATGCTTAGAAAGGTATCCAATCCTTTTTTACAATTATATTCTTTATTGAACTTGCTTCTATATAATCTTGTAAAATTCATTTTTGTTAGTTTATACATACATTTGGTTTTTCCTTCTTAAGTAACACAATAGATGTTGTTTTCCACCTAATATTAGCATAGATGACGATGAAATTATGATCTTACTAAAGCAAATAAAACGTGATATATGAACCTTTCATCAATAAGGCCTGCAATTCGAAATTCCGGCTTGTTACCCAAATCCAAAATAAGCCCTCCTACTAAGCAATATGACGGCCATTGTTAAGAACCCCAGTATCACATTCGTTGTTATCTATTGCTATTAACTCTTAAGTCTCACAGATTCATCATCTACAATTGCTGGTTATTTACCTGGCAACAACAATCACTTATTAGAATACACAAAAGTAGAATCTATAAGAAAAAATAATTAATAAAAAAACTTACAAAAGAAAGTGTTCCTAGGATTCATGGCACCCTGATTCTTAGCAGCATCGGCCTCTCAGAATCAGTAAAAGCGACATCAGCGTCACCTGCTTTATAAGATTCAGCGATAGTAAGTCACACATACCGTGGCTAAGATTATACCAATATAAAGATAATTGATACGCACACTATTAGTAATTTTTTAAGTAATCACTTTTCGAGCTAACGGCCTAAAGTTTAATAGAAAAAAAAAGCGATGGAAAATACCTTCAATTTTGGACTCTATCTCTTTCAATCTCTCCATATATGAAGATGCATTTCTTGCTGTTGGTCCCGTTTGCTTTGGCCTATTCTCTTGTTGCAAGATTAATGCAATACTCGACTGAAAACAGTTGAAAAAATAGCATCATTAAACTCAAATCTAACAAACAAAAAATCGGACTTTTTTTTAGTACGATTCAATTATCACAACTCATGTAACTCAAGAAATTCAGGTCCTGTTTTAAAATCACACTCTTCAGTATGGGCTATCCCAATTGTGGCAATTTTGTTAGCTTGTCTGTTCAATTGTTGACCAATCCGCCCTATAAAAAATATTGACTATCCTGCATAAAGAGTTTAGGCCGATTTGTCAATGAATGCGTCAACACTATGCCCCTTAAACTATATTTAATGACTAAAGTATATCTGAATATTTGATACATCCGACATGACTGATGTATTATGCTCTTCCTATCGTAATCTTGTTGAACAATATGCAAAATTTTGTTCATCAGTACATTAACAGCATACGCAAAATACTTTTTTTATTCCCCTTAACTATCATAAATATAGCTCATATCCTCTTTTGTTACCCATCCCGATATCGAGTATTCCATCGTCCATGCCGTTACATGTTGTAATCATGGTACGTATCCATTTTGACATGTTACCCAAACCTAAACAATGTTTTTTTTTTTTTTTTTTTTTGGCTAACGAACTACTGTTAAACTAAGTGATAAAATGTGAAAACTTAGACTTAAATTGTTAGAGGTCATCTCAATTCGACCCGGCAAAGCTATAACCTTCTTGATATGTTACCAAACCAATTCGACATGGCCCTTTTTTCATCATTAGTAATTAATTTTACGTGATCATACCTCTTAATATCTTAACCTTCTGTTGCAGCAGCCTGTACAACAACAAAAGAATAAAAAAAAAAAAAAAAAAAAAAAAAAAAAAAAAAAAAAAAAAATCTCGGTTATAAAGTATTCCAGATGCTTCTTATATGTAGATGAATAATCTAATACTCATGATAAAACGTATAACACATCAAAGCATCAAAAAATAAACCAAGATGTTGTACCGTGCTAGTGTCGATAAGATCGTTCACATACTTTCATCTATAAGCATAAAGTAAACACACATTTCATAATATAAACAATAATTGTCGTTAAATCTCTAATGTCATCTATTAACGCAAGTTTACTCACCATTGATATAGGCGGCGACCGATAGCACGAAGTCCTTTGCTCCATCCTCATACACTTGCCTTGTGGATCAATCACAGCTGGAAAACATGTGTACATAAATCAAATGCCATAAGTAATATATAACACATCAATAATTGATATCACAATTCCATAAAAGCTGCCATGGCTGCGTTAGTATAAACGCCTCGCCATGATAAGGCCGTTCTCACACGTCGAACAATTTCCCCAACATAAGTTAAAGCGAAACGATTTCCTACTCATATAGTACACCAACAACAATTTCACAGAGGCAGAACAACCAACATTACTGCATTAATACAAAACCCCCACAAGAAACATCCATTGTCACACTTTGAGCAATTTCAGTAATATAACTTGGAACCAAACAACTTGATTAATTCTAGAATCACCCTATGTAACAACAAATTCCGTCAAAAGAGTATTTTTTTCTAAACCAAAAATCCAATCTTTTTATATACACATATTAAATCCCAATTTAAAAAAGATAAACACAAAATTGCACACCTGACTTCGAAGCAACGCAAGAGAAATCCGAATAACCATCATCTTCATTACAACACGCAGTCACCGACGTCCACCCAAACCACAAACACAATCAAACCCTAATCTTGATTAATAATAAAAATCAAAACTTTAAACAAATTAGAAAGCAATACCCATGTGACAAACGTACGCATCTGGTGCAAAATGATCAACCAAGATGGTAGGACATCACCATATCACCGCCACCGTGGATGTTCCAGCGCAATCATTTGGCGTCCGGTGTATGTGTGTGGAAACTTCTGGGTAAAGTGGATGATGGAAATTGTGAACCGACTAATAGTATTATTAGTTATTTTAGATCTGTTCTGAGTCGGTGGTGGATGATGGGTAGATTTGATGAAGATGAAGCGTATAGAAGAATTCTTGTGTCATTAACTGCTGAATTGAAACTGCCGATTTCATTGTTTCAATTCAATAGTTTCCTTAATTCGTTTGACAAGGGCAAAATGGGCATTGACCAAAATTTCAGTTTTCACTTTTCCACTTTGACCAAAAACTCTTTATAAGTAGTATAGATGAGAAACAAGGCATAGTTAACAATTTATTAAGCTTGTCTATTTATATAATCTTTATCGTTTAGTATAAAAACATTAATTGGTATTTTACTCCTAGTTTTATGACTTTATCGTTTAATCTAACATTAACCTTGTAAAAAATTGTTTTATTTGTTTTTTAGGGAGGAAGTCATATAATTTATTAGACGGTGGCGATACCTCATTCACGTATATAATACGGAGTACTTTGGTAATCCAATCAACTATTGACATTGGCATGAATGGGCAGCAGCTAAGGAATTCTTACCATCCAACCAAAACATTCTCTGTCCCTCACTAGTCGATTCCAACCAGTAAATTAATAAACATGACCAAAATTAAACTTGTAAATCTTATTACAATAAAAAGAGCCATTTACTTTTTGTTATTAATTCATGTATATACTAATTGCAATAACACAACATTAACATTTGAATTTTGGGAAGAAAAATAAAATAATATATATATATATATATATATATATATATATATATATATATATATATATATATATATATATATATATATAGGGGAGCTTTATTTTCAGAACCCTGTTAAGTGCGGGAACTGCGAGAACTCCAATTTTGCATTAGAAAACATGCATGTTCATATAAAGTAAGAAAACATACATGTTTTATATGAACATGCATGTTTTCTAATGCATAATTGGAGTTCTCGCAGTTCCCGCACTTAACAGGGTTCTAAAAATAAAATCATTTTGCATTGATTTGTTGCACTTAACAGGTTTTTATATGAACAAGTATGTTATGCATGTATGTGTATTAAGGTGTATATAAGAAAACATGCATGTTTTATATGAACATGCATGTTTTCTAATGCAAAATTAGAGTTCTCGCAGTTCCCGCACTTAACAGGGTTCTGAAAATAAAGATACACTATATATATATATATATTATATATATATATATATATATATATATATATATATATAGAGAGAGAGAGAGAGTATCAAATGAGCTGATGAATGTTACAAGAATCAGTTTGATTTATTTATCTAATGAGCTGATGAATTAAACATATTTCACTCTTCATAAGCCGAACACAGCTTATTGATAAACGAGTTATATGTTGTTGAACCGTACACTATCCAAAACATGTTTTTTAACCCAATCTTAAATTGCTTTTTGTAGTGTTAAATTCGGACCGTGTATTGTGCATGTCGAAAAACATAAAATGTCAATGTATAAAACTTAAAAAATGGATTGAATTCATAACGAGCCTTGATATCGAGATAAATTATCATTAGAGCATCTCTTATTATTATAGTAAATATTAAAAGTTACTAAATTATAAAAACTAAGGTGGATCCACCTTGGCTTGATTCAGCCATGGATTATCTTAAACAAGTCCTTTTAATTTATTTTATCATTATTTAAGTATATTAAACATAAACATGTTACCTAAAGACGTACTAAATCATAAATTGTACGAGTCGAATAAGATGAAAAAATCTCTTATGATGCATGTGAGTATACAAGACCGCTTGTCACCTCATTCAAAAAAATAAGTTTCAATAGTTATCTTTTCAATTTTCATAAATGAATGCTCGTGTAGAACTTTAAGAAAATTACAAGAAAACGGGGTATGGATAGACCTACCCACCGGGTAGTTTACCCAGATGAGATGTCATTCAGTCATTGAGAGAGAAAGAACAAAAACATTAATTGTGTTTTTATTGCTTTTATGCCACATATTACAAACAAGCATTAATTTTGTTTTTAGTCAGTGGGTAATTTACCCACTAGGTAGGTTAAGTTTTCTGTAATAAAACGTTGTTGACAGTCATTCTATTTCTGTCACCACTTAATCTTATCGGTAAAAGAAAAGAAATAAACTTACCATGGTTAGATAAATTGACGGTCAACTTTATTCTTTCTTTTTGAATGAGTGGAGAGTTATTAAAGGCAACTTACCTTTGTTAAAATGAAAATTTAAACTACGTATTAACTAGCCATAACTACCGTTAGATATATTATTTTTAGCAAGAGACAATTTCCAAAAAAAAAAAGGATAGAGAAGAAAAACCACCGAATTAATTACTACTAGTAATATTGCTTGAAACATTATTTTTTTTAAAATTTGTTTCTACTATTTTCTTGTCTTATATGGGTGGCATTGTTCTATAAATGACTCCACACCCTTCTCTCTCTAAACTCCCCCCACAAGTTTTCATATTTTCACACATTCAACACTCAAGAAAATGGATGAATTCTCATCATTATGGCCTTATCATGAGGTTGGTTTTGATTCATTTCTTTTTTATTTGGTTACATATATGAGGATTTGCCATTGTTTTTGTGGCAAAAAATGGCTGGTTTTAATGCCATTTTATAGAGTTTATGTAATGGTTTACTACTAATGGAGCTCAAAATTTGAGTTTTCTCTAGTGGAATTTGCTGGTTTAGTCAAATATATGCATTTCTTGCAAAGTTTTAAGGTTTATGAAGTTGTGGTTAATCTACTACCTTTGTCTAAATGGATTTTTCAAGATTTTGATTATTGTTGATTGAAAACATTTCAAATTTAGTTAGCAAGAAAATAACAATTCTATGTTAATTAGAGTTCAACTTTTAGGAAATGTTTGTCTTGCTTAATTTTAAAACTTTTGATATTCTTTACACACTCTCTGTTTTTTAGATCATATTTTAACCATTTTGATATAGATTTCAAGTTTATTCATATGGGTTTTGCTATAATGTCAATTAATTGCAATTTGTTATTGCCTTTCAAAAAAAAAAAAAAAAATTGCAATTTGTTATTGATTTGAGTTCTATTGTGATTTTGGTCGTATTTAGTACATAAGAATTTGTTTGTTCTTCATATTCTAGTTGAAACCATTAATGGTGATACATATGTAGGCTTGTTATATTAGTCTCATTAATGTGTTTTATTTGTGTTTTTGTGCTAAAAGATTCATATGAGTTAATTGTGTATAGGTAATTCTTAATTTTTGCAACAGGTTTTGCATGTTTTACCATGATATTCATGCAGTAATTCTTTGTACAGAGTAGTAGTACTGTTATTATTATTACTATATGGAATACAAGAAATAAAGTGTCAACTTTTTCTTGGCTTTTTTGGACATCTTTTACATTTCACATCAAATTTACTATTCATGCAGTGTTAAAAAAGTAGTCTTTTTGCTTATTGTAGTCTTTGTTGATGTTGATTTATAAAACCAATTCCATATTATTACACAACTTTTAATATTTTTATTATAAATGTCATTTTTACCACATCAAGATTTTTGTTTGATCGATATTTGGTCTGCCTCTAGGTGGTATAAGGGGTCTAGGGATCTGATCTTTGGTCCCATTATCTTTTTCATAGTCAGTTTAAACATCAAGCATGTTAGAAGATATATATATATATATATATATTTTTTTTTTTTTTTTTTTTTTTTTTTTTTTAAGGATATTGAAACTAAATGATTTTGTTTATGTGTTTACAGAACATTGACGAACTCAAACAGAAACTTCTGTACACAACACTTGAGTTGGAGGCAGTGAAAGCCGATACAAGTGAAGAAATTAAAAGGAACTCGGACTATATGAAGCAAATGTATCAACTTTTAAAAGTTGCTTGTCAAGAAAGAGATGAAGCAAGAGATCAACTTCAAAAGCTAATTAGCAAGATTATGCCTTCAAATGACCAACAAACATTTAACGGCACAAACCCGTTAACTCCTAATTGTTTCGTGGGTGATCAATATCAACAAGGCCCGTTGATGATTCCCACTAAGGCAAATTCAAGTATTACTGAATCAAATAGTCTCTCGGATGCTTATAATCATAGCTCGTCTCCTGTTGAATCGCTTTTTGACCCCATTTCATCTCCTGAGTTTTCGAACATTAATGTTGAAACTCCATATGTGCAAGATTATACTCAAATAGGCGGTTTCTCAAATAGTTTAAATGGTTCTTCCAACATGCCAAAAGTGGATGAAGCTACTATGGTGATGGAACACATGATTAAAGGCAAGACTTTACCAGAAAAAGGAAAGTTACTACAAGCAGTGCAGGAAGCGGGCCCACTTTTGCAAACACTGATGGTTGCTGGCCCGCTTCCTAGGTGGCGGAATCCTCCACCACTCCAAACATTCAACATCCCGCAAATGGCAGTTGGAGTTGATCAAGTCACATCAGCCCAAAGACAAAGTGTAGGGAACCCAAATAAGTTTCTAAATTCACCAATGATGATGTTGAAACAATCACAACCGTATGCGGAAATGGCTTGTTCTTCTCAAATGATGGTCACTGGTGGCGTTAGTGGTGGCGGAGTTTTGAGTTTTGGTGATGTTAATTTTGGTAGTAATTTTCAAGGGAGGATGTTAGGAGGTTGCCCTGGTGTTAATACTTTTGGCACCATTGGAAAGAGGCAAAGGTTACATTAAGAACTGAAATTTTTTATATTTTTTGTAAAGGGTTTTGACATATGATGGGGTGTATATGGTGAATTGGTGATAATCCTGTTTTTGGATTTTGATTCAAGGACAGTGATTTTAATTTATGGTTTTAAGCTAGTTTACATTATGTCAAATTTTATAATTAATCTATAATTGTTACAATCATTAACTTCAAGAATCTTGATAATGATCCAAAACTTCATGTATAAATATGTTTTTATTTGTTTTGTCTTTTATTAGTGCCCGCATAAGCCATGTTTAAGTTCAGTAAAAGAATACCGTTTATTCTCCATTGCATGTGATGAATGCGAAATAGGTGAGTCTAATACATTTATTTATACTTTTAACATATTATCGATCTTGTCTCATTTTCAGAACAAAACTCATATTAACATCCAAATTTGCTACACCCACATAAAAAGTATTCACAAAAACAATCCACTCGCTGAAGTATCAGCGGGTGATTGGTTTTTTGTGGGATCCACATCTCACAAAAACAAATCACCCGCGACACCTCAGTGAGTGAATTGTTTTTGTGGATACTTTTATTTGGATGTATCATTGCTTGTTAACATCAAGTAATGAGCTATAAGGCTAGCTAGCTAGAAAACTAGAATGAATTATATTTTGTTATAATCCAAACATGTATACAATATAAGCAGCATGAAATTAAGTTTTATAGATCTATATTTGGCACATCTTTGAAGTCTAAAGCACCTGGTATATCAGATCCATATATATGACCCATCTTTGTTCTTTTAGTTTCTAAGTACCTTCTATTCTCATTTGTAATCGGTGTCATTACAGGAACTCGTTCAACTATTGCCAAACCGTAGCCTTTAAGTCCAGTAAACTTCGCCGGATTGTTAGTCATTAATCTCATTGTCTGAACTCCAATGTCTCTTAGCATCTGCCAAAATTAAATCAGTCATTAAGATATACTAAGCCATATACTCGACCCTATAATGACTAGTTTAACTGTTCTGAAACTAACCTGGGCTCCAATTCCATATTCGCGTGAGTCGGGAGCAAAACCAAGCTCCAGATTGGCTTCTACTGTGTCATGACCAAGATCTTGCAAGTTGTACGCACTTAACTTGTGTCCTAATCCTATACCTCTACCTTCATGTCCTCGAAGATAAATTAGGGCTCCCCTGCCAGATTCCTCGATCATTTCCATAGCCAACGCTAATTGGTTGCCACAATCACAACGACCTGACCCAAATATGTCTCCAGTCAAGCATTCTGAGTGAACCCTTACTAACACATCACGCCCATTTCCAATATCTCCCTGTTTAATAAGAAAAATTAAACCACTTGGTGTGAGTAGATGGCTAATTCCAACTCATTATGTTATGAATTAGTAAACTCGGGTTACTTATTTCTAACAAGTCAAATGGGTCAAGTTACAACATTAACTAAAGGAGAAACGGGCTAAAAGTTGCCCAAAATGTACTTTTAATGCATACAAACTAAATCACTTTAAACGATATTTAACACAGATTATATATGGAAAATAAGACAGCATTTGGACAAGAAGTGATATGGTTCAACCCAACACGACCCAGTCTATTTTGATGCGAAAAGACCCATTTTGAACTAAAACCATTTTAGGCCAGTTCATTTTTCCACCCACACTGGAAAAGAGTACATTTTTGTACCTTGACTACGGCTATATGCTCAGTTCCATCTAGTTTTGATCGGTAGCAGTAAGCTTCAAACAAACCCCATGTTGTTGGTAGCCTAGAAACCGCGACTCTTTCAACTAGTCTTTCTCGTTTCCTCCTATATCTACAATTTTAAGAAAACATATTAGAGCGAGCACGCTCTAGAGCACATATACAACAACTAGGATTGTTGTCTATTGATGGGATCACAACCTATACTAGAATTCAGTAAGCTCGACATTAGTTTCAAGTGCATAGCATAGATATATATTACTGATAGAAAATACTTTTGTGTCTTTATGTCCATGCCACAAATGCAAAGAGTTGATAGATTGGCAAAAAACTTTACCTAATTAAATCAGTTATCAATACAAGCGGGATGTCGTGATCAAGTGCTAGCTTTCTTAAATTGTTCAGTGGCGCGATAGAACCATCCTCTGGATTAACAATAGTCGAAAGAACAGAAACTGGATCAAGACCGGCGAGCTTGACAAGATCAACAGATGCCTCAGTGTGACCCGCACGTCTCAAAACCCCACCGTTCCTATACTTTAAAGGAAAAACATGTCCAGGTCTTCTAAAACTTCCAGGCCCAGAAGTAGGAGAACCTAAAGCAAGAATTGTTTTCGCTCTATCTGAAGATGATACTCCCGTTGATGTATCAATTGCATCCTAAACAACACAATATGAGCTACATAATTTCACAAATAATTGTTAAACAAATTTAGTTATTACAAATGGTTATGAGATTATACCACGGTGATTGTGAAAGATGGAGCAGCAGAGTTGTGTTCGTTTTCTGGTGACATTAATGGGAGATTTAATCTTTCGAGATCTTCGGATGTCATGCCTACTGATATGATACCCGAGCCGTGTCTCATTAAGAACCCAATGGTTTCTGGAGTTGTGAAAGATGCTCCGAATACTATGTTTCCTTCGATATCACCATTTTCATCATCAACAACGATCACAAACTTTTAGGATTTGCATCAACAAGCATAAACACAAGTTAAGCTTATTGAAATCATAGTGTTTAAGACTGCACCTTTTAAAAGTAATTATCTGATACTAAACAAATCAATTCAACAAGACTCGCAGAAGTGCTACTATTACTGCTTGAACAATTTTCATTATTTATGAATCTGAATGTTACCCATGAGCTTGTTGTCGGTAATTTTTAACGTGGCCTCAAAAACTGACCCCATACAGAATCAGAATCAGTTTAGTAAGCCCAAAGATTAGAGAGTAGTTATTTGCTTACTGAAAGACAATTATTAGATTAGTTATCTGCATCAACAAGCATAAAGAACTTCGAATGTTTTCAAGTTAGAGTGTTTGACATTGATGTTTAACAGGAATGAATACATTAACAATATACTGGTGCATGAGATAGTGTTTAGACATTAGATTTCATTTACTTTAGTGTTTGAGAAATTATCATATTTAACCATTTACATGTATAATTATGGTTATCAGGTACTCAGGATCAACCTTTCCAAGACGAAGAGTGGCAAGAGCATCCTCGACAGACGAGAAGCCATCCGTTGGGCAATCAGGGTCACCATCCGTATCACTAACAAAAAAATCAACTGTTTCTGGAGTTATCTCAGCTTCAACTGTTTTAAAACTTTCTGAAGTATCCTTCTCATCCGCGTTTGAACCAAAAACATCGAAAACTGACCCATTCTCACTGCCACCAATATTTCCTAGTCCCCTGCAAGCTAAATTCTGCAGCTTGGTGGCAGAAAATAGTGGTAGCTTAAGAGGTGCATAATTTGTTAAGTGTCTAGTTGTAGTGGAAAATGGCGGGAAGAGTGGATGGTGAAACAAGACCGAGTCCATCGTGATGATGACGTGGGTGGTGGTTAATGGTGGTGGACTGATGGTTGCCAAAAGAACTACCTCTTGTTATGGATTTGGTTTGTATGTAGCGTAGCTTGTTTAATTTGTTTTCTTTATGACTTTATCTAAAAAAATGTTGGACTTATGTTATAGTATGTACTATGTATGTTTTCATTATCCATTTTATATGGATATGGTATTTGTAACTTGGAATATGGAAATGGAATAATGAAAAACTTGGTTGAGGTATCGACATGACAACGCATTTTAGATGACTGTCCATTGTAACGTTTGTTTAAACGATATTTGTAATATGTATTATGTCAAATGTAAACTGAAATGACCTCATAGCAAGGAAGTGTACAACCTTTGACACGAGACTTCTTGAGCATATTAGATGAGAAATGAATACAAATTATATGTCAAGCATTTTGTTCTTATAAATGAAAGTGAATGTAACAAAGGCACATACAAAACTTACATGATTTATTTAAAATCACTATTATGATTTTTGTATGTATCAAAGGACTGCCGCCACATTCACATCTTTGGTCATCTTGTAATCAAGACATACAAAATCACTTTTACAAATAATAATTATAAGCAAAATTTAAGAATAATCCAAGGCATTTGGCCTAGTAGTATATACGAGTTGTTACCAAGAGTTGTGAGTTCAAGGCTTGTCGGAGATATTATATTGTGCAATGATAAATGATTTTCGTTTTCTATTTGTTAAAGACCTAACGAATTTTTTGACATGAACAACTGAAGTATATGGACAGGTAAAAGCCCAACCTGTTGAAGATTAGTCTGTTCCGAGTATAATCCAAGTGGGCTTAGAAATATAAACTAATCTGGCCTCTTTCTGCTCTAGACACATGTTAGACTTTTAGTCTAAGCTCATACATTTTTTAAGGAACTTCTCGACATCAAAACGGTGTTAGTAGATCCATAATAGTGGATTTACCTTTGTAAAAAAAAAAAAAAAAAAAAAAAAAAAAAAAAAAAACACCTATAATAGTGGATTTGAATAATTGTTGTTGTAACATATTGAACGGACTAAATCTAGTCAGATAATTTGGAGTGTCTAAAGGTGTATTTGTTTCATCAAGATGTTTTTTTTTTATCTGAATCTGACTTCTACATCTTACTGGTAAAAGGTGGTTGTAAAGTCTGAATCTGAATAAAATAATATTGCTGATTTTTTATAATTGTTTGAATAATTTTAATTGTCTGTTTTTTTAAGTATATATTAAATTATAGCAATACGATTAATAAGTATCTTGAATAAATCTTTGAAGATGAATATTTGAAAAAAAAAAATTCAATCTTGAAATTCACAAACACATGATTTCGGTTCACACTTTGTCAACAAACAAGTTATGGTTAACAATCTTTCTCGAGTTATGATTAACACTTTGGGCCAAATGTTTACCTACACAAAATTATACTTAGCCCACAATTAATACATAAAAGTTAACAATCAATAAACTCTAAAACATGGGCCTAATTGTTTATGAGTCCAGAAGAAATATAGCCTAAATATAGTTAACCTTGAATGTAGGGGTGTTCATCGGTTCGGTTATCGGGTTATTCGGTTTATTCGGTTCGGTTTGTTCGGTTAATTTTTTTTGGTCAAACCGAAAACCGAACCCCTATAACTAAAAACTGAACCGAATAACCCGAATTACATAATTTTAATTATTTTTTCATTTAATTATATATATTTTTAAAACAAAATTTATTTCAAGCTTAAATAATGTTATATTTATATTAAAAAAGACTTTTAGTGATTATTTTATATATAAATACATAAATATATATATATATATATATATATATATATATATATATATATATATATATATATATATATATATATATATATATATATATATTTATTTATATTTTCGGTTTTCGGTTCGGTTTTCGGTTTTCATTGTCAAACCCATATCCAAACCGATAACAAAATATTTAGTTCGGTTCGGTTCGATTTTGACCAATTCGGTTCGGTTACGAATTCGGTTCAATTTTTTTCGGTTCGGTTCGGTTTCGGTTGTCGTGAATATTACCCGATCCATGAACACCCCTACCTGAATGCATGTATAGAATACTAAACAAATGCAACCCTAAACCCGCGCTACACTTATCTCAATATGCAGCCATCACTTTTTTCACTTTCTCAAACCAAAACAGTCCCCTAAATCTATTTTGTTCTCTCTCGTTGAAAACAAAAAACCAAATCCTTGTTCTTCAAATTCAAACAAGAACTATCACAAATCACTATAACACACTTTTCTTTTTCTTGACTCATTAAAATAAGGTTATAGTTTACAAAAGTCACTAAAGTTCCATCAAAATTTGTCCTAAGGAAACAAAGTTTCATTTTGTTCACTTAGGTTACTGAACTTTCGGTAAGCATACATTTCAAAAATTCAGTGTTAGTCCGAGTAATCTGGATGTATATTTTTTGATAAGTTCAGTAATCTGAGTGAACAAAATTCAAAGTTCAATAACCTGAACATTCACTTACAAAGTTTCAAAGTTCAATAACCTAGAAGTACAAAATGAAACTTTGTTTCTTTTGGACAAATTTTAGTGAAACTTTAGTGACTTCCGTGTACCATAACCCCATTAAAATAATGTAACGAAGAACACAACTCACGAGAACAAGTCTTTGATATTTGTTCTTTAACCACACGAAAATCAGAACTAAACTGAAATAAGCACAACTCGCAACACACCATATTAAATCGACAAAACATTGATCACACGACATAAGGTCAAGACAATACTTATGGCCACATATCAAAATTTAAAAATTGTATAACACTTATGAACACATATAAGCTATTAAAAGATGTTAAAGTTTAAAACACACCAGCCTTCAACAGAAAATACCAAACCATTTTTAACTTCACACCAAAATCTCCCAATTATTTTTAATTTATAAATAATAAAAACCTAATAAAAAGTTAAGGTTTATAAACTTACTATTCGGAATAGGGATCAACCTCTTACATGCGATCGAAGCTTTGCGTGTGTAATCTTCTTCCTCTCTCAATTCTGAAATTTGGCAACAATATGTGTTATGACTTTGTATCTAGGGTTATAAATAAAGTGATGATCGTTGTACACGTGTTTTTTCAGGACAATGTTTTTCAGACACACATATTAATACTAGAACGGTACACGCGCAATGCGGCGGCGGGTACCTGTGACTATATTTTGCGTTATTCGGTTGCACATTTAGTTGTTTTTATGCTTTATAAGTAGAGATGGTTAAGACAAATAATTTTAGTTTGAACAACTAACCTACTTCCTAACCAACCTACTTCCTAACCAATTAATTTTGAAATCCTTCCATAATAAGCAAATAAAAATCTGAATTTTAAGTCTTTCCAATTATAGAATAGTGTCAAATGCATTATATAGTAGTATAGATGAGATAAAGAAAAATGTTTTCAGCCAAAGTTATCATCATACATTAAACGACGTCGTTTCAAGGAGCCCAAAGAGCAGGGAAAAAAAAACGACGTCGTTTTGGAGCCTTGCTAAACGGCGTCGTTTCTGACGGTATTTTCATATTTTGACTTTATTTAAGTCATGCTTTAAAAAAACGTTTAGACTTTACCATGGATACTAAGACGCGAGACTTGGCCATTCGGTCAACGTTATCCTATAACGTCATTATTGACAGTTGAATTAACGGTGATATAAGCCCTCAATTTGCGCCCATAATTTACCTTTATTATAAGGGTCTTGCTAACGAAAGCCCTAATAGTTGTCATTAAGAGACATTATTTTATTACAATTATTTGTAAGAATAAAATTCAATCAATCACAATCAAGTATTAATTGTGTATTCACTATATCCTAAATTGTCTTCACTTTTTTCAGAATTATCACCCAATCAGAAAAATTCATAAATAATGTTGTAATAAAAATTATTTGCTTAATGACTGTCATTAGTTAAACCCATATTATAAACATCAATTCTGCCACGTACAAATTATACATTAACCAAAACGCAAAATACTGCCGGCACACAGTAATAATTAGTTTGGTACCCGCGCGTTGCTGCGGGAATGTTGTGTTTAATCTAAACTCGAAACGAAACGGTTGTAATTTTTTTTTTTAATAATTTTTTTGAAAGACTAACTATGCAAAAGATCGATAACCGTGAGTACTATTTTTATAAATAATTTATGGAATAATATAGTTTTTTACATAAAAGCCTCTAAAGTTATCGGAATTTTGCAAAGTTAGTCCTTAGGGACTAACTATGTAATTTATCGTTAATGCAGGGACTGTTTTTTAAATTTGGTAAGGAAGTCTGTACTGTAGATAGCACTATGTCCCTGAAATTATTAGGTCGTTGCAAATTTAATCCATAACTGTTAGGTAACGACCGTTAAGGACTAACTTTGCAATTGATCTATAACGTCAGGTGCTAAAAGTGTCAAAAAAGCATGTTTACTGTAGAAACAACTGTAGCAGCTACAGTGTTTGCTACAGTAACCTCTTATCCTTTAGTATATATATATATATATATATATATATACTCCCTCCGTCCTAAATTATAAGTCTATTTTTAAATTTTTTGTTGTCCCAAAATCTTTGTCCACCTTTTTATTTTAACCAATCAAAATTCATTTTAGTGGAGAAAGAAGAAATTTGATTGGTGAATAGTGTGGTTAGTGAGAATTTCTTAAACTTTGTGCAAATTAAAAGTGAACTTATAATTTGTGACGGAGAGAGTATAATTTTAGTTACGAGAAATGAAAATCGTTCCGACATAAAAAACGTAAAACGGACGGAAAGGCGTGACACCCATCATTTAAAAAACAATAGAATAGAAAACAAATCAGCTCACTTTCTAGCTCACTTTTCCACGCACACAAAGTCACACAAACAATTAAAATAAAACAAAAGATCGCCGGTATAAACAAGGAGGAGACAATCTCGCCGGTGTTGCCGTCATACAACACAATAATAATTACAAATAATAATAAAAACCCCTTAAACGCTACGTTGTTGTTGTGTTTCATTTTTATACATTTTTTTTTTCACTCATCTTTAGGGTTTATCAGTGATAAAAATTATAGCGATGAGTGAATTAGGTGGTGGAGTAGATGTTGTTAAAGAGAATAAGCTGTTAAAAGGTACTTTTGCTGTTGCTGGGATCATGTCTACTCTTGTTATCTATGGCGTTTTACAGGTAATTCATTTTTATCTAGATGTAATTAATCTGATTAAAATGAGAAATAGGTGTGATTTATGGGAAAAATGAGGGTTTAAATGTGTTATATAGCTGCAAGGATAATGGTTACATTTTATGATTCTATAAAGTTGGATGCTTTAGGGTTTGTTGATTAAAATGTGATTATCTGTTTATTGGTAACCTTATATAAGCCGAAAACTTTCAAAATAACCCCGAAAAAGTGTGCTTATGAACATATTCCGAAAACCACATCCAGGGACGGAACCAGGGGGTATGGATTTTTTGATGTAGTGTTAATTTTTGGAAAAAACATTGATTTTTCCTAAATGCATCTTAAAGGCACCCGGTCCATCGAAATGTGTTTCTAGTACTATTTGGTTAGTATACTTACAAATAAAAAATATAACATAAAAGGCACCCGGTCATATTTGGTCCTGGTTCCGTCCCTGACCACATAAGCCATAAGCCCGCTATATAAAATTAAACAAACAACCCCTTACAACAATTAACCAGTTTTGACTTTTGACGGTATTTGGGGTTGCTTGTTCAAAATGTATAATTGCGAGTGAAATTAGCTGTTTCTACTTTTTCACACACCGTTTCAGTAAGGAGATAAATTCTTTTATTAAGCATTCCCATACTCCTATTTGAACTCGTTGAATTAATGTGGGTGTTTGCTTTTACCGAATTATTCGTTGTTGATGATGTTTATTCCTCTTAAAATGTTTCATTTGGTAAATTGAATAATCTTTGGTTTACAAAACATGCAGTATTTCGAAATGTGGCTTGTGACATAAAAATCTAATGCATTTGGAAAATGTGAGTGGTTGAGTTGATGAAGCTTAAACCACAATAATTGTAAAAAGAAACGCAAATGATTTGGTTGAGTTTAGATAGACGTTGTGGAAAGGAGGTTTGAATTGAATGTAACAGCTGCAAGGATAATTCTTTGATTGCCTGCATTTGTTAATTCAAGGAGTTGGATCCTTTGATTATAACTATTTGGTTTAGAATTGGCATAATGATTGTTTGTATATGGTTAATAGAAGGTATGTAAGGTTTGTATGGATGGATCATGTAGGAAGCAGCGTTCATTTGTGTTCTTCTCCATGTTAAGATGTTTCATTTAGGGCTGAGCATCAGGATCTGAAAACTGAACCGACCTGGTCCGTCTGAACTGAACCGAGCTACTTTCCTCGGATCGAGTATTTATGGTGTTTCGGTTTTGTTTTGTTTCGATCTTCGACTCGAAACATTATAAAAACAACATTTGTCACAGAGAACCGAGGTGACCCGGTCATAACAGAACCAACCAAGCTACTTTTGGTTCGGTCCTTGGTTTGACGATTTATGCTAGTTTGGTTCGGTTCAGGTGGAACCGGTTCGATTTGGTTTCCATCTGATGCACAGCCCTAGTTTCATTTACTAAATTGGATAACTTAGGTTGAGAATATAGGCAATATTGAAAAATAGGGCTTATTATATGCAATCCCAATGCATTTGAAAAGTCTACTTATAAAATTCACGTAGTGACATAAAGGTTTAGACTGCAAGATTGGAACTTGTATACAACTTTCTGAATTTTTTATATCAGTAGCTAGGAACCCGATGATGTTCAAGAGTCAAGACCTCTTTATGTGACATAATATTACAAGCTAAACAACTACTGAAGCAAAATAAAAGGTGTTTGTCACATGTCCCTTTTGTGTGAAGATTGAGTAATACAACTTTTTTTTTTGAATTTTTATCTGCAGGAGAAGATTATGAGAGTTCCATATGGTTCAAACCAAGAATTTTTCAGACATTCATTATTTCTTGTTTTCTGTAACCGCATTACCACCTCTGCAGTATCTGCAGTCTTTTTACTGGTGAGTGATGATTCCTTGTAGAACTTGATTTTACCATCATTTTTTGATCAAATAAAAATAAACATGTAAGTTTAATATAACTGGTGTAGGTGGTTGTGTTACAATGTGTATTCGCTGTCTAAAGCTGTAATAATCTGCTGTTCAAGTGGTTGACAGACTTTTATTTTCTAAGATTGTAAATTATAAAATGACTAGAAGTACATGTATGTGAATAATGGAGATATGTCTTGTGAGATTGAGTAGATCTATATCAAATTATGTATAAAGATTGGGTAAATAGCCAGCTTCATTCTACCCTTTGATAATCAGTGGCTATTGCAGCTAGGATGAAACTGCTTATTTGATTCATAAATAATCAGAATAGAATCTGTTTGTCCAAACATCAGAAACTGATTATCTTAATATTTTATGGAAAAGTTTATAGATCTTTATTATTTGCTTACCTTTTGTTTTTATTGCAGACGAGTAAAAAGGCCTTGGATCCTGTTGCTCCCGTTTACAAGTATTGTGTTGTATCAATATCTAACATACTAACCACAACATGTCAATATGAGGTCACATGGTCTTTACACTCAATTCTAATTCAGTCATAAAAAGTTCTTTGCTCTGTGTGCTTCAAATGAGCTGCATATTAACATTATTGTCTTCTATTTCATTTCCAGGCTCTTAAATATGTTAGCTTTCCTGTTCAGACCCTAGCCAAGTGTGCCAAAATGATACCCGTTATGGTAAGTTTGGCATGTACTTATTAGCATCTAGCACTCTCCAAATAAAAATTATTAACCACTGACTAATTGGTAAAAACTGTTTCAATGAAATTAATCATTGTTTTGAGGGTGTTTGGATCTGCATTTATATTAATTAGAGCAATTTAAATCTGGAATAATCAATTTTGAGTGCATGTGTAAATGAAGTAAGAAAAGCGTCTTGGATAACCAGCTAAGTAGTTGCTGAATTAAGCTGATTATTGAGATAAATGCAAATCTACGTATCTCCTCCTACCGTTAATCAACTAATTTTTGTTCCTGGTTCTAAACATTTAAGAATTGAGATCACGCATCCATAATACTCCCTTGATCGTGTAATCTCTAGTGCTGTAAATGCAATGGAGTTCACTTTGACGAGTTTATGAAATTACCTGTCATTTTTTTTATATTAGAATTCACTGAAGTGACTTCTTACATGATTCTTTTGTGTGCAGATTTGGGGAACCATAATTATGCAAAAGAAGTACAAAGGGCCAGACTATTTTTTGGCTGTACTTGTTACCCTTGGATGTTCATTATTTATTCTATTTCCGGTAAATACTTGAGTCCCCTGCAATGAATATAATTTCACTTCAAGTTTGTAACAAGTTCGTTAAACTTTAAAATATACAAAGAATGAATGATAAGATATGTTTGTTACAATTATAGGGAGCAAGCGAGTTAAGTCCTTATCGCAAAGGAAGGGAGAGTACAGTGTGGGGTGTCTCTTTGATGATTGGTTATCTAGGGTATGACTTACTTCCTTTATATATCCATGCCACTTAACACATGATGAAACCAGTTCAAGTATGAAAAAAATGTTTAGGTGTTTCGATGTGTGTTCTAAAAGGAATCACTGCGTACTTAAGAGTTAATAGATAGGCAATTTTTGGATCTTTCACAGTCATCATTTTTGAAAGTGGTCATCGTGACTTTAAGAATTAGATAATTACTTGCTTAAATATATGGGCAGTTAGAATCATCATCACCTAAACACTCTTACCTAGCTATTGCAACTTCAAATCGCCATAGTAATAGTTTAAAGAAAGATCCAAACCTTCTAAATACATAAAAAAGTGAAAGGATTGAAAATATAGCCTGAACGGGTAATCAAGGAATTTGGTGGGTATATTTGGTTTGTATGTGGTAACGTAAAGATTGTCTATCCCAACTTTACCTTGATTGTTCCTTTGTTTTTCTCAGGTTTGATGGTTTTACTAGTACGTTTCAAGATAAATTATTTAAAGGATATGATATGGGAATTTACAATCAGATTTTCTACACTACTTTGTGTTCTTGTATACTCAGCTTGACTGGTAAGTATCAACAACTTGACCTCTTTAGACTAAGTAATTCGTTTATCTAATTCTTTTGTTATTCTTTCTGTTGTTAGGTCTAATCCTTCAGGGCAATCTTCTCATGGCAATTGATTTTGTATCTCGCCACAAGGATTGTTTCTTTGATATTGCATTGCTTTCAACTGTAAGTCAAGTTACTTTCTTGTCTAGTAGGAGAATTTTTGGGTCAAAGTCAGTTTTGCTATTTGATTATGTATTTGAACATTAGGGATTTGGTTGCTTGTTAAATTGATAATAAAAACCCGGACATAATGATTTTACATTGACAAAGTACGTGCTTTGGTGTAGTAAAACTTGATAGCTGCATCATGTAAGTTTAGTGTTTTAAGCACGAAAATTGGCTATGAAAATAGAAGATATCATGTCACTATCTGCATCTGTTCTGATAGTGTTAAAGCCTTTAATTTCTGTTTTAAATTAAAGGGATGTTTGGATATATGTTTAACTCAAAGTATTATGACTTCAATTCTGCTTATTGGGGTAAACGTGTTTATGTTTTCCTTAGTTGTTTAAGGCTGAAATGATGTAAAAAACTGGTTCGAGAGTTTAATGGAAACTTGCATACTTATACCCTAGCTACACTCAATCGATTGGGGGTGTTTGGATGCCTGTTTTGCCAATGATTATATGTTGTCAAATAGTCAGCTGTATGATTATGAGTTGTAGGAGACAGTATTGGGATCTTTTTGCTGTTTCAAGCTGTAGTATAATAATGATTTATGTTTTTTTTTTTTTTTTTTTTTCCTAATAAGTTTCTCATATTTGGTTAATAAAGGGTAATTAGGTTTTCTTTGCCTTTAGATAACAGTTCCGTCGTGGCTATTATGGAACTGACTATCCAAAAATTGTCATATAGATCATTTGATAATTGGAAGAAAAATTGTTTATTTAAACAATACAAACCGATAATCATTTTCAAATGCAAATCCAAACCCCACCAATATATTTCTATAGATCATTTGATAATCTTGTTCTGATTCTTATGATTGTCGTATATTGGTTGAATGCAGGTTGCAACCGCCAGCCAATTCTTCATATCTTACACAATTCGTACTTTCGGAGCTCTTACATTTGCCACCATAATGACCACTAGACAAGTAAACAGAAGTTTTTATAATTTCTCTTCATATCCCAACTCTCGAATAACTCATATTTCTGATAAAGTAATTTGTATTTTGTAGTTAGTGAGCATTCTACTGTCTTGTGTGTGGTTTGGTCACCCCCTTAGCGTGGAACAATGCATTGGAGCGGTAAGTATTCTTTTACACTAGAGGTGGCGATTTTGACCCTTAAACACAAAAATTACCGGAGAAACGTGGCAAGCAGATCGAAAGTCGCTTAAAAGCTTTTTCTAGTGTATATAACCTCGTAACTGGTTCATTCAAAGATACAAATTGTTATGGTTTTCGTAACCATAATTAACAGTGGTTCTTTATAACTTCTTTTTAAATAGGGCAGAAGTGTTGGTTATTGTATATAAACCTGTCTTTGACCTGATACCCAACTTATTTATCTTGCCAGTTTGCCACCTTTAGTTTATACCCTCTTCTCCCTTTTTATAAACTGAAACACAATTCTAAACATCTTTCTGCAGGTGATTGTGTTTGGATCTCTTTACGCGAGGGTTTTCTTGAAAAGCAAATCCGAAAAGCCATTACCCTCGGTACACAAGTCAGACGAAGAAGCAACTGTCCCGTTGAAGGTGATCCAGTGATATACAAACTGGTCTTCTGTTAGGATATGGGAGAAGATTTTGGATATGCTTATGGTTGATGATCTATAGAATTTGCAATTCAATTTTTTGCTGATGTTGCCAAAGGAATACTGTTTTTTCTAACCACGGTGGTCTAGTGTTAAAAGGGGTCAAATGCATGTGACTATCACCCTACAATGTGATAGGTCTCGAGTTAAAATTCTGTTAGGTGCAAACAACTCTGAATTGATCACGCCAACCTTCCCAAAAAATGAGAGGGCTTTACCCTGTTTAAGTTTGTTCGGCGGTGGTCTTAGTTCCTGTGAATTAGTCGGCCAAAAGATCGAAAACTATACCAAAAAAATGTTTTTCTTTTGAATTTTCTGGACCATAGAAATTTAGGTGCAGCCTCTAATTATAGTCGGTTTTTTGTTGGTTTTTTTCTTTTCCTTTTGAGTTAGATATGGAACATGAGGCCTAAAAGTAATTTATCTTTTTACTTTATTTCACATTGTTAATTAAACTGGGCGAATACATGTAGGTGAGTAGGCCCTACTACATGCCTAGAAAACACTGATCCCTTTGCGACTAATGGGTTAAATTTCAGGTCGCAAAACACTCTTCGCAAGAGTTAAATGTGTCTATAGTTAGGGTTTCACGTCTCATTTGCCTATTTCTTTGTTAAAAATCGATTATTACTTACTAGACGAGTATCTATGATAGCAACGAGATCTTATAATGACATATAATTATAGTGATATTTTAGGTACACAAAACATTTGACCAAAATATCATTATAAGTATACGCCGTTATAAAATTATGTTGATATGCACGATTACTCGTCTAGTTTATAAAACTATGTATTAATTTCGTTTAAAAGAATTTTACAAACGTACACTCATACATACATGTACAACTGTACAAACATGCTTAGTCAAATCATTTACTACATAATTTTAATAGTTTTCTTAATTAGTTTTAAGTTTTCAAGATTCTTGACTTTTTAAGAAATGAGATACACACATTGTATGCCGTATAGATTGGTTTGCTTTAATGTTTAAGAGATTAGCCCAAGAACTGAATGCATCAACCAATATCATTGTATGATCTACAATGCGGTTACTTAAAACGTATAAGCAAGTTTCTAACTAAACATGCAACACTAATCGTAATAATAGTGATCAAGTCTTGAGTTTATGTGTACCAAACCTACAAAATTATATGTTCATCTGCCTTGATTGACAAATCAAAATAAAGAAGATTGTTAAATTGTCCATATATTCAAATGCCAGAGCAGATTTCAAGGGAGGCGTGTTATTCTTCTTATGACTGATGAAGGCATGAGACTAATGCTTGTTAGCCAATGCTGCTGGTATCGTGGTGAGGAGTATTGACTCTTTTATAACTGATGAAGGCATGAGGCTAATGTTTGTTAGCTGACGTTGCGGGTATCGTGGCGAGGAGTATTGACGACGCTAATTAGTTGCAAATGGTTAAACCATAAATTAACTTGAATTTGAAGAAACTATTATTAAAAGGGTAAAAGCTAAAAATACTTTATGTATAACCCATATAATTCATTATGTTTTCTCAACTCATAAACCATTCATTATACACCATCTTTAAGGGTAATTTGGTCATTTCTTTCATATTCATCTTGTACATCTCAACTCCTGCAAAACACCAAGAATTTTGACTAAAAAACCCAACTTGATTGACAAAAATAAAAACATATGAATGTGTGTGGGAGCAACAACCATGCTCTGTTTTTATTATAAAACACATAAGAGAGCTCGATGTGGGACTTGATTCGTCCGCCAAAGGGACCAAACACGGACCAACGACGTGTGTACTGCACTGTTGGTTCCCGCCGTTCATCCGCCATCTAGCATATAGCCGGTGGAATCACTCACGCCATTAGTCCTTTATTCCATTTATCTTCAAAAAAATGTCACAACAAAACACCGACCATTTGCTACTTAACATCATATTTCATTCAGCTTCCGAGTCCACTAATTCAAGTTTTTCGTCACCTGCTACACCATCATCTGCCATGTAGAACCGTAGAGGGGGGGGGGGGTGAATACGGTTTCTTAGGCTTTTAAGACGTTTAAAAACTTTAAGCCTCAAAGAAAACCAAGTGGTTGTATAATCAATCCAAACAACCACAAGTACAATCAAAGTATGTGGCTTACCAAGCTTTCTTCTTTCATCATCATTAAGATCCATATGTGGCTTTTTCACCAACAACTTTGTTTCCGAGTCTTCCACCATAAACTCAAAGTTGCCATTTTGGATGATTTCCCACAAATCAAGATCTTTGGACCTAACATAGGTCTCAAATCGGGTTTTCCAATAGCAAAACCCATCGGTTTCTAGAAAAGGTGGTCTTTGCATAGAACACCCCTCAACATAGTTCTCTTGAGCCATGGATCAATACTCTACTTTACACAAAACCTTAGTTAGGATTTTAGATTTTTGGGAAAGAAGTTTTTGACTTAAAACGACTTCTCGAGAAGGCTTTAACGCTAAAAAACTTGAGTATACCGCTCTGATACCAATTGTAGAACCGTAGAGGGGGGGGGGGGTTGATGAGGCGAAAAATGAACCACTTTTAGGGGGTCATTTAAGCTCGAAATTGAATTTATTTGATCAAATATTGTCCTAAATCGTTCCTTTTGTGATTTTAGGTACTTTGGGAGAGAAATCTGGAAAAGGAAGCAATTCGGACATTTTTGGAGCATAAAAGTGAAGAAAACACCAAAGTCTTAATTTTCCTTGCTGGGAACAGTAGGTGACGGCGTCAAGAAGGAAATTCTGACGGCGTCAAGAGTAATTTCCATGACGACCCAGTACAGAATTGAAGGCGTCACGAGGTAGAGCGTCAAGAGTAAAATACGTGACGGCCTGGAAAATGCTATAACGTGACGGCGTCAAAAGTAGATCAAGGCAGTCTGAGAAGTATTTTGGCGGTGAGATGACGGCGTCACCAATTTGGTCTTGACGCCGTCAGCCTCAATTTCCTATATATAGTTTTCTAATTTTCATTCATAAAGGAGAGAAGTTTTGGAGAAACCCTAAGGCCAAACTTAGTATGAATTTTACAGGTTTTTCAAGGGTTCTCAGCCCTTGAACCCTTTCATGTGTAATTGAGATAAGTATTCTTTTAATTCAATCAACATGTCTATGTGTTGGTTGTCTATATCTTGTTCTTGTCTTAATTCCATCATGCTAGGCTAGATCTATCTTGTGTTTGCTTGGATCTAATAAAACCTAGATGTTAATTATGTGTTGATTACTTGTTTATGGTTGTATTGGATGAATGATTTCGATGTTAGGCTTAAGAAAACTGGCAGATCTCCAAATGGTAACATGCTTGAACGTCTTAGGAAACATGAACTGACGTGCACTAGGTTTTATTAGTTGTATTTAATGCATGAGTAAATTCTAATGATCCCATGTTAGGAGCTTCTTAGCCGGCTCGACATAGGAGTGAAGTAGGCACTCATAGGATTGGGGAATTAAGTGCGCCACCCCATGAATGGTATTAAAGAATACAATCCGTCATCCACGCAACTATAACAAGTAATTAACGTGTAAAAGATATCTAGGGAGTAGTGAAATCTAAGTAAACACAACTTCTCCACTTATTGCTCACAACCTTAGTTTAATTTAGTTTATTTTCATTTCTAGTATTTTATTTTGATTGCATCTTTAGTATTGGGTTAGTTGACTAGCAACTAATTCCGCCCAAATACTTCAAACCCCGAGATTTTTACTTGCTTTCTAAAAAATATAAAAATACAAAAATAATCATCCCTCATCTTTAGAACTAGTATTTAGGTTTTCTAATCCTAGCGACACTATTCCTAGCTGAACGATCAATCCCCCGGTACTTGTCACTATACTATACTACAACGATCAGGTACACTGCCTGGTGAGGGTTGTAAGCTTCTCGAGATCCCTTGAGAGGTAAAGCCTGGTGCGATTCCCACGTATCAAGTTTTTGGCGCCGCAGCCCGGGGAATAGTTATTGTCTAGGTTAGAATCTCTTTTTATTAGATCTACTCATTAGATTCCTTTTTAGTGAGATTTTCATTTTCATTTTATTAGCTTTCTCGTAGTCTATCTTTTCTTTGTGCTTTGTTCGTAAAAACCTTTCCATTGACTCTTCCGTTCACCATTATGGAGAACGTGAATCCACCAAGTCCGACACTAGAGTTTTACCAGAAAAAATATAATTACACCAGTTTGGATATACCAAGATGGACGAATGAAATGAGGCGGACAGGATCTTATATTGATTTTATTGAGTACCTAGAGAAAAGAGGCCAAGTGCATAAGACTTTTAAAGAATTCACCTTAGGAGCTCCATCAACCCCTCAAAATGCCTCACTTAGTGAAACCTATGCACCATATGAGCCTTCACCTAGGATAGTTTCGTATGAGCCACCTAGCTGCATGTCATGGTTGGGCACTACCATAATACAGGATGAACACATAGGTGACCTTGATATGATGGAGGATTTAGCCGAACATGATCACATTGATAAAAAAAGCCTAGGTTTTATGATCGATGATGATGAATCTCAAGAAACACATGATGAATCTTTTGGGCAATTTGTATATAGTAGTCAGAATACTGAGGATGATCCTTATGATTCAGATATAGAAGTTGAGATGCCTAGAGAAGCACGTGAGATACTTGGGAAAATGTTAGGGTTAGATTATAATAAAACACATGTTGAGGATACAGGTGATCGTGACATAGGGAGAGATGAAGTAAATAACATAAGCTCACCAGATACCCCACAAGTCCTACCATCATTTGAGGCACACACATCGCCCGTGACTTACCCGGAAGAAGTAGGAGAGACTATAGGAACCAATTGAGGTAGAACCCTTAAACCAAACACAACTAGAGGATATATATTTGAATACTTATAATGATAACCTTACTCTTAGTTCTAGGGAAGTTCCTAGTTTTGATGAACCGGAGCCTCAACCAAAACCGTTACCTAATCTTCCATCCTTGGATGAAAATTTAGGAATTGAAATAGGTTCCGATCCACCCATCAAACCATATAGTCCAGGTAGTCTTGGGATAAAGGTAGTAGACTCTAAGCCTTGTAGAGAGGAAGCTGACACAAGAGTGGAAAATGACCTAACATGCTTACATCACCCATTTATGACTGATCGCAAGAAACATTATGGGTTTAAACCGGGTTTATTAGGTCAAGATGGATCCCCAACTAGTAATCTCTTGAAGTTGATTGAAAATGATCCCTTTTTAGGAGAGAATCTTAATCCACCCATTAACCCGATTGAATTAGGTAAGGTTATGATGATTGGAGCACACCACTTTGAGCATATAATTCATCCACCACTCTTTCCTCACGAGGCATATTTCCTCCCTAAGGGTGTGTATCGCTACTTCCACCCGCACTTAATCCTAAGTGTGGGGAAAACCTCCCCTATTTCCGTTAAATAAGGGTAGAGTCAGGCTTGTGACTCGAACAAACACAAGCGCTTCTTGGGAGGCAACCCATGCTTTGTGTGACTTTAATTTTGTTTGTTTGTTATTTGCTTCCGTATGCATGCTTTATTTTTATTGTTGGTAGATCATGTTTCTAAACTAAATAGTGGAAATACTTTACTTTGTTGTTTGGCCTAGTCTTAACTCCACCTAAAGGTATTTTTGCAAAAGATAAGTGTAAGGGGAAACCCCAAATATGTTTTCAAGAAACAAACCGATCATGATTCTCCACAATATTAAATGAACATGTATATTCGTATTTGTTAGAGTCAAATGCTTGTATCGAGTCATAATGAAGTTTTGCAGGATTTTCCAGGAAGTAGGACCAAGTTTTTCCAGAAATTTTCCGGAAACTTAACATAAGAATTTCTGCAGGTCACTTCTGACGGCGTCACAAGTTAACTCTTGACGGCGTCACATGTAAAAATCTGGAAATTTTACCGGTTTTGTTTTTCTAACGGAGTCTTATAGTTTTTGTGAATTATTAAGTTTTATAATCTCCAGGAAATCTGCAAACTTCATTCCACAAGCACTATATCTTATTTTGTTTTCTAGGATTTAGTAACTTATATAGGTTGCCGCCGATTTTATGCGAGGTTGTCTTGTCTATTTTCTCAGGATTCACAGGTTATGTATGACAAGAAGATGATTTATATTCTGGAATGGAAGCTTTGATTGTTCATTTTCTTGGAGGAAGATTTAACCTGGCCACCTTATTATCCATACCGAGCGAATCAGGGGAGTATTTGATTTCATTCTTTTTACTTTTTCACTTTTACATTCTTTACTTGAACATTGGGGACAATGTTCATCTTAAGTGTAAGGGGAGGGTAAAATGATGATACCTTACATGTACACTTTCGCTTGAGTTTGTTTTGTTTAATGGTAGATGTGTAATAAAACTATGAGAAATACTTGTTAGTGTAATTTTAGCACCAAATTTAAATTTTTTTACAACATTTAGGAGTGAAACTTTAGCCATAGCAAGTGTCTCATGGATAGGAGATTGTATGACTAGCACACAACCGTACTTTCAGAAAAATTTTCCACCCAAATATGTGAGGTTCGCCTTTAGATTTGATAGGAAAAACATTTACTATTAGTGCTTATGAGTGTACCGGTAGCATTTAGATTCTAGAACTTGCGTTAGTGATGCATCCCGAGACCGCTAGTGAGACTACATTCGTGCAGTAGGATTTACTACATGATAAGAGGCATTAGGATCACCATTTTGTTAAACCCGTATCATAATTACTTGACCATTTAAGTCATATTACTTGGCTAGTTAAGTCAACTAATTTTTCCCACACCCTTAGCGTTGTACTCATTTTTAGAACACGAAACCCCTAGTACACCCCTCCGAGCCTATCTTTTCATTTCTAACTTTAAGCATTTTACTTAAAGGAAGAATTTGTTACACCCCAATTAAATGTACACCCAAATCGCCTTAGCCTTCCGTGTATGCGCTCATCTTTAGTGCATTATTGTTATTTGTTAAACCCTAAGTTAACTTTCTAATTGATTACATGGTTGCTAAGTCGAGTCATATCCTTGTACATATTGTTTTGAGACGATTGGGACTCATGGGTAAAGTACTTATTTTATGGAGTAATGGGGAAGAACATCATTTATTACCACCATATGTACGTTAATCTTAAAAGTGCTCCATGTGTTTTAATTTTCTTGATTCGAGTCATTAGATTAGTTTATTGTAAAGTATGTAAAAATTCAAGTGTAAGGGGAATGTTCATTCCCTATGATGTATTATTTTGGATGGTAGGGTAAGAGTGTATGCAAAAAAAAAAAATCGAAAAAATCAAGAAAAAGAAAAGAAAAAAAATAGAAAAAGAAAAGAGAAAAAACATACGGACTACTATCCCTTTTTATTCTATGTTCATTTTATGTTTTTGTTATTTTTCATTTATTAGCTTAAGTCGAGTCTAGTCTTGGCTTAGCAACGCCATATTGTACATGTAATTAACCAAGATTGTTAACTCGCCACCAGTAAAACTTCCTTTATCCAACAAAACCGTGTATTTCATATCCCTACACCTAACGTTACAACCCTTTAAAAGACCTCTTTGATAGTTTATCCTAGGTGCTTACGCCATGTGGTGGAGGTTTGATCCTTTCCCAAGCCTATGGTAATCTATTTTGCTATGACAGGTAGTGAGAGATATCTTCCGTTTCTATATTGTAATTTATACTTTATTACACCCGAGAGATGTGAGTATCTAAACACTATTTCTGAGGTGCTAGTGTATGACCTCCATGCTTGTCTTTGGTCTTTAGTGGAACGATTATTTGTTGTAATTACTTTTATATTAGTGTTAAATGACCCCTAACTTGTATTTTGACTAGAGTAAAAGCGCATTTGCTTGAGGACAAGCAAATCTCAAGTGTAAGGGTATATGATGAGGCGAAAAATGAACCACTTTTAGGGGGTCATTTAAGCCCGGAATTGAATTTATTTAATCAAATATTGCCCTAAATCGTTCCTTTTGTGATTTCAGGTACTTTGGGAGAGAAATCTGGAAAAGGAAGCAATTCGGACGTTTTTGGAGCATAAAAGTGAAGAAAACGCCAAAGTCTTAGTTTTCCTTGCTGGGAACAGTAGGTGACGGGGTCAAGAAGGAAATTCTGACGGCGTCAAGAGTAATTTCCATGACGACCCAGTACAGAATTGAAGGCGTCACGAGGTAGAGCGTCAAGAGTAAAATACGTGACGGCCTGGAAAATGCTATAACGTGACGGCGTCAAAAGTAGATCAAGGCAGTCCGAGAAGTATTTTGGCGGCGAGATGACGGCGTCACCAATTTGGTCTTGACGCCGTCAGCCTCAATTTCCTATATATAGTTTTCTAATTTTCATTCATAAAAGAGAGAAGTTTTGGAGAAACCCTAAGGCCGAACTTAGTACGAATTTTACAGGTTTTTCAAGGGTTCTCAGCCCTTGAACCCTTTCATGTGTAATTGAGATAAGTATTCTTTTAATTCAATCAATATGTCTATGTGTTGGTTGTCTATATCTTGTTCTTGTCTTAATTCCATCATGCTAGGCTAGATCTATCTTGTGTTTGCTTGGATCTAATGAAACCTAGATGTTAATTATGTGTTGATTACTTGTTTATGGTTGTATTGGATGAATGATTTCGATGTTAGGCTTAAGAAAACTGGCAGATCTCCAAATGGTAACATGCTTGAACGTCTTAGGAAACATGAACTGATGTGCACTAGGTTTTATTAGTTGTATTTAATGCATGAGTAAATTCTAATGATCCCATGTTAGGAGCTTCTTAGCCGGCTCGACATAGGAGTGAAGTAGGCACTCATAGGATTGGGGAATTAAGTGCGCCACCCCATGAATGGTATTAAAGAATACAATCCGTCATCCACGCAACTATAACAAGTAATTAACGTGTAAAAGATATCTAGGGAGTAGTGAAATCTAAGTAAACACAACTTCTCCACTTATTGCTCACAACCTTAGTTTAATTTAGTTTATTTTTATTTCTAGTATTTTATTTTGATTGCATCTTTAGTTGACTAGCAACTAATTCCGCCCAAATCCTTCAAACCCCGAGATTTTTACTTGCTTTCTAAAAAATATAAAAATACAAAAATAATCATCCCTCATCTTTAGAACTAGTATTTAGGTTTTTTAATACTAGCGACACTATTCCTAGCTGAACGATCAATCCCCCGGTACTTGTCACTATACTATACTACAACGATCAGGTACACTGCCTGGTGGGGGTTGTAAGCTTCTCGAGATCCCTTGAGAGGTAAAGCCTGGTGCGATTCCCACGTATCAGGGGTGAATACAGTTTCTTAGGCTTTTAAGACGTTTAAAAACTTTAATCCTCAAAGAAAACCAAGTGGTTGTATAATCAATCCAAACAACCACAAGTACAATCAAAGTATGTAAACCGAGTAATGAAAGACACCACGATATATACTGGTTCGGGATGGGGGGTTTATACCATCCGTACGTCCAGTTGCGAATCCGCGACTCTGATACTATTCACTAGTATAATCCTTTCGGTGGACTACAAACCGTTACAATTCACTCCACCAATATTCACTAATATTGATGCTCACAAAGAAGGAGTTACTCTCACGGTATTCCGCCCTCGGAAACCACCCAAAAGAATCTCACGATTCGACTTTACCTAAGGGTCACCAAGACCACTACCAAGACTTCCCACCGGAAGTATCAAACCCCAACTAGATCCCCAATGATCTAGGCTTGGTCACCAAGACACAAGACTTCCCTTACAAACAATTGAATGAATGAATGAATGTTCAATCAAGTCCTAACCTAACCTAGAGACTCAATTGTAATAGAAAGGGTATAAGAAAGAAGAACCTCTACACAATCACAAGAGTGGATTAGGTTCTTGTGATTCTTCCCTTGCAAAGATATGTGTTCTTTTAAAGATGTTAGTATGAAAATCAAGAACACAAAATTAGAGATAGAGAGATAGAGAGATTTGAGAGTGTTTAGAGAGAAAGAATCTAGAGAGAAAGAATAATGGCAAGGGGTGAGGAATACAAGAGGCAAGGGTGGTATTTATAGGCCAAGACCCAATCTTGGGAAAAATTTACCGAGGCCGGCGCGTCACCCGCGCGTCAACGCGCGGGCAGCGCGCCAGGACTCTGTCTCAAGTTTTCCCCAAAACTTGGGTATTGGACCTTGTAAATACCTATCCTTGCTAAACCCCCAATTGTACTTCACACTAAACCTTAACATTAATCAATCTAAGGTTTACCAACTCAAATAGCCAATTTGGAAATCATTTGTGAAGTGTTTAAAGAGAAATCAAATTTCCAAGGGTTTAAAGTGTAGATAGGGTAATTTGGAAGGGGTATAAGTGTATCTCCTCACATAGCATAGAAAAGAGAGAAAGAATATGCCAAGGAATATTTCAATGCTTGGGGGGAAGAATGAGATGGACGGTTGAGATGAAATGGTTTGAATTGGATGGCTAGGATCAAAGGGAGCCTCCCTTGGCTTTCAAACAATTTGGCATGCGGTGAATGTGGATGGTTGAGATGATCTCATTTGAAATGGATGGTTAGGATCAAACATGCCTAGGTTAGGGTTGAGAAAGGATATTTCAAGGAAAATGCTTTACTTGGGGGGAGGGGAAGGGGAAATCAATGGTTGAGATGGTTTTGGTTTGAATTCAATGGTTGAGATCAAGCACATGTGGTGGCATAGATAGGAGAGATTGGATGGATGGTTGAGATGAGTTTAGTTTGAATTCAATGGTTGAGATCAAGCCCATGTGATGATATAGAGATGAGGGATTGGATGGATGGTTGTGATGTGTTGTAATTTGAAATCAATGGCTTGGATGAAAGGAGCCATATTAGGGTTTCAAACAATTCCCCATGTGTTGAAAATAAAGGGTTGAGATGTGTTGTAAGGGAATGGATGGTTTAGATGTAGTGTGTAAGGGAATATGTAAGGGTGTAAGAGATTGTGTAAGAGAATATTTGATTTGGATATGATTGGTTTTGTATTTAGTATAAATGGGATTAAGAGAGGATTAAGGGATAATCTAATTGTCATTAAGAAGAAAAGGTTTAGATAATTAAGATTATAGGTTGAGAAAATCATAGGTTACTTATAAGTTCAGGTAACACAACGTCGAGAATCCATGGTTTCATATCTCGTGACTTTCCACGACTCGACGTTCTCAACTAATACCTTGGTTCAAACAAGTTAAGTGCTTTGCCTTGATGTAAAGCATAACCCAAGTGGGAAAGGATGCGTTTACGCAAAGTGACCTTTGACTTACTTTGACCAATAAGGGAGTAAACCCGTTACGTAATTAGAGAAGACGTAAGCACGGGATATGAGCATATGGATGCTTCAACACGATGTCACGTGAAATATATAAGCTCCCTAAGTTTAGAAAAGCCTTGGCTAGAGGCGATAGTTAGAAAACATGAGTTGGCGTTTTCCCGTAAATGGGTGTTCTAAAAGTGGGATCTCTCAAGTCTCAACACTCGTTTCGAGTGTTCTCAATTAAGTACATAACATATTCATACCTGTATTGAAAGATCCACATTTGTCGGGTAAGGGGAAAGCCGACTTTCAAAATTCGTCCGGAACCATACAGACTCTTGGCGCGTCACCCGCGTGTTGACGCGCGGGCAGCGCGCCAGGAACAGACATTGGCTCCGGCGATTTTGAGCTAACGTTTGTTTTATGTTGTTTCGATGGTTTGTTTGTCATCATTAAAACATAAAGAGATCTTGATCATGTTGCCTCAACATGCCAGTTCTTTTCTAATCCAACAACCGCAAAACCCGATGCCTTCATACCCTCAATATGCAAGCCAAAACCCAATGCCATCTAATTCACAATACCCGCAAAACTCGCAAAAACCGCTAAACCGCAAAACTCGATGCCATAATATCTACAACCCCTTTCGCACTACAAATGAACCAAGATCACTATAACCAAATGACTTTTTTTTGCAAAACAACAACAATACTTCAACCAAATAAATATAGGTAATTCTTCACAACCAACACAAATGATGACACGTTTTGATTACGAAGCTACCTCCCCGGCAACGGCGCCAAATTTTGATTGATCTCAAACGGTCAACTAAGTTGAACAGGTGATGGTCAACCAAGTCAAATGTCTAAAACCAACTACCCAAGGAGTACAGTGTATTCCCGGGCCGTTATGTCCCTGCGAGGTAAGCAATTGTAATTAAAAACGTTCAAAGTAATCGGGTGATTTAACAGAAGGATCAGGAATTTGGTTATTATGATTAAACTACGAGATTATGATTGAGAATGGCTTAGAAATACTATTGGAACAATTACTGATGATCAGATAACCTAGAAACGTAAGTTAACCTAAAAACGCGCAAAATAAAAAGTGAAACGTGAGCAAATAAAGTACTACGAAGGTGAAAATGATATTTTTACAATCCTAATGTAATAAGAAAATTTTTAGAAAATCAAAATTATGTTTACCACTATTTAATTAATTACTATTAATTAATTACTAATTATTAATTACTTTTTAATTAACTAAATTACACTAATTATTAATTAAATATGAAAATTAACTAGAAAAATGAAAATTAAATTTAGAAAAATCAAAAATATTATAAAACTAATTTTAAAACAGAAAACCTATTTTTTATACTTTTTAATTATTAAATATTAATTAAAACTAATTATTTAATTAATTTAAATTAAACTAAATTATAAAAAATACTAAATGAACAAGAAAAATCTGAAAAAATTCCTAAAATTGTTTTAAGTTAAGCCTAAGAAAAATTTAAAAATGAGAAGTGCTTATAAATAAGCAGAAAAATAAGCCAAATGGCTTAAATAGAAGCTATCACTTTATTTATATTTGGTTTTTTCTAAATTTTCTTTCACAAAACTGATTATCTACTGAATTTAACTAACTTTTATGAAGGCGCATTTGGTGGAACTCAAAAATAAGCTGTGTGTTAAGCAAAAAGCCAAACAGTGAGCTAATTGGCTTATATAAGAGGTCTTAAGCTTGAAACAAGCCACACAGATCACTCAGGCCAGAAAATAAGTTATAAACAGCTTATGTGTGCTTAGAAAGAGCTAAAATGATAATGAAGTTCAACTGAATTAGGCCAATTAGCCAAATAAGCAATTCCAAAATCAATTCAGGCTAAACAGGCCTTGAGGGGCAACTGCAGCCCAGGATGGGGCCCACAGGAGTGACTTGAAGGCCAAGTGAAAAGGAAATATGGAAAGGGGACCTGAGTGGCTTTCCAAAGAGCTCACAAGCTCAAGATAAGCTCAAGTAGTGAAGGAGCTAGGGGCTTGTGAAGTTGGTTCAGTTCACTGACTTGGGATGACCAATCAATGGTGAGGTTATTGAGTTCAAGTGAGATTATGTGAAATAAGCATTTAACCAAATAAGCTCATGAGCATGAACCACAAGCAGACACAAACACAAACAATCACAAACAACATAATATAACTACAAACAATAATTACAAAGGCTATGATCAAGCAGACATCAAAATCAACACACTTAATTGCCACAGATGTGGCAGTGAAACAGAAGCAAATGAGCAACAAGAGGAGCAAAATAAGCACAACTAATAAGCAATACAGGCCAGACTAGATATGGATCAAACAAGACAGGCTACCAAGCTTTACAAATCACCAATTATCAAGAAAAATGGTCAATTAATGAACAAGATGTGACCCGAGGAAAAATGGGTCAAACTGGTTTATCTGGGTACAGGGCAAGCAAATGGCTAACAGGGTGATTTCAAGACCAATTAATGATGAGCAAACAAGTTTCAAGATCAAATTTTCTTTTGGATTCAGGTTCACAGGCAAGCAAAGAACACAAAACAGCAAGATTTATGTATTTCTAATCTATTTTGAACCATGTGTATGATCTAGAAAAAGTATCCATTTTGGCAGAATTGAAATTTGACTTTTTGCTTTTTGATGAAAGTTTGACTTATTTGGATTTTGATTAGTCCCAACTCTCTAAAAGTGATGTTATAACCTAATTTGAGTCTAAATTAAACAAACTAATCAAGCTTTAAACTGATTTGATGATCATGGGTCTCTCAAACCCCAACAGTTAACTGCTATAAAAAATCACAAGCAAATTTTTGACTTTTAAACAAATAGTAACTGATTTATATGACCATTCTAACCTATATGAACCCTAAGAAATTTGTTGCAACTAATCAGGACCACAGAAACATACAATGGCTCAGGCAAAACACAGATCCAAACATTCCTTTTTAATAAACTGTTTCGAAATATTCAATGCATAGGACTGATATGGACCATGGAGTTCATGCATAAGCACATATAATCATGAAGTGGACTGAGAGTAGCATCTAAATACCAATAACAACAAGTGCATACACATCAAGACTATACTCACATGAACTAATTGAATGCATATGAGCTTAGAATGAAATCAGCATACTTAAACTATTAAAAATCTACTTAAAATAAGATCAGACAGAGCAATGAAATAACAAACTAACAACCAAACATATCTTAAATCACTACTTATGAATCTCAGATGTAATGAGAAAATGCAAAATGGGACTTACAACTTGCACTCCAACTTAAACCAAAGAACCACAAGCACTCACAGCTCATTCCTAACACCCCCCCCCCCCATGGGGTTCTAAACCAGGGCCATCCCAAATAAACCCTGCTCCAAAGCTTCTCATCTTCTTCTTCATCATTTTTTAATTTTCTTTTTGTTTTTCTGAATTCTTTTTGCACTTTTGATTTTTACTTCTAAACTGAATTTTATTGTTTCTAAGTGCTTAAATATGCTTCTGGGAGCTTAAGTTTTCCTAAATGAGTCCAGAAAGAAACAAGCTACAAGTAATATCTAATTTGCTACTTTGAACTTTTGGAAATAAAATGAAATTTCATGAACTGATAGTAACTTGAAACTTGGCTTTTTTATTGATTGAAAACTTCAAATTACAACTGAGATTACAATTCCATTAACTAAATTAAACTTAGAAACATAAATTTAAAAATACATTAAAAGTAAGATCAAAACTACACACCCTGCTTCCAGGTATTCTTCTTCTTTTATACCCAGAAATTAGGGTTTCTGAGTGCCTCTTGGACCTTTCCCAGCTTAAACTTGAACCATAGGATCATACAACTTCAATCTTGGCCATTCAAACTTTTGGCGCCCAAACCATCTTTGTCTGCTTCTTGGATTTAATTGATGCCAGAAGGGTTATTTGGATTCTTGTGTTTGTTTGAGTTAGCAGGGGGGGGGGGGGGGGGGAATTGAGTGTGCAGGTGGTGAAGGAGGCTAGGGTGATGATGGTGTGTTGGAGTTTTGCAGGTAGTGGGAGGTGAGGTGGAAGAGGCGGAGTCAAAGGGGAGGGTTGACCGGTGTTTTATTATTAAAACGGAAGGGAGTATTTTGGGCTTGTGGAGCGGATGAGCCAAAGGGGTAATAAGGAGTGGGCTTGGGGTGATTTTATTGGATTGGAGTGGTATTGGATTTGCCAAATTTCAAACTGCAGGGACCAAACATGTAATTTTCTCAAACTTTTCACCCAAGGATCGTTTTTGATAACATTTGACTTTTCAATGCCTTGGGTTGACTTTTCTTTTATTTTAAACCTCCAGGGACTAGTTTTGACAATTTTTGAAACTTAAGAGACTGAAACTGCCAATTATGCAAACTTTGTTCGTTTTTCATTTGTTTTTAATCATTTTGCACCTAAAACATATAAAACACAGTTTTGGGATAATTTCTGTATTTTGATGCGTTTCTGAGTGTTTTTTGGATGTTTTGGCAGTTCAGATACGATAAAAATGATGAGTATTTACACACTCATCAATCCCCCACACTAAACTATTGCTAGTCCCTAGCAATCTTTTGAGAAAAACTTAATGGATTTGAAACTCTTTACCAAAAGCCATCACTTCTGGAGTAGCCAGATGTATCGATTCAAGTAAGAACTATGGTCCACCTGATAACCATGTGATTTTGAGCAAACCACCAGCTGTCAACGGATTTGATTTGTCTTTACCAAAAGCAGTTTGCTTCTGGACTAGCCAACTCTTGATGGAATAGTCAAAAGCTTGGTGAGCTGATTACCAATTATGGTTTTTCTACTGCCTTTACCACAAGCCATAATCTTGCGGGCTAGCCAACTCATTCACTTTTTATGGATATGGCGAGTTGATTTACCATACAATTTTGGGCAAATTGCAAGCCATCAACGGATTTGAGATATCTTTACCAAGAGCCGTTTGCTCCTGGATTAGCCAATCCTTCTGTCGTTTAGACACGGCGGACTGATTACCACAAAAATTTTGAAATAAAGTGAAAAATTTTTGAAAATTTTAGGCCAAAATGGGGGTACTTGAAAGTATTTTGTGATAAAATTATCTAGAATTCCCCCCCCCCCCACACACACACACTTAGAATTGAATATTGTCCTCAATATTCAAAGTCCCGGCTATTATGCCGAATCTATGAACGTAAAAAGATAATATCCTAAACTAACTGCGGAAAATATCGTTTTGCATTTTTCACTTTATTTATCTGTAAATACAATCACACATTTTTTTTTTTTGAACTTATATACATATATACATTTTCAAACAGCGGGGGTTTGGCCATTCCCCCACACTAAGATGGTAGAAAGTAGAAAGAAATCAGAGATACGGGTGAAAACCCGTATTGTGCTATTGTTTTTGTTCATCGAGTCGCTAGCTTGACTCGATCCTTGAATTTAATTATCCTTGGGGAAAGTTTGGAGATCCGGGACAACCATGGATGGTATGTCCTCTCCAAAGTAATGCTTCAAACGATGTCCATTCACTTTGAAATTAGGACCGTCATTTTGAGATAATTCGACGGTGCCATAAGGATAAACCTTAACGATAGTGAATGGACCAGTCCATCGGGTTTTGAGCTTTCCCGAGAAGATCTTGAGTCTAGAGTTGAAAAGAAGGACTCGATCACCAACGTTAAAAACGCGGTTCTTGATTTTTGAGTCGTGTATCTTCTTTGTCTTTTCCTTATAGATCAAAGAGTTCTCGTAAGCTTGATCACGAAGTTCATTTAATTCATTCAGTTGAACTTTCCGATGATCACCCGCAGTTTTGAGGTCAAAATTTGCATGCTTGAGGGCCCAATAGGCTTTATGCTCAAGCTCGATCGGAAGATGGCACGCTTTCCCGTACACAAGCTTGTAAGGCGTACACCCGATGGGTGTTTTGTAAGCCGTACGGAAAGCCCAAAGTGCATCATCTAATTTATTCGACCAAGATGCACAATTTTCACCAACGGTTCTTTCCAAGATTCTCTTAATGCCTCGATTGGAAACTTCTACTTGTCCACTTGTTTGAGGGTGGTACGCAGTAGAAAGACGGTGAGTTACACCATACTTTTGCATGACTTTATCAAATTTGTCATTGCAAAAATGCATACCACGATCACTAATTATAGCACGTAGAGTTCCAAATCGAGCAAAAAGAGCTTTCAATAACTTCACAACAACTCGGGCATCATTTGTGGGTAAAGCTTTCGCTTCAACCCATTTTGACAAATAGTCAACAGCCACGAGTATGTACTTATTTCCATGAGATGATGGAAATGGCCCCATAAAGTCGATGCCCCATACGTCAAATATTTCACAAACTTGGATTGCATTTTGTGGCATTTCATTTTTTTTGTGAAATATTCCCGTGACGTTGACAAGCGTCACAGGATTTGATCAATTCTTGGGCATCCTTATAAATCGTGGGCCAATAGAATCCCGAATCAAACACCTTTTTGGCGGTGTAATTTGGATTGTGGTGGCCCCCTGTGGGACCAGCATGGCAAGCCTTGAGCATTTCAGTGGCTTCTTGACCATATATACACCGCCGGATGACTTGATCCGCGCAGACTTTGAAAAGGTAGGGGTCGTCCCAGAAATAATGTTTCACATCTTTAAAAAACTTATTCTTTTGTTGGGACGACATCCCTTTTACAATAAAGTTACCCGCAAGGTAGTTTGCAAAATTGGAAAACCATGGGGTAACAGAATCTCCACGAAAGGCAACCGCATTGAGTGTCTCGAGAGAGAAGGTTTCATTAATTTCCTTCTTTTCGAAGACATCTTGGTGAGGGTTTTCCAAACGGGAGAGATGATCAGCAGCTAGGTTCTCAGCTCCTTTTTTATCATGAATTATGATATCAAATTTTTGCAGGAGGAGAACCCAACGAAGTAGTCTCGGCTTTGCATCTTGTTTTGCAAAAAGGTACTTCAAAGCCGAGTGATCTGTATACACTATGCTTTTGGTCAAGATCAAATATGACCGGAATTTTTCAAAGGCATACACCACAGCTAATAATTCTTTTTCAGTGGTGGTGTAATGACTTTGAGCCTCGGTCATCGTTTTGCTTGCATAGTGTATAGGCTGAAAGTGTTTAGACTTGTGTTGCCCCAAGACTGCCCCTATTGCATAATCACTAGCATCACACATAAGTTCAAAGGGCAAGTCCTAATCGGAGGCAACAAGAATTGGTGCCTCAGTAAGCTTTTTCTTTAGAGTTTCAAAAGCTTCTACGCACTCAGGTGAGAAGATAAAAGGAGCATCCTTTTCGAGGAGATGGGTCATAGGCCGGGCGATCTTGGAAAAATCTTAAATAAATCTATGATAGAAACCGGCATGACCCAAAAAGCTCCTAATACCTTTGACGGTAGTGGGATGAGGTAATTTTGCAATGACATCGATTTTGGCTTTGTCAACCTCAATCCCATTCTTTGAAAAAAGTCATCCATGAATACCTCCATTGTTTTTCCGATCATGTCGGAAAAGATTGACATCATGCACCTTTGGAACGTGCCAGGAGTGTTGCATAAACCAAAAGGCATGCGACGGTAGGCAAAGGTTCCATAAGGGCATGTGAAGGTAGTTTTTTCTTGATCCTGTGGATCAATGGGGATTTGAAAGTATCCCGAGAAACCATCGAGGAAACAATAGTACTCATTCCCCGCTAATCTCTCAAGCATTTGGTCCATGAAGGGTAGAGGAAAATGGTCTTTACGAGTGGCTTCATTTAGTTTTCTATAATCTATACATACACGCCACCCCGTAACCAAACGAGTTGGAATCAACTCGTTATCCTCATTGGTGACAACAGTTATGCCATCCTTCTTAGGAACACAATGAATGGGACTCACCCAAGGACTATCAGAAATAGGGTAAATCAATCCAGCATCAAGAAGTTTTAGAACTTCTTGTTTGATAACTTCGTGAATTTTTGGATTTACCCTCCTTTGATGTTGCACCGCGGGTTTGAAGTCATCCTCCTTCAAGATTTTGTGTGAACAAAATTCAGGGTTAATACCCTTGATATCGGAGAGTCTCCAAGCAATTGCTCGCTTGTGTGACTTCAGAACCTTTATGAGCGCGGTTTTCTCCTCATCTTTCAAGTCTTTGGCAATAATGACGGGTAATTTATCATCACCCTCCAAAAATGCATACTCAAGATGAGGAGGCAACTCTTTGAGCTCGACCTGAGGAGAATCATTAGTTTTTTCAACATATTTGATCTCCTCTTTATTAAGTGTTTGTGGTAGAACAGGAAGAGGAGAGGGATCTTTGTTTAGTAATTTCTCAAGCAGGAGAATATCCCTCTCGAGGTCAATCTCTTGGTTATCGATTCCATTGGGAATCGAATCACTTTTGAGAAAGGCCTCAATTTCTTCTAAGATGAAGTCACTTCCCTCAAACGGAGTGAGGGAAGGAGAAGAATTGGCAATGATGGGAGAAGATTGAGTGAGGTTTTCACTCGAAGAATCATCCATAAAACCTAAAACCTCTTGAGCGTACTCCTCAGAAGCAACATCAATGACATCGATTCGGTTAACCGATTCAGTGTCATAATTTGAGGAGTACCTCGAAGTTTGATCGAGGTTAAACGTTACTGCTTCATTACCAACACGAAGAGTTATTTCCTCTTCATGCACATCGATTAGAGCACGGCCCGTTCTCAGGAATCCTCTTCCAAGAATGAGAGGAACCATTGGATCAGCATCGAACTTAACAACAACGAAGTCAGCGGGGAAATGGAACTTTCCTACTTTCACGAATACGTCTTCAGCAATGCCGAGTGGACGAGAGATTGAACGGTCGGCAAGCTCAAGAGTCATGCATGTAGGAGTAAGTTCAGGAAGAGAGAGTTTCTCCCATACTGAGTGAGGCATCAGGTTGATGCTAGCGCCAAGATCGGCCAAGGCGAAGCATTCAACCATCCCAGGAAAAACACATGGAATGAGAAATCTCCCCCGGTCTCCAAGCTTCTTAGGAAGCTTCTTTAGAATAACTGCTGAGCAGTTTTCGTTCAATGGAGTTTTTGCCATTTCGTACAATTTTTCCTTGTTGCTTAACAAGTTCTTGATCATCGATGCAAATTTGGGCATCAGGATGATAGCATCCGCAAGGCTTACGTCAAAATGCAAATCTTGAAAGATTTGATAGAACTTATCCATTTGGTGACTAGCCTTTTCGTGGAGCTTTTGCTCATTAAGTCGTAATGGGTATGGTATTGAAGGTTTGGATTTAGGGTTCTCAACAGGAGTTATTGGTGGTTCAAATACAACTCCTGGTTTGGTCTTTGGAACAACCTGAGGGTGGACGTGTGCGGTACTTCGTGGGCTAGTAAATTGCACCTTGTCCTTGGTTGCCTCAGGTTCACTTTCCACTACTTTAGGAGGAAGAGAAGAAGTAGTAGGAAGTGGTGGTTCATCATAAGCTTTACCACTACGTGTGGTAATGGCTTTGAGTTCACCCTTAGGGTTGACAACTGTATTACCAGGAAGACCTCCCGAAGTATATGGTGGAGCGAGATGACTCATGAGACTAGCAAACATATTCTCAATCTTGTTTTGAGATTGATCAATTTTGTTGTTTGTTGCCATAAGCTCATTCTTCAGCTCGTTACCTTGCTTGGTTATTGAAGATTGAAATTCATTCTTCAAAGTTGAGATTTGATTCTGCATCGCCCTCATTTTGGTCTCATTAACTTTAATGTAGTTATTGAGCTCGTTAGGGAGAGGTTCTTAGTAACTAGGAGCTGAATACCCTTGATTACCCCTTTGGGGTGGGTATTGATTCACCGGGGCATGAGTTTGATTTTGCATATTATTACCCCTTGGTGGATTAGGATTAAACCTATTTGGATTTTGAGGAAATCCGGGTGGTCTACTTTGGTTGCTAGCGCGGTAGTTTGGTTCCACTTGAGGACGATATTGGTTACCTCCTTGGTTGGAACTTCCGGCTATTGCATTGACTTCAAATGGATTGCCTTCAGTGGCAGTGCAATTGTAATACGAATGTGGACCACCACAAGTGACACAAACTTCTACCTTTTTTATTTCAGCTTGAGGAGAAGGTTAAGAAGAAGAAACTTTCTTACTTTTGGCGAGAGCCAAAGCATGAATAGCTTCCGTGAGTTTGTCAAGTCTAGCATCGGTGCTAGATTGAGCCACGGGTGATGAGGTAGAAGGACTAACATTCACTTGAGAAACAACTGGCTTGCTTCGTGGAATGCGGACCTTAGACTTATTTTCAATGATCGCTAAAGCATCCTTTGTGGTTCGATTCAAGAAATTACCTCCCGCGGAGGAATTGAGAGAGTCTTGATCGAGTTGGCTCACACCATTGTAGAAAGTGTCAAGCTGCATGAGATCAGAAAAACCATGATGAGGGCATTTGTGAAGCAATTCCCTATAACGATCCCATGCTTCACTGAATGATTCATCAAATTTCTGTGTGAATTTCATGATCTCATTCTTGAGACTCGTGGTTTTGGAAGGAGGAAATAATTCATTCACGAACTTTTTTACCAAATCTTCCCATGTTACAATCGATCGAGGGGGTTGTTTATCAAGCCAAATCCGGGCAGCCCCATCGATGGAAAATGGAAAGAGAAGAAGTTTAATCGCCTCTTCAAGGACATTTTTCCATTTGATGGTTGATGTAATTTTGTTAAACCATCGAATGTGATCTTGAGGATCGTCCCTCTCAAAACCGTAGAATTGACGTGAGGTCACCAGATTTATCAATCCGGTCTTAAGCTCAAAATTCTCGGCCACGATGGCCGGAACAACGATAGCATCTCCGTAACCCTCAACGGGTGCTTGGAGAAGCTCGTTCATAGTTGGCTCAGCAGCCATGATAACGGAAGATGTGGGAACAGTACGGATCTCAGATTCGACTGTTGGTGCTGAACGTCTACGAGGTCTTCTAGGTTTTCTTACAAGCTCACATAATGGGCTCGTGGACCTAGAAGAACGAGTGCGCATGCAATAGGGATAAAACCAATCAAAACAAAATCGAGGCAAATCAACAGTGAACTTAAACCAATAATCACAAGTAAGTGGCTTCTTTAAGAAAGGTACACCACTCACAGGGATACAAAGGCAAGTTTTAAATTTTTGGTTTGGGAACTTATTATGTCCACACCCCCAGTTGGTAGGTGTTCTGCCTTGGTTTGCGACGGTTTATTTTTATGTAGAATTATTATTCACAAGAAAGAGACGAATGTTTTTGGGTTTTTGTGTATGGGTTAAAAAAAACTTTTGAACAATATTTTTGGTATCGATTCATTTACCAAAATCGTGTCTCTTTAAGAATCACCTTCAAAGAAACACGATATAGAAAACGTAACGATCTGTTTTGTTTGTTTTTTATTTTTTTTGGTGTTGTTAACACTTTAGGAAAAGTGTTAATGACGTTTTTGTTTTATGATTAAGATTTACAAAAAGGTGGTGGGTTTATACAATGATGAATGAAAAACCACTAATCTCTAAAAAACGTTTTGATTACGCAGCTACCTCCCCGGCAGCGGCGCCAAATTTTGATTGATCCCAAACGGTCAACTAAGTTGAACAGGTGATGGTCAACCAAGTCAAACGTCTAAAACCAACTAACCAAGGAGTACAGTGTATTCCCGGGTCGTTATGTCCCAGCGAGGTAAGCAATTGTAATTAAAAACGTTTAAAGTAATCTGGTGATTTAACAGAAGGATCAGGAATTTGGTTATTATGATTAAACTATGAGATTATGATTGAGAATGGCTTAGAAACACTATTGGAACAATTACTGATGATCAGATAACCTAGAAACGTAAGTTAACCTAAAAACGTGCTTTTGAGTTTAAAATAAACGCGAACGCGCAAAATAAAAAGTGAAACGTGAGCAAATAAAGTCCTAAGAATGTGAAAATGATATTTTTACAATCCTAATGTAATAAGAAAATTTTTAGAAAATCAAAATTATTTTTACCACTATTTAATTAATTACTATTAATTAATTACTAATTATTAATTACTTTTTAATTAACTAAATTACGCTAATTATTAATTAAATATGAAAATTAACTAGAAAAATGAAAATTAAATTTAGAAAAATCTAAAATATTATAAAACTAATTTTAAAACAGAAAACCTATTTTTTATACTTTTTAATTATTAAATATTAATTAAAACTAATTATTTAATTAATTTAAATTAAACTAAATTATAAAAATACTAAATGAACAAGAAAAAATCTGAAAAAAATTCCTAAAATTATTTTAAGTTATAATAAGCCTAAGAAAGATTTAAAAATGAGAAGTGCTTATAAATAAGTAGAAAAATAAGCCAAATGGCTTAAATAGAAGCTATCACTTTATTTATATTTGGTTTTTTCTAAATTTTCTTTCACAAAACTGATTATCTACTGAATTTAACTAACTTTTATAAAGGCACATTTGGTGGAACTCAAAAATAAGTTGTGTGTTAAGCAAAAAGCCAAACAGTGAGCTAATTGGCTTATATAAGAGGTCTTAAGCTTGAAACAAGCCATACAGATCACTCAAGCCAGAAAATAAGTTATAAACAGCTTATGTGTGCTTAGAAAGAGCTAAAATGACAATGAAGTTCAACTGAATTAGGCCAATTAGCCAAATAAGCAATTCCAAAATCAATTCAGGCCAAACAGGCCTTGAGGGGCAACTGCAGCCCAGGATGGGGCCCACAGGAGTGACTTGAAGGCCAAGTGAAAAGGAAATATGGAAAGGGGACCTGAGTGGCTTTCCAAAGAGCTCACAAGCTCAAGATAAGCTCAAGTAGTGAAGGAGCTAGGGGCTTGTGAAGTTGGTTCAGTTCACTGACTTGGGATGACCAATCAATGGTGAGGTTATTGAGTTCAAGTGAGATTATGTGAAATAAGCATTTAACCAAATAAGCTCATGAGCATGAACCACAAGCAGACACAAACACAAACAATCACAAACAACATAATATAACTACAAACAATAATTACAAAGGCTATGATCAAGCAGACATCAAAATCAACACACTTAATTGCCACAGATGTGGCAGTGAAACAGAAGCAAATGAGCAACAAGAGGAGCAAAATAAGCACAACTAATAAGCAATACAGGCCAAACTAGATATGGATCAAACAAGACAGGCTACCAAGCTTTACAAATCACAAATTATCAAGAAAAATGGTCAATTAATGAACAAGATGTGACCCGAGGAAAAATGGGTCAAACTGGTTTATCTAGGTGTAGAGCAAGCAAATGGCCAACAGGGTGATTTCAAGACCAATTAATGATGAGCAAACAGGTTTCAAGATCAAATTTTCTTCTGGATTCAGATTCACAGGCAAGCAAAGAACACAAAACAGCAAGATTTATGTATTTCTAATCTATTTTGAACCATGTGTATGATCTAGAAAAAGTATCCATTTTGGCAGAATTAAAATTTGACTTTTTGCTTTTTGATGAAAGTTTGACTTATTTGGATTTTGATTAGTCCTAACTCTTTGAAAGTGATGTTATAACCTAATTTGAGTCTAAATTAAACAAACTAATCAAGCTTTAAACTGATTTGATGATCATGGGTCTCTCAAACCCCAACAGTTAACTGCTATAAAAAATCACAAGCAAATTTTTGACTTTTAAACAAATAATGACTGATTTATATGACCATTCTAACCTATATGAACCCTAAGAAATGTGTTGCAACTAATCAGGACCACAGAAACATACAATGGCTCAGGCAAAACACAGATCCAAACACTCCTTTTTAATAAACTGTTTTGAAATATTCAATGCATAGGACTGATATGGACCATGGAGTTCATGCATAAGCACATATAATCATGAAGTGGACTGAGAGTAGCATCTAAATACCAATAACAACAACAAGTGCATACACATCAAGACTATACTCACATGAACTAATTGAATGCATATGAGCTTAGAATGAAATCAGCATACTTAAACTATTAAAAATCTACTTAAAATAAGATCAAACAGAGCAATGAAATAACAAACTAACAACCAAACATATCTTAAATCACTACTTATGAATCTCAGATGTAATGAGAAAATGCAAAATGGGACTTACAACTTGCACTCCAGCTTAAACCAAAGAACCACAAGCACTCACAGCTCATTCCTAACACCCCCCATGGGGTTCTAAACCAGGGCCATCCCAAATAAACCCTGCTCCAAAGCTTCTCATCTTTTTCTTCATCATTTTTTTTATTTTCTTTTTGTTTTTCTGAATTCTTTTTGCATTTTTGATTTTTACTTCTAAACTGAATTTTATTGTTTCTAAGAGCTTAAATAAGCTTCTAGGAGCTTAAGTTTTCCTAAATGAGTCCAGAAAAAAACAAGTTACAAGTAATATCTAATTTGCTACTTTGAACTTTTGGAAATAAAATGAAATTTCATGAACTGATAGGAACTTGAAACTTGGCTTTTTTATTGATTGAAAACTTCAAATTACAACTGAGATTACAATTCCATTAACTAAATTAAACTTAGAAACATAAATTTAAAAATACATTAAAAGTAAGATCAAAACTACACACCCTGCTTCCAGGTATTCTTCTTCTTTTATACCCAGAAATTAGGGTTTCTGAGTGCCTCTTGGACCTTTCCCAGCTTAAACTTGAACCATAGGATCATACAACTTCAATCTTGGCCATTCAAACTTTTGGCGCCCAAACCATCTTTGTCTGCTTCTTGGATTTAATTGATGCCAGAAGGGTTATTTGGATTCTTGTGTTTGTTTGAGTTAGCAGGGGGGGGGGGGGGAAATTGAGTGTGCAGGTGGTAAAGGAGGCTAGGGTGATGATGGTGTGTTGGAGTTTTGCAGGTAGTGGGAGGTGAGGTGGAAGAGGTGGAGTCAAAGGGGTGGGTTGACCGGTGTTTTATTATTAAAACGGGAGGGAGTATTTTGGGCTTGTGGAGCGGATGGGCCAAAGGGGTAATAAGGAGTGGGCTTGGGGTGGTTTTATTGGATTGGAGTGGTATTGGATTTAGGGAGTCATAATACATTAGGTCCGGTTTGGTTTGTAAGAAATTTCACAAGGATCATTTATGTAATTATTCTAAAATGCAGGGTCTGAAATGAAACTTTTCCAAAGTAGTAACCAAGGACTAAACCTGCCATATAATAATAACCAAAGGACCAAAGTTGTAAATTTCCAATATTTTAATCCCCAGGGACCATTTTTGCCAAATTTCTAACTGCAGGGATCAAACATGTAATTTTCTCAAACTTTTCACCCAAGGATCGTTTTTTATAACATTTGACTTTTCAATGCCTTGGGTTGACTTTTCTTTTATTTTAAACCTTCATGGACTAGTTTTGACAATTTTTGAAACTTGAGGGACTGAAACTGCCAATTATGCAAACTTTGTTCGTTTTTCATTTGTTTTTAAACATTTTGCACCTAAAACATATAAAACACAGTTTTGGGATAATTTCTGTATTTTGATGCGTTTCTGAGTGTTTTTTTGGATGTTTTGGCAGTTCAGATACGATAAAAATGATGAGTATTTACACTCATCACATACAAATATATTATGACCCAAAACTCGACATTGATCGAAATTCAAAATTGTTTTGGACACAAGTTTGTAATGAATTCAAGTGTCTTTCAACCACCGAACGTACCAAGGATATGGTTAAGGAAAAGCGGACAACGTTGACAAATAATTGCAACAAGTTCGCCGGAATTATCGACGAACATGAACGGTTGAATGTTGAAAATGATTCGACGTAGCTATCTCGTTGTTACAAAATATTCAAATAAATGTGGGGGTTCACGGTTGCACACTATGAAGAATGGGATGTCTTGAAAAATCACCACAAATAGGGTGCTTCCAAAGCCATTCAACCTAGAAGACGCGTTCATATAGTCATGGAAGTTCAAGAAACGAATGAGCTATTTCGAGATGATACAATCTCACGTCCTTTCGGAAAGCCAAGGCCTTCCAAGAGTAAAAAATCAGACTCTACGCGTTCAGCGAATTCTTCGTCTAGCAGAGAAGCTTTCAAAGAAATGGTCTAAGAGGAGTTGCGACAAGAACGTGCTAAAAACTTGATTACATCAAAACTCAAAAGAAAATCGAATAATTGAAGTTTCTTAATTTAGCACCGAGGGGATTAGTCCGGAAGATGCGGCGGGTATCGAAAAAATCAAAAACGATATCTGAGCACGACATTTTGGCACGGGCTCGAGTTCCAATTAGTATTTGTCATATTATAGTTTTTATTATTCATCGTATCGTAGTTTTTATTATTTGTCGTGTTGTATCGTATTTTTAATATTTGTTGTATCGTACTTTTTAGTTTTTACGTATTTTTAGTATCATAGTTTTTATATATTTCTCGTATCCGTGTCGTATTTTTAATATATCGTATTTGAGTTTTAATTTAAAATGTGTTTGTATAAAATTATAAAAATGAAAAAAAATAGAAAATGTGTTTGTACCAATAACATGTTATTGGGTTTTTTTGTTAGGGAGGGTATTTTAGTTGTTTGTGTGTTATTAGGATGTTGATGCGGTGGCACTGAGGTAGCAACCCAATAACGTGTTGTTAGTCATTACCACACCAAGCACTCCAAATGGGTTGTATTTATGATTCAAGATCATCGAGTCATTGATGGCCAACAGAATCATACGTTAAATGTCGGTACCATGTTGTTGATTACTTACAAGATTTTGATATGCTTTCTGAATAACTCACGTACTATCCTCTTACCAACTCGCTCGGCAGTACAGCCACGCTAGACACCAATAACACACCCAAACACAATACTATTATTAGCAACAATAGTAGAAGATGAAGATGAATCGTCTTATTGGTGACCCGTGTGAAGGGGTGTTTGGGATTGGGATTTGACACGTGTGTGGTGGTCGGAGATGTTGACGATTAGTGGTGGGTGGAGTTTGAAGGTTAACACACTGCTTGATGTTGCCATTTGTTGTTGTTGTTGTTGTTGTTGTTGTTGTTGTTGTTGTTGTTGCTGCTGCTGCTGCTGTTGCTGCTGCTGCTGTTGCTGCTACTGCTGTTGCTGCTGATGTTGGTGTGCGTGTGAATGAAGGGATGGGGAATTAAGAAGAATGTATAATTAAGATAAGAGTGTTATTGTCTTTTAATATTAGAAAGAGAAGATAGCTATATCTATACTACTTTATAAAACATTTAAGCATTTCTCTAAATAGAAGGACTTAAAAATTCACCCAATACACTTGCTTATAATGGAAAGATTTAGTCAAATACTAATATTAGTAACTGACATGTTCTTTAAAATGAAATTAATTTATGCACTTAATAATATAAATGATTGTAACCGAAAATATTTAAAATGCAATTAAATAAATATGCATTATTAACTTTCGATTACACAATTTTAAAAATTATAGGTTATTTGTTCTATTACAGAAAGGACCATGAATACATGATAGATTCATTTTAGAAAGTGATTGTGTACAATTTGCTAACGTGGTAAAAGAAATATGTTGGCTTGAGATGGTGAAGTCAACCACGATGTTTTTGCAATACTAAGAATTGCCATTGTTTTTGTCTTTATATTATATCCAACAACGATGTGTCATCACTATTACCGTGTACCAGCACACAAGCATTGTTGCTTTCTCCCCTTTTGGTTCAATGCATTGCATATTTACTACGATAATGTATAAAGATGATTGTGATGCTTCAATTGTATGCTATTGTAGATTATTTGGTTACACGGGTACCCGCCACTGCAAAGCGTGGGTACGCGGCTAGTTAAGCATCCTGAGTCGAAATGGTGATTTATAATATAAAAGGTTATTAGAGATAGAAAATAAAGTATTTTTAGCATTTACCCGTGTTAAAAAAAGAAAACAGAAAACAAACTTGTAAACTGGACCAGGTCTATTGATTAGGCTATTGGTAGGAGCCCATATGATACTTAAATGGACTTGAGATTATGTTGACTTGATGTTGGATTTTTTTTGGTAAATAAAAATTGTTTTCAACCATATTCCTTAACCTAAGTTTTTACCTTAAAATCACACATTTATCTCTAAATGTTATAAACTTTAAATATCAAACAAGTAGATTAAACAATTGTTTATAAATTGAGGTCCTCAACTAAACCCTAAAAAACAATCCACATCTCGTAGCCATTCTCTCTGTTTTATAATTAACGCCGATTGTCATTTCACATAACCATAAAACTCAGCCGCCGCACCAATGTATATACATTTTGTTTCTATTTATATTTCTTGTGTTAATTTCGATGATTAATAGAGATCACAACGATGGTTATTACTTGATCGATTTTGATTTTATAAAATCTAATACTTATATGATGTATTACAATGATGGTTATTACTTGATCGATTTTTATTGAAAAAATCTAATATTTATATGGTGTATTGTAATCAAAGAGTTCAAATTTATGTATTTCCCGTTTAAGATATGATTATAGATGCAAGTATCACACAGATCTACCAAACTAACAATTTTCTCTTTGTGTTTGACAGAAATTCAATTGAACTGCCGATTTTATCCTAGAAGAGCAAACGCTAGAAGGTACATTTAAACGTTGAGTTTTACTATTTTGATAGGTTATATGCATAGATCCGGGAGAATATATAAATTAAATTTCTATCCAAGGTTGCAAAAATCGCTAGGCGGTAGCGTGGCGGCCGGGGTACCGCCTAGCGATTAATCGGTTAGGCGGGGATTAATCGGATTTGATTTTTTATATATAAAATTAAAAAAATTTGAAACTATATGCCCGATTTGGCCGATCTAGCCGATTTTTCTCTGATTTGGCCGATTTATCTCTGATTTGACCGATTTTTATTTGTAACCGAGTTGGCCGATTTATCCGATTTTTGTCCGATTTGACCGATTTATGCCCGATTTGGCCAATTTTTATCCGATTAATCGGTATGTTGATCAATTTTTGACCAAACCGATTAATAAGGCCGATTAGTGAAAATCTAGCGGTTAATCCCGCCTAGCGATTAATCGCCGATTAATCGGCCGCCAAGGCCGATTTTTGCAACACTGTTTCTATCCCAAAAGTGCATTTTATAGTTTTTGTTTTGATAAGTTATGGACTTAGGTAACTATTTTTATTTATTGTTCTTCATCTTGATTGGGCATGAATTTGACTTACATTTCTATACGATGAGGTACACGGATTTTTTTTATTATTATTATTATTATTATTTTTAATTTATTATTATTATTATTATTATTATTATTATTATTATTATTATTATTATTATTATAATTAATCCTTTCTCTTGCAATATGTATTGTAGACAAGTAAAATATGTGGTAAAGTAAATGGATAATCTGAGTTGACTAACGAGTAAAATTGATCTCAGTCAAAAACTTGGATAGGCTAATCACTAAACGGTTTTTCTTATCAATTACTGTATTTATTATTCCAATGCGTCAATTTTACCAAGTTTGACAAAATCTAACTCATACCAATATACTATTGGTCCATTGGGTACAAAAAAAATAAAAAATAATAAATAAATAAAATAAAAAAATAAAAATACATGTTATCAATTGTTTGAGCCCAGTTTCTTTGAACTATGTTTTAACATTTTTATATAGTTGTGATCTCATGTTGGTGCTGTGGATTTTTATATTGTCTTTGTAATATTTTTATAGTTATATGTTTATATTTTTAGGTGTATAAAGTTATAAATACCCCGACATTAAAAGAGGAGAATTATTATACATATCAAACTTTTCCTACATACTAAGGGACTCATACTCACCATTCATCTAAAAAGAAATCAATGATTTAGATTAAAAGTATTTTAATATTTCACATATTTTTTATAATTTAAATATCTCTTAAACCGTTAATTGTTAAACGAAAATAATTACACTATCACGACGATCATTTAATTATCTTTCTATAGACGGGCACTTTGATATACTTTTGACAAAAAAAAAAAAAAAAAAAAAAAATCGTTTTTTTCACGTTCTTTTTCGTTACCAAAAAAATCACATGTGATATTAGTGTAATATCACATGTGATTTTTTCGGTAACGAAAAAAAAAAACGTTAAAAAACGAAAAAAAAAATTGTCGAAAATATATCAAAGTACCTATCTATAGAAAGATAATAAATGCTCGTCGTAACGGTATATTTTTTTCGCTTAAATTAACGGTTTGAAAGATATTAATATTTGAAAAAAAAAAAGATGAAAGTGAGTTTTTTAAATTGTTATGATTAATCTCATCCATTAGATCAAATAAAGATGAAGGGTGAAGATTAGTCCCTTGATATGTAAAAAATGTTTGGTTCTCAAATGATATTAAATCACATTAAAAATATACCATTTTAATGAAAATATAGGTATTGAAAGATCAACACATTAACATAAACACATATTGATTAAATTAAAATAACATTTGTAACTTGTTGGAGAATATATTTGCCTAGTTCTTGATAAACTTGCCTTTCAAAAAAATATTTGTAGCTTATTTGTTATTAGTAAATAAAAAATATATTCTAAATCTTTTATGAGTGTTGATATATAGACCTACAAAATAGATCTATTAACAAACATAATTCATTCATTTCATGACAAGTGTTATACACTAATTTTTTCTTTTTATTTTTCACCAATTAATTTTTCAAATAAACCAATCAAATCTTTGTGTCATTTTAGTGACTTTCTTAGTTATAAGCTTATAGAAAATAACAATTTTCTTTATTTACGTAAAACTTAAATTAGGATAATAGTTGTAACTTTTGTGTCATTGTTAAGTAGTTTAGCGGAAAAATTATAAACTTTTTAAAGAACTTTCTTTCCTTAGCTTACGTCATATTTTGGCATAACCCGTTTTGTTGAATGAACAATAATACTTGATCCATCATGTTATCATAGTTATAATTATAAGTATAGTTATTATCATAATATAACTATAACTTTAAGTTATTTAAAAATATAGGCTAATATTTTTTAATGTTTTATGCATTTTGAAATGCTAATTTACTTTTTCATTTGTTTTGAGGAGTTAAAGGGTGTTTACTTTCTACTTAATGAGTAAGACCAATTTCTTATTGCATCTTAACAGGGAGGTTTACAAAATCCTCTCTCAATTAAGTGGCTATATATTGTGGACTTAAAGTAAATAACCCCTAGCGTAATATATATGTTATAAAAAGCGAGTTTTATGTCTAATTTAAGTTGCTTGGTGTTTTTAACTTTGTAAAAACATGTCCAATATTAGCGCTAAGGTATTTGAAAAAAAAAAAAAACTTCTTTAATATTAACACTATCTTTGATACTATTTAGTTCATTGAATATTAAAACATGAAATATAGTGAAATACTATTCATCTCACTAATATTATTCACTTGATTTAAACTCAACAAGGTTTTAAACCCGCACGTTGTCGCGAGATGTTTCAATATTAAGGTATGCATGCTCACACGGGTCCGAGTAATCTCCAAAAAAGAGCCCACCCAAAAAAAAAAAAAAAAAAAAAAAAAAAAAAAAAAAAGCAAAAAGGCCGGTTACTGTAGCAAACCCAAAAAAAGGGCCCAAGGCCCGTTACTGTAGACTACTGTAGAAAGAATAGTAAAATGGGTACTATTCATCAAAGGCCACGGGAAATGTATATATTTATAATATATTTGTTAAACTTTTATCTGAACAAAAATACAAAAACTAATTTATGTAAACTATAAATTTATAAATCTCTAATTAGTACGATTACAATGAGCCTAATTTTGATATAAGTTATTTTTAACAAATTTTGTATTTCTTATGGTAACATATATTTTTAAACTAGATATAAAAGTTTAGTGCTTCATATTAGAACAACTTTTATTTAGTGCAAGTATGTCCTATAAAGATGTTACTTTAACATGATTTTAGTGCAAAACTTTAATGTTAACATTGGAGATGTTATTAACAATGGTGAGCAGGTTAAATTATATCCAGAAGTTCATGCATTTGCTTACATGGGATCTTTATATGTTTTTTCTTCACTTAATATGATCATTTCTTATTTAAAGTTTCTGTAATGGTTAACCAAAAAAATCAAAAGATCGAAAGAGAAACCTAAAGTTGATGATCGCTGAAAGTGAAATAACAAATTGGTTCGGGAATCCAGTCCCATTGAAAATGATTTAAATTGAGAAGGATTTGAGAAGGCTTCGTTCGAGATATTGATTCATAATTTTTGATTTGATTCAATAATATATATCAATTAATAGTGAATCGAATCTATAAATCACAAATTTCATTCACAAATTTATGTAAAAATCAAGTTATAGTAATGATTCACTAAATGTATGATTCACAATTGTACATATATCGCAAAATCGCAAAATTTTTACCATTTTTAATATATTTTTACACATTTTGGATTTTAATCGCATTGAAATAAGTTTACATTTGAAAAAATTGAATCGAAGTTAAATGTATCATATTTGAGCCTTTTCAATTTAAATCTTTCTCAATGCATCTAGATTTTTGGCTTCGGTTTCTCTTATTGTATAAACCAAAACTTCGATTTCCATTTGGTTTTTGACCATAAAATTGAATCAAAGTTAATATTGAACCAACAAAACTATTGGTTCTAATGACTAAAAAATACAGGAGTTGATCAAAGAGCACGAAACTCAAATGGGTCCACAAGCATGTAGCATTTGGACCAATAACATAGTATGTTGACATTTCATAGTAACAAATCGAAAAATGAATATTTCTAAAGTGATACAATTATTTCGACAACGAAACCATATCAAAAAGATGTTTAGGGTTTCATGTTTAATTGCTTAATGGCTTATTACATTTGTATTAGAATAAGCACCTTTGAAGAGTTCGGGTTTCTATATTGTGTTGAATCCCAACTCATGGTCAAAGGTCACAGGAATAGCTGCTCATTGCCTGGGGGCTAGGTCATTTGGGGAAGGGTGAGTTGGCACCCAAAAGGGGTGTAGAGGGTATGGGTTCCCCGCCGATTTAAACCTTCTGAAACCTACGCTGAAAAAATAACTCGTGAATATACAATTATACATTATATCGACATCTTACTAGTTATAGAGCCAAAGTGAGAAAACAATAAGGGTTTGTTTGGTTGGACGTAATGAAATGTTAAATGAATGGAATAAGCGACGTAATGGAATAAATGATGTAATGTAATAATTCATTACCCTTATTAATAATGTTTGGTTGGTATGATAAGACGGAATGCAATCGATAAGAAAAATACAAAAATAGTCATAGTTAATAAGAAGTGTATTTAATATGGTTAGTTAATGATGGGCTTTTATGTAATTTTGATTGCATTACGGACGTAATGAAGAAAAAAAAAGGGAGCCTCTATGGAATGAAAATGATGATTTTTGATGTAATGGGTGATTACATGTAATGAGTCATTGCATTCCGTAATTAAAAACAAACATAATTTTATCATTCCGTCGTAATGTTCTTTTCCATTCCTACTCTTATTACGGTGTACCAAACACTATGTAAGTGAATGTCTCAAAAAGTCCAGTTGTGCGAGTGAATAAATATGTGAGCACAACATGATATCGTTGACCTTACTTTTTCCCATTGTAATGTACGAATACACTTATGTGTGTTTCTGTTAAGGAGGAGAGTATGCATTAGCAATTAAGCTATTGTTCTAGGATCGTTGCGATTCAGCTTCTTCATGTTGACCATGGAAATTTCCAAGTCATTTTATGTTCTTCTAGTAATATTATGTCAATAATATACATATATACCTGAGCTAAAGTACTTGTATCACAGACGATCCACAATGTTTTCTAATATATCATATGATTGATAATGTGGTTATAATTCATTTGTACATAAGACGACACTGTGGATACATTGTCTTGGTTTTTAACATTAAAGTTTAGTTTTAGCAATGTTAGCTTTTGAACTCTCAGTTCAAGTGTATACACAAACATAAGATGATATCCTGAATTGGTGTCTCAGAAATGTACTTTTGACACGAATTTTTGGTCTTTGGACTTAAAGTACATGTTATATTCAATGTTTTGTATGTTCTGTAAATCTTCTAATGTTTATATCAAATGGGTATTTTTGGTCTCAACATCTCACTACTGTAGTACTGTGTAGGTTTTTGGTGCTGAATCATGGCCCCCATAAGATCAAACAAAGGAAAACAGAAAGTGTCGTCCAGTGACAACATCGAAATTCGGTCTCCTGGACAAAGATCTGTACGTCAAAGGGTTGTGTTCTCCAAGAATATTGCTGGTAATCAAAAACTTTTTATGCATTTTGTATTTCGATACTCATTATTGTAATATGTTTGTGAGTAAGTGGTCACATCGTTAGGCATTCAATTACTCATGTCAATCATGTCAAATAAACTGCTAACGTTTCAAATTTTTTCAGACGTGTCAAAATGGATCAGCATTAGGTTAAGTTGGATTGATCTGATTATACCTTATGACTTTTTTTCTTTTACGAAAATGTGACAATAATATAGGAAGACATACACTAATAGCAAATTCTTAGCTTTATATAAACGCTGTTGAAATTGGTACCTTTAGTCAATCTGATCTAATTTCCATGCAGTTCTTGTAAATCCACCAAATAATGTGGACAATTTCGAGGAACTTTTCAAGGTGTCAAGGAAGACGTTTAATCACATACGTTCCATAGTAAGAGATCACATGATGTATCTACCTATAAGCTTTAGATTTCAGGATGGAAAAGAAATCTCTCTGAACGATCAAATTGCCATAGCTTTAAGGAGACTGAGCTCAGTCGATCCAACAATAAACATTGCGGATTTATTTGGAACAAACAAACTAAATGTCTTTAACATCACATGGAGGTTTGTTGAGGCATTGGAAGCATGTGGACGCGACCATATTTCATGGCCAAGAGATATGGATCCTATAAAATCGAACTTTGAGAAAGCTGGAGGTATGCCAAACTGTTGCGGTGCAATCGAGACTGCTTATCTCAAAATGTACCCACATGATTCTGAAAGTGACACCACTGTATGGCTTGATAGCAAGAAGAAAAAGAGTATGATACTACAAGTCATTGTGGACCACAGACTGCGGTTTGTTGATGTAGTTACTGGATTGCCTGGGTCTATGACTAAAGAAGACATCCTTGTAGGATCTCAAATCTATAAATTGGTACAGAATAAAGAGAGGTTGAATGCCTGTAAAATGACGCTTTGCGAAGGAACTGAACTTAGAGAATATTTAGTTGGAGGGTTTGGCTTTCAGCTTCGTCCATGGTTGATAACTCCATACAATAAAAAAGAAATGTCAGGCGATGAAACCGAATTTGACAAGAAACAGTTAGCAACAAGATTAGTTGCTAATCAAGCATTGAACAAACTTAAGAATGTTTGGGCGGTTATTGACGGTGGTATGTGGAGTCCTGATAGGAATAAGCTGCCAATAATCATTCTTGCATGTTGTTTACTTCACAACATTGTAATCAACGTGGAAGGAGATGGGACATCAAATGATTTAATGGTGTCAAGTGAACCAGACCCTATGCATCAGCCAGAGAAAAGTGAGTTGCAGGACAAAGATGCTGTGGATGCCAGAGACAAACTGTGTCTCTACCTGGCTGGGAAACTTCCTTGATCAGGCATGTTCAAGATGTTATTTTATTTTCGTTTGGCATTTTAAGATTATGGATTTCTGTTTATGCTCCTTTCTTTCAGACCGAGATTTATTTAGCATGTCATTTTAAGATTGGGTTGTTCTTTTTAATTTCAGAACTTGATTAGTTGTCATATGAGGTGGAATGCATCTTAGCCACCCAATGCTCTCACTTGGTCAATTAATGCTCTCACATGAGTGGCTAAGATGCATGCCACCTCATTGTGTGGGAGAAATTTTGTAAAATATGAGTGAGTCTAGCACTCCTCGTTGTCATATATGTGTGTTGGTCTTTAGACGTGTTGATTAAATTGACGCAAAGAATCAGTCAGATATGAAAGAGATCATTTGCATAGAAAAAGCTAATATGGAGCAACATTAAGAAAAAACTGTTCACAATACTGAAATTCTAAGAATTATCTATCAAGAAAAGAGAAAGATACTAGCTAATAATACTAAAAAATTATTTCTGAAATGACCATATCATACTCATTTAGATGGAGCAAAGAAGATTTCACTGTTCATCCTCTTGGAGCGGAACGTCTTCTCAACCTCAGGGATGACATTGAAAGAAGCCTGTAGCACCTCTGGAGACAATGCCTTCCATGCCGATGTCCTTCCAGCCATATGAGTGAATATTGGGCTGCCATATAAAACATTTGTCATTAAATGGAACAATTCAGTTTTTAAATTGTGTAGGAATGAAATAGTAGAAGACTTACTTGGGAGTGCTAATGATGGAGAACCACTCCAAACCATCATTATCAGCAATCTTGGAAACAATAAAGAACCTCGGGACAATGAACAAATCCCCTCCCTTAACAGTAGTTTCAAGAACACGTTTGCCATCAACACCAACGACTTGAGCACGACCACTGCCTCTAACAATGTAAGTCACTTGAAGAGCAGAGTCACACGAGAAACCAGGAGAGCACATAGCGTTACCATCCAACCTCACAAGATCAGCTCCTAAACCAACTTCACCAACCAAAGGCAAGTTCTTTGTGTTCAAAACAACAACCCGACCACCACCATTAATGTCAACATCCAACGGAGCATCCAAACAGTTCAAAGCCATCCCGTTCCTATGGTCTTTGTTGGGTTCAGGCATCTTAGCACCAGCATCAACTTTGATGATGCCATTGTCTTTTTGGTTTCCAACAAGTGCTTTGGCAGTGGCTTCATCCACGTCCCAAGCACGGCACACAAACTCAGTGGAGAAACCAGTGAAGATACCATTGGAACCTGTTAAAAAGAAGTCGGTGAATGAGCCTGCTTTGTGGGCGGTTTTGGTGTCACCCAAGAAAAGAACTTGGAGCTCGGTGTCTTCTTTGTTGTACCACCATGTGATTACACCAAATGGAAGAGCAATGGTATCACCAGTCTTGATTTCTAACACTTTCTCTTCTTTCTCAGGTAGAACAATTCCAGCAACTCCACTGCCTAATATTGGAAATTAGATAAAAACATGATGTATGTCATTTGGTTTATAAAACATACTCCGTAGTGAATTACTGAATTATATAACAAGAGCTTAAACAAGCATGAAAAATAAGCTATGGAACTTCACTGTGTGAATGTATAGCAAACAGAGCAAATAAATTTGTAGCATCTATCTAGATAAAATACTCAGTATAAACATAACAAAAATCATAACATGCAGTTCAACTAGACATAAACGATTCAACACTGAACAAACAGATATAAAGGAATAAAGGATGTTGTTCTATATATAAGTCTCAAGCACTAAATTTTAACATGACAAATGAAAATTAATCCTATCTAATTGTATTAAATTAATTATTTATGTAGTTTTATTTTGTAATAATGCAAGGAAAACACAAATATAGACATAATCGTAACAACTCAACCACCTAAAATCATAATAAAAACATGACTAACAGAAAAGACCAAAACTATTAATTAATCACGTTCAAAATTCGTGTACATCTAATCAAGTGTGTGATATATATGAACGAACAAACAAACAAATAAATCCATTCAAAAGTCACTATATCAAAATGGGTATATACCTTGAAGAACATAAGCAACCTTGGCAGAATCGGAATACCGCGGAAGAGCCAAACCATTTTTCTCGAGCAAAAGCTTACCGGCGCCAATGTTACCTTGACGTAGCATGGGTAGCTCGTCGGGGCACCATGCATGGTATGATCCACCAGCTCCTCCGTACAACTTCTTAGACAACTTTGGTGATAAATCCATATCCATTGTTAAGCAAAGGAAAAAAGATTACAAATGGAACTTGATTGAAAGTTGAATGAATAATTTGATGAGATATGTATTAGGCGAAGGGGTGTATTTATAGTGAAATATATGATAGCATTTGGTGTAACAAATAGTAACGAGATAAAAGGAATGAGGATAATTGCGTACAATTAAATTAATTTTAATTATCCGTAATGTGCAAATGGATAGTATGTAGATTTTAAAAACTAATTTTGGATATCTTTTACGTGTTATCCGACGTTGGCGTATATGAATTTCAAAATTGGAAAACATGATAATCATGACCTAATTAACGTTAATTTTACAAAATCTTATCCATTTTGGAATTTACGATTGCTAAGTATAGACTTTTACAAATTCCTATCCGCGAATAAGCACATAACAATTATGTTTTTAGATATCTTTCTTAATTAGTACTCCCTCCGTCCCTAAATCCCTAAATAAATATACAATTTGACTTTTCAGAGTCAAACTGGTTCAACTTTGACTTTAAATATATATATTTTTTTTGTTAAATAATACATGATAAAAAATATGCTATTGAAAAATAAACTTAAAACCAAATTCATTTATATATTTTTCATCAAATATTATATAACATACACAAAAATAGTTAAGGTTAAAGTTAAACCAGTTTGAAACTGGATATTTATTTAGGGACGGGGATAGTAATAAAAACTTTTATCACATAAGAGTGTTTTGCACGAGAATGAAAAACTCTACAATTAAGATCGATTATAATGTTAATTTATATGGCAAATAGAATCAAATTATTTAAATTTAAACTTAAACTACTCGTATAAAACTTGCTTAACATTTAACAAAACGCACTAGCTAGCTAGTCATCTTTTGTGTTGAAGGTAAGTTTAGCATTAACTATGAGCATTTTCAGCAACCAGCAACTATCGTTTTAATGTTTAGTACATAATGTTTGTCAGGCAATTAACGTTTGCAGTTAATTTAACGCTACAAATTAAAATGTTACTTTTAGTATCATTTATTTCTAAGTGTTTTTTGTTGCTAAACATAACCTTATATGTTTTGTTTAAGCATTCAATAATTACATAATTACCATTTAATAAACACCAACCATTTCATAGTTAACTACTAATGTCACATAGTATACCACTTTTAAAATGATTAAAAATATAAAATTATATAATATATGAGTTCATTACTTAATTGTAAGTTTTATAAATTTGAAATGCTTAAACGAAACTAATAATATCGTATTTAACAAATCTCTTTTTTGAATTATCCTTATTTAATTGTTTATTACTAAAATTAAAGAAAACTGACCAACAAATATCTTCATTAAGTGATAAATATTGTTACAAAGTTTATGGAAAGTAGTAACTAATTAAATAAGCCCAAAACTAAAAAGAGTAGATTTTTTTTTTTTTTTAAATTAATTATGTTTTTTAAACTACAGTAAAACCTTTATAAATTAATACTTGATAAATTAATAACTTTGATAAAATTAATAATTTGTCCAGTCTCAATTTGGGACCGATACAAATTTGGACCCCAATCGATAAAATAGTAAGATAATAATTTTTTTGAAACCCCAGTGTATATATATTAGTCCCAATAAAACAATAAATTAATAATTACTAAAAATTCCATATCTATGTATATATGCATGTATGTGAGAGATATACTTCAAAATCCTAATATTTTTTAGGAAAAAATGAATTCATTGTCACTTGTTATTTTTTGTTGAACTTCAAGTCTATATTCAGTTTATCTCAAAATCTTCTTATTGCATTGAAGCGTTTGTGTGTTGTCTTATCGTATTGCAACAAAAAGTGTTAATTTTATTTTCATAAAATGTGAATATGAATTCATTAAATTTTAATTGGAACTTATTTTTCAAATTTATTTTTCATCTCTAACGAGTATACATTGTATCTAGTATATTACACTTGAAAATTTAAAGAACATATGTAAAACCTCTTTAAATTAATAAATTATTAATTTATCGATATAATAATATCTCGCTAAATTAATAAAATATCCTGATCCCAACACTATTAATTTAAAGAGGTTTTACTGTATTTGCTTTTTTGTTAGGGAAAGAAAGTTTGTACCATATTTTGTTGACTTTTTCTAACATGTGCCACCATGGCATTTGTTAAACACAATTAATAAACTTAAATTAACATGTTTAAATGTCAATTTTCATTAATCATTTCTTAAATTTCTTCTAGTTACTATGATTAACTTTGTATTATTTAGAAATTTATTTATTTTAGGAAACAATTTACTTCATTTAATACTTCTAAACAAGTGTCATGGTGACACATATTAGAAAATCTCTATTTTGTTATACCATTTGCATTTATTTAAGTATCATTTTGAATATTATAAATTATAAAATTTAAGTTATCTTTAGATGATAGGAATAGATGATCATCTAAAACGATTTTTTGTTAAAATGAATTTAATGCAAGATAATTATGACTATAAATGTGTTGCAAATAAATGATAAGTTGAATATTGTTGAATACTAACATTCCGAATTTGTAACCTTTGAAATCTGGATAGAACTTGTAAAATAAGTTACAGTAGTTTGGAACATTTTAATCGACACTTGTGTTTAAATTCATTATATCCAAACCGGATAGAATTTGGTACTATACACAAACTTAATTTCGATAAATAGAAAGGTGCTCGCGCGTTGCGGGGGCGGATTGTTGGGGTGAAGAGGAGGGAGGTAGAGTGGTGGAAAGTGGTTGTTGGGGTGGTTGTTGAGGTGGTTATAAATTGTTGGGGGTTGTTGTTGAGGTGGTTATAAATTGTTGGGGTGGTTTTTGAAGTGGTTATAAATTGTTGGGGGTGATTGTTTAAGCATTTCTAATTATAGAATAGTCCCAAATACATTATATAGTAGTATAGATAGTATAGATATAGATAATTATCTATTTTGAATTTCAAATCAAAATGTGCTGATTTTTTTTTTTTTTTTTTAATTTTTTTTTAAGTTATAACTATCATAAAGTCACGTACAAAATTGTGATAAGTAAGTAGGCAAATGATTTATAATTATAACTTAGAGGGGTCCTTTGAAAATAAATACATTTAAAAGACAAATAACTTGTTATCAAAGATTGATAGCTGTATAATGTACTTAACTTTAAAAAAAAAAAAAAAAAATCAACATCAATTAAATTGAAAAAACCAAAAATAGTAAATACATCAAAAATAGATCTGCCAAAACTTAAATAGCCATTTGGCCATGTGCACTTAAATAATAGTTAAGGGAAAAAAAAAATTACTCCAACATTTATTTAAAACCGAATCATATCCCCTCCGATAAAAAAGAAAAGAATCATATCCGAGCCCCCTTATTTCTCGTATACAAATCCATACCCAACAAACACTCCCACTTTTCAGTATAAATACCCCCACACCTCTTCCCCAATTCCCATTCACTTTCATTCACAATCATTTTACATCTCTTTCAACCAAATTTTATAAAAAAAAAATGGATATGGACTTATCACCAAAGTTGGCTAAGAAGTTGTACGGAGGATCAGGTGGATCATACCATGCATGGTCATCCGATGAGTTACCCATGTTACGTCAAGGTAACATCGGCGCTGGTAAGCTTTTGTTGAACAAGAATGGCTTGGCTCTTCCGAGGTATTCTGATTCTGCTAAGGTTGCTTATGTTCTTCAAGGTATATTCTTTTTCATTTACGTTACGTTTTTTCATTTTTATTTGTCGTTTAGTTGATTTGATCTGGTTTTATGTATCGACATTGGCGGGGAATATTCTATTTGAGCGGTTGAAAATTATAGTGTTATTTGTGTTTGGGATGATCAGTTGTTTATTTTGGATTTATTTATTGATTTTAGAAAAAACGTGATTTAAACAGTAGTTTATTATTATTATTATTATTTTGAGTTTAATTAGTGGTGGTCAATGATATATTTTAGTTTAAAATTAATAAAATCAAAAAGGGATCGGAAATAATATTAGAATAATTGTTAATTATTTTTTGAACCTGGTGGATAACCATGATCGACGTGTTTTATTTTTTTTATAATTATTTTTTGTTGACTAATAGTTGAGTGTGTGCAATAATAGATGATAACATGAAGAATATTATTTAATTAGTCATTAAAATTCTTGGAAGCCTTTCTTTCAGTTAATGTTTATGTTTATGTTAATTCGGTAGTTTATTCGTTATAGACTTGTAGTTCTTGTGAATTATTAAAAATGTCAACAAAAGTAATGCACATTCTGTATTCGTTTGCTTATTGTTGAAACGTGAACTTTTCACAGTAGAATAGTTTTTGATAGCTTGTTTTGTTAGCTATAAGTTAATGCACACATACATTGTTTTTTCTATGTAATTCTATAGTTTATTTGTTATGATTTGTGTAAAATGCTGTAGTTTATAAAATTGTGATGTTCTTTTGGGCAATACAAGTTCTTTTGATGCAATTTGAAATGGCTTATGAACCTGAGAATAACACACATTGCGTATTTGTTTAATAAGTGTTGAATCCGTATCAACGTTTCACAGTAGAATGATTCTTTATCGTCTGCTATGATACATGTTCTGTTAACATCATAGATGCTGCAGGTTAATTTTTGCTAATTTCAATAAATTATTTCTTATGATACATGAAGTTTCTGCAATTTAATTAAAAATGGCTTATGAACTCGCACTCGTTATGCATTTGTTTGCTTAGTTTGGAAACCTTATGAACTTTTCATAATAGAACAAACCTTTATAGCCTGTTATGATATGTGTTCTGTTTCTATCATAGATGCTGCAGATTATTCTGTTAAGCATTTAACACACACGCTCATTGTTTTTCCTATGCAATTCTGTACTTTATTGGTTGATCTGGTTTATTTGCTGTAAATTAAGTTTAAAACAAGTCTTTTGAATACAAAATCAACATACATTATGTGTTTTTTTGTTGTTGTCTAATTTCGATTAACACCCGCATAATTTTGGTTATCAGGTAGTGGAGTTGCTGGTATTGTTCTACCTGAGAAGGAAGAGAAGGTCTTGGAAATCAAGACTGGTGATACAATTGCTCTTCCTTTTGGTGTGATCACATGGTGGTACAACAAAGACGACACTGAGCTCCAAGTCCTTTTCTTGGGTGACACCAAAACCGCCCACAAAGCTGGCTCATTCACCGATTTCTTCCTAACTGGTTCCAATGGCATCTTCACTGGTTTCTCCACTGAGTTCGTCTGTCGTGCTTGGGACGTAGATGAAGCCACTGCCAAATCACTTGTTGGAAACCAAAAAGACAATGGAATCATCAAAGTTGATGCTGGTGCTAAGATGCCTGAACCCAACAAAGACCATAGGAACGGGATGGCTTTGAACTGTTTGGAGGCTCCGTTGGATGTTGACATTAATGGTGGTGGCAGGGTTGTTGTTTTGAACACAAAGAATTTGCCGTTGGTTGGTGAAGTTGGTTTGGGGGCTGATCTTGTGAGGTTGGATGGTAATGCTATGTGTTCTCCTGGTTTCTCATGTGACTCTGCTCTTCAGGTGACTTACATTGTTAGGGGCAGTGGTCGTGCTCAAGTTGTTGGTGTTGATGGCAAACGTGTGCTTGAAACTACTGTGAAGGGAGGGGATTTGTTCATTGTCCCGAGGTTCTTTGTTGTTTCCAAGATTGCTGATAATGAAGGCTTGGAGTGGTTCTCTATCATCAGCACTCCCAAGTAAGTCTCGTGTTTTTAATTTATCATCTGAGTATTTCCATTTGCCAATACATTTTTTTGATTGCTTGGTTGTTCCAAATAACATAAGCACATCCGAAAACTATTTTTTACAACCAATTTTAGTAGCTTGATTATGTGATAACTTCCAAACACATAAGCACATATATAATACAATGTAAACTGTCTTCTGCTTTTATTTCAGTTGATTCCTGTTTGTTCTTGATCCCTTTCAGAAAACACATCTTAATGCTCAATACGTAAAGCTTCGTTTTACTAACAATTACAAAATGTCATATAATGCAGCCCAATATTCACTCATATGGCTGGAAGGACATCGGCATGGAAGGCGTTGTCTCCTGAGGTGCTCCAGGCTTCCTTCAATGTGACCCCCGAAGTGGAGAAGACGTTCCGCTCCAAGAGGATGAACAGTGAAATCTTCTTTGCTCCATCCAAATGAGTGCTTTCTTTTTAGCGGGCTATGGTTCTAGAAATAAAGCTTTTAGGTTTTTTACATAATAATCTCTGGATTTTGGATGTTTGGTTTTGCTTCAGTTTTAGTTGTTTGTTTCTGTTCTGTTAATACAACCTTTATGGAACTATTTTGAGTTTTGTCTATGTTCGTTCTTTTGCAATTTTATTATTTTCATATGTGGTTGCTCAATGTTAGTTATGTGCAGTTTTACAAGAATCAATCACTGTTGGAATATTGTCTTTTCATGGAAAAGCAGCTAACATTTGGTTGGTTTTAATCATTTTTGGATCTATATTAAGCTTTGTATGTATGAGATGGTAAAAGTCACTCTCAGCTGATGTTGAGTGTGATAAACTTTTGATTATATAAAAGTAAAATGCCTTCATCACTTTATGGTGCCATATGGACCGCAACAGCAAATGATAAAGACGAATAAGATTGTAAGTGTTCGACTCAAGTAGGCAAATAACTATAGATTGGTAATTCGATGATTTCGACTGCTGAGAACATATGAACTGAAAAGCGCTTTTTCAAGGATAATCAAATAGATCTGTTTGGCGATCTTGTGATTCGAACAAAATGTTCAGACATGACTCTGTTGGTCAATTGTCCAATACATTCAGTTGTTTGGACTTTTTATTAAATTGTGCACATCAGTCTCAGCTATTCAAACTTTGAAAGTTTATAAAAGAAATGGTTTGATAGACAGTTATAAACCAATGGCGAGACTGTTTAAAGTTTAGCAAAATACTGATATCAGTGAGTTTATCGTTAATAACCTTGGGATTGTAAGAGTTTATTGAATAGTCCAAGTCCTAATTTGAAAACTTATATAGCTTTATGTAATCCCAATACTGTGATTTTGGTGATTCTTATGCATTTTTACCCACTTTTCCCCAAAACAATTAATTCATGGTCAAAGGCTTACCCAAAATGGGGTTAAATGTTTGATAAGCTTTGCAACAATAAGATTTAAAATTATATACTGATAATAAGCAGATTATATTTTGTTACAGCTACTCGTGAAATGTTGTCAAAGACCGATCAAGATTTTAAGACTACAATACAATGTGGTTCGACGAAATTGGTTCATATGAGAAATTTAAAAGAAAGTAATGTGATTTAGTAATTTAAGTCTGCATTACTATCATTGTTTTCTTGTTTCTTATTATTTTTTATTTTTTTATGAACAAGCACATTTTATTACGCATTTATATGTATTACATCATGGTGCATCCACGGCTCGACTGATCATAGCAAAAATGCATCATACACCTCATCTACATTGTCGCTTAACACCCTTACTTGCTTCTGCAAAGCACAAAGTACATAAAGCAAACAAGCCCCAACTGTGTAAAATCACCTTGTCTTGTCTTCTGAAACCCTAGTAAGAGCCACTTGGAGAGCTCAAAGAATCGCTTTTGCTTTGACATTAACAACTGACATTGCAAAAACAACCCGCCTATTTCCCGCCACACAAATTGACCCATTGTGGCACCTCATGACAACACCAAGTCAACAGCACCATTTTGTCTTGATATCCTAGCATTGCCATTGACTTCTATCAAGTTGAGTAGAAAAAACTAGTGAAGGTGCATTAGGCTGAGACGTAGGCGCATCTTATCTCTATTTATTATAGTAAAATCTTGCTACATTGACTAAGCCACTATTTCACTTTATGATGCCCGAGTTCTATTGAGCTTTTGAGTTTCTTTCACACTATATTCACCACACTACCTTCAACTTAAGCTCGAATGTTCCATGTCATCTATTATATCCATATATCTGCTACTTGATTAGTAATTTCGGTCTTAAATTTAGCCCATACATTTCAAACCCAGTTGTGATGAAATTGCGCATATCTGATGTCTACCATATGTGTTGGTTGTTGGTTCCCTGGGATGGAACCAAGGGATCCCGGGAACCATGGATTCTTTTTTTATTTTTATTTTTTATATTTTTTATATATAGTTTTAATTTTTGAAAAAAATATGGATTTTTCCTAAATGTATTTAAATACACTCGGTCCATCGAAATGTGTTTCTAATATTAGAGTAAATTACACCATTCGTCCTTGTGGTTTGCGTTGACCGCAGCCGTTCGTCCTTTGACCAAAAAAACTGCACCGTTAATCCTTAACGGGCATACGTTAGGCGCCATTAGTCCCTCCATCACTAACGCTCGTTAAGTGTTGTTACATTTTAAGTCCTATGATGGTATACTGACCAAAAGGACGAACCGTGCAATTTTTTTTTTTTTTTTTTTTTTTTTTTTTTTTTTTTTTTTTTTTAATATGTTAGTAAGTTCCGTTTTCGTCCTTTTTTTTTGTTTTCGTCCATTTTTTTACGTTTTCGTCCCTTTTTTTACGTTTTCGTCTTTTTTTTTACGTTTTCCTCCGTTTTTTTTACGTTTTCGTCCGCTTTTTTACGTTTTCGTCCATTTTTTTACGTTTTCGTCCGTTTTTTTCGTTTTCGTCTGTTTTTTTACGTTTTCCTCCGTTTTTTTACGTTTTCGTCCCTTTTTTTACGTTTTCGTCCATTTTTTTCGCTTTCGTCTGTTTTTTTACGTTTTCCTCCGTTTTTTTACGTTTTCGTCCCTTTTTTTACGTTTTCGTCCATTTTTTTCGCTTTCGTCTGTTTTTTTTACGTTTTCCTCTGTTTTTTTACGTTTTCGTCCGCTTTTTTACGTTTTCGTCCGTTTTTTTAACGTTTTCGTCCGTTTTTTTTCGTTTTCGTCTGTTTTTTTACGTTTTCGTTCGTTGTTTTACGTTTTCGTCCCTTTTTTTTACGTTTTCGTCCATTTTTTTCGCTTTCATCTGTTTTTTTACGTTTTCATCCGTTTTTTTTTTACGTTTTTCTCCATTTTTTTACGTTTTCCTCTGTTTTTTTACGTTTTAGTCCATTTTTGTACGTTTTCCTCCGTTTTTTTTACGTTTTCGTCTATTTTTTACGTAAAAAATGGGACGAAAACGTAAAAAAACAAAGGAAAACGTAAAAAAAAATGGAGGAAAACGTAAAAAAATGGACGAAAACGTAAAAAAAAGGGACGAAAACGTAAAAAAAACGGACGAAAACGTAAAAAAACAGAGGAAAACGTAAAAAAACGGAGGAAAACGTAAAAAACAGACGAAAGCGAAAAAAAATGGACGAAAACGTAAAAAAACAGACGAAAACGTAAAAAACAGACGAAAACGTAAAAAAAAGGGACGAAAACGTAAAAAAAACGGACAAAAACGTAAAAAAACAGAGGAAAACGTAAAAAAAAAACGGATGAAAACGTAAAAAAACAGACGAAAGCGAAAAAAATGGACGAAAACGTAAAAAAAGGGACGAAAATGTAAAAAAACGAAGGAAAACGTAAAAAAACAGACGAAAACGAAAAAAAAACGGACGAAAACGTAAAAAAATGGACGAAAACGTAAAAAAGCGGACGAAAACGTAAAAAAAACGGAGGAAAACGTAAAAAAAACAGACGAAAACGAAAAAAAACGGACGAAAACGTAAAAAAATGGACGAAAACGTAAAAAAGCGGATGAAAACGTAAAAAAAACGGAGGAAAACGTAAAAAAAAAAGACGAAAACGTAAAAAAAGGGACGAAAACGTAAAAAAAACGGACGAAAACAAAAAAAAAAACGGACGAAAACGGAACTTACTAACATAATAAAAAAAAAATAAATAAAAAAAAAAATAAAAAATTGCACGGTTCGTCCTTTTGGTCAGTATACCATCATAGGACTTAAAATGTAACAACACTTAACGAGCGTTAGTGATGGAGGGACTAATGGCGCCTAACGTATGCCCGTTAAGGATTAACGGTGCAGTTTTTTTGGTCAAAGGACGAACGGCTGCGGTCAACGCAAACCACAAGGACGAATGGTGTAATTTACTCCTAATATTATTTAGTTAGTATACTTATAAAGTTATAAATAAAAAATAAACATAAAAGAGAGAATTGCAAAAATCGTCTCTAAAGTTTGGCCAAATTGCACGTTTCGTCCCTGAAGTTTGAAAAGTGCAAGGATCGTCCCTGTGGGAAACTTATGGGGCAAAAATCGTCCCTGGCCTACTTCAAATGACTTAAATACCCCTGCCAAACTTTAGGGACGATTTTTGCAACTCTCTTTTTCAGATTCTTACTCAAATGGTCCCTGTGCTTCGCTAGGCATTACAAATTTAGTCCTAACATTTTTTTTAATTTATTTATTTAACTATTAATATTAGTATTATTTTTTTTATACGATTTTGTCCGTTTTTCTTACGTTTTTGTCCGTTTTTCTCACGTTTTTTTCGTTTTCATACGTTTTGTCCGTTTTTCTTACGTTTTTGTTCGTTTTTCTCACGTTTTTTTCGTTTTCATACGTTTTTGTTCGTTTTTTCTTACGTTTTTGTCCGTTTTTCTCACGTTTTTTTCGTTTTCATACGTTTTTGTCCGTTTTTCTTACGTTTTTTCCGCTTTCATACGTTTTTGTTCGTTTTTCTTTCGTTTGTGTCCGTTTTTCTTACGTTTTTGTCCGTTTTTTCTCACGTTTTTTTCGTTTTCATACGTTTTGTCCGTTTTTCTTATGTTTTTGTTCGTTTTTCTCACGTTTTTTTTTCGTTTTCATACGTTTTTGTCCGTTTTTCTTACGTTTTTTTTCCGATTTCATACGTTTTTGTTCGTTTTTCTTACGTTTTTGTCCGTTTTTTCTCACGTTTTTTCTGTTTTCATACGTTTTTCTCCGTACTTTTTACGTTTTTTTTCCGTTTTGGATGAAGTCTAAAGATTTTTTCTTTTAAAAAATAAAATTCTTTTCGAATTCTTTTCTACAACTTTTTAAAAAAATCGAATAAATATTTTTTAGAAAAAATATTTTTAAAAAATATTTTTTAGAAGAAATATTTAAAAAAAAATTAGAAAAATTTTGGAATTATTTAAATTTTTTTTCGAAAACATGTTTTTTGAAATTTTAAAATTCAAAAACATTTTTTCAAATTTTTTTTCGCAAACCTTTTTTTATTTTATTTTTCTAAATTTTTTTTTTGAAAATTTTTTTGTTTGTGATGGACAGTGTAAACACAGACGAAAAAGTGGAAACATGGAAGAAAAACGTATGAAAACGAAAAAAAACGTAAGAAAAACTGATAAAAACGTATGAAAACGAAAAAAAACGTGAGAAAAACGGACAAAAACGTAAGAAAAACGAAGAAAAACGTATGAAAACGAAAAAAAAGTGAGAAAAACGGACAAAAACGTATAAAAATGAAAAAAACGTAACAAGAACGGACAAAAACGTAAGAAAAACGAACAAAAACGTATGAAAACGGAAAAAAAGTGAGAAAAAGGGACAAAAACATAAGAAAAAAGAACAAAAACGTATGAAAGCGGAAAAAAACATAAGAAAAACGGACAAAAACGTATGAAAACGAAAAAATGTGAGAAAAACGGACAAAAAAGTAAGAAAAAGGAACAAAAACGTATGAAAACGGAAAAAATGTGAGAAAAACGGACAAAAACGTAAGAAAAACGGACAAAAACGTATGAAAAAAAAAATGTGAGAAAAACGGACAAAAACGTAAGAAAAACGGACAAAAACGAAAGAAAAACGGACGAAATCGTATAAAAAAATAATACTAATATTAATAGTTAAATAAATTAATTAAAAAAAAAGTTAGGACTAAATTTGTAATGCCCAGCGAAGCACAGGGACCATTTGAGTAAGAATATGAAAAAGAGAGAATTGCAAAAATCGTCCCTAAAGTTTGGCAGGGGTATTTTAGTCATTTGAAGTAGGCCAGGGACGATTTTTGCCCCAAAAGTTTCCCACAGGGACGATCCTTGCACTTTCGAAAGTTCAGGGACGAAACGTGCAATTTGACCATACTTTAGGGACGATTTTTGCAATTCCCTCGACATAAAATGTAATAAAATCCCAATATGATAATGTAAGTTAAATCCCAGAAATCACCAACTTCATTTTTCATAGGGTAGCGATATGCACACATATTATTTTACTTCATACACATAAATTTCGTGGGGCTCGAGTTCCATTAAATTTTTGTGTATGAAGTAAAATGATATGTGAAGATATCATGTCCTTTTTTTATATCTTAAAGCCCAGCCAAAAACAAATAAATCGTTTTTTCCCCTCCAATTACTTGGTATAGTACAATAGAAGATAAAGCGATGTCACTCTTCAAGAAAGGAGACAATTCACAAAAATGAATAAGGTATGTTTGAAGTTTGATTATCTTTATTTATTTTTTGTTTAGTTAGTCTTTAGATATTTTAATGGTATGTTTAATTATCAAAAAGATGATTTCAAGGCTTCAAACAGCGATTTCAAGTGCATGGTGAAAGTTTGGGTGTCGATAATGTTTTAAGATTATTGATACTCTTTAAACACAAAAATATTCTTTCACATGTAAAGAAAGATGTTGAAAGATGTTGAAAAAGAAAGATGTTGAAAAAGAACTTTAAAAATGTGGCTTTCTAAAAAAAAAATTCTTTCACATGTAAAGAAAGATGTTGAAAACGAACTTTAAAAAAATGGAAACACTATATTCTTTCACTTGTAAAGAAAGATATTGGAAAAGAACTTTAAGGTGAATGGAAACACTTTTTACACTCATATGATTTGCATAAATCATTGTAAATAGATATGGGCATATAGCTAGGGCTGTAAACGAACCGAAGCTGTAAACGAATCGGACGAACATGAACGGAGCCTTGTTCATGTTCGTTCATTTAATTTTAACCGAACAAATAAACGGACACGGACGCTTAAACAGACAAATTTTCTTGTTCATGTTCGTTTATTAAGAAAATGAATTGTTCATGTTCGTTTATGTCCGTTCATTAAGACACTAAACGAGCATAAAAGATCGTACATAAATGAAAATAGACAAACAAACATAAACTTTATTGAATTCTTCACAATATATTGTTTTATAAGTAGTTGTTTTGTTTAAACAAACCAATTTTTAAATTATAAAATTAAAATATATGATATATGAACATCAATAGATAAATAAACATAAACGAACTTTAATAAACGCTTAATCGGACGTTCACGGACATAAATGAACGAACGAGACTTTTGTTCATGTTCGTTCATTTAACTAAACGAACGTAAAATACTGTTCATGTTCGTTTATTTAATAAACGAACAAATATAAACGAACTTTTTACCGAACGGTTCATGAAATGTTCACTGAACGTTCAGTTCGTTTACAGCCCTGCATATAGCTTTTCCTCGAATCCTGTCTTTGGCACTCGTGACTCATTCTTTTCTGGTATATTTCTTTAAAATTTTGGAACTTGAAATGGTTTAATTTGATATGGTTATTGTAGGCCAAAATAATACTTTGCTAAACATTAATTCGTAATTTGTTTACTATAGGCCAAAACTGAGAGTTATCTAAAAAGAAAGCTTTCACCCGATAACGATAATGATATTATCGGTGAATAATCTACAATGAATGATACTTCACAAGGACCTCAAACTACATTCATAACGGATATTCCTTTGGCTTCAATACCGAATGATACTTCACAAGGACCTCAAACTATAACAAATGATACTTCACATGTTAGAAGTAACGGATAAAAATTAATGAATATGTCCGGACTCGAACACGAGACCTCGGGATTGCACACTTTACGTATGAGTTTCGATTAATTAATAATTATTATATTTAGTTATGAATAATTATTATTTTCACAAATAAACACTTAACGGTACCTAACGACCGTTAGACGAAAGACGAAGGACTAAGAATGAAATAATAGCCAAGAAAGATCCAGATTGGGTCTCTTTGGGCTATAGTCGGCCGAACCCAACCCATAGGGGTGTAAGGTTTGTGTCTTGTGCTCCAAAATTGAGAATTAGTATAAATACATGATCCCTTGTATTCATTCTCTCATCTCTTGGTTCACTTGCAAACCTAAGTCTTTCTTCTTCTCTTTCTTTGAGCTATAGGCGATCCAATACACCTTTATAGGGTTCCTATTCGATCAACTAAGGCTCAACCTAGTGGTGTTTGCTTGTGAATCTAGAACTTAGCTATCCTAATTGAAACGCTAATAGTACGTGTGTTCAAGAGCGAAGTGTTAGCATACTTTTGTTAACGTGATCTTGCCTTATTCGACTTCACATTAGTCGATCATCATTAAACCCTAACCTAGGGTTTATATCGTTCTTGATTTCTTGTTCTTGCTAGAAATCACAACGGTACGCATATTTTTTTATATTCGGTTAATTATTATTACATGTATTTGATTCTATATTCCGCTGAGTTGCTTGATGATGTTTTTATGTTTTATATAATTGTTATGATTTACATATTCCAACATCACAAGGACCTCGTCAACTCGGCATATTATGTAAAAGGAAGTGCCTATTGCAAAAAACCACAAGAGTGTTTGAGACTTCTTTGATGTTCTATCGACGATGACAAATGTTGTTTTTGGCTCTTCTAAACGAAAAGATATTTTATGAGAAAGTCATGAAGAAAGACTAGTAAAATAAATAGAGAAAGGTGAAATAGAAACGGGGACTAGGAAAACCAAGAAGTTGCTCTTGTACGAGCTGAAAATGAGTCCACATGATTCATTTTCAGGATTTAGCGTATCAAAGTTTGTGAAACTTAGTGAGATGCATCCACATGATTTTACTTATGAGGAAAGGTTAAGTCTTCTTATAGAACTTGGATTCTATTATCAAATTATGCATAATGATAATGGTTTTACTAAGGGCATCCACTAGGGAACCTTTTAAAAGGTTTATAAAATTGACACCTCATAAAATGTTATTAATTTACAAACCTTTTCATAGTACAAACTTATTCTCACTATAGATAAAGCTTTTAATAGGTTTATAAAATTGTCAACTTATACAATGCATTAATTTATAAACCTTTTCAAAATCCTAGATCTTTTCATGCCACCTATACTTGAAATTGTTTCTCACTATGGTACATAAATTTTTAAACCTTTTCATAATTTCTTGAATCTATTCTTAAACCACCATAGTGGATGCTCTAAGGTGGATAGCATTGCCAAACTTGCTAAGAAGATGGTGGATAAGAAAAGCATACATTTCATCCTTTGATTTATCGGTTGTTGAAGTTGGCTTTAGGGTGTGCTTGGTTCAAAGTGAGGAATGATAATGGTAAAGCTAAAAGAAATACTAAGGAATGTAATGAGCATTCCTTGATATTCCTTATGTCATTAATTTTGCTTGGCATACATACTTTGTAATATAAATTACAGTAACTTATATAGATACGCTTATTGGTGTGGTAACACAAAGGAATTGTGTTTTGTCATCATGATCACTGCATTCAACTTATTAATAAATGTGGCACAATTTAATTCATAGTTATTTCAGGTATTTTTATAGTAGAATTGATTTTTATCTACTTGATGAACACATACCACCAGAAAACTGAAATCAGGTCATCGAACAAGGAAAATTATAGATGAAGAAATCATAAATAAATCACAAAGAAAAGGATAAGTTATCAACATATTTGAAAAAGATGGAGGACGTGGTCGGTAACCGGTGGCAGTTATGGAAAAAGAAAAATGATTTGGTAACCTAAAACCTACACCTAAAATTAGACTTAAAGATATGATTGGTGCATTTCAAAAATTGATTGGTGAAAAATGATGAAAGAGAAAAAGTGTATAACACTTGTCAAAAGATGAATGGAGTAGGTCTATTGTTAGGTCTCATTGTTAGGCCTATATATCAATACTCATGGAAAAAAGAAAGCAAATGCCTAATGAAAACCGCTTACCCTCAAAATTGGGGGTAATGGAGTATGGTCCAACATGGGGTATTACGGTTAAAAGATGTTTTTCACAAATGAACCTTATTAAAATTGATTTGTGTAATTAGATAGGCGACGATTGTTTTAACGACACATTAATTTGTGCTATAGAGAAAAAAGAACTTATTAATGTTAATGAGGGGTGTATGTAAGCGTTTTTTCATTATGGGAGATTGCATGATCCCTTGTTAGAAGGTAATATGTTCATTTATTTATAGTTTTAATGAATTCTTCATTTTCAATTACTTTTTAACTATATTATATTACGGTATAAAAACTTTTCTGTACCACGTCATATTTGGTTTTGATTTCATCCCTGTAGGTACAAATCCTTACCTCTAGAGGCAAGATTATTTCTCAAGTTTATTTCAACCTAAAACAAATGTTATAATTTTATCATACAACTATCTGTTTTTATATTGATGTGAATTCAAAATAACTGTTCTAATCGAATTTAACAATTCCAATCTAAGTACCAAAGTCTTTTGATTTTTTAGTATGTGAGTATGCTCATCAAACAAGAAGAACAAGAAGACCTTTGATTTAAGTCTTTTAGATACAGAGATGTTTATGTGAAAAATATACCATTTTAAAAATAATAAATAAATAAATGAACGATTCGGAGGAAAATAAAAGAAGGGAGTTACTTATACAATTTTTTAAAAATTTTAAAGCCCTATTTTGTTTATTTATTTATTTATTTTTCTTTACCTGTGAAACGTCTATAAGTATTTGTATCGACTTTTTCTACTATAGGAGTAAAAGAGATGTCTGTGGTTATCATATTTCAACTTATAACTTATAAACTTAAATTTTTAGCTTATTTTAAAACTCATAACCATACAAAAGTTAATTATTTCATAACGAGCTTATTCAATCCACAACTTTTAAAATAAGCTAAAAAATTTAGATTACAAAACACAAACTTAAGCAACAAATATAAAGGGAGGTGATTTGCACACTCTCCAAATTGATTGGCACACTCTAAATTAGAGTGTGTTGACATTTATACTCTCACAGAGTGAAATTGTGTAAATTAATGTGAGGGTATAATTGTGAACACACTCTAATTTAGAGTGTGCCAATCAATTAAGGGAGTGTGCAAATCACCTCCCAAATATAAACTTACAAGGTGTTCCCGATTATCACTTGGAAGGAAATGAAAAAAATGAAGAGAAAAAATAAGTTGTGTTCGCGAGTATCATTTAAGAGTTAAAAGAAAAAAGGAAAAAAGAAAAAAACTAAAATAAATATTATTTTATTGACTGTGAAATAAAATACTCTGTCTTTGAACTGAAAATATTTACTTTGAATATCTTTACATTTTTCTACCAAAAAAACACTTAACTAAAGAGGTGTTTGTTTAAGCTTATATGTATGTTTATGAGCTTATTTGATTTTGGCTTATATTTTATAAGCTAGAATTTTCGACTTATTTGAAGACTTACGAGCTTATATAAAATTATTATTATAATCAACTTAAAATATAAGCCCACATGCTTTCAAATAAGGCCGAAAAAATAAGCTCGTCAGCAAAATGTAAGTATAAACAAACACCCCCTAACAGCGTCGTTACCCGCTATAGTTGAAAAAACTTGAAAACACTAGTGAGAGATCAAATGGGCGCACTGAAATCACTGATGACGGAGGATCATCCTTTAATCGACGCCATATTTCTTCAATTCTGTGCATCTCATCACATTTATTCCGGTACTTTTACTTTTAATTATCACATCTTTCATGCCCTAATTTTACGATAACCGTATGATTCTATCTATATATCTAGTTCATATATGATTTTGAACTAGAACGGTACCCGGGCAATACAGCGGCGGGTACCGTGTGATTATATTTTGCATTATTTGGTTACACGTTTAGTTGTCTTCATGCTTTATAAGTAGAGATATTAGAGATGTTTAAGCCAAATAATTTTTAGTTTGAACAACCAACTGCTTCCTAACAAACTTCCTAACCGACCTGCTTCCTAACAAATTAATTCTGAAATCTTTCCATAATAAGCAAGAAAAAAATCTGAATTAATGTAGTATAGATTTGAGGTTTAAGTTTATGTATTTTGATACATCGGTTAGGCAACGTACATCTGAGTTAAAAACTCGCCCTCCCCAAATAACCTCAACTGGTCGTTTACCCCGTTTTCATGTTACTATAGGCACCATGACTCAATAAGTCCATGGTTGTTCACTTTTAGCTGATATATTCTGGACTCTCATGATGCATAAGTTCCTCATGGTTACTGTGATATATTGTACTCAAGGCTTTCTGTTTTGATTTCAATATTTTGAAGTTTCGCCATCTGGCACAAAGTAGTGGTAATAGGACTAATAGCGTTAAGGCAGAATCGTATTATTTTTGTTTTAGTAAGCAAATTTTCTGTCTTGTAGAGAATTTGACGGGAAATATTTGATTTGAAGGCAATTGTTATTTTCCTTGTTTTGTACAAAACATTTTGTGGAAAACATGGGTGTTTCCTTCTAACTAAACGCACCCATAAAGTTAACAAGGGAAACTACAAAACATATTTTTTTGTTTTCCTTGTAACCCCCCTTGATTTCTTGAGAATAGAAAACAATAGCATATGAACGCGTTTTCTATGTTTTGTGGAAATCTTCCCCCCCCCCCCCCCCCCCCCCCCCCCCACCCCAACTAAACGCACCCTATGTGTCTTAGATGTTGAAAGACTGAATAACATGTTATATTGTCTTGAATACTACTTTATCCCAAGTCCCAACTTGATATTTAGTCGATAGTCATGGTACTTTGCTCAATTTTGTACGCCAGAAGTAAAACATAGCCTATTTGCACAGTAAGTCTATTGTTGTTCACACTTAACTGAAATCATCAGCATATCAAATTTCGTTATTCTATTGGTGTCATTTTTTAGAGTTGTGAAGTACATAATGCTAGTCATAGAAGGTTTAATCCACATAATTAAATACAGGAACACAAATATTATTGGAAGTTTGACTGTCAAACTTTCATATATTTACTAAACACATATTTCGAGTGTCTAGTGGATTGGTTTTCTCCAACTCTTTACGTTGTCCCTCATTAGCAACATGTCAAAAGACTCTTTTTTGCCTTTTTGATATGCATGTACAACTTAATAGATTTGTAACCTGTTTTTCGCTGCACAGTTGAAGATTTCTTAGTTTATGACGTGAACATGTTGGTGGCTTCAGCAGAGAAACACATTAATTCAGATAGACTAAAGCAGGTTTCTTCGTTAGCTATTGTTTGTTTTAACAGATGATTCTCTTATATTATACATGTAGTAACGTGTCATGCCCTCTAATGCACGACAGGGTATTGACCAGCTCCTCTCTATAATAGAAACGTGCCATCAACCATGGGTGGATGGTCTGGTGTTATTGGAAGATAGAGAACGAAATAAACATCATCTACCAACAGGCTGTGAAAGGTATCTTATAGCTACCGATTCTGCCTATTTTATTACCAAATATTATAAAGTCGAGTTATTGACCACATACACTGAACCAGCTTTGATATGTTACTCCAAGGTGGATTCCGTGAAGGACATTTAACTGAGTTAGTGGGCCCATCATCGTCTGGAAAAACACAAGTTAGCATCAAACCTATGGCATAACAAACAGTATCCAGATTTTTTCGGTCTGTTTATCATGAAAGCAGAATTTTCTACATTAGCACTGTCATATTGTTGTTCTAATCTCTAAATTGTTCAGGTTTGCTTTCAAGCCGCATCAAATGTTGCTATGAAGTTGGGTGGTGTTGTCTTTCTTGACTCAGGAAACTCATTTTCGCCCACACGCATTAAGCAAATAGTTACTCATATATCTGGAATACCTGAGAATCAGGTAACTATAGAATTTGTCTTGCTATCATAAATATTCCCTTTTTTCTCAAATAAAGTAATTGGTTTGACATCTTAAATAGGTGTTTATTTGATTCTGGTATATGATGTTACTGAAAACTCAAATGAATTCACCTCACTATAGATAGTCCATGTGGGTTTTGCATATTTGCATTTACTACATAATTTGTGTGCAATACTCTAACTAAAGCTTCGGGGCAACTCAGTATATGTCTATGGAAGTTTCAAAATAATACTCGACATAGAAGTGCTTATATGAGATTGGGCCAGAATTTTGCTTTACAATCATCAGGATATTTTTACATGAAAGAAAGAAATGGTACATGTTACTTTTATGTACCAATGAATGACTTGTTACTTGCTTAGCTGATTTTATTTTATTTTATGCTTTTTGTTTTTGTGGAATGGCTGATTAGATGATTTTGGTTATCTAACTAAGCAGAATGCAGTCTTATATATGTGACTTCAATCTTTAGATTTTCATTCCATGGAGTGCTCAATAAAATTGGACCAAGCATTACCAGATGAGGTGTGCTAAATTCGATATCAAAATGGTTTTTAACTCTCATGTGCATTATCTTGTAGGTTGGTGGAAATCTTCAACAAGCAATGAAAAACATAGAATGCCATTCTGTTTTTGACATTTATGCCTTGCTGAATGTTCTTCGTGAGCTAAAGTGGAATTTAAAATCCCAGGTTTGATGAATAAAAGAGAAACTTTTCTTTCTATCTTGTTTATTCTTACTGTTTTATTGTCTTCTTTATTTGTTGTTTAACACAAGGGATGTTGATGCCCCTTTTTGATTAACTTTCTATCCTAATGCACAGACAGGATACCAAGTACGATTGATAATCATTGATTCAATATCGTCACTTATCTCTCCAATTCTTGGGGGCAGCAACGCTCAAGGTACATATTACTGTATTTGATATTAACTCTAGTTAACTCTAGCCTGTTATATGAAGGTAGACCTGTCAATGGGTCTGGTCAGATCTAATAGAATCCCGTATCATTTATTTTTGGTTATATTGATGCATATTCTGTGACCATCACTCTCTTTAACCTCCTCCCTCCCCCATCCATGGGTACTATATGTTAATTTGATAACACCATAGCATATATAAGGTATGTGAGTAACCAAGGGTTCATTAAAGTTCTCTTTTGATGTTGACAGATAAGTAGTTAGTGTTTAAGATCGATTTGAAACTTGCTAGTAGCTGCAATGCCAGTATCTAAACAATATTTGTTAATTGTACTTTTTTAACAGATTTTAGTCACTAATCTTTTTGCTCTTTCTACTTTCTAGAGTTCCTTCTTTGTCAAACTCAATAAGATGCTGATACTGATTTTGCTGTTAAACTCAAGATGTCAATACTGATTTTGCTAAGCTTCATGTAGCTTTGATTTACGAGGGGTATGAACAATAATTTACAGACCAACATCTCTTCATTTGGAAGTCAGTATAGGCATTTGATAATTGGTTTTAGTGTGTAATTCTTATATCCAAATTGGGAACTACAGGTGATATGAAACCGTTACTTGCATGGCAGTTTTCAACATTTAGAAAAGTTTACCAGTGTCTCAACTCTGATAATCGGAGCTATGGACATGATAAAATGGCAAAAAAGAAGAAAAATGACTAAAAATATGTAATAGCCTCTAAATTGATTGATATCGGAGAATTTTTTGCCTGATTATTTCTACTCCCCTGTTCAATATATTGCCTGTTCTCAAGGAACTACTAGTTTTTTTTAGCATCTAAAAGTATTTAGCTGTAGGTCCATGAATACATAGGCCAAACGATATACTCAGAAGTTGATGATGGTTGCTTAATTGGGTATCATGTAGGACATGCTTTGATGGTTTCTATTGGATACTTGCTCAAGGAGTTAGCAGACAGACACAACATCGCTGTGGTGGTAAGCAATCTTTTAACATTGTACTTCTTTCTTGCTGCTGTTGTAATTAGTACAATTTGTATATATATCATTAAATTTCAATCTTTCTGGCATCTTATGACACTATTTTTCCCTCTTCATGATCTTGTTAGTAATTTTAGTCTTCCTTTAAGCCAGTAGCTCTGTCGGCTATATTTATGATATGCTATTTTAAATATGTAGTCATGAACCTACATCAGCAAGTATAACCCATGAAAACCGATTATAGAATCCCCGTGGGAAGTATGGCTATACAATTTAACAGTAAATGTCTTATATTTACAGAACTATTGATGCATCTCCTGTCCTTGCATTGCAATAATACTATGATATTTTTAATATGTTTTCAAGGTTACAAATCATATGGTCAGTGGTGAAGGAGGTACTCTTAAACCGGCTCTTGGGGAGAGTTGGAAAAATGTCCCACATGTACGACTGCAGTTTTCTCGGGACCATGCAAGCAACTTCTATGTCTTGCATGTTCTTAGGCATCCGTTCATGGTATGCCTGTTCACACCTTGACTACAGACTCTGTCCTACTCATATTTTGTTTGTTTCCATAATTACAAGGATATCAAATAACAAAGTCGGGTTGAAGCGAGTTTCTTTTTCTAAGGGTAAAAACTGGTCAGTTCTGCTTGGGTTAACCCGTAAACATGCTTTCGCCCGTTTTTGTTTCAACAATTAATGCATCTATAAAGATTTACTAAAAGTTACTGTTAGAATAATACGTAGTAATATATATCTTCGAATAAAAAAGAGGATGTTGTATGCTTTTAAAATAGCATTAACATGTTTGATTCGTTCCTCTTTTAGCTATATTGTTTAGTTTGACCCATTTGGATTAAACATAATCATATTGACTCTTTCGTAAGTAAATGAGTTTAAGCTTTCCCCTGTTTCCCGCAGGCATCTGGCAGAAGTGTGAAGGTCATGATTCCATGACAATTAGTATGGCAAGAGGGATGCAGCATAAGGTCAGTAAATGCTTGACTAAAGACATAGTTCGGTTTTTTCAAACATTTTTTGGGAATGAAGCAGTGTTATGATGATTTTAACTGTGTAGAGTGTAGACAATAGTGATTATGGTATAGCTGGTCCTTTTTTGGTTTGGTTCTTTCATTCCCTGACTGCCTGTTTGGTGAAACATCGTGTTTCACCTCCAAATCATGAAATCTTCAGTCTATTAGACACAAGTTCGTGAAGTTTGTCCATAAATATTGAATTACCATAGCAACATATTAAATTTACTAATATATCACTGACTGTTCAGTCAAGCATATATTTATACAATGCTATAGCTAGGGATTACTGTGCTGTTTGCATTTCAAGTGATGAATGTAATTTTTTGGATGATAAAATCTCTGTAAAATTGGCATAAAAGGTTGAGATATTTTTTGTTATTTACTTATCTATTAATGGTCCTTTTAGTTGTCAAAGAATTAAGATCTGTAATGTAAGCATGAAAGATTTTACATATAGCACAATGCGTAGTCAGCTACCAATGAGAGACCATGTCATAATTTTACTTTAATAAATTTTAGGTTTTTGCATATTAGACTTTTGATATATGCAGGGCAATGGAATTAAAAAAATGTTTTTGTTATCGTTTGGGATCACACTTCGTTGGTAACACATTTAAGGGTTTAAGCACAAGTATGATTACATACAGACACCACGGTTAGCCTTAAACTCGGGAGTCGAGTCCATGTTGTGGACTAACTCAAAAGAAACATTTATCTAAATGAGCTGTTAGCATTTCCTTCATTTTTTTTACTCCATATGCTTGTATAATTCTTCAATAATTTTCTGAAGACTTTTGACATTTATTTGCCTTTCTCTTTTGTTCAAAGATTCAACTGAATTTAAGTTTTATAAACAGTTAGGAAGAAAACTATATTGAGATTTTCTCAAAAAATTTATAAAAATGTTTGACATAATTTTATTTGAAATGTTGGTCACATTTTATGTGATAAAATGCAGGTATTGTTTTTTTGTTTGTGTGCTAAATCACTAGACAATGTTTTTTCGCTTATAATATCCCTTTGGGCTATTATTTTTATCGTCTCACAATGTAAGATTTTCAGTATGATTTGACGTATTTAGTTTAATTATTGGTTTGGACAAAGGTTTCTTTTGGCTATACTCATGCACAAGTTTGTTTCTTTCTTGGCTTGCCGGGATTTTTTTTTATTTATTTATTTATTTTTTGCCCCCTCTCGGAAAATGTCCTGGCTCCGCCCCTGATCGCAGCCTCCATCCATAACCTTGCAAAATTAAGGACAATGTTGCCAAAATAATATAATGGGGAAAATTCGAATTTATGTCCACAACTAAGTCATGAATTCTAAAAATTCCAATTTTGGTCGTGCTTGACCTGTGCGACTGCGCGACTTCAATAATATTGGGACTTATGGCCTGACAAAAGGTACAAGTGGGTGGAAGAGACAAAATTTTGTCATGCCACATGTCACAATATTACTGGAGTCGAGCAGTCGCACAGGTCAAGTATGACCAAACTTGAAATTTCTAGAATTCTTGACTCGGACAAAAATTCGATTTTATGCCTATTTTTGGAATTCCCAATATAATGACTTGTACAAAAGAGAGTTATCACTTATATATATGGCGCAACATATACATATGAGATAATAACTAAACGAAAACATTTGTGAAAGCTCGACTCCAAACTGATTGCAATTTCCGTCTTCCGAACAGTGTTACTCAAAGACATCTCACAAAAAACAATCGCCGGAGATAAACATTTGCAGTGAACATTGCCTTGCCTATAAGGACACTGGCAGTCATGATTCCGAAATCGTCCATACCTCCGAAATCCACCAATAATATCATTCTACCTCATTTCATCCCATTCATACTTTTTTCATACCTCTCAACCCCATTTTAGTGGCAACCATGCCTTTTTCATACCTCATATATATATATATATATATATATATATATATATATATATATATATATATATATATATATATATATATTTTTTTTTTTTTTAAATAAAATGAAAATATTAATCACCAAATTCTTCACCTATTAATTGACAAGTTTATACTTTGGCACATGTTTGGTAAATGTGATCACTTCCTTGTCATCTTTTTTTAAACATTACTCCATCTCTCTCACCATATATTAAAACACACACACAAACACACTCGACTGTGTGCAACGCAATTTTCTGGTTTTCATTAAAAATCTTTTAAAAATCCATCTGGGTTTTGTTAAATACCTTACTTCACATCTGGGTTTCCAAAATTTTTGGCCGACACACGCTCCTCCAACTCCAACGTCCAAAAAATTTAATGCCCAACGGTTAGATTTTGCATTGGAAAGCCCATGCTTCGGAGGCAATATTTGCCGTTGAGACCTTGCCGTTGATGATGCCGGTGGGGTGGCGGCGGTGTTCACCGCCGGCATCACCTTGCCGGTGGGTGATGCCGCCCCCACTGCCACCCTTCTAATGCCAATGTTAAGGATAGTGATACTTGCCTCTAAGACAATGTTACTTGTCTGTAAGACGTCTTACGAACTTCCTTCAGCCAAGATATGATCATCAAAGTTAATAGTGTCATTCAGTTAAATAACAAACATCAATATTTCTCTATTTATGAAATAACTTCATAAAAATTATAGAGTTAGAAACACCAATATATTACAAGGCAACGTCGATAAATAAATGGCGTAGTCTTTTTGGTGCTTTAATATTACTAACATACCGTTAGAAACACCAATATAAAATAACGTACTTTCAAATTTTGTTCAGTATGAATAAATTTGTAGACTTGTTAGCATTTGAAAATTACAATAACACTTATGATACATTACCAAAATTGCTCATACGAAGACAAAATTTGAGAATATGTTATTCATTTTAGAACACAAGTTATTCATTTATAGATTGCACGTAACTTTATTTATCATCAGAGTCTTCAAATAATTTTGTTATTTCAAATTGATGACACAAATGTAAATTTCTTTTCTGTTAAATATAAAGAATAAAAATAGGGTAGGAGCTGTATCGATGATTATGGGTGCCCTGTGCAGTCGGTAAAAAGACGCCCCTAAACAAGAGAAATTTATGTAAAAGAATCAACTTAAAATGTGATAATCAACTTTAACATATTTAATACAACTCTAGAAAGAAAGAAAAAAAGGTACAACTAATCATAAACTAAATGTATCTTAATCTTTTATATAATAAAACAAAACCCTATTAAGAATTTTCTATTTTAAAAAAATGGATTCATATCTTATTTAGTAATAATTGTATTTAAAAATAAAATTATTTTCTTATTAGGTAACATTTTATATTTATCCATAATACAAGTAGAAGATAAGTACAAAAAATATAGATGAGATGTAATTAACACAAGTAGAAGATAAATACAAAAAATATAGATAAGATGCAATTATAATAGGATTAAAATTTTTAAATAATTATCTTTTATAATAAAAAAATATAATTAAACATCATAAATCAAACAAAACAAAGATTAAATTATTTGTTTTTTAATAAATAAAAATATATGATTAAAAAAATTTTAAAAACCCACGCGTGCGCGGGCATTATAACTAGTTCCCAACTAAATATATATCTTTTATTAACAACCCAACTAAATTCAAGAGTTGAGATCCATGAATAATCCATACATGCAATAGAAACTATCAACCAATCATAACCACCCATTTATATTTATTACCTTTTTTTTCAAAGCAACATATCTGGCAAACGGTAAATTTTCACGCTACAAAAAAATACCATCGCGACGAGAATTAAATGATCTTCATATAGATATGCATTGTTATATACTTTCAACGATTTTTTTTTATTTCCGCCCAGAAAGAATCATATATGATTCGTAAAAATCATATATGATTCGTAAAAAATCATATATGATTCGATTCTTACGAATCATGTATGATTCATACATGATTCGTTAAAATCGAATCATATATGATTTTTCTGGGCGAAAAAAAAAAATCATCGAAAAAAAAGTTCGTCGAAAGTATATAACAATGCATGTCTATAGAAAGATAATTTAATTCTCGTCGCGATGGTATTTTTTTTGTAGCTTGACGATTTACGGTTTGCGAAATATTTAAGTTTTAAAAAAATGGTGGAAGTTTATTTTTTTATTTTGATAAAAAAAAATGAGTGGTTAAGATTGCTTGATGAGTTCTATGGTAAAAGTTAGATCTATAAAAAACTTTTGGCCTAAATTTAATGGCTTAATATCCTTACCAAAAACAAAAATTGGTCAAATCTTTTATATAATAAAAGAATTACATCATTTCAGAGTGTTTCTGAAAATCCCTTCTTATTGAAAAAAAAAAATAGACCAATAGGAGAGCTCGATTTTGCCACGTAAGCGAAATCGAGCAATATGATTGGTCAATAAAAAGTCAAAATTAAATTGATATTGGTCAAACGTAATCAATTTGGTGGAGAAATTTGGTTAAGAAAAAAAATGTATAAAAATATAGGTGTCAAATTTATGAAAACAAAAACTTAAAAAAAAAGATGAAGTAATTGATAAAACTTTAGTGTTTGAATTTTAAATAAATTATATGGAGATAAGTGTAAAATTACATAAAAACATTTTAAAAACTTTATGGAGCATAATTTAAATTTATCAACGCTCATTATGTGCTACTAAACTCGCACAATTTGTACAACATGATATCAATAGTTAAAGTTAAACAACAACATCAACCTAAACCTCAACATGTCTGTTAGTTAAAAACGTTATATAAAGCTAATTATTAAAAATAATAAAAATAAAACATGGGTTAGATAGTCATTGTTTAATGAATGTGTTCTCCTTAAATTATAAAAAAAAAAATGCACGAATCACAATCCTTATTTGATAACAATCACCTCAAAAAAAAAAAAAAAAAAAAAAAAAAAAAAAAAAAAAAAAAAACATGGGTGTTAACCTAACTTTTTTAATTGACGTGATGTTTCATCAAAAAAAAAAGTAATAGTTGGCTGTTGTAAAGGAATTAAAAGTATGTACATGAGAATTATTAAGCAAGTATATATAGTTTTTAATCAGGTTATTACGTTACTATATTTCGATAATGTTATTGAGTTGGTAATCACAGATGTGAGATACAACCATTCTTCTATACTTATGATTTATGTGTTAACCTCTTTTTGCTTCTGAATAGAATCCGAAAGAGACCTCAACAGAACTTTGACTTATTCCTTATATAGCTGATAGTTTTTAGTAACATTTTTTATGGTTTAACTTTTTATTTTATATACACCAACTTTTAGTAACTTTTTTTAATGTTTTATAGAAAACTTCTATACCTAATATTTGTGTTTTTACTATAAATAAAATAAGCTATGATAGAATTAGTTGTGAGTTCAGGGGGTTTTTATTAAGCTTCTCAAAAAAACTTAAAGCTTTATCATAAACTTATTGTGTTATAGTAATTGAATAAGCAAATAAGCACCTTCAATAAGCATAACCAAACACCCTTTTAGTTCTAATATGAAGTTTTCTTATTTGATGTTAGGACTAACTTTGTTGTTATCCTCACTATAATGCAACATGTTAGTGGTGTTTGCAGTTTTATGATCTTATCGCACACACTAAAATGCAAAACAATTTGTTGTGTGCATTTTTTAGAGGAGGATTAAGTATCAACACATGATTGTCGTGGAAGGATTATCTACGTCTGCTCAAGGTATGAATGTATAATTAAGTTGAGTTGCTTTTTTAGATAATACATGAATGTATTTTAATGTACCAAAGATGCGTTTTAGTGCCTATATGAGGAATTTTATGTTAGGAATTCTTAGCAGATGTCTTTGAATGAGTTAATGAAACTTAGCAGGTGTTTGTTGTCATTGATAACACTATGGGTGTCAACCTAAGATCTAAAATATGGGTGTCTTTTACCTTGATGATTTAGGCTAATTGTGAAGAAAGTTGCACTAAAGTGAAAGGTCGGTAAGGATTCAAACAATCCTAGAAGACTTGTGAATGTACTCTTTGCCGTTTTTTCCATGCATTTATAATTTACTTATGAAATTAATAATAATTTCCTTATATAGTTCGGTCTCACAAAAAAAATTATTCTTATACCTTATACATAAACGTATTCTACCATTACATTTTTTTCTGTTTCTCTTTATATAATAAAGAAGTTATAGTATAAGCATCTATGTTAATTTTGTAATTTTATGATCAAACATGAGAAGTAAATAGCACAAACTTATGAATTTAATTTTTCAAACAAAAAGGTACATTAGTAAACATGGTATGATGATTACTAATAATCAAGAAAATGAATCAAGCTTCAAAGCTATCTAAATATGCTATATATTTTAACGAAAATATAAGTAAAAGAAATACGACAATTACAAAAGACATCGTAAATTGATATCACGGGTTAGCAAAACTAAAAGCATATATCACTAACATCTTATGCAAGTCAAGTATCGTTATCTGATTTTGCTTGAATAATAAAATATTATTTTTAATCCAAAAGCATTCTGCTAAAATAATAAGTAGATTATAAAATATACACATGTGGTTTTTTTATTTTTAGTCCACAAAGTAAAATCATTTGAAATATGTTAAGTGATTCATTTCTTAATCGATAATAATATATAATCAAAAAGAAATTTTAAAAACCTTGTGCGTGCAGGTATTATAACTAGTTAATTAAAAGTACAATTTTATATTTATTGTTCTTAACGTTTATAGAACAAATAGAGATATAGACGCTGGAATTAACATGGTCTATTGGGTTTAAATAAAAGGCTTATGGTTGTACAAATACATATGGGTTTTGCAAAGAATGGTGCCCCTCAAAACAATTGGGTCCTGTGCACCAGCCTATGTTGCCTTGACCCAAAACCAGCCCTGAATACGAATCATATATTCGTATAAAAAATGTTAAGGGTGTGTTTATTGAAACTAGTAGTAGTAGTTAGCAATTAGCAGTATTAGTTAGCAGTAACAGTTAGCTGTAGGGGTGAGCGCGGTTTCAGAACCGCACAGAAACCAAAAGAACCGAGAACCGGAATACTCATAATTTAGGAACCGAGAACCGGACAGAATAACATGTTTCGGTTCCTGTTCGGTTCTCGGTTCCGGTTCGGTTTTCAGTTCCGGTTCTATTCGGGTATTTTAGTTATACCCGATTAGAACCGCAAATTTTAAAAAACCCCCTAAAATTCAATATTTTATACGTGTTTGCACTAATTTAAGTCTAAACCCTAAAGAATATTGAACGATTAAAGAATATAGCCTAATATTCGAGCTATGTCTTTTAAAAAGATGAATTAAAGCGGTGTAGCGGACTTACATTCTTGTGATCGAGCATTCTTTTGATATGAGAATTGGTTTTCAAGATTATTATTGAAGTGAGATGTATGAGCTAGCTAATCCAAATTAAGTTGCCAGTTAAAACTAACATTGTTATATACATACATATTTGTAATCTATCGAGTGAAGTCTGTACTTTTTTTAACATTCCAGTACGAGGTTAAAAGACTCTAATCTAGTCGTTCAATATGTGAATTAGTATAACTTTCGCAATTAAGGACAAGTCTAACTAGCACGAAGGCATAAATATGTAATCGTGAACTTAAAACAAAACGTCCCATAGAAATCCTATATATTGGAAAAGTCGTGCGGTTCTTTGGTTCCGGAACCGATACTCACGGTTCCGGACCGAACCGAGAACCGCAATTTGCAAAATCTAAGAACCGAGAACTGGACCCGCGGTTCTAAAATGCGGTTCGGGTTGGGTCGGTTCCGGTTTGGTTCTCGTCAATGTGCTCACCCCTTTAGCATTAAGCAATTAGAAGTAGCAGTTTAATTTGTAAAAATGTTTGGTAGAGTAGCTATAGCTGTAGCTGTAATTTTAATGTATGAAATGACATAATGCTAAATGCTTATTCAAAGAGCATTTAGTCATTAAGAAATTAGCGTTTTTGTAATTTTATAAATGCTATATACTTTTTCTAAATGAGCTTTATAATAATAATGCTAAATGATAAATGATAAATGCTAATTGCTCTAAAATAATTTCAAAAGTTGTCTACCAAACACACCCTAAATATACATAAATCTGAATAATATAAATGTGGAATATAGATGGCAAATATATAAACATCATATAATCCCCACCAAACTCAACCTTTTTCCCTGACCAACATTTTATTCCCTCGGCCGTCCAAAAGAATTTTGTCAAACAGCATAATGTCATCAAAATAACAATAAAAGTCAAAAACAAAACACAAAATAAATGGAAAATAAACTGTCTTTATGGACACACGTCAAAAATATATTGTTCTTTAGACTTTAAGTGACCTTTGTTTGAACATGAAAAACTAAAACGGGCTAATGTTTTTATTAAAGATGTGCATAATTATGCAAAGGTTTAGTGAGTCATAGTGATAACCATGCTCTATTGTATCTATGAAATCCGAGGTTTATCTAGCAAATCGTCGAAGATGATTTACATGTAGTTTCCAGCGTACCCGAAATTTTTTGATATATATATATATATATATATATATATATATATATATATATATATATATATATATATATATATATACATGGATTATGAATGCATGTAAAAGAGTAATAATATGATGATACTAATTCTGATGTCAATTATAGGCTTATAATAAGATTTCTGAGTCTAACTATATACTGTTAATAAAAGTTCTTCAAGGAAGCCTTAATTATACAGTATGTAGAAAACTTTTAAGATGCAAGTACGGTAGCTCAAAATTGAAAATATCATTTACGTTTTTATATATTCCCTTTACGTTAGTTTGGATATGATTTGAGAAAGTTCCATGAAGAAGATATCAAGATAAAATTGGGAGACAAGAAGTAGAACCCACCATTGAAAAAATTGAAAGAACGAACATATTGTTACAAAAGTGTTTCTTGCTTTCATCATTAGGTTTTGTTTGAGCGGGCGTGTCTGAAAGCACCCACATATTTTATAAACACTACCATCAAAAATGCATGCCAACATGATTGGGTAATTCACAAATCATCATTGTAATTGCAACATATAATCTTTTCTTGAATCCTAAATTAGTGTTAGACGATTAGTATTATGTTTAGGCCCGTTATGTATTTGGCCCATATTATATCTTATATATTATCTCATGTACCGAACATATTATGCATTCAATATACGATTTCCTAATAATCTTCAATTAGTAGATGATCAAGAAACAAAATACGTTTGGTGGTTACGGCGTAGTTCTAGCTAAAGAAATTGTGTGACATGTAGCAGCGAAAATTTTGAAACCCTTCATACGGCAATCAATAGCTCTCTGAATTTAAATATCGTTGATCATATTTTGAGTGTTTTTTGGAATGACAATTTATCGGAAACTAGCCAGAAGCTAAAAGAAGAGGTTATATAGTATTTGTGCAAGAAAGTTTTGGATTCTCAATCCAATAGATCCAACTAGGACTAAGATCAGATATTTTGACGCAAGACGCGCGAAAACGTATTTAGATAAATCATAATACAATGGCGATATACGAGGTGCACCTTAAGAGAATAAAACCCTAACAAGAATAAAGACTCTAACGACAATTTTGTCAATGATTTCCTGAATGAATTACAATAATAATACTTGGGGAAAAAGCTAAACAAAAATATTCCGAAACAAACAAAACAAGTAAATAAAAGTCACGACCAGTAACTCACAACCAAAAGAAAAAAAAATAATAATAAAAAAAAATAACTCTACTCCTACTACCAATATCCTTAGTTGGGGAAAATAAAAAAAAAAAAAAAAAAAAAAAAAAAAAAAAAAAAAAAAAACTCGGTTGAATATTGTGATTTCCAGTACCCTTACATTGGTTTAGGAGTAACCTTACTCCTGCCGGTAAGGTCCAGATCATATGGAAATATGATCCAATCACAACCACACAAAAATAAATCTCCCCTTAGTATTAAGATCCGCTTAATCGACCCATTCAATTAGATCACTATTATCATACTTGTGTTCCTTTGAAATTATTGCTAAATCATAAATTCAAACAAATATAAACTGACATCCCAATTGAAGCTTTTACAAAATTTTGGGATATATGAAATCAAATCATATATGACATATGATCCCCTAAACACGTAAAAGCTTTGTTCTTGATTTGTAGAACTCTTTAGAATTTAATGTTGTACTTTGAGAATAGATAATATCGACTAAAAAAGTTTTTATAAGCAAATACTCAATATAACTTTAGGTATCACAATTTCAACTTCTAAAAGCTAACCCAGACATTCATTCATATACATTTTACAATTAATATTTTAAACAATTTCTTCTGTTTATATAAAGAGTATCTTTATCATTCAATGAAGACAAGTTGGTGTAAACTTTTTGTTGCTAGTACACATTCCAAGTTGAAATCTTGTAAAAAGGTAAAAATGTACCACACAACCCTACCCATTGTAACCACTCACCAAAAAGATGACACCATTTTCATCATCACGGTTCATGTAGCGTCTCTATTAACTTCAAATGTATGGAATTTTATACACCTAAATTGGGATTCTTTAACACAACGAAATAGAGCAAAAATATTTGCCATGTTTACAGGGGCGGAGCCAGGATTTTTAGTTAAGGGGGCCAACCGTGCTTAAAGCAAGTTATAGTGATGGATATTGTTTCAGAATTTAATCTATAGTTTTGTTTTTTATTGTTTAAGTTATTCATTGAATTTTCTAAGTATGCTTATAAAATAAGGGTGGCTGAATGTAAAAACTAGTAAAAAAATAGCTCGTAATCTAAGTAAATAATGAATGAAGTTGGTTAATTAGGGGTGGCTCAGTACCTATTAGTCACCATACTAGCTACCCACTAGTCACCCTACTAGCTCCGCCCTTGCATGTTTATTCATTCTTATATTTGAATTAGACTCAAGCTATCAAATAAGTATGAATTACTTAGTGAAAGTACTACATGCATGCATGTGTAATTATTTACTCCGTATGATTTTATTAGTTTATTTTCTGTGGATTGTAGAACACGTGTCTTTGTTTCTATATGTTTTTCTCCTATCGGTTATCATGCTATGAAATTGTTTTTTTCACTCTTGTAAGTAACAAACTAACATCTTTCGTTTTTGCTAGGAAGATATGCATAACTGCATTAATATGCAGAATAGTAAAGGAAAAAATTATGTGAATAGAAATAGTGTGATTGTTTAAACACGATTCTTCAAGTGATGATTAAATATATACAACTATTGTTGATAGTATACAGTTTCTATTATTTGTACTTAGAAAACATAATGAATTTAATTTGGATTTATTAGACTAAAAGTTTTAATAATTAGATAGTTTTGAAAGATGATAAATTGTATACATTGTATCTGTTATTAGTTATAATACCCGCGTACGCGTGAGTTTTTTTAATTTTTTTGAATTATATATTTTTATTTATTAAAAAACAAATAATTTAATCTTTGTTTTGTTTGATTTATGATATTTAATTATAGTTTTTTTATTATTAAAGATAATTATTTAAAATTTTTAATCTTATTATTAATTGTATCTTATCTATATTTTTTGTATTTATCTTCTAGTTGTATTATGGATAAATATAAAATGTTACCTAATAAGAAAATAATATTTTTTTTAAATACAATTATTAGTAAATAAGGTATGAATTGATTTTTTTGAAATGAAAAATTTCCAATAAGAGTTTTGTTTTATTATATAAAAGATGACAAATTACTTTATAAAATAAAACATATACGGACAAACTCATACCACATTTACGGATTACAGAATATAAAGCTATAAACGGACTAAACGTTTAGTAAACAATTCACAAATCATTTGATAAAAAATTATTTTATGTCCGTTTCTTTATTAAATGGATGAATATGAATAATATTTACGTTCATTTAGTTAAATGAACAAAGATAAATAAAATATGAATAAAAGTTTTACCCGTTATTTTTGTTAGTAAACTCCGATTATGCATTTGTTAACTTTCATTTATGCTCATTTATTTGCTTATGTTTGTATTTCATTCTTTTATTCTACAATTTAAATTGGTTTACTTAATAAAACAACACTTATAAAACACAATAGTACGTATATTTTTATAAATATTATGTTTATTTTTCTATATTCAGTTTATGCTCGTTTAGTATCATTAATAAACAAAAATAAACGAACATAGACAACCTTATTTTCTTAATAAACGAACATAAACACGAAAATTTGTTTATTTAAGCAATCGTGTCGGTTCAATTATCCGGTTAAAATTGAACGAAAGGGTTGTTCGTACGTAGGCAATTGGGGACCTGTAATGTTCTACAAAATTTGATGATTCTAATCAAGTTTGTTTGTTTTTTTTTTTTTTTTTTTTTTTTTTTTTTTTTTTTTTTTTTTGAACGGCAAATTTATTAACGACTAGCAAGAAGCTAGAAACAATTACAAATTAAGAAAGTTTGGGTTTTAAATCCAAGTAGTCCAAACGACCTTGGATTTACAACGACTAGAAATCCATAAAAAAAAAAAAAAAAAAAAAAAAAAAAAAAAAAAAAAACATTTGAACTATATCATTGAAAATAAGATTCCTTCTTGGTTGACGAGAACCAAACAAGCAATGATTTCTATAACGCCAAATAATCCACCATGACACGTATGAAGTTCCTTCATGTGTTTGGATAAACGAGTGTTTGAAAGCCAAATGAGTCACTCACCATAAGAACTGGGAGATGATACTTCAAGCTCCTACCATCGACATATTAGACGCATGACCTGCCGAGCTAAAGAACATGAGAAAAATAAATGGGAAGTGGATTCCACTGCTTCGTTACATAAGGGACAAAGGATCGAGGGAATCTCCAAACCACAAGAGGAGAGATTCAACCTAGTTGGCAATCTAATCAAGTTTCTGATGACCAGTTTTTGTTTCAAGATGATCTATAGACATACAAATATACAATAAATTTTAGGTTTGCTTAAAACATACTTAGATAATTACTGTATGTGAACAACATGAAGAAAATACATGTTGTTTTGTTTAAAAAAATGATGGTGAAATAATTTGCCTCTTAACAAGTTAAGTGTTGATACTTCACTAGGTACACATTTGAGGTGGCCAAAGAAGGGTCGGATATCTCCAATTAAATCGCGTACATTTAATTCAAAGTCGCCCTCTTCAAATAATCTAAACAAAAGAACCTTACCCGTTGTGTTTAGAGCGATTTTATATAATCGTGTTGTGTTATATACGTTATTCCATATTATTCTCATCCAAACAGAAGAATCTATCAAATCTTTTCAGTTATATATATATATATATATATATATATATATATATATATATATATATATATATATATATATATATATATATTGTTGTTGTTGGTTGTACCAAACTCTTGCGTTAATTAAAAAACTCTAAACACTCTAATTCGCTAACTTGGAACCTTTGCAGTCCCTCAATTGTTTAACATTAAAGAACGACAATATGTAAATGATTATTCAATTAATGTATTTGCTTCTTTTTCTGTTACATGGTAGTTATATAAACATATTACACTTTTATCTAAACGTTTCAAAATTTTGTTATTTTCACGAACTTCTTTTAATTATGTCAAACTAAAATCAAATTTTAGAAAGCTAATTATGCGACCAAATAGATAACAAAGACCATTGTTTTTTAAGCATTCGTAAAAAGTAAAACGTAAAGGGGATGGTGTTGCATGATAGAAATAAAGTGACACAAAAGTTGGAAATTAGTAAAAGATCGTAGCTATGCAAATATCGCACATGCAGATACAATGCAAGAGATATATGATTATGTTTGGCACACAAATTGTTGGGAGATTGTAATTATTTTTTTTAAAAATAAGCTACTTAAAAAATAATCTTTGTTTGGCAGACATAACTTATAAGAGATTATAAAAAAAATAATCTTTCATAATCTCTTAAAACCAAAGGTTACTTTATGTAGCTTATAAAAATAATCTCTTTTATAATCTTCAGCACCAGCACCATCTCCATCTCCAGCACCAACACCAATTCCAGCAACAGTTACTTTCGCCAAACACACCCTTAACATACAAATTAAAATGCGAGATGAAAGATCTTTCGCTAGCTAGTATATGTCACGGTGAGTGAAGTGATAATCAGTCAACTTTCTAGTCCCAGCCCATTGTTGATTTTAGCATCATAGTCAGTAGCAATTTAATTAGTCTACGATACAGGGTATGTTTGGCGAAATGGGTTATAGCTGGGGCTGGAGCTGGAGCTGGAGTTGGGGTTGGGGCTTATATTATAAGTCGAAATTAAAATTTGTATTTTTATAAACTTATTTGACAAATGGATTGAAGCTGAGGCTTATTATTGCAAAATTACTACAAAAGGATATAATTAATTGAGTTTTTGTATATAATAGATATTTTTGTGGGTAAATAAGTAATTTATTTTTCAAAAGCCCCGAGCTAAAGTTTTTAGCCCCTTTTATGGGGCTAAAGTTTTTAGCCGACTTATTTTATAAGCCCTTCCATAAGCCTCATAACAAACGAGACTTATTTTATTAGCCGACTTATTTAAGCCCAAGCCCCTATAAGCCCGTTGCCAAACACAACCTATATATACAAATCTTGTTTATGCATGTAGGGTATGTTTGGCACAAGTAGGAGATTGAGCGGATCGCTGTAGCGGGTTGCTGGAACATGTGGTTGGAGTTTTTTTTTACATGTTAGTACAACTAGCATTTCATTTAGTATATTATTTTTTTTTAACACGCTCATTCAAGCCGTGTCAGCTAAACGAGATTTATTTTAAATGGTAGCTTATTTTTCTAAAAAAATAAGTTCATGCTACGATAAGCTCTGATAAGCTCGTGCGCCAAACATAGCCGTAATCATTCCTTACGTATTTTGGTATACAGCCTCGATCTGTATTATATTTGATAATTGATATGCATTTACCATTCAAGTCTTCAAGACACAAAGATATACGGGTATGGAGAGGGGGAAAAATAATTCTTGAAAGATAAGAAATATTAAAAAAAGAAAAAGAAAACAAGGAGAACAAGCAAGGATCAAAAAGGACAATAAGAGAATTTAGTTAGCAGTCGACATCAAGAAGAAAATTGGAATATGAATTCTTATAAGTAAAGAGGGTTTGTGCTTAATTTATATGTACATTTATTTATTTATTTATATTATATTTTTATTTTTATTGTTTTAAGATGCGGAAGCGGATTTTGAAACTTTAATCCAAGGATTGATAAAATGATGTTAAAACTCTCAAAATATAAAACCCAAACAAAAAATTAACTCTAAAATACAAATTATTTGATAATTCAATAATGAAAAACAATAAAAACAAACCTTACATTTATAAGTATATAAGGTTAAGATATATATATATATATATATATATATATATATATATATATATATATATATATATATATATATATATATATATATATATATATATATATATATATATATATAGGCAAATGATCACGTGTGGATGTTTTGTTTTAGTGCGGACGTGCGGATAGATCTAGGCCGTCCATTCCAGATATGATCTTGACTTTTTGTAAAAAAGTCAAGATCTACGCAACTATCACGGTACCAAATCACCATTCAAACGATTTTTTTAATTTTTTTCCTTTTGAGCGATCCTTACTATTGTTGTGTTCTTTTCTTTCTTTATTTTTTTAGATTTTTCTGAGCACTTTTTTGTTTTTGATTATGAGTGCTACGATGATATTTAGGATATTATGAGTCTTACCGTGATATTAACGATTTTACTTAAAAAGTTACGGCGATATTAATAAAAAAACTTAATATCACTGTTTTTTTTATTACGATATTAAGAAAAAGTTACGGTGATATTAAAAAAAAATTAACTTTGATATTAAGAAAACATGATAGTTACGGCGATATTAACAATTTTTATTAAGAAAAAGTTTTGTGATATTAAAAAAGTTATTGTGATATTAAATTTTTTATTTAAAAAAAAGTTTATGTGATATCAGAATCTGATTTTGACTTTTGTAGAAAAGTCAAAATCATACGCTAATATCACAATACCTTTAACGATGAAAATGATTTTTTTTTTAATTTTTTTCAGCGATTTATAATTATTTGTTGTTCTCTTTATTTTTTTTTTATTTTTTCAGATTTTTTTGAAATTTTTTCAATAAAAAAGTCTACTGTGATATTAACGATTTTTAAAAAAGTCAGGATATTTACGTTAATGCCACTCCACTTTTTTCAGATGGTTGACTAGATGGAGGGCTGAGATTCGTCTGTACATCCGCACTAAAATCCAAAAATGTACATCCGCATTTGGTCAATAGCTTGTTGGGCTCTTGCTTCTTGCTCGAATGTAGTGCATCACGGAGTGATGCGATGAATCATCGCTTTTCTATCCAACTTGGGCTTGTTTCGTTTCATGTAAAGCTCCTTAAGCTCTTGGCCCCGATCCTTGTCCCCATCACTTCTCCTCACTTGAAAAGAACTTGCCTTTGAGTTCTCACTAGCTGCAAAAAATGGGAGAATGAACAATGCCTTGCAATCCGTCTCTAAATCTGGTGGTTATGTAATATTTGGTAAAATAACTATGTTGTTTCCATACCACTTAATCACATACAAGTTCTTCCTTCCTCTATGGATTTCATTTATATCATCTTGTCATGGCTTTCCTAACAAAACATGACTAGCTCCTAAGTTCAATACATCACAAGACACTACATCACGATAAGAATCTCCAATAATCGCAATTGGAATTTTGCAAACCTTGTTCACCACTAGTACAAAAAGTTCTATTGGTCACGCATGGTCGATTTTGTAATGTCACACTGTAACATTTATACGTGACTAAATGTACCAGAATAAAATAAACAGCCACACTTGATCCGACTTGTGTGACCATTTCAGAATTCTATTGTCACACATTTGAATATTTATGTTACTAGAGGTAACTGGAATTTTTTTTTGAATATTTAGTCACTTATAATTTGGTACGTGTGACAGATACAAATGAGTTTGAGACATTAGTCACAATATATATATATATATATATATATATATATATATATATATATATATATATATATATATATATATATATATATATATATATACACGTATGTGACAAATATATGTCACACAATTGAACAGTGTAACCAAAATCCATATATGGTCACATGAGGTAATTGTGTATGTAGCTAAATTATATAGTCAAGTTTGTCACACATTATTTAAACGTGACTGCTATTCTTTGCTGAATATTTAGCCACATAGCGCTTGAAATGTGTGACAACGGAAAAGTAAGTTTGAAGCGTTAGTCACGGTATGCATTTAATAGTGACAAATATATGTCACACACTTGACGAGTGTGACCAAATGTCATATATGGTCACACTAAACCATAGAAACATGATTAAGTGTAACGAAAATTCGATACATATGGTCACGTAAGTTAATATGTGTGTCTAAAGTTTAGTGTATGTTTGCTTGCCAAATCCTAATGTGTATAGTCACACTTAATTGAAGCACGATCATGTGACTATAGGCTTTACAAAAAAACATAAAAATAAATAAATAGTCACATTGTAACTATAGGCTTTACAATAGTCACACCATATCAGAAATGTGTATCTAAATGATGTTTATGGCCACATTATAAGGGTATTATATGTGACCAATACATTCAAAATAGTCACATTGTGAAGTATTCATGTGACTATTATTTATAGCAAAATGTGAAGTCAGTTATCATTAAGATTGATATATATTAGTTACATTCAGTTTTTGGTTCTTTCATACATTTTGAAGATCTCATCATCTGAGTATCGCTTTAATTGAACAAGCTTCCAACCCTTCATATTGTTTAGATAGTACTCATAGTACTTCCTCTTTTGCTTAACTGTTGGACGACTGAGCACTTTTCTCTTCTTTATTTGATTGAGATAAAAATTTTTCCTTTCAGCTTCATAATTCCTTTTCCATTCATCTTTTTGTTCTTGAGTGTACTCTTGCATTTCTTCTTTTATTTGTTTCATCAGTGCAATATCAGCATCACCTTTAATCCTTTCTTCATCCCAAGAATCCAAGAGTGCTTTTGTTTTGGCCTCAGCTTCAGCGTGTTTCCTTCTTTGTTCAAGTATCATCTGATTCTCCTCTGCAAACGAAGCAGCCAATTTTCTTGCCGTAGCTCCATCTACTTCAAGTTGCTTGTGTTTGGGCCAGTACACAAAAGGAAGATCCTTTAAAGGATCATGCTTAGGCTCTTCAACCATAATACCTTTGCCTTTGCCCTTATAACTTGGCTCTTGTACACTCTTCTTGATTTGTTGAGTTGGTTCTCTAATCACCACACCTTTGACAGGTACTCTTGGTTGTTGTGGTGGTGGTTGTGATTGTTTTGTTGATAGTGGTGATTGTGGCACTGCTTGTTTAAATCGTGTCTTCAATAAAATCATTGTTTCGGCCAAAGTTTAATCATCATCACTAGTAATAGGAACATTTTCCTCAGCAGTTCTATCCTCCTTGGCCATTTCTGCACTTGCACCAGCAGTAGAATCTCCCATGCCTTTGATTGCTGCTTCCATAACAACCCCATTACCTTGATTATCAGCAACCATATACTCATCATCGTTCTCACCAGAATCCATATCCATATCCACACCAATGTCATCACCATCAGCAGCACTATCAAAATTTTCCATAGCTTCCCCTGAATCCTTGGTTTCATTCCTCCCGTATTTGGGATCACCCTCCCCCAAACTTATGCTTTCAAATGAACTAATCCATTGTCTTGTGCCCACTTTTTTCAGGCTTTTGAATGACCTGGTTCTTGACCCCTTCTGACCTCCCAATTGCTTAACCCTCAGCTTCAAACCTGTAATTACACCCCTTGAGTATCTGTGATTTGTTATAGGCCAAGAACCTCTTCTTTGAGTTTGGTATATTTAACCATCAATTCTTTAACAAGTTCCATCTCTTCCTCACCACTTTTATCCTCATCACTTGCATTGTCTCCCTTGGTTTCTTGTCACCTGCGGTTTCCTTCACCTGAATCAGTTCCATTGGAACTTGATTCATTATAAGTTCTTGAACCTTCACCCTTCTTATGTTGACCTAGTTCCAACATTGCTTGAAAAAATGATTTAACTATGACAGGAAAGTCCTTACCCTTTCTCTTCATGTTATAAAAGACCTTTTTAATATGAGAGTGAATAAGATAAACCTCATCGTGAACTTTCTTATTTGTAAACTGTTTGTCCATAAGAAGTTGCAAAAATATTGGATATAAGTAATGTTGGTTTGAAGAATTATCCAAGGCTTTAACCACATGATCAAAAATTAATTTTGAAAAATTGAATTTTTCTTTATTTTTTTGCCAAACGTATAAGGGCAGAAGCCATGTTACTACTAAACTCATTCCAACCAGTAGTCTTTGGGCTAAGACACTGTAACAAAGTGTGAATTAAGAATTTCCACTGTGGGGGAAAGCCACCTTTATTAAATTTCAAAGAATCATTTTTTCTTACATACCCCATCTCTTGAAGGTTTTAAAAAATTGTGGAGTCTGGAAGATTCTTAATTCCATTAACATCTCCTAGATGAAGAACTTCTCTAACAGATGCCTTTGTAACAATAATCTTCTGCCCATCCACACGGGCATGAATCTGTACTTCCTCATCAATAGTTTTGACCTTTGCAGTAGCCCAAAACTATTTGATGTTGGAAACATATACAGTAGGGTTAACTATTAATGCATACCTAATATGAGTAGCATTGAGAAAATCAACAACTTCAGTGAACTCTTCATTCTCCTTGGTGGGCTTTTGCAAGAATGCAATCATGTTATGCTTGTTGGAAAAAGACAGAGTCGACATTGTGAAATTTGAAAATTTGTGTAGGGTTTTGCTGGGAATTGCAATTAATTGATTAAATCAAGCAGTGGTTTTATGTTTGATAGAGTTTTGATCGGATAAAAACATTTGTGTGAAACTGTGAATGATTGAAGTGTACAAACCCTTAACCGTTCATATTTCTAAAACAGTACCCTGCACTCTCAAAAATAGCAGAACAACCCTTAGCCGGACTAAGTTAGGCTTAGCAGCACTAAAATATGCCTAGCAACACTAAGTCAGTTTCCACTCGAAACGGCTGATTTTTCAGGACTCCAGCACTTTTCTCAGCTTATCCTGCAAAATATTAGTCCCAAAAACTCAAAACCTAACTCATTACCCGAATCATAATAATCACATCATCAATTACACTTAGCAATACTATTTATAACTAGCAACATTAACACATCATTTCTGGATTTTAACAATTTGACATACTGCTTTTATCCAAGAAACCAAACACACCTTTGACAGTTTGACATCACAAGCAACCATACAAGCTCTCAAAATTTTCATTGATATTTTTTATAAGATACAACCATTCATAAAAGCGCAAACATAAATATAATTAATTATCCTACCTAAATACTAAAGATACTCGAAACATAAAAACATCATCATTAAAAACTGCTTCACTCCATTTCACACCAACTTGTTAAAACCAGAGCGCTCTACTCCCTGCGTTGCATCCTAAGATCCTATGGTCAGGATCAGGTTCCTATACGATCTTAAGCTTTCAAAGATCCTACATAAGATCCGGATCATTTTTGCTTTGCAGTATCGTAAAATCGTAAGATCCTAAGATCAGGATCGGGATCCAGACAACCATGCTCGATACATTTATAATTAACTATTTACACTTAGTACGCTTACATACAATATATATATATAAACATATGCTATATCACTTACAAGCTCGAAAACTCAACAATAACTCGAGTCGAACTTTTATAAGGTTGAGCTCAGCTCATTAAACATTTAACTTCATTTGATAGGCTTGAGCTTGAGCTCAATGCTCGATAAGAATCAGCTCGAACGAACTCTAGTTACTCGACAAAAGCTCAAATCATTTTACTGATATGATCTTGAGCTTTTCACGAGCGGCTCGGCTCATTTCCGCCCCTTATAAAAGCAAAAAATTAAGATACTTCATGTGTTAAATTTATATGTTATATTTTACATGTCCCCTCACTTAATTGCCTAAAATAAAATTTCCCTTTTAACTTTTCCAAAGAGCCAGCCTAAATTTTTTCCCCAAATTTAAATTGCCCCTTCACTTAATTTCATTGAACCCGCCAATGTTTTTCAATACTCCATCCCAAATATATATCCACCAAAACTAGATCTGGTCTTCTTCTATCTCCTCAACACTCTCCTCACCAACGCCACCGCTCGCACCACCACAACACTCGCACCAAGACCACTGCTAAGGCCCGATCCAATGACATGTTTGGCAGTACTCCAGTCCGGCTCGGTCAATAAATTTTACCTTTTTTTCTCGGTGATAAGTACCGACATAGCATCTTTCAGAACATCAGTCTCTCTCAAAACGCACACACACAGTGTGCGCAAGTCTGGTGATGATAGGACAGGCGTATGAACAATACGAGAGATTTACAGGGTCACCTGGTAAGGTTTTAAATGTAAACTTATGATATTTCATGTCTAAAATCTTACCATGTCTTTTTAATTCTCTCATGTAGCATAAATGTTTCGATTCCTGGATTTGGGGTCTCAATAACAGTGGCGGTGATGGTTGCGACTGATAATATACGGCGGTGGCGGTATTCAACTCACTATAATTACAAATAAAAGGTGCAGAATCGATTGTAAGAAAGCCAAAAATCGAAAAAAGACCAAGATCTGACTATCAAAAAATATAGTTGTTTCTAATCAAGTAATCACGTTGGTCTATTTGATTTTTTCAGCTTATCTTTTTCATTTTTAGTTGGGTGGTTGGGACAAAGTTACTTGTACCTTTGTAAACCATTCCTAGATTTTAATCTATACCTTATTTTACATAATCAGGGCTATAAGTTTTGGACTCAAAACGACAATAAAGGTTACTTTGAGATCAAGAAGGTCCGTCCGGGTCTGTATAATTTATATGCTTGGGTTCCTGGGTATATCGGTGATTATATGCTTGGGTTCCTGTTTCTAATCAAGTAGCCACGTTGGTCTATTTTATTTTTTCAGCTTATCTTTTCCATTCTTAATTCATATGCATTCTTTACAGCACCTTACGATTTTGTTTCATATGCTCATAGTTAGAGGTGGCAAAATAGCTAGGCAGGTTAGGTAATAGTTCAAAACTTCAAATTTTGATAAGGTGGGAGTCAGGTTGGATTGGCCCAATGGTCATACACTTATACGTCCAAAGACTCCGAACTTTGTGATTTTGTTTTTAAATAGTTAATGTCAAATATATACAACTCTTTAAATATACATTAGATATAGTAAGTTTTATACCATATAAAATCTACTTCAGATGAAAATACATTGGATCTGGAAAAAGTAAGAGCACAGGTAATTGATCTTTTTTTTAAATGCGTTTTGCCCTCTTTTACTTTTACTTTATTCGAGGAAAATACCATAAACCTTGTTTGTGCAGATAGTTGAACTAGTGGCGCATCAAGTGACTCAAAACCACCAAAGCAGATAGTTGAATAAGTGGCGAATCAAGCGACTCGAAACCACCAAAACAGCATATAGTTGAACTAGTGGCGCCTGACAAACTAGATGCACATGACAAAAGACAAGGCAATAGTGTCTCTATGTCAAATGTCAAGAAATAGATGCACCCGTCAACAATATGTATAACCACATACTTTTTAGAGAGGAAAGTTTTCTAGCATCTAATCAAGAACTTTATTCCGGTATGCTCATCTAGTTCTGTCATGTTGTGTGCTTTGACATGTTCTAGTTCTGCTCTCATCCTGATGTGGTTATTGTTGATATGCAGCAGCCTACATTTTCATGGCGTTTATATCCAGATGATGAGATTAGATCAATGGGATTAAAACTTGTAAGTTTAACTGCAAATTTTATTATTATGTTCATTGTTTTGGATTAAAAGTTTTCATGATGTTGTTTGAATTACTGCTGCTCATGTTTATGTTAATATTGCTTAGATGGATTTAGTGCTGCTCATGAACTTCAAATAAAATGTGCCAAGTATTTACTACTGCTAGTACAAAAGTTACTACTGCTAGTGACAGTTGGTACTGCTCAGAGATCAAGACGGCTCGAAGTTGCTAGCTAGTTGCTTCTGGAAAAGATTATAGATACTTAACTAGGAAACTATTGTAAGCCGACTAGGACTCCTTGGTGTATAAAGGATGGCCAATTTTATATTTGGTTCAGTTATATATATTCCAATTTTATTGTATTTGAATTTGTTTTGATATATGTTGATCTTTTAAATGTGACTAAAAGATGCATATAGTCACACTTTTGGTCACTGTTTTATTAATTCGTTGTGTGACTAAATATTACAAAAGGCCACACAAAAATAAAATTCATGTGGCCATTGGATTATCAATAGTCACACAAAATACACATTTGTTCACTTTAAACAGCATATGGTCACACCTATTACCACTTTTGGCCACTGTTTGCGTAATTGTATGTGACTAAATACCCAAAACAAATATGCTTTGTGTAACTAAATATTACAAAAGGCCACACAAACATAAACTTCATATGGCCAATGGATGATTAATAGTCACACAAAATGCACATTTCTTCATTTTAAACAACATATGGTCACCCTTATTAACGATTTTGGCCACTGTTTGCTTAATTGTATGTGACTAAATACCCAAAAGAAATATGTTTTATGTGACTAAATAGTACAAAAGGTCACGCAAACATAAACTTCATGTGGCCATTGGATGATCGATAGTTGATGAGTGCTCAAACACTCATCATTTTTGGTCAAATCTGAACTGCAAAACATACAAAAACACTCAGAAATGCATCAAAATACTAAAAATATTTCAAAATTGTGTTTTATATGTTTTAGATGCAAAATGAGTAAAAACAGATGAAAAACGTATAAAGTTTGCAAAATTAGCAGTTTCAGTCCCCCAACTTTCAAAAATTGACAAAAATAGTCCCTGAGTACTTATTTGGAAAGAAAAGTCACCAAAGGTCCTTTTGAAATCATAAGTTGTCATATTTTGTCCTTTGGTGAAAAATTGGAAATGTTTTGGAAAATTACAAATTAGTCCCTGAAGTTTCAATTTTGTTAGATTTGGTCCCTGGTGGGATATTTTTGAAAGAAAAATCATTTTTGGTCCTTGGAAACTTAAGAGTTATCACATTTGATCCCTAGATGAAAGTTTGAGAAAATTACAATTTTGGTCCCTTAACTTTCAAAATTGGCAGTTTTAGTCCTTGAGAGTCCAAAAATGGAAAATTGCAATTCTTGTCCTTATATTATTGAAACATGGAAAATTTATTCCTTGGAACAAGTTTGGAAGGTTGGCAAATTCAGTCCACAAGTTTCTGAAATTACATAATAGGTCCTTGTGATTAATATACAAAACCAAATGGACCCTTTGTTATTTATTTTTTGTCCAAAACTAAAAAAGAAAAAAACAAACCAAACACAAAACCACCCCAAGCCCATTTCCCATCCAGCCCACCAAACAAAACAAACTCACCCCGTTTTTAATAAAACCACCCCTGGGTCAAAGTTGGTCAACATCACCATCTTCCCACCACTTGAACCCTGCTAAACCAAACCAACACTCAATTCCCCCTCCTCCACATCAGTAGCCCCATCCCTTGTCCCCCCTTCCAAACCACAACACTCCAAACTCCATTTAATGCTCACAAAAACCTCCAAGTTACCTCACCTGCCAAATCACCTTTTTCCCGCCAAAAAGAGTTCAACGGCCATGATCATTTGAGTGAATCCAAAGGCCAAGAGAAGAGTGGGAAAGTCAAGCAAACTCACATGGACCCTTATAAGTGAAGAAAGAAGCAAAGGATGGGAGCAGTTAGTTAGGACTAGTTAATTTTAATTTAGAGTTAACTACATTTTTGCTCCTCGTAGTTTACCGGGTATAACAGTTTTGGTCCAATTTTTTAAATTGTAACGGATCCTGTCCAAGATCCGACGCCCCGTAACACATTTGGTCCAATTTTTGTTGACCATAGATTTGACTAGTTAAAATGACTAAAATACCCTCACCGTTACGCATAGAATTTGCACCATTCGTCCCTAACCAAACGGCCGTTAGTGCTGTTACTTTAAAATACCTTTTTTTTTTCAAATTTTTTTCTAATTCGAAAAAAAAATAGAAAAAAAAAATTCAAAAAAAAAAATTGAAAAAAAAAATCAAAAAAAAGTATTTTCGCTAAAAAAGTTTTCCAAAAATATTTCAAAATTTTTTTTTCAATTTTAAAAAAAAATCGAAAAAAAATTTAAAAAAGAAAGTTCAAAAAAAAATTTGAAAAAAAAAATTCAAAAAAATATATTAGCTAAAAAAGGTTTCCAAAAAAAATTTAGATTTTCCAAAAATTTTTGAAAAAAAATTCAAATAATTTTTTTTTCAAAACTAATTTTTCAAAATTTTTAAGAAAAAAAAAATTAGATTTTTTTTAGCGAAAATATTTTTTTGAAACTTTTTATCAAAAATATTTTTTTTGAATATTTTTTTCTAAAATTATTTTCGAAAAAAAATTTAGAAAAGAAATTGAATAAAAAAATTTTTGAAATTTTTTTGGAAACGTTTTTTAGCGCGTCAAAAAAAAAATTTTTTTGAATTTTTTTTCTAATTTTTTTTTTAAATTGAAAAAAAAATTTTGAAATTTTTTTGGAACCCTTTTTTAGCTAAAATATTTTTTTCAATTTTTTTTGAACTTTTTTTTCTAAAATTTTTTTTCGATTTTTTTTTTTTAAATTGAAAAAAAATTTTGAAATTTTTTTGGAAACCTTTTTTAGCTAAAATATTTTTTTGAATTTTTTTTTTCAAATTTTTTTTTGAACTTTTTTTTCTGAATTTTTTTTTCGATTTTTTTTTTAAATTGAAAAAAAAAATTGAAATTTTTTGGAAAACTTTTTTAGCGAAAATATTTTTTTTTTTTTTTTTTTTTTTCAATTTTTTTTTTGATTTCTTTTTTCTAAAATTTTTTTTCGAATAAAAAAAATTGAAAAAAAATTTTTTTTGTTAAGTAACAGAACTAACGGCCGTTTGGTTAGGGACGAATGGTGCAAATTCTGTGCGTAACGGTGAGGGTATTTTAGTCATTTTAACTAGTCAAATCTATAGTCAACAAAAATTGGACCAAAAGTGTTACGGGTCGTCGGATCTTGGACTGGATCCGTTACAATTTACAAAATTGGACCAAACCCGTTATACCCGGTAAACCACGAGGACCAAAAATGTAGTTAACTCTTTAATTTAAGCTTATTGTCGAATCAATGTAATTCTAGATTTTAGTTGTAATTTTTAGTGTAAAAGGGATGTAACTTACATTTCAGTGTAATCTAATCTTGTTTTAATCATCAAATTCAGTTTCTAAGGTCCAATTCAGTTATTGCTTTATTTCCTTGCAAAATTTCAAATTAGCTTTAAATTTGTTAAAAGGTGTTGTTTATTGTTTGTTTAAGCTTCTTTCAGTTCATGTATAAGCTTTCCAAAGTTCTCAAAACATTTGACGTAGTCTAAGACCTTAAACTCAAAGATACAAAAAAATTAGAATTAAATAGTTAATAAATCAAAAAATCAGGAAAGAATATGAAGGAAGCTGAGCAGGGTAGTCTTTTGGCTTGAGATGGTTTTAGTGGCTTATTGGTAAGCTATTAGGAGTGTTCTCAGTCTTGGGTTCATTGGTTTACAGCTTGGATGCAATTGTAAGAAATTTCCCATAATTTTGTATTTTATTGTTCAAATGCTTATGGACTGATTATTCTTGATGTTTTATGTTTACTGAATGTACTTAGGTTAGATTATTGCTTTTTGTCACTCATTTGTTCATTAGTCCCTTGTATACTCACTTTGTCTCATAAAACTGTCAAGATTAAGCTTCTTAGTACTCTTAGGTTCTTGTTGTTCTTGCTGATATTTGTATGCTTATTTCAGCTTTTCATATCATTATATGGGGTTATATTTCCATCTCATGGACTGAATTCACCCTATGCTTTGAAAATCAAAGATTGATCTATTTAAGGGGTGTCTGGAATTGTTAGTTTGAATGTGTTGTGATTGTCATTTGTGACCAAAGCATGTTTAGGCAACTCACCTAAGTCCTAATTAACTTCAAACAAACCTTACTTTGCTCATTTTCATAGCAGAAGTAAAAAATCACAACGAATCCCCCCAACAGTCCACTGTTGGGAGATTTAGACCCACATCCCATCATTTTCATTACATAAGTTGTTAAGTTCACTTAATCTAGGTCCATTTCATCTTATAACATCATGATAAATCAGTAGGATCACTTAGAAACTCAGAAAAGTCAATTTGCTAGTTCATATAAAAAGTCAAAGTTGCATGTTCTTCCATTTTTCCAAAATTTCAAGTATTTATTGTGAATTTTGTATAAGGTTTGAGACTTTGAAACTTGTCCCTAATTACAACCCCCCACCTCATCTTTGAGATCCCACAGTTGTTACATTTTTAGAATTTTTTATCTGGGCCCCACCTTGGATCAAAGTAGGCTGCAGGGCTGCTACTTCCCCTGTGCAGCAGATCAGACATCCCACCACCACCACTATGGTGGTGGTTTCTGGCCACCTCAGTGGGCCCCACTACCCCATCTTTTCTCCTTTCAACCCTCCTCCTACCAGGCTTCATGCCTTGACCATTTGTTCGACCTTAATCTTTGTGGACCCCACCTAATTTAGCCCCCTAAGCTTGTCCCATTTTCAGTTCCAAAACAAGTTTCAATGTGCTTAATTAGTGCTTATTAGCTTATTCTGTGGTATAAACTCTTTGGTTTTTGTTCATTCATGTCCAATTAACTCATTTGAATCTGAATTTACCATAGTGGGTCCCACTTAAGCTCATTTGAGCTTATTTGCTTATTTGGTCAACATAAGTCAACTGTCTTGACTTATGGTGTCCACAGTGCTTATTTTTTAATTATAAAAAAGTTGTTTTTACAAAAAGTGTTTGTTTTTAGGTCTAAAATAGATTTGTAAAAGAAAAATCCAGAAAAAACAATTTAATTATAAGTGATAGTTTCTATTTAATGTAATTTAAATTTTAATTTTCATTTTTAAATTTTTGTTAAGCACTTAGCTTTTTTATATTTTTATTAATTACTTTTTATATTAAAGTAACTTTAGTAAATTTCTCAGATTTTTATTTTGTCATTTAGTATTTATTAGATTTAATATTAGTTTTATTAATAATTAAGTTTTAAATAGCATAATTAGTTTTTATTAAATAAGATCTAGTTTTTATATTTTTCCTAGCTTTTATATAATATAATATAATTTTAGGAATTTTTCTAGAATTTTTACTGTTCATTTGCTATTTTTTATAATTTAAAATATTTTAATTAGGTAATTAATATTTAATTAGTAATTAATTAATAGAAAAATCACAAAAGGACAAAAATACTTATTTTTAATTTTAAGATTAGTTTTTAGTTATTTTATAATTTTAGAAATTTTATTTTCATTTTTCTAGTATTTAATTAATATTATATTGTATTTAAGTGTTTTAAATATTAATAATTAGTTTTAATTAGTATTTAATTTATATTAAATAAGTAATTAATTTAAAAATTAATTTTATTTTTCTAAAAAATTTATTTTATCCTTTAGTTTGTAAAAAAGTCATTTTCACCCCATGTGGGTTTTCAAATTTCAGTTTTCACGTTTACGTTATTTCAAATGTAAACGTACGCGTTTTTAGATTTCCAGCATTTTTAGGTATCTAACTTTCACGTAATCATCTTTATAGCTTGTTTAAGCTATTTCTTTATAGATTCCTTAGTTTAATCACTCTCAAACCATTTCTGTCCAGATTCACCCGATCACAACCCGTTTGATAACAATCCACACCTCGTCGGGACATAACGACCCGGGGAAACCCTATATTCCACGGAGCATTGACTCTAGGCTGTTTGACCTAGTTGACCATCCCTTGGTCAATTTAGGTTGACCGTTCTGAGCCTATCAAATTTTGGCGCCGCTGCCGGGGAGGTGTGCGCGCTATTCTATACGGTTTTGCGTATTAGTGAATCGGGATATACATCCATTGTATATTTACCATCCTTTGTTCATATTTTCTTATTATAAAAACAAAATTGTTCCCGAAAATATTTTAAACTCAGTTTTCAATGAACACAAAAAAACACAAAAATATTTTCTTTATCATTTGTATAAAATGTTTTCCAAAAACACCAAAAATATCCTTCTTCACCCTCCTACCCTTTTGATTCTCATTTCCTCACCCTCTATACACATTTGATTCTTTCTATGTCTCATAAACACTTTCTGATTTTCCAGTGGTGTGGTAGTTCTTATAATGGTGGTAATTGCCCAAGTTGTGGCATGGTAGAGTCAGGAAACGGGTCTGTCTATAACCAGGATCCCTATTCCTATCATGACACGACTGATTTATTCCATCAGCTACCACACCATGATACTCAACAGTTTTACTGTTGTGAGTACTGTGGTGGTTCACACTACAGTTCTGATTGTCAATCGGGAAACACGCTTGTCTATGAGCAATTTCCTGATAACGATTATGACTCTAGCACACACAACCCACAGCCACATCAGTTTTACTGTTGTGATTACTGTGGTGGTCCACACTTCAGCACCGATTGTAAAACAAGGAATCCATTCCCTTATAATACTTTTGACACATCATATTATGACGAACCTCCATCTCCACTAATTCCTCAAAGTCTTCTCCTTGATCTTTTGAATTTAGTGAAAGATTTGAGAGGAATCACACATACCCCAGATAATCCAAACCAAAAATCGATGGAAGAATTGTTAGCTGAAGAACAGGCTGCTAAAATAAATTCCCAAGATGCTTATGAAAACTCTATTAGGGAATCAATTGCAAAAGAAAAAGTAGCCAGATCTAGCTCTCGATTTCGTTTCATTCCTGATGATAGTGATGATGAAGATACCCTTGATATCCTTGGATTTTATAAAGATTCATCAGGTTCATCAGATGAGATTCCATCAGTTGAGATTCCATCTCAACGCACTTTTATCACACCCGAGGTTCCCACTCACTCTCTGAGCATGGGGGACGAGCATCTTGACACTGTTCCTCAAAAGGAATCGGACGAATTCATAAAGTCTAGTGTTAAGAACCTTGTCTCAATCCCAAGAGAGTCACAGGGAATTCTTGATCATATGTGTGATATCCCTCCTCCTCTTGTCTTCCCGACTGATCATGTTGAGATGTTCTCCGATTCTACTGATGATGATTCGTTATCTTGTGGAGACATCGTTTTTATGGAAGAATTACCTTCTAAGCTAGTTAGCTTAGAAGAAGAGAATGATGAGATTGACACGGAAATCAAGGATGAAGCACTTCGTGCAACATTATTGAATGTCGATCTCCTCATTTCTAAAATCGAGGCTTTCAAAGAGAAACCTATTTCATCTCCTATCCCCATTAAGGATAGTGACATTTTCTCCGATGATCCCATTCCGGAGTTTGAAGCCTTTACTTTTGATCATATGGGAGAGAAGATTAGTGGCAGTACCACTTCTCATTCTCAAATTTCTCTCCTCGAGTATGATTCATTCACCTTTAAGGAGTTCTCCGGTGAACTCACTCATATCATATCTCCACCGGAGTATGATAACTTTTACTTTGATCTTGACAAAGTTGATCTTTGTTTTCCGGAGGGAAATATTCTCAACCCTGAGAATTTGATTGATATCAAAATCCCAACCCTCCCACCCATATGTCTAGATCATACGAGCTTAAATGATGAGATTCATGATACACCAATTATGGATTCTCTTTTTGATGATGATGACTTTATCTTGATTGTCATCAAGATCTTTCTACCTTTCTTCACCTATCGGGTGACTTCTCCTATTCTTCATTCCTTCGGGAATGAAGACATTATCTTTGACCCCGGCATCACCGCTTATAGTTTATACTATCTTAAGCCGGGATTATATCTCATCGGTGTGGAACTTTCACGTGCTTCAAATGTTTGTCCAAACATCTTGAATAAAAGTCCGATTGAGATTCCTTCTTCCACATCATGCTTCCCTAAGGACAAATGAATTCGGGGTCGAGTCAAGCTAGCGAATCGGTAAACAAAAACAGTAGCATGCTTATAGGGTTTTCACCCTAGGTGTGGGAGAGTTACCCCCACTGTGGTTACAAGTAAAGTGAAAAAATGGTATTTTCCACATTTAGCTTGTAATGTTGCCCTTTTACGTTCAAAGAGTCGACATAATAGCCGGGACTTTGAATATTGAGGACAATATTCATTCTAAGTGTGGGGGGGGGGGGGGGGGGGGGTATTTCGCTATTCTAGCGAATTTTATCACATTTTACTATCTAATACCCCCGTTTTTTGCCAAAATTTCAAAAATTTTAAAAAAATTTTCACTTGTGCTTCAAAAATTTTTGTGGTTATCAGTCCGCCTTGTCTAACCGACAAAAGGGATTGGCTAGTCCAGGAGAAAACGGCTCTTGGTAAAGACATCTCAAATCCGTTGATGGCTTGTAATTTGCCCAAAATTGTATGGTACCTCAACTCGCTATATCCTAAAAAGAGAATGAGTTGGCTAGCCCGCAAGATTATGACTTGTGGTAAAGGCAGTGGAAAAACCATAATTGGTAATCAGCTCACCAAGATGTTGACTATTCCATCAAGAGTTGGCTATTCCAGAAGCAAACGGCTTTTGGTAAAGACTAATCAAATTCGTTGACAGTTGGTGGTTTGCTCAAAATCACATGGTTATCAGGTGTACCACAGTTCTTACATCTGGCTACTCCAGAAATGATGGCTTTTGGTAAAGATTTTAAAATCCATCAAGTTTTCAAAACATTTTATTGCTAGAGACTGGCAATAGTTTAGTGTGGGGGATTGATGAGTGCTCAAACACTCATCATTTTTGGTCAAATCTGAACTGCAAACATACAAAAACACTCAGAAATGCATCAAAATACTAAAAATATTTCAAAATTGTGTCTTATATGCTTTAGATGCAAAATGAGTAAAAACAGATGAAAAACGTACAAAGTTTGCAAAATTGGCAGTTTCAGTCCCCCAACTTTCAAAAATTGACAAAAATAGTCTCTTAGTACTTATTTGGAAAGAAAAGTCACCAAAGGTCCTTTAAGTTGTCATATTTTGTCCTTTGGTGAAAAATTCTAAATGTTTTGGAAAATTACAAATTAGTCCCTAGAGTTTCATTTTTGTCAGATTTGGTCCCTAGTGGGATATTTTTGAAAAAAAAAAATCATTTTTGGTCCTTGGAAACTCAAAAGTTATCACATTTGATCCCTGGATGAAAGTTTGAGTAAATTATAATTTTGGTCCCTTAACTTTCAAAATTGGCAGTTTTAGTCCTTGAGGGTCCAAAAATGGAAAATTGCAATTCTTGTCCTTATATTATTGAAACATGGAAAATTTATTCCTTGGAACAAGTTTGAAAGGTTGGCAAATTCAGCCCACAAGTTTTTGAAATTACATAATAGGTCCTTGTAATTAATATATGAAACCAAATGGACCCTTAGTTATTTATTTTTAGTCCAAAACTAAAAAAAAAAAAAAACAAACCAAACACAAAACCACCCCAAGCCCATTTCCCATCCAGCCCACCAAACAAAACAAACTCACCCCGTTTTTAATAAAACCACCCCTGGGTCAAAGTTGGTCAACATCACCATCTTCCCACCACTTGAACCCTGCTAAACCAAACCAACACTCAATTCCCCCCTCCTCCACATCAGTAGCCCCATCCCTTGTCCCCCCTTCCAAACCAAAACACTCCAAAATCCATTTAATGCTCACAAAAACCTCCAAGTTACCTCACCTGCCAAATCACCATTTTCCCGCCAAAAAGAGTTCAACGGCCATGATCATTTGAGTGAATCCAAAGGCCAGGAGAAGAGTGGGAAAGTCAAGCAAACTTACATGGACCCTTATAAGTGAATAGAGAAGCGAAGGATGGGAGCAGTTAGTTAGGACTATTTAATTTTAATTTAAGCTTATTGTCGAATCAATGTGATTCTAGATTTTAGTTGTAATTTTTAGTGTAAAAGGGATGTAACTTACATTTCAGTGTAATCTAATCTTGTTTTAATCATCAAATTCAGTTTCTAAGGTCCAATTCAGTTATTGCTTTATTTCCTTGCAAAATCTCAAATTAGCTTTAAATTTGTTAAAAGGTGTTGTTTATTGTTTGTTTAAGCTTCTTTCAGTTCATGTATAAGCTTTCCAAAGTTCTCAAAACATTTGAGGTAGTCTAAGACCTTAAACTCAAAAATACAAAAAAAACATTAGAATTAAATAGTTAATAAATCAAAAAATCAGGAAAGAAGATGAAGGAAGCTGAGCAGGGTAGTCTTTTGGCTTTAGATGGTTTTAGTGGCTTATTGGTAAGCTATTAGGAGTGTTCTCAGTCTTGGGTTCATTGGTTTACAGCTTGGATGCAATTGTAAGAAATTTCCCATAATTTTGTATTTTGCTGTTCAAATGCTTGTGGACTGATTATTCTTGATGTTTTATGTTTACTGAATGTACTTAGGTTAGATTATTGCTTTTTGTCACTCATTTGTTCATTAGTCTCTTGTATACTCACTTTGTCTCATAAAACTGTCAAGATTAAGCTTCTTAGTACTCTTAGGTTCTTGTTGTTCTTGTTGATATTTGTATGCTTATTTCAGCTTTTCATATCATTATATGGGGTTGTATTTCCATCTCTTGGACTGAATTCACCCTATGCTTTGAAAATTAAAGATTGGTCTATTTAAGGGGTGTTTGGAATTGTTAGTTTGAATGTGTTTTGATTGTCATTTGTGACCAAAGCCTGTTTAGGCAACTCACCTAAGTCCTAATTAACTTCAAACAAACCTTACTTTGCTCATTTTCATAGCAGAAGTCAAAAATTACAATGAATCCCCCCAACAGTCCACTGTTGGGAGATTTAGACCCACATCCCATCATTTTCATTACATAAGTTTTTAAGTTCACTTAATCTAGGTCCATTTCATCTTATAACATCATGATAAATCAGTAGGATCACTTAGAAACTCAGAAAAGTCAATTTGCTAGTTCATATAAAAAGTCGAAGTTGCATGTTCTTCCATTTTTCCAAAATTTCAAGTATTTATTGTTAATTTTGTATAAGGTTTGAGACTTTGAAACTTGTCCCTAATTACAACCCTCCACCTCATATTTGAGATCCCACAGTTGTTACATTTTTAGGATTTTTTATCTGGGCCCCACCTTGGATCAAAGTAGGCTGCAGGGCTGCTACTTCCCCTGTGCAACAGATCAGACATCCCACCACCACCACTTTGGTGGTGGTTGCTGGCCACCTCAGTGGGCCTCACTACCCCATCTTTACTCCTTTCAACCCTCCTCCTACCAGGCTTCATGCATTGACCGTTTGTTCGACCTTAATCACTGTGGATCCCACCTGATTTAGCCCCCTAAGCTTGTCCCATTTTCAGTTCCTAAACAAGTTTCAATGTGCTTAATTAGTGCTTATTAGCTTATTCTGTGGTATAAACTCTTTGGTTTTTGTTCATTCATGTCCAATTAACTCCTTTGAATATGAATTTACCATAGTGGGTCCCACTTAAGCTCATTTGAGCTTATTTGCTTATTTGGTCAACATAAGTCAACTGTCTTGACTTATGGTGTCCACAGTGCTTATTTTTGAATTATAAAAAAGTTGTTTTTACAAAAAGTGTTTGTTTTTATGTCTAAAATAGATTTGTAAAAGAAAAATCCAGAAAAAACAATTTAATTTTAAGTGATAGTTTCTATTTAATGTAATTTAAATTTTAATTTTCATTTTTAAATTTTTGTTAAGCACTTAGCGTTTTTATATTTTTATTAATTACTTTTTATATTAAAGTAACTTTAGTAAATTTCTCAGATTTTTATTTTGTCATTTAGTATTTATTAGATTTAATATTAGTTTTATTAATAATTAATTAATAATTAAGTTTTAAATAGCATAATTAGTTTTTATTAAGTAAGACCTAGTTTTTATATTTTTCCTAGCTTTTTTATAATATAAAATAATTTTAGTAATTTTTCTAGAATTTTTACTGTTCATTTGCTGTTTTTTATAATTTAAAATAATTTAATTAGGTAATTAATATTTAATTAGTAATTAATTAATAGAAAAATCACAAAAAGACAAAAATACTTATTTTTAATTTTAAAATTAGTTTTTAGTTATTTTATAATTTTAGAAATTTTATTTTCATTTTTCTAGTATTTAATTAATATTATATTGTATTTAAGTGTTTTAAATATTAATAATTAATTTTAATTAGTATTTAATTAATATTATATAAGTAATTAATGTAAAAATTAATTTTCATTTTCTAAAAATTTTCTTTTATCCTTTAGTTTGTGAAAAAGTTATTTTCACCCCCTGTGTGTTTTCAGATTTCAGTTTTCACGTTTTATTTTGTACGTTTACGTTATTCAAATGTAAACGTACGCGTTTTTTGATTTCAAGCGTTTTTAGGTATCTAACTTTCACGTAATCATCTTTATAGCTTGTTTAAGCTATTTCTTTGTAGATTCCTTAGTTTAATCACTCTCAAACCATTTCTGTCCAGATTCACCCGATCACAACCCGTTTGATAACAATCCACATCTCGTCGGGACATAACGACCCGGGGAAACCCTATATTCCACGGAGCATTGACTCTAGGCTGTTTGACCTAGTTGACCATCCCTTGGTCAATTTAGGTTGACCGTTCTGAGCCAATCAATAGTAAAAAAAAATACACATTTCTTCACTTTAAACAACATATGGTCACACTTATTAACACTTTTGGCCACTGTTTGCTTAATGGTATGTGACTAAATACCCAAAACAAACATGCTTTGAGTGACTAAATATTACAAAAGGCCACGCAAACATAAACTTCATGTGGCCATTGGATGATCAATAGTCACACAAAATACACATTTCTTCACTTTAAACAGCATATGGTCACACTTATTAACACTTTTTGCCACTTTGTGTTAAATTGTATGTATCTAACTCTAAAAAAACAACACCCATTGTGTGACTAAATCATCACAAACGTCACATTTATTGTATATTCATGTGGCCACAGGACGGGAAATAGTCACATAAAATACACATTTACTTGAATATATCATCTCAAATGTCACATATATTATATATTTATATGGCCAAAGGTTGAAAAATAGTTATTCTCAAAAAACATTCGCGTGACTATAAAGTGTTTACGGTCACTGATAATGACTAATCCAACAAAACTTGTGCCTAATTTGTCACACATATTCGGGGTTTTGGTCACTCTTTTTCGATGGAAACAGCCACGAACTCAACAATGTGACCATATGCCACCTACGGTGGCGGGACCTATGGTGACACACAACGAAAAAAACGTGTGTGACTATATGCAAATCGTCACACATTTTTGGCGTGACCAATACAACTTTTTGTACCAGTGCACCTTCACCACCTAACCCTTCTTTATCCAACCCTTATGATGTTGCTCGGTTTATATCCTCCAATCTTGTAGAACATAAAGTACGTTGTACCATCAAATTCGTAATTTAGAGTTCAACTTAAGCGAATTCGTCAATATTTTATAAATCATCACTAAAATCATTCCTTTTTTGCCTTTATGATTTTCCTCAACATATAGATTCAAATTCCTTTAGGACACTCATTTGACTTATGACCTAGTAAACTACACCTGAAATACTAGGTGCCATAGGTTTGACATATGGGTTGGGGTCCGGCTTTATAGCAATAAAACTGTTTTACCACGCCACTACCACTAGCCAAAATTTGAGAAGTCAAACTGGAAGATGCATTACTTCCAACATATAATTGATTTTGATTAGATTGGTTTACCTGAATAGAATTCGAATATGAACTCTCTTCCAATGATCCTGCAAAATTCAAAGCTAATTTGATTATTGACCTTTCTACCTTCATAGCAAAATTTAGGGCTTGATCAACGGTCCAAATTGATAAAAAAACTTAACTTAGTTTAGATTTACTGATTCAAACCACTAGTATACTTAGCATCAATTTGTTCTTTAGACTTCTTCAAGTTACACCTAGTTTGCAACCTCAAGAACTCACTCGTGAACTCAACCACGATTCTTTTCCATGAACACGACCACGATATTGTTGGTATAAAATTTGTATAATATTCGGGAGGTTAAAAGCTACATTTTATAACTATTTTCATCCCTTGCCATATGTTAATTAGATATTTTCCTTGTCTCCTATGCTTGTCTTGCCTATTTTGCCACCAAGCTTCAGCTCCTCCATGTAACTTGTAAGCTACGATCTTGACTTGTTCTTCTTTAGGAACATCTATGATGTCAAAAAAACTTATCAACCTCATTTAACCAATCCAACACAACTTCAAGGTCAAGATTCCCAAGAAAATTAGGCATCTCAGCCTTAAAAAGGTACCCTTGTCGATCTCTATATGCATTAAACCGTCATCTTGGTCTTCCTACAAGAACTCCATAACCTCCTTCATCATCCAAAGATCCGTTAGAATCAACAAGTCAGCAATTTTGATCTAGAGATTGGTTACGATCATGATTATCAAAGAATCCATCATTGTTAGGATGGACTCTACAATTACCATGGCGGTTACCCTCGCGATTTAAGTGATTTCGATAACCTACGATCGGGGATCATAATTCTTCAAGAGCAATGGACATGCTCGCGAATTTCGATGTGAGATCATTGATCGTACGATCCATGACTTCAGTTGACCTTACCTTACCAGTAGTATAGGTTTTTGGATTTCTTACACCACTCACCATTCAAGACACAAACAAGCTCTAAATGTCAACTGATGCAGGACCAAAAGCAAAATTTGAAATCCTAATCCAAGGGTTGATAAGCGGGGATAAAACATTTAGGGAATAAAATTCAAACATGATAATAACTCTTAAATGCAATTTAATTGATAATTCAATAATTAAAAAAAATGAAAAATAATAAAAAATAATTCGATTCGGCCTAAAACACCCCAAAAAATTATTGCATTTAAAAGAAATTGAGTATTTCTCACCTACTAATATAATTTTATATAATAAAACGAAACCCCTAGTGGGGACTTTCGTATTTTGGGAAAAAATAATGTTTCCTTATTAGGTAATATTTTAATTATTATTTTTTAATTTATAAATTATTAATTTGTTTTGTTTATATACTACACAATTATGTGATAAATACAAAAAAAATATAGATAAAATACAACTAACAATAAGATTAAACTTTTAAATGATTATCTTTAATAATAAAAAACTTAAATTAAAAATAATAAATCAAACAAAACAAATATTAAATTATTTGTTTTAATAAATAAAAATATATTATTCATAAAATTATAAAAAAAAACCCGTGCGTGCGCGGACATTATAACTAGTGAATTAACTAAAAAAATTACTAAAAACATAATATTTTTAGAACATATGCATTTATGAAAACAAGCACCACGAATCATATTCTATCAAAGGTTTAGTAACACCGCAAAACACCCTATGTATAATAAAACAAGATTACAACACTACATACACAAAACAAGATTACAACTCTACATATATCTAATGTTATATGAGATTACAACACCATATACATAAAACAAGATTACAACTCTCTCTCTCTCTCTCTCTCTCTCTCTCTCTCTCTCTATATATATATATATATATATATATATATATATAAAAGGAAGGGATCAGGTACGTTTTCTGATTTTAGTGCGGATGTACGGACGAATCTCAGCCCTCCATCTAGTCAACCATCTGAAAAAGGTGGAGTGGCACGATCGTAAATATCCCGTCTTTTTTCAAAATCATTAATATCATATTACCTTTTTTTCTAAAAAAATTCAAAAAAATCTGAAAAAATTAAAAAAATAAAGAGGACAACAAATAATTAAGAATCGCTGAAAAATATTTCAAAAAAGAAAATCGTTTTCATCGTTAAAGGTATTATGATATTAGCGTCTGATTTTGACTTTTTTCAAAAGTAAAGATCTGATCTTGGCAAAGTCAAGATCAAATCTTAATATCACATAATATCATTTGTTTTTTCTAATATCACTTTTGTTATAAATGATGATATTAAGTTTTTTACTAATATCACCATATAATTTTTTTAATACCGTAAGTTTTCTTAATATCGTAATAAAAAAACAGTGATATTAAGTTTTTTTTTTACGAATATCAAAATAACTTTTTAAGTAAAATATCGTTAATATCACGGTAGCACTCATACTATCCTTAATATCACGGTACCACTCATAATCACAAATAAAAAAAGTGGTCCGAAAAATTTGAAAAAATAAAAAAAGTAAAGAAAACAATAGTAATGATCGCTAAAATGGAAAAAATTTAAAAAATCATTTTAGTTGTCAATTGGTACCCTGATCGTTGCGTGAGATCTTGACTTTTCAGATTTGGATGGGCGGCCTAGATCTATCCGCACATCCGCATAAATTAAAAAAATGGGCACCTGATCCTCAATATATATGTAAAGGCCTCACCCAACTACTATTTTGAAAGAAAAAGATATTTCGTGTATTTTTATTTATTTATTTATACAAATATATTTCTATCACTAGCTACTTTACGTTTATCGTTGATTTTTATCCATTTCTTTTACTTTCTGGCCGAAACTTGCAATTTGAAGACATCAATAAAACATACTTCTGAAAAAAAACACAAATTTAGCGAATATATATCATCCATTTGTTTTGAAAGAAACCAGAACCGATAGTGATTAAAACTAGACATAAGTTGTTGAGCCTTAATTAATTATTTTACCCGTAGTTTGGATGCAGACAAATAATACAGCTACATAATTATGGAACCAAATAATTAAATCGTTATCATGAAATTTTTGGACTCGACTGATTTTTTAAAGTATGGTTTACATACATACATCTCGATCATTTATAATCTCTAGATTTTACAACATGCACAGCGAGGAATACACGGTTGATATGATCAGACTGATGAAAAATACAAAATATTTCATTACAAATAACCAAAAAAAAAAGTACAAATAAAGTATGGTGGAAATTTAGTATCCTATGGAAATGTAAGGTGAAGAAGAAGCTGACGAAGGGGAAGCAGGCCATAGTTGTGCATTTTTGACCTTTGAAATGCTTGATAGAACACTCGATGGAGTTACATCTCCAACCACTGTCACCTTCTTTGACTCCAAGTCTATGTGAAATGACTTTACTCCTGCATATGTATTCATTAGTCAATACGAGATTTTACCAAATTGTAGAGGTTTACGTTTTCTCAACAACTATATAAATTTATGTTTTCTAGTTAAAATAGAGCAAGTTATCATTTTCTTGAACTTAAAAGACCAGTAAATGAGTGAGAACTTATTAATATATCTGAAAGTAGCTAGCTTTGTTTACGATGTGCTTTTACGTCACTATGAATATTGAACCGAGACAGCAAAGGATATATGCTGTCATTTAGTGAAGCGTGTAGTGACATATAAAAAACGTCACTTTAAGAGTCTTTAGATAAAAGATTATAACTTTGGGTTTTATTGACATGCCTAGTAAGTGTTTTATTTTTATTTTTTTTATCTTTCGTTTTTAAACTTTAATAATTACACCGTCCGTTCGTTCTTGTGGTCGTCGATTTTTAACGGATCAGTCCGGTGTAATTTTGTATATGTAAACCCAATTTTGGTGGAGCTTGATGAATATTTCACATTTTTTTATGTGAGATTTCACTTCTTAGTTATCAGTACTCCTATGTATATCACCCCTAAAGATTATTCATATGCTGCAAAAATAAACATACCTTCCATTTTTGATAAATGTTTTCTTACTTTCCCTTCACATCCCTTGCAATGAATCGACACCCTCAGTTCCACAACCTGTAACAATCCTTTCAAGTTAAGTTTTATAATTAAATACCGCTGTATTATCCAAGAAAATAGCATTTATAAAATATATTATGTTTTAGTACCGAGTTTTGATATTATTAAACATAAGATTCGAACAAACGAATATTGGAGTTTGAGGAAGTACGGACAAATATTATTCTGTCACCCATTTGTTTATTTTACAAAGTTCAATAAATTACATTAACTTTATTAAAAATTAATAGAATCAGGAATTAAAAGGGCTTGTTTGAATTGTCAGTTTAAAAGCAATTTGGTATTTCATTTGAATCTTTTATGTTTGATAAAAAGCCAAATATTGGCTACCTCTTGGGAATATTTTATTTAAAGCAAAAGGTGAATACAATACTATTTTATAACATAGTTTTAAACTAACTAGTGGAAAATGCCAAGTATGCAAAGTTAGATAATCGTTAGTTAAGATAATACAAAGCTTTTTACCGTCATGGTTTAGTAACAAACTAGCTTATTGCTCTCACTAATGTGAAAATATAGTTAATAATGGTATAGCTATTAGTTTGGTTGTTAAAATTATATAAAACGTAATCCTAAAACTATATACCTGATTAGCTTAATAATAATAATAATAATAATAATAATAATAATACTCACTAGCTTTCTGTCAACTTGAGTTTTCACTTGTTTTTAAAGTGAAAAACTCAAGTTAATAAGCTGAGAAATTAAAACTCAAATTAATAAGCTGAGAAATTAGAGTTTATCCGCTTTTTAAAATTCCAATAAACCCGCAAAATAAGTTAATCCAAAGACATTTAAGCAGTGTTAGACTATGTAGTGACTGATTAACACACCTGTTCACCAGGCCGGGACATCGAAATAGACCTCGAAGATTTCAAACGAGGAGACTCAACCGTAGTGCCCAGTCGTATTGACGACGACCTAGACTTGACCAAAGCTGGAGACTCACTACCCATGGACCTTCTTGACGACGACAAAGACTTTTTAATCCTAGGTGAATCATCATAACTATAATCTGGCCATATAGGGTCACTAACAACCAATGCACCCTTGTTACAAACAGCATCTACATCCCTCACATCAGCAACAAAAACCGGGTTATTCAAAAGATACTTAGACGAGTTTTTCAACTCTGCACTGCTTTTCCTTCTTGCAATTAAATCATCATCACTTTTTTCGATACTTGCAGCCGAGGTACTTTTTCTGGCTTTTTGTAGGTAAGCAGAGTAGGGTTTAGGATCAATATGTTGTTGAGATGTGCATGGGATTGCTGGCACTTTAAATTTAGGTTTGTCACCAAAATCAAATTGATAATGGTTGTTATAATAGTTATAATGTTTAGGGTTTATGGGTCTAGGGGTTCCACCACTGCCACGTCGAACCATGGCGTGGTGGTTCATGGTGGTGCATATGGCTGTGGAGGCTGGTGATGCACAAAAAAGCTCTGCTGTTTTGATTTTCATTTTTGTTTAATGTGTGAGACTTACTAGAGGGTGTTGGTTGATGGTGTTATATATAAAGTGATGGATGGATGAAAAATTGGAAAATGATATGTAACAAAAGAGAATGAAATAAAGGGTTATATAAATAGTAATGATAAAAGGACACCTCAGTACTAGACATGATGATATATTTCCATGGTCCAAAAAACGAAGCCAAAAGGCAATCATGTCTATTATTAGACTTGAGTTGTTATTTTTAGGGCTCTTTATCCATTTGGATAAACCGATTCATGTTGAGTCGGTATTTGATAACAAGTGCAAAATCGGTGTTGAGACGATAGTAAATAAAAATTTATTGCCCTCGTGTTGCAGCGTAAATAAATCAATATAATGAGCAAATTAAATCTCGACAAAAATACATCGTTGGTCCCTGAACTTTTCACAAAACATCGCATGGCACCCTAACTTTTAAAAAACGTCGCCAGACGTTCAAACCTTGTGTATTTTAGGCCAATTGCGTCCCTTGACCAGTTTCGGCTCGGTCAACACATGTTTTTTGTTATAATACGAGGGGCATAATAGTCCAATCACGTTATAACCAATCCTACAAACCTGAGTTAACCCAACAATTAACGTTAGGGACGATCCATGAAGTTTACTTTGCAACTTGAGCTTACCTTCTCTGATACGTTAGCTCATTTTATGCGCGAATCAATAAACCCACCCACCAAAACCCCTATGCCCACCATAATTACATAGACCTATTGAAAAACCAAATCCAAACAGAAAAAACCTCATTTATTGAAAATCCAAGACGAAATCCAAGCCTTCATTTTTCATAACTCACCATGTCTTTTGAACGGAATGTTATGAATGACATACCGAATTATATTAGCAACATACCGGATAACAAAAAACCCTCGTTTGCTCTCTCTCTGGCGAAAAACAGCGAGCCAAACTATTCCCTAATCGTTTTTCGTTTTTGCCAAATTAAACCGTGAACTTTATTGTTGAGAATCCTTTTATTATTCTTTATTCAATTGTTACTTTATCAACCAACCTTTGTTTCTCAATTCATATTACAATCGTTAAGGTTATTTATTTAATAATCATAGGGGATTGCTTTATTAGTCGGATCTGGTTCGTATTGTGATTTAGAGATTGTTCATGAATGTGTAGTTTATGACGGGGGTTACGAGAGAGAGGGACAAAGAGGGTGGGACTCATGATGATGGTAAGTCTTGTCCGGGTACTGCTGATTCGAGTGTGCCAATGACTCAATCAGGTTCTAATCCTCCATCTTTTGCGGATATGCTTAAGGATAAAACACTAAAGAAGACCGTTAAGATTTCGGAGATGCGAAACGAAAATTGTGTGGCTGGTGCTAATGTCACCATCCCTTTGGAAGCTGTCAATGAGGTACGCTCTAGATTCGCTAATACGTTGTATGGTTATTTCATTGGTAAGAGACTCGCTTTCCCGGTAGTTGAAAATTACGTTCGAAATACTTGGACAAAGTTTGGTTTACAAAGGGTTATGCTTAATAATGGTTTTTTCTTTTTCCAATTTGAAACCAAAGAGGGTATGGAGAGGGTGTTGGAAGAAGGTCCATGGTTGATACGATTGGTTCCTATCTTTTTAAATATTTGGACCCTGAACACTACTCTTACAAAAGATGATATAACTTTAGCTCCTGTTTGGGTTAAACTTCATAATATTCCGGTTGTGGCGTATTCTGAGGTAGGTCTTAGTTTGATCACAACGCAAATTGGTCGTCCTATCATGCTTGATTCCTACACGAGTACGATGTGCCTTAAGTCGTGGGGTCGTATTTCCTATGCTAGGGCCCTTGTGGAAGTGTCTTCAAAGGAAGCCTTACTTGACTCTCTTGTGGTTGCTATCCCCTCCCCTAATGGGTCCGGTCATTCATTGGTAACGATTGATATTGAATATGAGTGGAAGCCGCCAAGATGTGAGACTTGTAAAGTTTTTGATCACAATGATGATGGATGTCCTAAGCAAGTGAAACAGGTTGTGAAAGATAAAGTGTTGGTTGATGAAGAGGGTTTCGTTGAACCCTCTAAGAAGAAAGGTAAAGGTAAGCTTCATGGTACTAATCGTCAGGTTGATGGGATTCGTTTTCAAAAGCCTAAAGTTTCGTATTACTATAGGCCGGTTACTAAGCCAAAGAATGGAGGAGCGTCGACGTCTAACCAATCAAATATAGGTCCTCCAACTGTTAATGTAGGTTCTACTTCTTGTAACGAACCTACGATTGATCCTACTAGTAGTACGGCTCCTTCTCGGGATGACCAAGGTAAGAATAATAATTGGGTGGAGGATATCAACTTTGTTGAGTTGAAGAACAGCTTTGATGTGCTTAAGGCACAAGATTCGGTTTTGGAACCTGTGATTGGCACTACAGATACTCTTGAAGTTACTTCTAGTTCTTCTAAAACTACTTCTCCGTCGCCTATGAGAACCACTCCTATTGTTGAGAAAATTGGGAAGCTTGAACAGCTTATTATTGAAGGGAAAGGTACCCTTGTGGATGATAATGGGAAACCCGTTCCAGTGGCTGATGGTATAAGGAAGGGCAACCCATTATCTAAGGTGGGTGAAGTAGTTGTTTCTGAAAGTGAAGATGAGGTGTTTGAGCCAAATGATCCTATGGATAGTTACATTTCATCAGCTGGAGGACATCACGAGCTTGAAGGCTATCTTTCTGATGATTATGCGGCCCAGGTCTTTGATTTACCTGGGCAATTTGAGGAATATAATAAGCAGTTTGATTTCAAGCTTCAAGGTCGTTCGAGGAAGTAATCTCTTTATTTGGATTTGTTTATTTGTTTTGCATGTCGTTTTTGTTTTCAATGGTTGTTCTAGTTGTTGGTAGCTAGTTGTTCATTTATGGCATGTCATAAATGATATAGGGGTTGTTCAAGCGGTTGCTTGAGGTTAATGTGGCGTTTCAGCCACATTCCATTGTACTTGAAACGGTTTTTTTTGGTTAATATATTTTGCCAGGGTGGAAGTTCCCTTTTACCCAAAAAAACATACCGGATAACGTTATCACCAATATTTTGAACCGTTTGCCACTCAAAGAGGCGGTGACGACATCCTGTTTAGCGAAAAACTGGAGGTTTAAGTGGACGTTGCTCACCGATGTCATACTTGATGAGGATTTCTTTTATTTTTTGACAAATAAGTTTGAAGGGATGTATGTTACTAGATTGCTCCTTCAGCTCAAAGGTCCCATAAGAAGGTTTGCCTTCTCCGTAGAGCTTAAACCCTTGTCTGGACAAGATTACTTCAATTATGAAGAGATTCATGCTTGGCTGTTGTTGTTGGGTCAACGAGGAATTGAGGAGCTCCTTATACGTAACTGGTCCTTCAAACCAGTTATCTTGCCAACCCAAATGTACACTCGTTTGGAGTTGAAACATCTGGAACTTCATTGGTGTACATTACCTAGTTTGGTATCCTTTGAAGGTTTCCTAAATCTATTGACCTTAGAATTGTTATCTGTCAAATTTCTGACCAGTGCAATTTGGGACTTTATTGCTGGTTGTCCCTTACTTGAGTCTCTTAAAATCAATCGTACTGATACAAAAGAGATGAGACTATTAGATATTGCACAACTTGGGAATCTGAAAAAGTTGTATTTGTCATTTGGTATTTTGAACCAGGTCACCACAATCACAACTTACAATATATCTCAGCTTAGAAGTCTTCCTAAACTTGAGTCCCTTACATTGGATTTTCAGGAGTGCAAGGTAAGACCAATTTGAGTTTCACACTTCAAATGCAATCTTTAGAAATTTTGAAAATTCTACCCGTAGTTATTGACATAAGGTAGCTCATGGATGAATGTACCTTTTGCATTTGTATCCCTCAAGAATCTAAATCTATCCGGAGTCGATTTTGGGAACAATGCAATGGTAGCATTCATCATTCAAATGATTCGTGGAGCTCCAAGGTTGCAAATGCTAGAAACCAGAGTAAGTGGAATGCAATATGTATTATGCTTCACATCAACCTAAATTACCATGGTTGTGCATCTCAATACTATCTCAATTTGTAGGCTTCATTTGAAACTGATATACCTTTGGAAAGTTATTCATTACATTTAGGAAGCAACAAAAGCGGGTCTGGCCAGCTCAAGAGTGTGGTGTTTCGATCTTTTCCTATATCAGTTAATGAATTAACAATAATAAAGTTTGTACTTGCTTGTTCCCCCTTGCTGAAGAAACTTTATATCAAGCTTTGCACTCTGAATCATGATGATGCTGAAAATGTGGTGATGAATTGGGAGTTGGCTAGGGAGCTGTTGAAACTCCACCGAGCTTCCCCCACAGTCGTAGTGGAATTCTTCTATTTTTTTCATATTTATTCTATGGTTTGTTTATTGTTTAGCTAGTACCCTATGACAATTAACGACGGATTTTGTTGTTCCTGCTTCATTCTATGGTTTGTTTAATGTTTAGCTTGTAAATTACCCTAAATGGTGTTGTTTGAAATATTGTGGGTGTGTTGTGGATACGGCAATTTAACTTTTGAAAGTCAAAGTTACATATAGCACTTCAACTTGGTATTAAAAAGTGCAAGTTAAAACTAGCATATCCATACAACAATATGGTTTATCCTACAAATATAGTTGCAAAATATGGTATTAGAAAGTGCAGGATGAAAGTAGCATATACATACAACAATATGCCAATTTCACTTTTGAAAGACAAAGTTACATATAGCACTTCAACTTGGTAATAGAAAGTGCAGGTTGAAACTAGCATATACATACAACAATATGGTTTAAGCATACATATATTGCATCATACTTGCAAAATTGTGTATGGACAAACCCATATGGTTTATCCTACACATATAGTTACAAAACAATTGTCTAAGCAATGTCAAGTTGATTTGTGCCCACAAATCCACCATACATACGAACTACAAAACATGTTTACATAATATCATTCATCCAACTTTAAAGCTCCATCAGCACACATCAAAATGTAAAACTCTTTGTGACCTGTTAGTTTCATCACCTAGAAAGAAGCGGACCATTGAACCTTGACCAAAATGTGCTTCTGCCCTCAATTGCCTGAAACTAGATAATGAAACAATAGCCACTTGCCTCCTGACCTTCCCTTGACCAACTTGAAGTGTCCTCTCACGAACTTTGAACTCTTTCTCTATGATTTTATGCTTCACAACCACTCTAGAGAACCCATACAAGTTGAACTTCTTAACAATTCTTGATGGTATGGACTGATAATAAATGTACAAAACTTATCATTAGTTTGTCATGGGATGCTTCTAATACACATTATGATCCATCAATCTTTATATCAGACACACAATATATGATACAAATGACATTCATATATCTTATTAAGCAACTCTGTCACTAGACTTACAAGTCGGTCATCTCTCCAGAAGGATGCAGTCATCTTCCGGTAGAATGCCCTTTCTTCTTGGTCATTGGCTGTGTGGTGTTCCCAATTACACATCCAATTCATCCGAGGGGCTTCAAAATCTAAATTTAATATTACATATAATCAAATAAGTTACACTGCTGTGAGATACTTGGTGTAGTTAAAGTTAAAAAACTAAAACATACCATAGTCAGTTGGTTGGTGACAAAGGGCATTCATGGCTATGTTGGTGTTATATGTCTCCATTGTTGTGATGGCCCCTCCATCATGGTCAAATAACATGACATTATAATCCTCCCCCAGGACAACCTGAGTAAACACCATTTTTTGACCAGGTGACATATTCAAGTCTTGGGCCAGTTTCTCCCAACCACATCCCCACAGGGCCATGTGGACATATCGATCATACCAATCTTGTGTAACCTCCAGCTCTACTTGGTAATCAGTGGTGTTACTAGTAACCATGACCGACTCTGTAGCTGTTGGACCATGCAGATATGCTAGTAAATCTTCTGGCATTGGCTGGATAAGATGAGATGTGTCTGTCACATCAACCATACATCTCCAAAAATGATCATGGACTGGTTCATAATTATGAAACTCCTCCCCATACTCATTGTAGGTAACTACATAAAACACATCCTCACCCTCTTCTATAAAATGTAAGTAAGCAACATCCGAACATGTGATGTTGTGCATTGCAAAATCATTTCACCTTGCTTCCTCAACAACACACACTAATTCTGATACTCTTCTTACACTAACTCTCCATCTAGTCCCCGCATAGTTAACTAAGTAAATATAACGATTCCCATGATAGGATCCTCCTAACACGAAATCATGATGCAGTTCCTGTGTGTCAATATTAAGTTTTAAGAATTGCCAATTTCTTACAACTACTTTCTTAGAGATATAACAGTTAATTCTTATATGGTGTTAACTTACAAACTCATCCAAAACCTCTTCAGGATCGTCCAAAGCGCAAATAAATTGATTTCCATACATACCTTCTGCATTAACGATTAACACTATCACAAATAACGTTTTAATTAAATATAAATCAGCAAATATTGTTACCTCGTATGTGTGTTGTTTGATTTTGCAAGGCTTGCAAGTTCTGATTGTTTGTGGGTGTGTGATTAGATGGGATTCGATAAGATAGAATATGGGTACTTTGTTGAGGGTTGTGTTGGGTTGAGGTTGTATGTGACAATGTGTGTGGTAGATGATCGGGTTTTACTCAACTGTCAATGGTTGGGTGTGGGTTTATTGATTTTCGCGAAAACATTAATACGCGTTAGAGAAGATACCGTAAAGTTACATAGTTACTGTGTGACTACACCGATGGTCCCTCAAGTTGTATGCCTGGTTTAGCTTGGGTTAACTAATGGTTATAACGTGATTGGACTATTATGCCTCTCATATTATAATAAAAAACGTGCGTTGACCGACCCGAAACTGGTCAAGGGACGCAATCGGCCTGAAATAAACAAGGTTTGGATGCCTGGCGACGTTTTTTAAAAGTTAGGGTGCCATGCGATGTTTTGTGGAAAGTTCAGGGACCAACGATGTATTTTTGTCTTAAATCTTTGTATAGATTCAAGTGTTACCAGTGTTATATTAGCATAAGTTAAAGATATAAGTCATAAGATATAGAGGCAACTCTTTAATGTAGTAATCCCATGTCTTTCATTTATAGACTAAAACACTCCAAACTTAGAAACTTAAACATTACAATAAATAAAACATGAGGTATAAACCAATTAAAGAGAATCTATAAACACATTTATTACTTTTCAACTATTTCAATTAATGTCATTTTTAAAATACCTCCTAAATGAAAAATACACGTTACTATACTTATTGCAAACTAATAAAATACATAAATGTGTATTCTCTCACATTCATCATTGTCCACATGGTATCAGAGCTCAATGATGAGTTATTGAAACTGTTATAACCGTCATAACTAATTCAACCACCATCATTCACCGTAAACCACCATAATCCATCGTAACTTCATCATAAGTCACCAAAAATCACTTTATTCTTCGTCAATTTGTGTTTCTTGAAAGCTTCCACTGTCTTCATCTTCTTCATCTGATTCCACTAATAACATGAATAATCAAGCTCTTTTGTTTCAAAATCCTCTGTTTCTTCATCCTTTTGATGGATCTGGCACTCTTGTGATTGGTGAGAAATTAATTGGTGCTTAGAACTATCGTTCTTGGAGGAGATCTATTGAAATTGCTATTTCCACTAAATGTAAGTTGGGATTCATTAGAGGCACAGTTCCAAGATCAGTTGATGATGTCAATTTGCAAGAACAGTGGGATACTTATAATAATCTTGTGATTAGTTAGTTGATTAACTCTGTGTCTGAGTCAATTGCTAAATCAATCATGTTTACGGGCACTGCACATACTATTTGGCTTTAGAAACAAGATTTGCACTTAGCAATGGTTCTCACAAGTACAAGTTGAACAAAGAGACTTATGAGATCATGCAATTAGGAAGGCCTGTAAGTGAGTATTACACAAGTATGAAATATGTTTGGGAGAACTGGATTCATTGAATGAATTTCCAAGAATTGTTAATATCACCAATGAAGTTGTTGTTTTCTTGAATGCTTTGAACACACAAAAAGAGGAGCAAAGATTGTCCCAGTTCTTGAATGGTTTAGATGATCATTTCTCAAGTCAAAGAAGTCAGTTGCTTTTGAATACACCATTACCAAGTGTTGAAACAGCCTGTGCCTTGCTTCAACTAGAAGAATCTAAAAGAGGAAGTGCAACACAGTTGGAAGTGTAGTCAACTGCTCTTTACAGTAAAGGTGAGACAAAAGAGAAATGTGAAATTTGTGGGTTCAAGTGGTATTGATGCAGGTTTTACTGACCAGGTCTTAAATTTATATTTGCTCGATTACCTAAGGTCTACCTATTTTCACTAACGAACAAAGAATCTGGTCGCGTATAGACTAGTATTTGGTAAAACTGAGGTCGTCCCAAGAGCTATGTGGTTTAGATCCTATTTAAGTCTAATGTCACTAATTTTAATGGGTTTGAAATTTGAAATGATTATTTAAATCAAATTACTGAAAAGTAAACAAAACAGAAATGAAATGAAGGTTGTGAGCAATAAGAGAGAAATGTACTAGCCTAATTAATCATCTTATATTGTTTATGATTACGTTTCCTATTAAGATGATCTCATGCTTCAAGTGGGGCGGACATATATCACTAGGTTCATATGGTCAAGTTCGCTAGTTTATCTTCCCCGAATCCTGCCGGGAACCAACGGCACTACCCCTTACTAGTAAGCCGATGTACGGTAGACGGGTTTGAGTTATTAAGTGCCACTACATGCTAGATTTATCCTTATGGTCTGGTGTACGATTGTAGACCATACTCTAACTACTTAAGTCTATCCATCCCAGAAAGTTTGCACACAAGGCGAATGACCGGTTGTCATCCGAACCATTTCCTCGCAACCTAATTACGCAAGGGTCCTATGGACAATTCTCTTCGCATACCAAGTATAACCGATTCTTTTAGACTACCGCAACTAAAAGATCTATGATAAACTAAGAATGCACACACTAGAAGCATTATGAAAAGCACGAAAACATAATCACAATAATATAAGAATCATAACTAGGCTAGCACCACAGGTGGTTAGCCGATCATATTAAATTCAACACTCGATTCAATGTTTACAAAAGCCATGAATACAAAATGTAAATGAAAATATGAAAAACTAAAACTTATGATGTTGTAGGCGTGATCTCTCCCTTGGAAATGCTCCGTATGCTGCTGTAGAATGGCCTTCTAAAAGCTCCCAATGATCTCTGACTTTGTATATGAGAAAGTTGTATGATAAATGCAGAAATTAGGGTTGTATTTATAGGCCCGTCATAGCTATGGCGTAGCTCCAAAAGTGTGTTACGCCGTAGCTAGTGTAATCCTGAGAAGATCTTATCCAAAAGCAATAGTTACGGCGTAGATGATGAATGTGTTACACCGTAACTCCAATTAGGGTTTCATCTACGTCGTAGTCCCATGCGTTGTTACGCCATAGGTTAATTCTTAGATCTTAGATTACTCTTGTAGTCTTTGCTATGCCGTAACTCCATAATTATGTTACGGCGTAGCCTCCAATTCGAGGGATTATTCAAAGTCTTGAATATGTTACGGCGTAACTCAGGAATTGGTTACGCCATAGTTCTTGATCCGTGTTGACTTTGGTCAACATGTTTGAATTCCAAGCTACGGCGTAATAGCGAGTGAATGTTACACCATAGCTCCTTCCATCATACTAGAAATGTTTATCTGTTGCGAATTCTTTACAATTTCCATGTCTCTTTAGCTCCAATGCTCATTTGTGACCTAGATACAAAACATAACAAAATCAAGGTATACATCCATATAATAAGTATAATAAATGAGCATATTAAGGGGGAATTGACACTTAAATATCAGGATCATTTGACGTCATCAGGCATCCACCAGAAAAGTGTTAGGAGGAAGTTGGTTATCCCACTTGGTTACAAGTAAAAATAGAATCAGAAAGAGAAAGCTGTGCAGAAAACTGGTGGTGGAAATGCTAAAAGGAATGCTAATGCAGTCATGGTTGAAGATGGAGGACATGTGGTGTTTACTAGCAAACAGTTTGAGCAATTAATGAAGAGTTTTCCCCACTTCAATCAAGCCGCAAACACTGAAATGGAGCTTCCTTTTGGAAAAGGTAAAATCTACTGTTTTCCTTTGGTAATGGAGTGATGGAAGGGTGGATAATAGATACTGGTGCAAGTGATCATATGTCACTGATAGTGAAGATTTTGATGATGTTACTACTCTTAAAACCAAACAATTGATAAATCTGCCAAATGGTCACACTTCTGTGATTTCAAAAGTTGGCAGTCTCACTTTTCAGAACAAAATTACTCTTAAAAATGTTCTTGTGGTTCCTTCTTTCAAGTTCAGGCATCTGTCAGTATCAAAATTGACACAAGATTCACAATGTTTTGTCACTTTTTATGGACAATTTTATGTCATTCAGGATTTGAAAACCAGGAAGGTGTTGGGCTTGGGTAAAAAGAAGGCTGGTCTGTATCATCTTCTCAATCATCCCTTGGATCAAATTCATGCTCAGCTCTCTTCAATGTTAGTTTCTGCACTTGAAGATTGCAGTCTTTATTATTTCTTTTCTAATTGTTCTATACCTGATACTTTTGCTTTTAGTATGTTTAATAATTCCTATAGTTTGTGGCATCACAGACTAGGACATGTTTCAAACTCCACACTAAAGCATATTCATTTTGTTTCTGAATATGTGACTAATGCTAGTAGTGATTCATGCTTAACTTATCCTATGCCTAAATTTGCTAAACTGCCTTATTCTACTAGCATACCTCATTCTAAAGTTCCTTTTGAGCTTGTGCATATTGATATATGAGGACTTTACAAGGTGGCTACTCATGGTCACAATAAGTACTTCCTGACTATTGTGGATGACTTGAGTAGGGCTTTTTGGACATATCTATTGGTCAAGAAATATGATGCCTATATTGTCTTTAAGTCCTTCGTTGTGTTTGTTAAGAGGCAGGTTCAAAAAGACAATAAGGTTGTGAGATCAGATAATGCACTTGAATTTCTCAAAGGTTCTCTTGGCCCTTATATGAAATCTCTTGGTATAGAACATCAGACCTCCTGTGGTATGATGCCATGAATGTTGAATTAAGAGCTTTGGAAGATAATGGTACTTGGGAAGTAAAAATTTTGCCCAAAGATAACAAGGTCATAAACTATCATTGGATTTCAAAACTAAGCTCAAAGCAGATGGTTCACTTGACAAAAGGAAAGCTAGACTGGTGATTAATGGCAATATACAGAGAAAAGGAGTTGATTATGAAGAAACTTTTGCTCTTGTGGCAAAAATGGTGAATGTCAGGGCTTTGCTTTCAGTTGCAGCCATAAAAGGTTGGGACATTTTTCAAATGGATGTTTCTAATGCCTTTCTTCATGGTGATTTGTTTGAAGAAATCTATATGCAATTGCTACAAGGTTATGTTGGTCAGGGGGAGAATGTGAAAGATGATGTTCCCAAACAAAACCTTGTCTATAAACTCAAAAAATCCCTGTGTGGTCTCAAACAAGAACCAAGGTAATGGTTTGCTAAATTGTCATCTACTTTGTTGACTTTTGGATACACTCAGTCAAAGGCAGATTACTCTCTATTTGTTAAGTCCAATAATGAGTCTTTCATAGCTGTTCTAGTATGTGTTGATGATTTGCTGATTACTGGATCCAGTAAAAATGAAATTGAGGTGTTGAAGTCTCAGTTGGGTTCTCAATTTCACATGAAAGATTTGGGAGAATTGAACTATTTCTTGGGTTTAGAAGTATGCTGAAGTGAACAAGGCATATTCATATCTCAGAAAAAGTATACTCTAGATTTGTTGAAAGAAAATGGTTTTTCTAATGCTAAACCCTACAAACTTCCTATGGATCCTCATGTTAAGTTGCAATCAGACATTGGCACTCATTTGCTTAATCTAGAGGTTTATAGAAGACTCATTGGGAAGTTGATCTACTTAACAATTACCATGCCAGACATATGCTTCACTGTTTAACTTTTGAGCCAGTTTATGCAAAGTCCAACCTCAATACATATGCAGGCTGCAAAACACTTGACGAGATACTTGTTAACTTCACCAGGACAAGGTATACTATTAGCTAATAGTTCTGTAGTGCATTTGACAGCATATTGTAACAGTGATTGGGCTAGTTGTCCTATGACAAGGAGGTCCACCACTGGCTATTGCATCTTACTTGTTCAGTCACCTATTTCCTGGAAATCAAAGAAGCAAGGAGTGGTCTCAAGGTCCTCAGATTAAGCTGAGTACAAAGCTATGGCACTTACATGTTGTGAGATTAGATGGTTAGTAACTTCACTCAATGACTTGGGAATTAATGACCTTGGACCTGTTGGCTTAAAATGTGATAATCAAGCTGCATTGTGAATAGCTGCCAACCCGATGTTTCATTCCAGAACAAAACATATAGAGGTGGACTATCATTACGTTAGAGATCAAGTCAAAAGTGGTCAAGTTCATCATTCTTATGTGTCTACAAAAGATCAGTTGGTAGATGTGTTTACCAAGGTGTTAACTGTGGATCAACATTCAAAACTATTGTCCAAGTTGGGAGTTTCCAGTTCTTCCAACTCTCCACTTGAGGGGGAGTGTAGAAGTGAAAAGGACTAACTACAAGGACTGCAAAGTGACACAGTAGATAGTTAAAGGACCAATGTTGTAAATATTTTAATTTTTTCTTGATAGATATTTAGACTTTCTCTGTATATATACTATGTACATTTTCACATTTCAATTTCAATGAGAATCATTTCCACTGTGTGTCTGTATGTAAATGTGTATTCTCTCACACTCATCATTGTCCACACATGTCTAACTTCATCAAAGTCTCTAGGGTTCCTTTAGCCTCCACAACTCAATAAAATATTGCATTGATTATCAGTAGGATACACATAAAACGTTATGGCTGCTTAACTTATTTGTGCGTATTATACAAACCAGGAGTATATGAGTTGCACACCAACAAAGAAGTTGTGGTCTCAGATTTCATTAAAGACATGTGTGGCTGCTGGCTCCAAATTTACTAGTAAATATAATGTTAAACTTATATTATAAAACAAAATTTATGCCTCGTGCTGCCGTGCACCAATTCATTTTCCATTGCAGATGTATACTTTCTCCATCTCAACAATATTGTTCCCAAAATCCCAAGAAGATACAAGCATTACAATTAAAAATAGTCTAGTGAAGTGGAATATGGTCAGAGGGAGAACTACATATCATATTTTTTGTATGACGACATACTTTTTGAGGTTCGCTAGCTATTGTTTTCTATGAAGGAAAACAATATAATATTTATTTTTATTGTTTTTTGATTAGTTGTCTTTCTATTAATGCAATTCTGATAAGTAAAAAAGATAATGTATTGCAGTAGATTAGAAGAGATGGGATTAGTGTATCACCCTATTAATTACTGTCTCTTAGTGTGTTTAGTAAGAGCATTGACAGAATTTGATCGAGTACATTTTCCTGAATTTTTCTTTATAAAATGTATCAAAAAATATTATGGATTGGAAGCAGAAGGTAGACATCTGAATGATGATGAACTAAAAGCATGGATGGAGGCTAGAAGATTATGCATTGAGAAGGATGATGAAAAAGCAAAAGTAATGAAGCAGAAAGCGAGGGTCAAATGGGATACGGAGGGTGATGAAAACTCAAATTTTTTTCACTCTGTTGTTAAGAGAAAAAATAACAAAAATAACATGCGCGGTTTACTAGTGAATGGAATATGGAGTGAGGATCCGACAGATATTAAAGATGAAATGCTAAGATATTATAGTAATATTTTCTCAGGAACTCGAATGGATAGACCCGCAATTGCAAGCAATAGAGTGACCAAGCTATCTGATCTTGAGGCAAAGAATCTGGAAGCAAGGTTTATAGAGAAGGAGATATAGGAGGCAGTGTCCGTGTGTCGCTGTGAGAAGGCTCCGGGACCTGATGGTTTCAACTTTCGGTTCATCAAAAAATTTTGGGAAATTATTAAAAGAGAAATAATTACGGCGGGTTTTAACACTTTTTTCATCACTCTTATAACAAAGGTGACTGACCCTATCGGATTGGGTGATTTTAGGCCTATTAGCCTCATCGAATTCTACTACAAAATAATCGCAAAATTGCTAGCTGAAAGATTAAAGGTTGTGGTGGGGAAGTTGGTGGGTGATGTTCAGAATGCTTTTATAAAAGGAAGGTATATTTTAGACGGGGTTCTGATTGCAAATGAGACCGTAAATTATTTGAAGCAAAAGAAAAATAAGTGTTTAAAATTTAAAGTTGATTTTAAGAAGGCGTACGATTGTATTAATTGGGAATACTTGATGGAAGTAATGAAATGTATGAGATTTGGCAACAAGTGGTGTAGGTGGATCAAAGTTTGTATGAAATCAGCGTCAATATCAGTGTTGGTGAATGGGTCAGTGACAAAAGAATTTTATATGGGTAGAGGAGTTAGACAAGGCAATCCTTTGTCACCTTTCTTATTTATTTTGGAAGCATAGGGGTTAAATGTATTAGTGAATGAAGAAGTTGAAAAAGGCATTTTTAATGGAGTGGACGTTGGAGGAGAGAAGATAGTGGTGTCACATCTGCAATACGCGGATGACACCATTTTCTTTGGCGAATGGAGCAAGCGAAACACAATTAATTTGATGTGTATTATGAAAGGTTTTGAAAAGTATCTAGATTAAAGATTAAAGGTTTTGGAGACGGAGAGGGTGAAGGATCGTCATTTAACAATCTTTCAAGAAGAAGAATATCCCCCTCCGAGTCAAGATAGTTTTCATCAATCTCATGAGGGATTGAACTATCCTGAGCAAGAAAAGCCTCGACCTCTTCCAGAAGGAAGTCAATTCCCTCAAACGGAGTGAGGGAAGGTGTAACAACCCGCATTTTCAGGACATTTATTCACTATTCATCAGTTACTATTCATCATTTACTATTCACCAGTCACTATTCATCATTTTCGGAGACAGTTTGTGATTCCGAGAAGCGTTCACAAATTTTACTATTCATGTGACACTATTCATTCCCAGAGGGAATCACTATTCATAATCATAATTCACCATTACGTAAACTGAGTTTACGAGTCTTCAAATTCGCGTAACCAATGTGGTTTAGCTGCAAATTCATGCATCATTCATTAATGACACTTCATATAGACTGGAATAGCCTACACGTCATCATCACACTAGATAATGCACGGATACGCATTATTTCCATTTACGTATGCTTAATTTGTAATTAACGTTACCACTCAGTTTTTACTACGAACGTATACCCGATACTCCCGAATACGATCCTAACATATTTTCATACTCATTATAATAATATAAAAGTTATATTATTAATTTACCTGGTGTTTTGAAATCAATTACTATATTTTACGGTCGGAGCTTGATTCGTTGTGTTTTGGTGTGTGCAAACAACAATTTTATCAAAATATCAACAATTTGTCGTGAGACAAATAATCGTGAAGTAATACGAGTAAACCGTTTAGGAAAACGATTACCTCGCAAAACTTGTGAAAGTGATATTCAAATTGTGAGACCGGGAAGTGATTTCCTGGGTCGTACCCCAACGAGGTGTGAATGGAAAGCTTCGAGTGAGATTGGGATTAAAATCTTGTAAGATTGGAAAGGTTATTTGGTTTTGTTGTACGTTAAATTAACGTAAATTACAAATTAACGAACGAAAAATGGAATAAACGCAACCTAAGTGGGAAATTAAACTAAGGAATATTAAGTACTATTTAAAATAACCTAAAATACTACGGGAAACAAGAAATAGGTATCGGGAATCCTAAAAATCACAAATTTCACAAAAAACGCGACGTTTATTCTAAATAAACGTCAACGCACAAATAAAAACGTGAATTTTAAGCTACGCGAGTTCTACGAGTTTCCAAATAATTTTCTTACGTACTAAATGACAAAAGAAAATTTTGAAAAAAAGAAAATTAATTTTTTAACAAAAATTCTATTTATTATCAATTAAAAACTATATAAAAGAAATAAATGATTTAAAAGTACTAAAACTTAAGTGAAAAATCTGAAAAATTTTTTGGAGCTAAATTAGGCTAATATTATCCTAGGAAAAATAAAAGGAGGGGGAAAAGCTGGCAATAAGCAAGAAATTAAGCATGTAAAAAGCTAAAGGGATTAATAAGCAAATAGAAAACTATCACTACAAATATCTCACTTAGACAATTATTAACCAAAGAATCAATAGCTCAGTTGGGCAAGGGATGGTTCTGTGTGTGCTTGTTTGGACTGAGAGGTTCCAGGTTCGAATCCTGGCAACCACAATTTTTTTACAAACGTATTTTATTTTTATTTTTTTTCTTTTTGCAAGCAACAATACAACCTTTTGTAAAGAGGACTTTTGCTGGAAAATTTTTAAACAAGCTTGAACAAGCTTGGAGGCCAACAGTGCAAGTTGTGAGATTTAAGTGAGTTTACCAATTTAGCCAAATGGCCAAACTAATAAACAAGCTCAGTCGCAAACAAACGATTGATCAACTAATCAGTAAGGACCCAAAAGAAGTAATATCAACAAGTAATGACAACAATACTAATGACTATAACTGACCAAATTAAGGAGATTGATCAAACAAGAACACCATTCAATGACTCAGCCCCACTGAGTTGCAGCAGCAGCAGACAAGGGTCTGCAGCCCGGTTTCGGGGATCGTGGAGTCCACACTTAAAATCGTAAAAATTAAATGAAGTTGGATACTCAAAGTTTAGCTAGGATACAACACCCACAAGAAGTTTCAAGGCCTGATTCTAAGCTCAAAATTCAGGAAAAATCTCGTAACTTTTGGATTTTCATTCTCTTGTGCGATTTGACTTTTTTAAATACTAACCGAAATTGACTAAAGTGATTTTTTACTGATCAAACCCCACTCTATATGAAGTAATAAGCTAATTTAACATGAGATTAAACCCAAGGTACCTTAATCCTAACAACTAACTAAGGTGCACCCCCACATAAACTGATATAAGGGTAATGGGTGATGAATTCGACCTTTGGCTATTATACCAACCGACTTTTGGCTTAAACTTATCCTATTGACACCTGAACAATCTGTTCTAACCAAAGTACTACCCTGAAAACAACCACAACTGATGTTAAACACTAAATCCAAACACCCTTACTTCTAACAATTCAAAGAACTCACAAAGTAGATTAACAAATCACTAATTTATACTAATTGATCAACTTATAGAATGATTAAACAAATTCAGATTAGCAGACAACATCACTCATAAACAACAAATACCATTTTATTATGATCGAATTGAAACATGGAACCTACTTGACATCCAAAGCAAGGTGGGGGGCTGAGAACCATAACCAAATACCAAAATGTATACCTATGTGTCTCCCATGAGACCTAAAACCATATCCACATCCATCCATAGCTGCTGCTACTACCTTTTTTCATGATCTTCTTCTTTTTTTTTTTTTTTTTGTAATTTTCTCTGGACTATATTTTTTTTCTTTTCTGAGTTTCAGCTTAAAAACAACTTAAAAACATTTAAACTAACAACTTTGGATATTGGAAAAATCAAATACTTGCAACAAGAAGAAAATTTATAACTTGAGTAAAAAAAAACGAATTTAAATTAACTTGAATAGAACTTTCATTAAACTTAAAATTGAAGTTACAAGATTATACTAAATTTAATACTTAAAGAAAAGATACAGAAAGAGATGCCTTTGAGGCTTACAAGAGTTACCTATTTATACTAAATTCCTAAGCTAGGGTTTCTTGATTCTTGGATGCTTTTTGCTTGCTCTTGTGAAAACAGCTCAGCCTTGAAATCCACTTGTGCTTTCTTCAGTCTTCCTCAGCCATTAGATGGGAGCAGAGATGATCACAACCATTCATTCCATTTTGGTGCCCATATGTAGTTGAGGATGGATGACGGGGCATGGCATCTTGTGACTCAATCTTGGGGGAGATGAGGGTGTTAGGTATGGATTGTGAGGGATTGGGAAAGGTGTGAGTGGGGTGGAACTTTTGAGGTCTTGGGGAGATGGAGTATTGCGTGTAGCAGGGATGATGGAGGGGGAGAGGTACGCTGGGTAAAGAGAGAGGTTGAAGAAAGGGGATGGTTCGTTGACTGGTCAAAGAGAAGGAGGTTATACGTTTAATAATAAACGTACAAAGGGGGCTTGGGTTCTTTTTTCATTATTTTGGTGGGTTTATTAAACATGGGCTGGTGAAGAATTTGGGCCCAAGGGTGGTTTTTGGATATCAAAGAGTCCGTTTGGTATTTGCTTATTAAATCACAAGGACCAAAATTGTAAGCTTCCAAAACTGAAGGGCCAAATCTGTCAACTGTCCGAAATTTACTCCAATGGTTATTCTTGACATGTCTTGATTTCCCAAGGACCTTTGGTGATTAACTTTTTTTTTCAAAGAATAATTCCCGGGTCACTTTTGTCATTTTTTCCAAACTATCGGGACCAAAGTTGCCAAATCATGAAATTCCAGGGCCAAACTTGTTCATTTTTGAAATCTTTTTACCCAAAGATCGTTTTTGACTTTAAAGAACCGGGTTGACTTTTCATTTGAAATAAACGCTTAGGGACTAGTTTTGTAAAACTTTGAAAGTTGGGGGACTGAAACTGCCAATTATGCAAAATTTGTTCGTTTTTCTTTTGTTTTTGATCATTTTTCATTTGAAACATATAAAACGCGATCTTTGCGATATTTTCATTATTTTGATGTATTCTTGAATGTTTTTACGCGTTTTGGCAGTTAAAATACGGTAAAAATGATGAGTATTTACACACTCATCAGAGCTTATAACTCTGTCGGTTTGCGTTATTTCAATTCAATAATTATTTTAACACCCGATTCTCATCAGGAATAATATTTTACAACTTTCACAACTTCGTCATATTTTATTTCACCTCGTTAACATTTATTTCAAGATAACTCGGTACCCGATAACACCCCACGTACAAAATATCTAACTAATAATTTCAAATGAGGGGCAAGTTCTTTTATGAGTCCACAAAACATTTTTCCTTGTTTTGTTCTTCCATGTTTGCCGCCCCCCCTAGTACCCTAGGTCCAAGACCACTTTTTGACCAAAGACCAAATATATACTTCCTTTCACACATTTTCTTTTTATTAACACAACACTAAACTAGCAAACTCATCTTTCTTTCTCTCTTGGTGTGTGAATCGGCCAAGGCAAAGAAACAAGAAGAAATCACTAATTTTTCAAGATCAATTTGGTTACCAAGTCCTAGTAATAATCTAGTTTGGGTTTTGAAATAAAAACCATAAAGATTAAATGGGTTTTCATCACCACTTCTTAATAATCATCACAAGTAAGTTACTAATAATTTTTCCTACTCTTTTAAATATCTACTTGATGTATTTTCAAGTTAGATTAGCAAAAACATGCAAGTATGTAAGATCCATACCACTTATTACTCATTTTATTTTTATAAACATAGATCTATAAATTTCACTAGTAATCTCATTAGATCCACTAAGATTGGTGATGTTTAGGACCCCATGACACTCTAAGAAGGTGTATGGTAGGATTGGGTACTTGTGGAGTTGGTTTGAAGTAGATTGTTTAAGTTTTGAACAACCCTTGAACTAGAAATGTTGATTTTTACAAACTATATAAAGGTTCTGTCCAAAAACATGAAACGTGGGAAAATCAGTGGGTTTTGGGTAACTTTGGACCAAAGATTTAGAAAATACATTCCGAGACGAGACTATGGCCGAAAACGGGGATAAAAACGAGTTAATAACGATGGAGATATGATTTTCCGAAATTTAACGACGAAAAATATTTTCAAATATAGTTACTGTCCGTCTTTGCCAAACGTGGAAACTTCAGGGGTTTTTGAGTAACATTGTTTTAGATATTCAGAAAATACTCTCAAACACGAAACCGTGGCCGCTTGAATCACTAAAATCCGAGTTACGACGAAAAAGATATGCTATTTTCAAGATTAATGACGAAAACTATATTTTATGAAAATATTGAATCTGTCCCGATTTTTCTAGCTAGGAAAAACTGAGATTTAATGATATCTAGACTAGCCGAGACCTTGAGAAACCTAAAGTATACTTGATTACCTTCGCAGGGATATAAAGAACATAGAAAACGGGCTTATAACGAAAAAGATACAAGTGTTTGAAATCCGGCGATATATATATATTTCCATCAGTTTTTCTATTACAATTTTTGCCGCAAAACTGTCTTTGCGAGACACCACTTTCACGGCTGTTTTTCTTTATGATCGGATCAGTTTGAGTCCGAGCCGTAGTTAAGTAAAATCAAGTATTCCCAGACTACTTTTCAAATCAATTGGCCGTTCGTCGAATAGACAAATAACGAATAAACTACGACCTCATCTATATACCCGATAAACTATATATATTTTTGACAGCTTTTACTATAATAGAATTTTTCTAAGTGTTGAACATAATATTTTCAAGTAACAACAATGAGAGTCGATTTTCTCATCGATCAAGACCCGTATAGCCAAAAGTTAAATGACACGACTTCTAGATATTGTTACAAGGTTTTCAAAAACGCCGAGTTTCATCATTAACCCTTAACGTACAACATTTCGCGACTTGTTTTGCGAGGCCATTTTGGGCATAATTTCAAGTAATGAAAATGTTAGGTTTGCGACGAAAACCTTATAATTGCCGATAGAACATCAAACAAGGATCGTGGAGTACCGTTTCAACATATTTACGTGAAAAGTGATTATTAACTTAACGAGACGTCAAAAGTATATTTTTCGACGATAAACGTTATTTTCAAAACTAACGAGTGGTATCGATAACATACGTATTTGCATGTGTAGAATTATTTCATTTCTTACATTAGATCATACCATTCATGTTAGGTTACGGTTAGAGATCGTGCCTCATTTCTGTGTATTCACTTTTGTCGTCGTAGCTATCGCACCAGGTGAGTTCATAACCCCTACTTTTACTTGTTTCACAACTGTTTTGGGGGAAGATACATGCTCCTTACTATTTAAATTCAATGCTTGTTTTACTTGAATGCGATTCATTTTCTCAAACATTACTGGATGGTTGAAATACTTGACTGAATACTTGAATACATTATGAATTACCTATTCCATCCTTGATTACTTTCTTATGGACACAAGTGCTTTACTTTATTGCGGACATAAGTACAAAACTGTTACATTGCCTGAGCTACCTATTACTGCCACTGAAGTCCCCTTTATCATGAACCGTTAATTACATGCGTGTGAGCGCGAATGCTGTGGATAGATCTATTTGGGTTGACACCCCGTCCGAGTTGGTCGCGCCAACCTGTCAAACGGACGCATATCATTCGGATTACTTCTGAGTGTCTGGAAAACACTTACTTGGGGCATTTTATGCTTGATTCCATACGATTCCGTCGAGCTTCGGGGTCATGAGCTTAAGGCATTGTATTTTACTTTTGGGTTAACGTTGTATTTGTTATAATGGTTAACCCTACTGAAAATCTCGTGTTCCGCAAAATACTTATTACTTTTGTTTGCATAAACTAATTCATATTTGGCAGTGGGTCGTAAACACACAGGTTACACGTCTCTTATGGCGGGACTTGTAACTGAGTGTATTTACGATGCCTTTGCCGGGAAATCTTCATTTAAATGCAATGTATTTCATTTTACACTAAACTCTATGAACTCACCAACTTTATGCTGACGTTTTAGCATGTATTTTCAGGTTTTAAGCAATGGCACACTACTGAAGGTTTTGGCAGGGTATGGCATGGTCATAGAAGACTCTGATATTCATTTGGGGACATTTTAAAAGTAATTCACGGGCCTACTTCTGCACTACTTTTAAAAATGTAAATTTAACATTTTTGATTAAGCTATTTTATTCTAAATGATTCAAGTGAAAACCAATTTTGAACTTGTGTTATAATACCAATTGAGTTACACCCCAGCTACATGTATGCTTCCGCTGGACCCGATTTTGGGGGTGTGACAGATTGGTATCAGAGCTTTGGCTATAGCGAACTAAGTGCTTTTAAAACCTAGACTATAGCTACTTTTACGAAAACTTAACCCTATGACCGTCACGTGCCTGCATGCCAAACTGAAGCCTCGTTTGTGGTTAGTTGCTGACTTAGGTGATGAGATTTGTGTCTCATCATCTGATATACTATATTCATTTATTATAGTTGATTACTATAATTGTCTTTCATATAAGCATGTTCACGTATTATATATGTCGCCGCATTATGTTTTCCTTGCATAGTTTCATCAATCGACCTCGAGTTTTGTCACTTGCTCTTGTCTTTCAGAACGTCTTTGTATTGTGAAGGACATGGTATTAGTATAACTGAGCTGAGTATTTCAAAATTCATGGAACCTCGGTGGAATATAGACTGGTCATCTATCTTCAACCCGGGATAGTGAGATATAGGCTGACCACCTATGTTTGACTCAAAAATGAATTTTGCAACACTTAGAATGGTTATAATAAAATTTTATCTGGATTGAATGCTCTACTCAATTTCCAAATGTTTCATTCATGTGTGTGTATACCCTCGTTGTCAGAACATTCATACTTTTCATCATTTCATTAACCGCCGATTGGAAGCACGTCAACTGGTCATTTCATCTCATGAACATTCACATCTATGCACGATACACTTACATCACAGTATTTTTCTTTCATCACAATCTCATTATGTTGCAGTTGTCACAGTCTTTTCCCTTCTCACCATTACTATCATTTCCATTCCCCACCCCCATATATATAAGGAATTAGCTAACACTCTATAGATTCCTATGCCACTCATCACTCACTACTGCCTATATTGATAAGTGGATATTATCAATGACCTCCCTAGGAAAGACTTTCCATACCATCTATGAGGAAGATCCATCGGTACATTAAGACCATTCAAGACTCAACAGAAATATCAAGATATCACAAGACTATTCGAACCACTATCACTGGCCTGATCACTAAAATTTCCACCATCTGGAAAGTAGTGGCTTGATTGAATTACAAGATTTGTTTCGATGCGAATGCTCGCTAAGCAACACTATAAGGATGAATCCAACCTCCTAACCAAGACTATAGGACACTCAATTGAACATGACCTCACCAATAGACTTTATTCATACATGTTAGACACCTATGCATTTGTGTAGACATACCAACCCGACTATTTTATCCTCTTAATACTTTCACTTCTAAAATGTATTTTTCTCCAAACTACCGTTAGACAAAACATATATCTTGTAAGAAATACTTTTCTGAGGCACTTATTTTGACAAGCAAATTCCTTCTGGTTAATCTTTCACAAAACTATTGAATGTTAGGAAATTTTAAACATCAATCTTTGGTAAACAATACTGATGAGGCGAAAAATGATCCGTTTTTAGGGGGTCATTTAAGCCCGAATCCAACTTTATTTGATCAAATATTGCCCTAAATCGTTCCTTTTGTGATTTTAGGTGTTTGGAGAGTGAATTCTGGAAAAGAAGCTATTTTGGACGTTTTTGGAGCATAAAAGTGAAGAAAACGGCTAAGTACCAAATTTGCATGCTGAAAATACAAGGTGACGGCGTCAAGACCAACATCTTGACGGCGTCAGACATGAAGAATTAAACTCCGAAGGTAGTGACGGCGTCAGAAGGACTCGTGACGGCGTCAAAGTGGCAAAATTAATATACCGTGGGTGGTGACGGCGTCACGTAGGCCGTCATAAGTGGATCAAGGCCGTCCGAGGAAGTATATGGCGGCGAGGTGACGGCGTCAGAAGTTACTCTTGACGCCGTCAGACTGTTTTTCCTATATATAGTTTTCTAGTTTTTTCATAAAAAAGAGGAGAAGTTTTGGTGAAATCCTAAAGACGATTTTGGTGCCTCTTTTACAGGTTTTTCAAGGGTTCCAAACCCTTGAGACCTTGCATTGTAATTGAGATAAGTGTACTTTCAATTCAATCAATATGTCTATGTGTTGGTTGTTTATATCTTGTTCTTGTCTCAATTCCATTATGCTAGGCTAGATCTCTTTTGTGTTTGCTTAGATCTAATGAAACCTAGATGTTGATTATGTGTTGATTACTTGTCTATTCTTGTTTTGAATGAATGATTTATATGTTAGGCTTAAGAAAACTGGCAGATCTCCAAATGGTAACATGCTTGAACGTCTTAAGAAACATGAACCGAGGCGTACTAGGTCTTTATTGGTTGTATTTAATGCATGAGCCACTGTTTACAATCCCTATAGTTGTGCTGGGTCATGGTGTAGGAGGAGATAAGAGCTCATAGAGTTGGGGAGTTATGTATGCCACCCCACGAATGGTATTAAGGAATACAATTCGTCATTCATACAAGTGTAACAAGTAATTAACATGTAAAAGATATCTAGGGAGTAATGAAGTCTAAGTAAACACAATTTCTCCAATTACTGCTCACAACTTTAGTATAATTTAGTTTAATTTTATTTTAATTATATAATAGCTTTGGGTTAGTTGAATAGCAACTAATTCCGCCCACTCTTCCAAAACCCGAGATTTTACTTGCTTTCATAAAAATATAAAAATACAAAAATAATCATCTCTCACCTCTAGAACTATTAATTAGGTTTTCTAATCCTAGCGACACTATTCCTAAGCTGAACGATCAATCCCCCGGTACTTGTCACTATACTATACTACAACGATCAGGTACACTGCCTGGTGGGGGTTGTAAGCTTCTCGAGATCCCTCGAGAGGTAAAGCAAGGTGCGATTCCCACGCATCAAGTTTTTGGCGCCGCAGCCCGGGGAATAGTTATTGTCTAGGTTAGGATTTATTTTTATTAGGTCTACTTGCTAGATTCCTTTCTAGTAAGATTTTTATTTTTATTTTTAGGTCTTCTTTAGTCTATCTTATTTCTTCGTGCCTTTGTTCGTAACTCTTTACCATCCGACATCATGGAAGGTGGTAACATCTTTGAACCCATCATCACACCACAACAAAACCCACCATTAGAACCCCTTAGGCCCCGAACCTTAGGAGAGTATTCCCGACCTAGCCACCAAGGCTACCGAAACACCATTGAGCTCACCGGAGCCAATGTGACCCCCTTGCGATCCGACACCATCCGGTTGGTGCAAAGCGGATGTGCATTCCATGGACTTCGTTCCGAAGATCCAAACCAACACCTTAAGGACTTCCTCAAAATCGTAGATTCCATAGACCTAGGTGTTGAAACTAGAGAGACTACCCGTTTACGCCTATTCCAATTCTCTCTACGGGATCAAGCTAGTCAATGGCTTGAGCGTTTACCCGCGGGATCTGTCACCACATGGGATGATCTCACCACTCGTTTCCTTGCTCAGTTTTTCCCACCGGGGAGAACTACTAAGCTTAGGAATGACATCTTAATGTTCCAACAACGTCAAAATGAATCTTTTTATGAAGCATGGACTCGTTTCAAGGACTTACTCCAAAAAGTCCCTCATCATGGCATAGATCTTTGGCTCCAAGTCCAAATCTTCTATGACCATATCGACATCTCCACGAGGCGAACCATTGACCAATCGGCTGGTGGTAAGCTACGTGATCTTAGTGCGGAACAATCATGGGAACTCATAGAAGATCTTGCTCTCTATGACAACGAAAGTTGGAATGATCCCCGTGATTTGAACAAAACGGTCAAGGCAATATCTTTGCCTTCGAACAATTCTAGCACTCCCGACCGTAGGATCATGGAACTTGAGGACCAAGTCAAGTTTCTCATGAAATCTTACGAAGCTCCGAAGCATTCAAGCCAAGTGAACAAAATCACTTCTTCATGCGAATTATGTAGTGGTCCCCATGACACTCGTGATTGTGTGGAACTCCCCGGAACAGCTTTTGCGGACTATGCATCCACGCGTACCGACGAAGCGGGAGATAAGTGGTACACTTTCAAGCCCGAGCCAAACACATACGGTGATTCATACAACCCCTCATGGAAAAATCACCCAAACCTTAGGTGGAAACAAAATCAACCAAATTCTTCCAATCCGCCTAATCGTTACCAATCAAACGGTCCCCCATCCAACCGTACCTTCAACAACAATCCTTCTAACAACTATGGTAGTACCAACAATCTTGAAGGATTGATGTCGAAATTTATGGCATCTCAAGAAGCTCGCATAGCTAGGTTTGAAACCGAATTCAACCAACAACAAACGGAAATGACCAACAACATCGACAACTTGTTGAAAGCCCTCAACAACCAAACATTAGCCACACCTAGGAAGGACACTAGGGACACCAATAGTGGAATCCAAGTTAAGGACCCCTCATCATCCAAACATGTCCACTTTGTCAATGTTGTCACCATTAAGCCGATAGATAGGGAGATAGAGGAGAGTGACAAAGATGAAGTTAGAGTAGAAGCCAATAGTGAGGATGAGAGTAGGGAAGTTGAGGTTAATAAGGATGAGGAATTAGAGGAGGTAGAACCTATAGAGGAATATTTTGATAAGTTGCCAACCAAGGAAGAACGGGAATACCATAAGGATTTATTCGATAGTCCCGAGACAACATATATCTTTGGCGACCCCCTGATCAAAATGGGAGACCCCTCTAACATTAACATCCCATGCAATATCGGGCACATGCATGTATGGAAAGCTTACATAGACCTTAAATCCCCCGTGAACATCATGTCTAGGACTTATTACAATTGGGTGATGAAGAAGCAACTCAATTTTAGGATGATGCCCGGTAAAAGTTGGATAAGTAATTTTGCAGGAAGAGTTAAGGGAGTACATGTGATTATAGGGAATCTCACCTATGAGATTGATTTTATGATAGTGGAAGACACGCGTCCGGTGATAGATGCTTGCCTAAGTCAAATAATATTTGGGAAACCATTTGTTGAGGCCACTAGGATGAGTTATGATTCGACGTTAGGGATAGTTAGATTCAAGGAAGAGAATGATGAGGTTGCTTATCAAATGCCCTACAAGATTGAGCAATACCGCCTTCTCTCTAATTTCAAAAAGGAACGTAAGCAAGCGGCTTATTATAGGAATGATGAGGATAGACGTAGAGGAGTAGAGTATGTTAGAAATAGGATGCTTGGTTTCTACAAAGAATGCTTGTAACTAGGTCCGGAATACAAAACTGGTTTAGAAGACGACCTAGAGAGTGGAACCAATGATGAGATCACGTAGTAACCCACGGCTTTGAGTCTAGCTACAAGACTCGTAAATAAAGAAAAGCGCTTCTTGGGAGGCAACCCATGTTTTGTCTGATTTTTATTTGTTTGATTGTTATTTGCTTCCGTATGCATGTTTTATTTTTATTGTTGGTTGATCATGTTTCTCTACTAAAATGTAAAATATTTTATTATGTTGTTTGGCCTAGTCTTAACTTCAACCTAAAGGTATTTTTGCAAAAAATAAGTGTAAGGGGAAACCCCAAATATGTTTTTAAGAAACAAACCGATCATGATTCTCCACAATATTTAATGAACATGTATATTCGTACTTGTTAGAGTCAAATGCTTGTATTGAGTCATAATGAAGTTTTGCAGGATTTTCCAGGAAGTAGGACAAAGTTTTTCCAGAAATTTTCCGGAAACTTAGCATAAGAATTTCTGCAGGTCCAGTCTGACGGCGTCAGGGTATTGCTCTTGACGGCGTCAGGATGTAAAATCTGGAAATTTTACCGGTTTTGTTTTTCTAACGGAGTCTTATGGTTTTTGTGAATTATTAAGTTTTATAATCTCCAGGAAATCTGCAAACTTCATTCCACAAGCATTATATCTTACTTTGTTTTCTAGGATTTAGTAACTTATATAGGATGCCGCCGATTTTACGCGAGGTTGCCTTGTCTACTTTTGTCAGGATTTACAGGTTATTTATGACAAGAAGATGATTTATATTCTGGAAGGGAAGCTTTGATTGTTCATTTTCTTGGAGGAAGATTTAACCTGGCCAACCTAAAATCCATACCGAGCGAATCAGGGGAGTATTCGATTTCATTCTCTTTACTTTTTAACTTTTACATTCTTTACTTGAATATTGGGGACAATGTTCATCATAAGTGTAAGGGGAGAGTAAAAAGATGATACCTTACATATGCACTTTCGCTTGAGTTTGTTTTGTCTGATAGTAGATGAGTAATAAAACTACGAGAAATACTTGTTAGTGTAATTTTAGCGCCAAATTTAAAATTTTTTACAACATTTAGGAGTGAAACTTTAGCCATAGCAAGCGTCTCATGGATAGGAGATTGTATGACTAGCACATAACCGTATATTCAGAAAAATTTTCCACCAAAAAATGTGAGGTTCGCCTTTAGATTTGATAGGAAAAGCATTTATTATTGGTGCTTATGAGTGTACCGGTAGCATTTAGATTCTAGAACTTGCGTTAGTGATGCATCCCGAGACCGCTAGTGAGACTACATTCGTGTTGTAGGATTTACTACATGATAAGAGGCATTAGGATCACCCTTGTGTTAAACCCGTATTATAATTACTTGACCATTTAAGTCATATTACTTGGCTAGTTAAGTCAACTAATTTTTCCCACACCCTTAGCGTTGTACTCATTTTTAGTACACGAAACCCCTAGTACACCCTTCCGAGCCTATCTTTTCGTTTCTAACTTTAAGCATTTTACTTAAAGGAAGAATTTGTTACACCCCACTTAAATGTACACCCAAATCGCCTTAGCCTTCCGTGTATGCGCTCATTTTTAGTGCATTATTGTTATTTGTTAAACCCTAAGTTAACTTTCTAATTGATTACATGGTTGCTAAGTCGAGTCATATCCTTGTACATATTGTTTTGGGACGATTGGGACTCATGGGTAAGTACTTATTTTATGGAGTAATGGGGAAGAACATCATTTATTACCCCCATATGTACGTTAATCTTAAAAGTGCTCCAAGTGTTTTGATTTTCTTAATTCGAGTCATTAGATTAGTTAATTGTAAAGTATGTAAAGATTCAAGTGTAAGGGGAATGCTCAAACCCCTATGATGTATTATTTCGGATGGTAGGGTAAGAGTGTATGCAAAAAAAAAAAAAAAAAAAAAAAAAAAAAAAAAAAAAAAAAAAAAAATTAAGAAAAAGAAAAAAAAAATAGAAAAAGAAAAAGAGAAAAACCATACGGACTACCATCCCGTTTTCATTCTATGTTTATTTTATGTTTTTGTTATTTTTCATTTATTAGCTTAAGTCGAGTCTAGTCTTGGCTTAGCAACGCCATCTTGTACATGTAAATAACTAAGATTGTTAACTCGCCACCAGTAAAACTTCCTTTATCCAACAAAACCGTGTAATTCATATCCCTACACCTAACGTTATAACCCTTTAAAAGACCTCTTTGATAGTTTATCCTAGGTGCTTACGCCATGTGGTGGAGGTTTGATCCTTTCCCAAGCCTATGGTAATCTATTTTGCTATGACAGGTAGTGAGAGATATCTTCCATTTCCATAATGTTATATTACTTTATTACACCCGAGAGATGTGAGTATCTAAACACTATTTGTGAGGTGCTTGTGTATGACCTCCGTGCTTGTCTATTGGTCTTTAGTGGAACGATTATTTGTTGTAATTACTTTTATATTAGTGTTAAATGACCCCTAACTTGTCTTTTGAGTAGAATAAAAGCTCATTTGCTTGAGGACAAGCAAATCTCAAGTGTAAGGGTATATGATGAGGCGAAAAATGATCCGTTTTTAGGGGGTCATTTAAGCCCGAATCCGACTTTATTTGATCAAATATTGCCCTAAATCGTTCCTTTTGTGATTTTAGGTGTTTGGAGAGTGAATTCTGGAAAAGAAGCTATTTTGGACGTTTTTGGAGCATAAAAGTGAAGAAAACGGCTAAGTACCAAATTTGCATGCTGAAAATACAAGGTGACGGCGTCAAGACCAACATCTTGACGGCGTCAGACATGAAGAATTAAACTCCGAAGGTGGTGACGGCGTCAGAAGGACTCGTGACGGCGTCAAAGTGGCAAAATTAATATACCGTGGGTGGTGACGGCGTCACGTAGGCCGTCATAAGTGGATCAAGGCCGTCCGAGGAAGTATATGGCGGCGAGGTGACGGCGTCAGAAGTTACTCTTGACGCCGTCAGACTGTTTTTCCTATATATAGTTTTCTAGTTTTTACATAAAAAAGAGGAGAAGTTTTGGTGAAATCCTAAAGACGATTTTGGTGCCTCTTTTACAGGTTTTTCAAGGGTTCCAAACCCTTGAGACCTTGCATTGTAATTGAGATAAGTGTACTTTCAATTCAATCAATATGTCTATGTGTTGGTTGTTTATATCTTGTTCTTGTCTCAATTCCATTATGCTAGGCTAGATCTCTTTTGTGTTTGCTTAGATCTAATGAAACCTAGATGTTGATTATGTGTTGATTACTTGTCTATTCTTGTTTTGAATGAATGATTTATATGTTAGGCTTAAGAAAACTGGCAGATCTCCAAATGGTAACATGCTTGAACGTCTTAAGAAACATGAACCGAGGCGTACTAGGTCTTTATTGGTTGTATTTAATGCATGAGCCACTGTTTACAATCCCTATAGTTGTGCTGGGTCATGGTGTAGGAGGAGATAAGAGCTCATAGAGTTGGGGAGTTATGTATGCCACCCCACGAATGGTATTAAGGAATACAATTCGTCATTCATACAAGTGTAACAAGTAATTAACATGTAAAAGATATCTAGGGAGTAATGAAGTCTAAGTAAACACAATTTCTCCAATTACTGCTCACAACTTTAGTATAATTTAGTTTAATTTTATTTTAATTATATAATAGCTTTGGGTTAGTTGAATAGCAACTAATTCCGCCCACTCTTCCAAAACCCGAGATTTTACTTGCTTTCATAAAAATATAAAAATACAAAAATAATCATCTCTCACCTCTAGAACTATTAATTAGGTTTTCTAATCCTAGCGACACTATTCCTAAGCTGAACGATCAATCCCCCGGTACTTGTCACTATACTATACTACAACGATCAGGTACACTGCCTGGTGGGGATTGTAAGCTTCTCGAGATCCCTCGAGAGGTAAAGCAAGGTGCGATTCCCACGCATCAAATACTATCCATCTAATGTTGAAAACAGTCCAATCTTGCATAACTACTAAATTTTGAAACATCAAGACAAATCTTACTTAGAAAGCCGTTTGCTAAAAAAAAATTAAATTCATTTACTCAGGGAAGATTTATGAACAAAACACACAACCTCAAAACAAACTTTGAAAATCAATCACCATATTACATCACTTATACCTTTAGGAGTTTTTGATTTGATGACACATAACTTGGGAAAAATCTTAGTAATGGAGACTAAGCATTGTAGGTGGAGAAAGACTCAATTCATGACATCCTGCGGAGAATCACAACCTTATCCTAATCTATTATTTTCAACAACACCCTTTGACGGACTTAACCTTGTAAGTTCTTCCACAAGATTCATGATACCCATTTCAATTATTCCAAATAGAGGAATTTAATTTACCTCAAACTCCTAGCGATTTCATTAAGATTCCTTTGGAACTACACCACCTATCATCTGCAGACCAATGGTAAAAAAAAATAAAAAAATAAAAAAATAAAATAAATAAAAAATAATTTAAAGAACGATTCAAACATAGGAAGATATGCCCAGAGCATGAGTGATTGACTCTAGAAATGGTTGGATTAACAATTTGCCATAAATCAGATTCCTTTATAACCATAGTTACCACACGAGCTTAGGGACTACACCATTTAAAGCATTCTATGGTTGAAGTGCCAACATCCATTGACGGATCAAAATTTGGAAAAGCCCAACTCACTAGTCCCGTAAGCATTCATGAAATAACTAGGAATTTCCAACAAATCAAGAATCAATTACAAGTTCGATAAGCGGTAAACCACTAGAATTTCAAGTTCGTGGCATGATTATGTTGAAAGTTCTGCCTAGGAAAGGCATAATACCATTCAGAAAACTTCATAAAGTTAAACCCGATACACACTGAACCATTTACTATTACTGATAGAGTAGGCCTAGTGGCCGTCAGACTTGAACCTTGTTAGAGCTCAGTAGCTTACACGATAAAAATCATCATCATTTCACCAATACCACTCTAGAGACCAACACAAACTAAACTTCGGGACGAAGTTCCTTTTAAGGGGGTGAGACTGTAACAACCCGCATTTTCAGGACATTTCTCCTATTCACTATTCATCAGTTACTATTCATCATTTACTATTCACCGATCACTATTCATCATTTTATTATTCGTCATTTTCGGAGTCAGTTTGTGATTCCGAGAAGCGTTCAGAAATTTTACTATTCATGTGACACTATTCATTCCCGGAAGGAATCACTATTCATGATCATAATTCACCATTACGTAAACTGAGTTTACGAGTCTTCAAATTCGCGTAACCAATGTGGTTTAGCTGCAAATTCATGCATCATTCATTAATGACACTTCATATAGACTGGAATAGCCTACACGTCATCATCACATTAGATAATGCGCGGATACGCATTATTTCCATTTACGTATGCTTAATTTGTAATTAACGTTACCACTCAGTTTTTACTACGAACGTATACCCGATACTCCCGAATACGATCCTAACATATTTTCATACTCATTATAATAATATAAAAATTATATTATTAATTTACCCGGTGTTTTGAAATCAATTACTATATTTTACGGTCGGAGCTTATAACTCTGTCGGTTTGCGTTATTTCAATTCAATAATTATTTTAACACCAGATTCTCATAAGGAATAATATTTTACAACTTTTACAACTTCGTCATATTTTATTTCACCTCGTTAACATTTATTTCAAGATAACTCGGTACCCGATAACACCCCACGTACAAAATAGCTAACTAATAATTTCAAATGAGGGGCAAGTTCTTTTATGAGTCCACAAAACATTTTTCCTTGTTTTGTTCTTCCATGTTTGCCGCCCCCCCCCCTAGTACCCTAGGTCCAAGACCACTTTTTGACCAAAGACCAAATATATACTTCCTTTCACACATTTTCTTTTCATTAACACAACACTAAACTAGCAAACTCATCTTCCTTTCTCTCTTGGTGTGTGAATCGGCCAAGGCAAAGAAACAAGAAGAAATCACTAATTTCTCAAGATCAAGTTGGTTACCAAGTCCTAGTAATAATCTAGTTTGGGTTTTGAAATAAAAACCAGAAAGATTAAATGGGTTTTCATCACCACTTCTTAATAATCATCACAAGTAAGTTACTAATAATTTTTCCTACTCTTTTAAATATCTACTTGATGTATTTTCAAGTTAGATTAGCAAAAACATGCAAGTATGTAAGATCCATACCACTTATTACTCATTTTATTTTTATAAACATAGATCTATAAATTTCACTAGTAATCTCATTAGATCCACTAAGATTGGTGATGTTTAGGACCCCATGACACTCTAAGAAGGTGTATGGTAGGATTGGGTACTTGTGGAGTTGGTTTGAAGTAGATTGGTTAAGTTTTGAACAACCCTTGAACTAGAAAAGTTGATTTTTACAAACTATATAAAGGTTCTGTCCAAAAACATGAAACGTGGGAAAATCAGTGGGTTTTGGGTAACTTTGGACCAAATATTTAGAAAATACATTCCGAGACGAGACTATGGCCGAAAACGGGGATAAAAACGAGTTAATAACGAAGGAGATATGATTTTCCGAAATTTAACGTCGAAAAATATTTTCAAATATAGTTACTGTCCATCTTTGCCAAACGTGGAAACTTCAGGGGTTTTTGAGTAACATTGGGTTAGATATTCAGAAAATAATCTAAAATACGAAACCGTGGCCGCTTGAATCACTAAAATCCGAGTTACGACGAAAAAGATATGCTATTTTCAAGATTAATGACGAAAACTATATTTTCTGAAAATATTGAATCTGTCCCGATTTTTCTAGCTAGGAAAACTGAGATTTAATGATATCTAGACTAGCCGAGACCTTGAGAAACCTAAAGTATACTTGATTACCTTCGCAAGGATATAAAGAACATAGAAAACGGGCTTATAACGAAAAAGATACAAGTGTTTGAAATTCGGCGATATATATATATATATTTCCATTAGCTTTTCTATTACAATTTTTGCCGCAAAACTGTCTTTGCGAGACACCACTTTCACGGCTGTTTTTCTTTATGATCGGATCAGTTTGAGTCCGAGCCGTAGTTAAGTAAAATCAAGTATTCCCAGACTACTTTTCAAATCAATTGGCCGTTCGTCGAATAGACTTATAACGAATAAACTACGACCTCATCTATATACCCGAAAAACTATATATATTTTTGACAGCTTTTACTATAATATAATTTTTCTAAGTGTTGAACATAATATTTTCAAGTAACAACAATGAGAGTCGATTTTCTCATCGATCAAGACCCGTATAGCCAAAAGTTAAATGACACGACTTCTAGATATTATTACAAGGTTTTCAAAAACGCCGAGGTTCATCATTAACCCTTAGCGTACAACATTTCGTGACTTGTTTTGCGAGGCCATTTTGGGCATAATTTCAAGTAATGAAAATGTTAGTTTTGCGACGAAAACCTTATAATTGCCGATAGAACATCAAACAAGGATCGTGGAGTACCGTTTCAACATATTAACATGAAAAGTGATTATTAACTTAACGAGACGTCAAAAGTATATTTTTCGATGATAAACGTTATTTTCAAAACTAACGAGTGGTATCGATAACATACGTATTTGCATGTGTAGCATTATTTCATTTCTTACATTAGATCATACCATTCATGTTAGGTTATGGTTAGAGATCGTGCCTCATTTCTGTGTATTCACTTTTGTCATCGTAGCTATCGCACCAGGTGAGTTCATAACCCCAACTTTTACTTGTTTCACAACTGTTTTGGGGGAAGATACATGCTCCGTACTATTTAAATTCAATGCTTGTTTTACTTGAACGCGATTCATTTTCTCAAACATTACTGGATGGTTGAAATACTTGACTGAATACTTGAATACATTATGAATTACCTATTCCATCCTTGATTACTTTCTTATGGACACAAGTGCTTTACTTTATTGCGGACATAAGTACAAAACTGTTACATTGCCTGAGTTACCTATTACTGCCACTGAAGTCCCCTTTATCATGAACCGTTAATTACATGCGTGTGAGCGCGAATGCTGTGGATAGATCTATTTGGGTTGACACCCCGTCCGAGTTGGTCGCGCCAACCTGTCAAACGGACGCATATCATTCGGATTACTTCCGAGTGTCTGGCAAACACTCACTTGGGACATTTTATGCTTGATTGCATACGATTACGTCGAGCTTCGGGGTCATGAGCTTAAGGCATTGTATTTTACTTTTGGGTTAACGTTGTATTTGTTATAATGGTTAACCCTACTGAAAATCTCGTGTTCCGCAAAATACTTATTACTTTTGTTTACATAAACCAATTCATATTTGGCAGTGGGTCGTAAACACACAGGTTACACGTCTCTTATGGCGGGACTTGTAACTGAGTGGATTTACGATGCCTTTGCCGGGAAATCTTCATTTAAATGCAATGTATTTCATTTTACACTAATCTCTATGAACTCACCAGCTGTATGCTGACGTTTTAGCATGTATTTTCAGGTTTTAAGCAATGGCACACTACTGAAGGTTTTGGCAGGGCATGGCATGGTCATAGAAGACTCTGATATTCATTTGGGGACATTTTAAAAGTAATTAACGGGCCTACTTCTGCACTACTTTCAAAAATGTAAATTTAACATTTTTGATTAAGCTATTTTATTCTAAATGATTCAAGTGAAAACCATTTTTGAACTTGTGTTATAATACCAATTGAGTTACACCCCAGCTACATGTATGCTTCCGCTGGACCCGATTTTGGGGGTGTGACAGAAGGGGAAGAGTCGGATATGATAGGCTCAGAAGAAAGAGTGGTACTGCCATTTGCTGAGAAACCGAGGACTTCTTGAGAATACTCCTCTGATGCAACATCGATGATGTCAATTCGGTTAACCGTTTCAGCGTCATAGTTGGAGGAGTATCTTGAAGTCTGATCAAGATTGAATGTGATGGCTTCACCACCAACACGTAGAGTGATTTCTTCTTCGAATATATCGATTAGAGCACGACCCGTTCTTAAGAATCCCCTCCCGAGAATGAGAGGAACTCTTGGGTCAGCATCGAAATAAACAATCACGAAATCTTTCGGAAAATGGAACTTTCCTATTTTCACGAAGATATCTTCGGCAATGCCGAGAGGACGAGATATAGTACGGTCTGCAAGCTCGAGAGTCATGCAGGTAGGAGTGAGAGCAGGAAGAGAGAGTTTCTTCCAGACTGAGTGAGGCATAAGGTTAATGCTTGCACCAAGATCGGCCAAGGCAAAGCATTCAACCATCCCAGGGAAAATGAAAGGAATGAGAAATTTCCCGGGATCTCCAAGCTTTTCGGGAAGCTTTTTCAAGAGCACTGCTGAGCAATGCTCGTTCAGTGGATTTTAGCCATCTCACAAAGTTTTTTTTGTTGCTTATCAGATTTTTGATTGTTGAAGCAAATTTAGGCATGAGAAGAAGAGCATCCGCGAAGCTAATATCGAAATGTAACTCTTGGAAAATTTGATAAAATTTTTCCATCTGATGATTAGCTCTATCGCGGTTCTTTTAATCATTCATATGTGAAGGATATGGAATTGAAGGCTTAGGATCGTTCTTTGGAATTTCATCAGAACTTTCAGGAGGATCAAATACAACTTTTGACTTACGAGTCGGGACCGGGACAACTTGAGGGTGGACGTTGTTGGTACCTCCGTTATTAGTAGGAAGTACCGTGTCCGTGGTAACCTCAGGTTCACGTTCCGCTACCTTAGTAGGAGGAGAAGAAGAGGTAGAGGGATTTCTGGGTCCAATGTATGATACCCCACTTCGGGTAGTGATCGCTGATTAGTTGTGTTTTGGTGTGTGTAAACAACAATTTATCAAAATATCAACAAACGTGAAGTTTAATTTGTCGTGAGATAAATAAACGTGAAGTAATACGAGGAAACCGTTTAGGAAAACGATTACCTAGCAAAACTTGTGAAAGTGATATTCAAATTGTGATACCGGGAAGTGATTTCCCGGGTCGTACCCCAACGAGGTGTGAATGGAAAGCTTCGAATGTGATTGGGATTAAAATCTTGTATGATTGGAAAGGTTATTTGGTTTTATGGTACGTTAAATTAACGAATTTTGAAAATTAACGAACAAAAATAAAAATAAATTAACCTAAGGCAACTAATCAACTAAGAAATACCTAAAACACTACGGAAAAACAAAATTAGTTATCGGGAATCCTAAAATGCAATCTAAATTTAAAACGCGACGTTTATTTAAAATAAACGTCAACGCGCAAAATAAAACATAAAATTTTAGCTACGCAAGTCCTACGGGTTTCCAAATAATTTTCTAACGAGCTAGATGACAAAAGAAAATTAAAAAAAAAAGAAAATTAATTTTTCAATAAAAATTCTATTTATTACGGATTAATTACATTAATTAACTTATAATAAATAAATTACAAAGCCGAAAATTCTGAAACTTTTTTTGAAAATACTGCAAGTTAATATTAATCTAGGAAAAATATAAAAAGCTATGGTCTGGTATAAAAATAAGCTGAATAAGCTAAAAAGCACAAATAAGCTTAAAATGATAAAAGTTGGTTAAATGAAAACAAAGGGAAAATATAACTGAGAAAAGTCCCTAGGGCAGTTGGTTAGATTGTTGTTGTGTGGATGAATGGCGTGGGTTCAAGTCCCACCCATGTCAGTTTTTGCAATTTTTTTTTTCAATTTTCTTTTGTAAAAACTTTTTAATACCAATTCCAAACAACTTTTGTGAAAAGAATTTCTCTAAAAATCTCTAAACAAGCTTGTGCAAAAATAAAATTCCAACACTGGGGTTTTCTTTGAATTTAAATGAGACTTTGGAATTTTAGCAAGTAATCAACCCAACACTAAGCCAAACGAAACAAGTTAATAAGCATAAATACAAACATAAACAACAACAACCTTAGGAGGCACTACAACAACAACAACAACAACAACAACAGAGAACCAAGCAGGATCAAACAAAAAAAATCAACAAGCTCAGCTGAGCTAAGAACAAGTAGCAGCAGCAGTCCAAAGGGGGGGAAAATAGGGGCAAAAATAAGCACTCTAACAAGCCATCTATGGGAAACTAAAGGCATAAACCTAATCTCCACCTGGGGGCTTCCTAAATTGCCAAGAGTCAAGAACTAAAGTCAAAGATGGACCAACATATGGTTAACACAAAATGGGTCAGAATTGGGTCTGAGGGTGCAGGGGAGTACCAGGCCAAACAGTCAACTTCCACATCAATTTTTATAACCAAATCAACTCTAAATCCCAATTTCCTTTTTGATTTAGGAACACAAGCTGACAAACATCTAAAACCAACAATCCCTACTGATTTTCATTCATTAGTAAATCCTACAACTTGATTTGAAATTGGCCAAAAAGCTGAGTATGCAAATTTGACTTTTCAAGAAAATAGTGCCTAATTGACTTTTGTTAATTTAGGTAAGTAATAGATGATAACTTGAGGTTTGTTAAGCTAAATTTGAACCAAATCTACCAAGTTCGACTAATTTTGAGCTGATCAACAAGGTGTCAAACTCTACTTTGCCAACAACTTGACTGTTAGTGAGTAAGAGTGTGAGTTTGGCTTCTTTCAACTAAGAGGTCCAAAAGAACTGTCAATCTGAACTAATAGATGCCTAAGTAAGATACTGAAACCAGTAATCACCTCAAATAACCACAAGATTTAGCAGGTTAACTTAATCCAAACACTCCTAATTCTAACTGTTTTGAGGAATTCCAAAGAAAAATTATTATGTCAACTCCTAAACTTCACTAATTATGTTTCACTAAGTTAAACTAAACCTCAGTAAACAGTTTACATAACAAATAACAATTTAACAAATGAAATATTGAACATGAGCAAAGTCTTACTTAGCATCTCCAAGCAAATGATGACTAAGAACAAAAGGACCCAATAGAACCTCCTATTGCCCCCCCCCCCCCCCCATGGGACTCTAAACCAGAACCATAGACATATCTGCTACACAACTCCTCCTTGCTTCAACCTTCAGTTTTTCATTCTCAATATTTTGAATTTGAACTTTCTTAGCAATTTCCAGTTTTCCTTTTCTTTTCTATTTCTTTCTGCTTCAACTAATCTTAACAGAATTCATGGAGCATTTTGAGGTAAAATTAAGAGAATTTAAAAAAAAATGCAAGGTGACTTGTAAAATTAGATAAAAACTTGAAATTGCTCAAACTGAAACAACACTTTTATTATACTGGAAATATGGAAATAGAGTTGAAAATTAAAATAGTAAACAGCTAACTACTAAGAAAGATGCCTCTTGAGGCTACAATTAGGTCCCTATTTATACTATGAATAGAGAGTTAGGTTCAAATTGCAGCTCTTGTCTTTATCTTCTGGAATTAGGTCATAAGCTTCATCTTATCTTCTTTTCATTAAATCCTAGTCATCCATTTGCTCTTTTCTTCATCTCAACCTTCTATTGGTTTTTGGCGCCCAAACGAGTCGCAGTGGATTGGTGACATGGCTGGGGTAGGTATGGTTTGTGAGGAGGGATTGGGGAAGTAGTGGGATTGGGATATGGAGTGGAGGACAAGGGGAGGGATGGTGATGGTTGGGTTTGTATGCGTGCAGTCAAGGGGGGGGGGATTTGGGGAAGAAGACATAGGACTGTGCAAGGTTTGACTCGTTTGACCTTTCTTCTTAGTTTTTATTCATAGTAATCCGGTTGTGGGTTTATTTTCTTGGGCTGGAAATGATTTTTGGGCCAAGGGAAAGGATTAAGGTGGAAGTGGGCTTGGTAAGTCTCATGTGTTGTAATAATATCAAAAGATCCGTTTGATTTTATACTTAAGGTTTCACAAGGACCATTTTGTAATTTGCTGAAACTTGAGGACCACTTCTGCCATTTTTCCAAACTCTCACCAAGGGCTATTTGTGTCCACCATTTATTTCCCAAGGACCTTTGTTGCATATTTTTCCAAAGAAAGATCACCCGGGGACCAATTCTGCCAAATTTGCAAAGTACAAGGACCAAACAGGCCAAATTGTGAAATTTCAAAGGTTTAAATTGAAATCTTTTGAAAACATTTTACCCAAAGATCATTTGTGATTTATTTTGACTTTTAAAGAGTTTGGGTTGACTTTTCTTTAAAATGACTGACCAGGGATTAGTTTTGTAAAACTTTGAAAGTTGGGGGACTGAAACTGCTAATTATGCAAATTTTGTTCATTTTTTGTTTATTTTCACTCGTTTTGCATCAGAAACATGTAAAATATGATCTTTGGGATTTCCTTCGTATTTTGGTGCGTTTTTGTGTGTTTTTGATCGTTTTGCAGCTCAGAATTGACTAAAAATGATGAGTATTTACACACTCATCAATCCCCCACACTAAACTATTGCTAGTCCCTAGCAATCTTTTTGAGAAAAATTAATGGATTTGAAGTCTCTTTACCAAAAGCGATCACTTCTGGAGTAGCCGGATGCTTTGGGTTCAAGTAAGAGTTATGGTCCATCCGATGACCATGTGATTTTTAGCAAACCACCAGCTTTCAACGGTTTTGATTTGTCTTTACCAGAAGCCGTTTGCTCCTGGACTAGCCAACTCTTGATGGAACAGTCAACATCTTGGTGAGTTGATTACCAATTATGGTTTTTCCACTGCCTTTACCACAAGCCATAATCTTGCGGGCTAGCCAACTCATTAGCTTTTGAGGATATGGGGAGTTGAGGATCCATACAATTTTTGGCAAATTGCAAGCCATCAACGGGTTTGAGTTATCTTTACCAAGAGCCGTTTGCTCCTGGATTAGCCAATCCTTTAGTTGTTTAGACACGGCGAATTGTTAACCACAAAGTTTTTTGAAATAAAGTGAAATTTTGTTTTTAAATTTTGGTCAAAAACGGGGGTACTAGACGGTATAATTTGATAAAATTCGCTAGAATTTTCCCCTCCCCCACACTTAGAGTTGAATATTGTCCTCAATATTCAAAGTCCCGGCTATTATGCCGAAATTTTGAATGAAAGACGAGAATATTAAAAACTAACTGTGGGAATGTCATTTGTTATTTTTCATTTTATTTATATGAACACACATTTTTTTTTGGGAAAGATATATACATCACAGATAGCTGCGGGGGGTGGCCACTCCCCCACACTAGGGTGTTAGAAAGTAGAAAGAAATCAGAGACACGGGTGAATACCCATGTTGTTGCTACTGTTTTTGTTTATCGAGTCGCTAGCTTGACTCGATCCCCGAATTCATTGGTCCATGGGGAAAGTTTGGAGGTCCGGGACAATAGGTGGTATGTCCCCTCCAAAAAAATGTTTCAACCGATGCCCATTTACTTTGAAATTTGGACCGTCGTCTTGAGATAATTCGACGGTGCCATAAGGAAAAACTTTGGCAACAGTGAAAGGTCCAGTCCAGCGGGTTTTAAGCTTACCCGAAAAGATCTTTAATCGAGAGTTAAAAAGAAGGACTCGGTCACCAACGTTAAAAACGCGGTTCTTGATTTTGGAGTCATGGATCTTCTTTGTTTTCTCTTTATAGATTAAAGAGTTTTCGTAAGCTTGAACACAAAGTTCATTGAGTTCATTGAGTTGGACTTTCCTGTGATCACCCGCAGACTTAAGATCGAAATTAGTATTCTTCAAAGCCCAATAAGCTTTGTGCTCGAGCTCAATCGGTAAATGACACGCTTTTCCATACACGAGCTTATAAGGAGTACACCCGATGGGTGTTTTATAAGCCGTGTGAAACGCCCATAAAGCGTCATCTAACTTGTCCGACTAAGAGGCATGGTTTTCGCCTACGGTTCTTTCAAGAATCCTTTTCAAACCACGGTTTGAAACCTCCACTTGCCCACTTATTTGTGGGTGATAGGCGGTAGCAAGTCGGTGAGTGACACCATACTTGAGCATGAGTTTTGCAAATTGTTCGTTGCAAAAGTGAGTACCGCGATCACTAATGATAGCGCGGGGAGTTCCAAACCTAGAGAAGAGCGATTTCAAAAACTTTACAACTACTTGGGCATCGTTGGTTGGGAGAGCTTTTGCTTCGACCCATTTTGACAAGTAGTCAACGGCCACGAGTATGTACTTGTTCCCTCGTGAAGACGGGAACGGCCCCATAAAGTCTATGCCCCAAACATCAAAGATCTCACAAACTTGGATGACATTTTGTGGCATCTCATCCCGTTGTGTGATCTTTCCTTGACGTTGACACGAGTCACAAGATTTGACTAGGTCATGGGCGTCTTTGTAAATGGTGGGCCAATAAAAACCGGATTCAAAAACTTTTTGAGCGGTGTAGTTCGGGCCATGATGTCCCCCGGTGGGTCCATTATGACAAGCCTCAAGGATTTCCATGGCTTCTTGGCCATGAACACACCTTCGAATAACCTGATACGCATAAATTTTAAACAGATAGGGATCGTCCCAAAAGTAGTGATTAACATCTTTGAAAAACTTGCTCTTTTGGTGGGACGACATCCCTTTGACAACGAAATTCCCCGCATGGTAGTTTGCAAAGTCGGCAAACCATGGGGTACTAGAATCACCACGAGAGAAAATCACATTAAGTGTCTCGAGAGGAAATGTTTCATTTATTTCCTTTTTCTCGAGAACACCTTGATGAGGATTCTCAAATCGGGAAAGATGGTCAGCAGCGAGGTTCTCGGCTCCCTTTTTATCACGAATGATGATATCAAATTCTTGTAGGAGGAGAACCCAACGGAGCAATCTCGACTTTGCATCTTGCTTGGCAAAGAGATATTTTAGAGCCGAGTGATCCGTGTACACTAGGCATTTAGTCAAGATCAAATACGGCCGAAAATTCTCAAACGTATACACCACGGCTAGTAATTCTTTTTCCATTGTAGTGTAATGAGCTTGAGCTTCGGTCAAGGTTTTGCTTGCATAATGAATCGGCTGAAAGTGTTTGATTTTTCGTTGCCCCAAGACCGCACCTATTGCAAAGTCACTTGCATCACACATGAGTTCGAAAGGTAGGTCCCAATCGAGGACAACTAGAATGGGTGCCTCGGTAAGCTTTTTCTTGAGAGTTTGAAAAGCTTCGATGCACTCATCAGAGAAGACAAATGGAGTCTCTTTTTCAAGAAGTCGGGTCCTAGGCCTAGCTATCTTCGAGAAATCTTGAATGAATCTACGATAGAAGCCGGCATGACCCAGGAAACTCTGAACACCTTTAACAGTAGTGGGAGGAGGAAGCTTAGCAATGACGTCAATTTTAGCTTTATCAACCTCAATCCCACTCTTGGAAATCTTATGGCCAAGGACAATTCCTTCCTTGACCATGAAATGACTTTTCTCCCAATTTAGACTAAGATTGGTGTCTTCACACCTTTGAAGCATTTTGTCTAAATTGGAGAGACACGATTCAAATGAATTCCCAACGACCGAAAAATCATCCATGAAGACCTCCATTGTTTTCTCGATCATGTCGTGAAAAATGGCCATCATGCATCTTAGAAACGTGCCCGGAGCATTGCATAAGCCAAAAGGCATGCGTCGATAAGCAAATGTTCCATATGGACACGTAAAAGTCGTTTTTTCTTGATCTTGAGGATCAATGGGAATTTGGAAATAACCCGAAAAACCGTTAAGGAAACAATAGTATTCGTTTCCCGACAATCTTTCGAGCATTTGATCCATGAAAGGTAATGGAAAGTGGTCTTTACGGGTGGCATCGTTTAATTTTTGATAATCAATGCAAACGCGCCAACCCGTTACCAATCGAGTAGGAATCAACTCATTATCATCATTTTTTACAACTGTTATGCCACCTTTCTTGGGTACACAATGAATGGGACTCACCCAAGGACTATCTGAAATAGGGTAAATCAAACCGGCATCAAGAAGTTTTATGACCACTTGCTTGATAACCTCATGAATCTTAGGATTTACCCTTCTTTGTTGTTGAACCGCCGGTTTAAAGTCATCCTCCATCAAAATCTTGTGCATACAAAATTCCAGGTTAATACCCTTGATGTCGGAAAGTCTCCAAGCAATGGCTTGCTTGTGTGACTTTAAAACCTTGAGAAGAGCGGTTTTATTTTCCTCATTCAAGTCCTTAGCAATTATGATGGGAAACTTATCGTCACCCTCTAAAAATGCTACTCGAGATGAGGCGGAAGTTCCTAGAGTTCGACCTCAGGAAAGTCATCAGTTTTTTCAACATTTTTGACTTCCAAGTTATGAAGTTCTTTTGGAGGAAAAGATGATGGATCATCATTAAGCAACTTCTCAAGTAGAAGTATGTCTTCCTCGGGATTGATAGAATCATGATCAACATGAGAATCACATGACAAACAAGCTTCAATTTCTTCCAATATGAAGTCACCTCCAAGAAATGGAGTAAGAGAGGGGGAAAGACATCAATGGAAGAATTGATTGATCCTTGCACATTTAACACTTCTTCAATATGGTCATCGCATGCAAAATCGATGACATCAAGTCGGTTGATGTCTTCTCGTTCAAGGTCGAGAATATCTTTTGAAGTGTTCTCAATGTTAATGACCAACTTTTCATCGCCAACTCTTAGAGTCATTTCTCCTTCGAAGACGTCGATTAATGCACGATCCGTTTTTAAGAATGGTCTTCCCAAAATAAGGGGGACTCGAGGATCGGCAGGAAAATGGAACTTGCCAACCTTCACAAAGACATCTTCAGCAATGCCCTTCGGAATCATAACCGAACGGGTTGCTAATTCTAGAGTCATTCGTGTTGGTGTAAGCTCGGGAAGTGAAAGTTTTTGCCAAATAGAGAAAGGAATGAGGTTTATGCTAGCACCAAGATCGGCTAAGGAAAAGCATTCCTCAAGCTTTTGGAAATCACATGGAATGAGAAATTTTCCGGGGTCTCCTAATTTTTCAGGAAGTTTCTTAAGAAGAACCGCCGAACATTTCTCATTTAAACGAGTTTTGGTGAGTTCAAATAGTTTCTCTTCGTTACTTAGAAGACTCTTGAAAGTGGAAGCAAACTTGGGCATATAGAGAAGAGCATCCGCAAAACTAATGTCGAAGTGTAATTTTTGAAAAATTTCAAGAAATTTCTTCATTTGATCATTAGTTTGTTCGCGGAGTCTTTGATCATTTAACCGCGAAGGATATGGTATTGAAGCTTTTGGTTGAACGGGATTTTCCGAGGGTTCAAAAACAATTCCCGGTTTGGATTTGGTGTTTGGGACAACATGAGGTTGGACGTGTGCGGTACTTCGTGTACTAGTAATTTGCACCTTGTCCTTTGTAGCCTCATGTTTACGTTCCACTACCTCAGGAGGAGAAGAAGATGAGGTAGTAGGAATCGCGGGTCCATCATAAGAAACTCCACTACGGGTTGTGATAGCCTTTACATCGCCCTTCGGGTTGGCGATCGTGTTGCTTGGTAGCGTTCCCGATCCCGAAGGTCGATCATTTAAAGACTTCTTTAGTTCAGAAATTTGACCGATCAACAACCTGTTAGTTTCTTCTTGAGCTTTCATAAATTTCTTCAACAATTCATCGGTTGATGATTGAGGTTGAGCAACGGTTTGATTTTGAGGAAAATTTTGAGCTCGGTTGTTTTGATTGAAACCTTGATTTTGAAAATTTCCATGGTTTTGATTACCATGAAAATTGTTTCCTTGATTGAAGTTACCATAACCTTGGTTTCTATTCAAGTTTCCTTGATTTTGAGAACTTTGGTTGTAATTTCCCCCTTGATTATGATATTGGTTCATAGGGGCCTGAAATTGGTTTTGAACATTCGGGTTTCTTTGTTGTTGATTTTGATTGAATCGATTTGGATTATTGGGTTGAGAAAAACCGGGTGGACCACTTTGATTGTTGGCACGGTAATTTGGTTCCATTTGAGGACGGTATTGGTTACCTCCTTGATTGGAACTACCGGCTATCGCGTTAACTTCAAATGGATTGCCATCGGTGGCAGTACAATTGTAGTAAGCGTGTGGACCACCACAAGTAACACAAGTGTCAACCTTTTTGACTTCAGCAGGTTGAGAAGAAACTTTCTTTGTTTTGGTGAGAACCAAAGCATGAATAGCTTCCGTGAGCTTCTCAAGTCTAGCATCGGTGCTAGATTGAGCCACGGGTGATGAGGAAGAAGGACCAACATTAACTTGGGAAACAACCGATTTACTTCGTGGAATGCGGACCTTAGACTTGTTTTCAATGATCATCAAAGCATCTTTGGTGGTGCGATTCAAGAAGTTACCTCTCGCGGAGGCATTAAGAGAGTCTTGATCGACTTGGCTCACACCATTATAGAAAGTGTCGAGTTGCATTAACTCGGAGAAACCGTGATGAGGACATTTATGAAGCATGTCCTTGTAACGATCCCATGCCTCACCGAATGACTCATCGAATTTCTGAGTGAATTTCATGATCTCGTTCTTGAGGGCGGTGGTTTTAGATGGAGGAAAGAACTCATTTACAAACTTCTTGACCAAATCTTCCCATGTTTCAATCGATCGAGGGGGTTGTTTGTCGAGCCAATTTTTGGCAGCCCCATTGAGGGAAAACGGGAAGAGAAGAAGTTTGATAGCTTCCTCAGGGACATTTTTGCATTTGATGGTAGACGTGATTTTGTTGAACCATCGAATGTGATCTTGGGGATCGTCCCTCTCGAAACCATAGAATTGACGCGAGGTGACTAAGTTTATCAACCCCGTCTTAAGCTCGAAATTGTCAGCCACGATGGCTGGAATGATGATAGCATCTCCGTAACCCTCGATGGGTGCTTGGAGAAGCTTATTCATAGTGGGCTCGGCCGCCATGATGGGAATAGTACGAAACTCGAGTTCGACTATTTGATTGGTACGTCGTCGATTACGCCTTCTTCTTGGAATGTTATTAAGCGATTGCAAAGGACTTGTTGACGTAGACAAACGTGTGCGCATGCACCACAAAAATATCAATTAAAACAATACCACTTTAACGACAAGGGAACTTAAACCAATAATCAAGAACGCAAGGTCGACTTCTAAAGAAAAACGCACAAAGGAGCGGGAGAGAAGAATGGATCTCTCACTGGGCGAAGTTCGTTGGATCGCCACATACCGTTTCGACTCCTCTTAAAGTGTGTTTCTCGTTTAAAAATTTTCCAAAACGCAAGTGATACAAAGGAAAGTTTTGATCTTTGGTTTGGGAACTTATTATGGTCACACCCCCAGTTGGTAGGTGTTCTGCCTTGGTTTGCGGTGGTAAGATTTTAACGTTGTATTTATTAAACAATGAAACGGGAAAATCTTTTTGTGTTTTTCTTAACTTTTATAGATATAATACATATACTATAAACAAAAGAAAAATATTTTTGGTTTTTTATACGTTTTATAAAAGCGTAACTTCTTGCGAAGGTTTTACAAGACTAATCGTCTAAACCTTATCGACACACAGCCTCTCCGGCAGCGGCGCCATTTGATTCGTTGTGTTTTGGTTTGTGTAAACAACAATTTATCAAAATATCAACAAACGTGAAGTTTAATTTGTCGTGAGACAAATAAACGTGAAGTAATACGAGTAAACCGTTTAGGAAAACGATTACCTCGCAAAACTTGTGAAAGTGATATTCAAATTGTGAGACCGGGAAGTGATTTCCCGAGTCGTACCCCAACGAGGTGTGAATGGAAAGCTTCGAATGAGATTGGGATTAAAATCTTGTATGATTAGAAAGGTTATTTGGTTTTATGGTACGTTAAATTAACGAATTTTGAAAATTAACGAACGAAAATAAAAATAAATTAACCTAAGGCAACTAATCAACTAAGAAATACCTAAAACACTACGGGAAAACATAATTAGTTATCGGGAATCCTAAAACGTAATCTAAATTTAAAACGCGACGTTTATTTAAAATAAACGTCAACGCCCAAAATAAAACGTAAAATTTTAGCTACGCAAGTCCCACGAGTTTCCAAATAATTTTCTAACGAGCTAGATGACAAAACAAAATTTTTAAAAAAAGAAAATTAATTTTTTAATAAAAATTCTATTTATTACGGATTAATTACTAATAAACATTAATTAAATTTTAATAAATAAATAACAAAGCCGAAAATTCTGAAACTTTTTTAGAAAATACTACAAGTTAATATTAATCTAGGAAAAATATAAAAAGCTAGGGTCTGGTATAAAAATAAGCTGAATAAGCTAAAAAGCACAAATAAGCTTAAAATGATAAAAGTTGGTTAATGAAAACAAAGGGAAAATACAACTGAGAAAAGTCCCTAGGGCAGTTGGTTAGATTGTTGTTGTGTGGACTGAATGGCGTGGGTTCAAGTCCCACCCATGTCAGTTTTTGCAATATTTTTTTTTTTTCAATTTTCTTTTGTAAAAACCTTTTAATACCAATTCCAAACAACTTTTGTGAAAAGAAATTCTCTAAAAATCTCTAAACAAGCTTGTGCAAAAATAAAATTCGAATAGTGGGGTTTTCTTTGAATTTAAATGAGACTTTGGAATTTTAGCAAGTAATCAACCCAACACTAAGCCAAACCAAACAAGTTAATAAGCATAAATACAAACATAAACAACAACAACAACAACCTTAGGAGACACTACAACAACAACAACAACAGAGAACCAAGCAGGATCAAACAAAAAAATCAACAAGCTCAGCTGAGCTAAGAACAAGTAGCAGCAGCAGTCCAAAGGGGGGAAAATAGGGGCAAAAATAAGCACTCTAACAAGCCATCTATGGGAAACTAAAGGCATAAACCTAATCTCCACCTGGGGGGCTTCCCAAATTGCCAAGAGTCAAGCACTAAAGTCAAAGATGGACCAACATATGGTTAACACAAAATGGGTCAGAATTGGGTCAGAGGGTGCAGGGGAGTACCAGGCCAAACAGTCAACTTCCACATCAATTTTTATAACCAAATCAACTCTAAATCCCAATTTCCTTTTTGATTTAGGAACACAAGCTGACAAACATCTAAAACCAACAATCCCTACTGATTTTCATTCATTAGTAAATCCTACAACTTGATTTGAAATTGGCAAAAAAGCTGAGTATGCAAATTTGAGTTTTCAAGAAAATAGTGCCTAATTGACTTTTGTTAATTTAGGTAGGTAACAGATGATAACTTGAGGTTTGTCAAGCTAAATTTGAACCAAATCTACCAAGTTCGACTAATTTTGAGCTGATCAACAAGGTGTCAAACTCTACTTTGCCAACAACTTGACTGTTAGTGAGTAAGAGTGTGAGTTTGGCTTCTTTCAACTAAGAGGTCCAAAAGAACTGTCAATCTGAACTAATAGATGCCTAAGTAAGATACTGAAACCAGTAATCACCTCAAATAACCACAAGATTTAGCAGGTTAACTTAATCCAAACACTCCTAATTCTAACTATTTTGAGGAATTCCAAAGAAAAATTATTATGTCAACTCCTAAACTTCACTAATTATGTTTCACTAAGTTAAACTAAACCTCAGTAAACAGTTTACATAACAAATAACAATTTAACAAATGAAATATTGAACATGAGCAAAGTCTTACTTAGCATCTCCAAGCAAATGATGACTGAGAACAAAAGGACCCAATAGAACCTCCTATTGCCCCCCCCCCCCCCCATGGGACTCTAAACCAGAACCATAGACATATCTGCTACACAACTCCTCCTTGCTTCAACCTTCTGTTTTTCATTCTCAATATTTTGAATTTGAACTTTCTTAGCAATTTCCAGTTTTCCTTTTCTTTTCTATTTCTTTCTGCTTCAACTAATCTTAACAAAATTCATGGAGCATTTTGAGGTAAAATTAAGAGAATTTAAAAAAAATGCAAAGTGACTTGTAAAATTAGATAAAAACTCGAAATTGCTCAAACTGAAACAACACTTTTATTATACTGGAAATATGGAAATACAGTTGAAAATTAAAATAGTAAACAGCTAACTACTAAGAAAGATGCCCCTTGAGGCTACAATTAGGTCCCTATTTATACTATGACTAGAGAGTTAGGTACAAATTGCATATCTTGTCTTTATCTTCTGGAATTAGGTCATAAGCTTCATCTTATCTTCTTTTTATTAAATCCTAGCCATCCATTTGCTCTTGTCTTCATGTCAACCTTCTATTGGTTTTTGGCGCCCAAACGAGTTGTAGTGGATTGGTGACATGGCTGGGGTAAGTATGGTTTGTGAGGAGGGATTGGGGAAGTAGTGGGATTGGGATATGGAGTGGAGGATAAGGGGAGGGATGGTGATGGTTGGGTTTGTATGCTTGCAGTCACGGGGGGGGGGGGGGGGGGGGGGGGAGAAGACATAGGATTGTGCAAGGTTTGACTCGTTTGACCTTTCTTCTTAGGTTTTATTCATAATAATCCGGTTGTGGGTTTATTTTCTTGGGCTGGAAATGATTTTTGGGCCAAGGGAAAGGATTAAGGTGGAAGTGGGCTTGGTTAGTCTCATGTGTTGTAATAATATCAAAAGATCCGTTTGATTTCATACTTAAGGTTTCACAAGGACCATTTTGTAATTTGCTGAAACTTGAGGACCGCTTCTGCCATCTTTCCAAATTCTCACCAAGGGCTATTTGTGTCCACCATTTATTTCCCAAGGACCTTTGTTGCATATTTTTCCAAAGAAAGACCACCCGGGGACCAATTCTGCCAAATTTGCAAAGTACAGGGACCAAACAGGCCAAATTGTGAAATTTCAAAGGTTTAACTTGAAATATTTTGAAAACATTTTACCCAAAGATCATTTGTGATTTATTTTGACTTTTAAAGAGTTTGGGTTGACTTTTCTTTAAAATGACTGACCAGGGACTAGTTTTGTAAAACTTTGAAAGTTGGGGGACTGAAACTGCTAATTATGCAAATTTTGTTCGTTTTTCGTTTGTTTTCACTCGTTTTGCATCAGAAACATATAAAATACGATCTTTGGGATTTCCTTCGTATTTTGGTGCGTTTTTTAGTGTTTTTGATCGTTTTGCAGCTCAAAATTGACTAAAAATGATGAGTATTTATGCACTCATCAATCGCTTTGACATCGCCCCTCGGGTTAGCGATCGTGTTGCTCGATAGTGTACCCGGGCCCGAGGGTCGATCATTTAAAGACTTCTGAAGCTCAGAGATCTTGCTGATCAATAACCGATTCGTTTCCTCTTGTGCTTTCATGAATTATTTTAGCACTTCATCGGAGGAAGACGAGGGTGGAACAACGTTTTGATTTTGATTAGGAAAATTTTGAACACGGTTGTTTTGAAAATTCCCTTGATTTTGATTGTTGTTTCCCTGAAAATTGTTTCTCTGATTGAAATTACCCTGATTGTAATTCCCTTGATTTTGGTTCGGGTTTTGGAAATTTGAGTTTTGACCTTGGTTAAAATCTCCTCGATTCTGATTCGAGTTACGATTTTGATTTTGGTTAAAACCGGGAGGTCCGACAAAATTGTTGGAACGATAGCTTAAGAGATTACGGTCCCCTTGTGGTTGGTAAGAATTACCCCCTATGTTGTAGGAACCTTGAGCAGCATAAACGTTCTCTTGAGGAAAACCAGCAGTAGTTGGACACTCGGAATAAAGATGTGGGCCTCCACAAGTTTCACAACTTCGGGCCACGGCTTTCACTTGTTGATTTTGAACCTGATTTTGCATAGTTTAGTTCATTCTCAACACAGCCGTAGAGATATCATCCATTTTTTTGGTGAGAGCAATTATTTCAGGAGATGATGATGAAGGAATAACTGATTTACATGACTCATCCCTCTCCGCAGAGGAGTCCCAAAAGTTATGGTGGGCAGTCATGTTCTCAATTAGATCATAGCATTCTTCGGAACGCCTTTTCATGAAGGTCCCACCAGCAGCAGTGATGAGGCGAAAAATGATCCGTTTTTAGGGGGTCATTTAAGCCCGAATCCGACTTTATTTGATCAAATATTGCCCTAAATCGTTCCTTTTGTGATTTTAGGTGTTTGGAGAGTGAATTCTGGAAAAAAAGCTATTTTGGACGTTTTTGGAGCATAAAAGTGAAGAAAACGGCTAAGTACCAAATTTGCATGCTGAAAATACAAGGTGACGGCGTCAAGACCAACATCTTGACGGCGTCAGACATGAAGAATTAAACTCCGAAGGTGGTGACGGCGTCAGAAGGACTCGTGACGGTGTCAAAGTGGCAAAATTAATATACCGTGGGTGGTGACGGCGTCACGTAGGCCGTCATAAGTGGATCAAGGTCGTCCGAGGAAGTATATGGCGGCGAGGGTGACGGCGTCAGAAGTTACTCTTGACGCCGTCAGACTGTTTTTCCTATATATAGTTTTCTAGTTTTTTCATAAAAAAAGGAGAAGTTTTGGTGAAACCCTAAAGACGATTTTGGTGCCTCTTTTACAGGTTTTTCAAGGGTTCCAAACCCTTGAGACCTTGCATTGTAATTGAGATAAGTGTACTTTCAATTCAATCAATATGTCTATGTGTTGGTTGTTTATCTCTTGTTCTTGTCTCAATTCTACTATGCTAGGCTAGATCTCTCTTGTGTTTGCTTAGATCTAATGAAACCTAGATGTTGATTATGTGTTGATTACTTGTCTATTCTTGTTTCGAATGAATGATTTATATGTTAGGCTTAAGAAAACTAGCAGATCTCCAAATGGTAACATGCTTGAACGTCTTAAGAAACATGAACCGAGGCGTACTAGGTCTTTATTGGTTGTATTTAATGCATGAGCCACTGTTTACAATCCCTATAGTTGTGCTGGGTCATGGTGTAGGAGGAGATAAGAGCTCATAGAGTTGGGGAGTTATGTATGCCACCCCACGAATGGTATTAAGGAATACAATCCGTCATTCATACAAGTGTAACAAGTAATTAACATGTAAAAGATATCTAGGGAGTAGTGAAGTCTAAGTAAACACAATTTCTTCAATTACTGCTCACAACTTTAGTATAATTTAGTTTAATTTTATTTTAATTATATAATAGCTTTGGGTTAGTTGAATATCAACTAATTCCGCCCACTCTTCCAAAACCCGAGATTTTACTTGCTTTCATAAAAATATAAAAATACAAAAATAATCATCTCTCACCTCTAGAACTATTAATTAGGTTTTCTAATCCTAGCGACACTATTCCTAAGCTGAACGATCAATCCCCCAGTACTTGTCACTATACTATGCTACAACGATCAGGTACACTGCCTGGTGGGGGTTGTAAGCTTCTCGAGATCCCTCGAGAGGTAAAGCAAGGTGCGATTCCCACGCATCAAGTTTTTGGCGCCGCAGCCCGGGGAATAGTTATTGTCTAGGTTAGGATTTCTTTTTATTAGGTCTACTTGCTAGATTCCTTTCTAGTAAGATTTTTATTTTTATTTTTAGGTCTTCTTTAGTCTATCTTACTTCTTTGTGTTCTTTGTTCGTAAACAATTTCGATGGATAACAATAACATTGATCGCTCGATTCCTGTTATTCGTGTTTTTCGTCGTAGGATTTTCCAAATGCCCGCCCCACTTCCTTTAGCAGAAAATGAGAACCCACCTAACCTGTCACCCAACCACCACTTTGACAATAATTCTGAGTTAGAAGAGTCTGATCATGATGATGACCATAGGGCTAGTCCTTTTTACTATTCAGACTCCGATGAGGATCTTGATGATGGTGATGTGATTAATGAGGATAGAATGGAAGAAGAAGTAAACCCTCTTAGGTATGTTGACCCTAGAACTAGGATTGAGTGTGATAGTTCATTTAACATGCAATTCCCTTGTAAGATTGGATTTAAGAGCTTTAACGCCTATCTCAACTCATCTCTTCCCATGAACATAATCTCACGTAATGAATACAATAAAATCATGGTAGATGAGTTAGAATACAAAGGAGAAAACATTGTGGCTAGGGCAATACCATTACATGTGTTTGTAGGAAGTTTGGTTTATCTTGTTGAGTTCATGGTTATGGAGAATCTAGGAGAATTTATTGATGATAAATTGACCCAAGTTGTGTTTGGAAGACCTTTCAAACGGTTGACCAACCTCGATGAAAAACTCATAGAAGGGTTAATTACATTCTCGGATGGGGATGAAGAATTTGTCTATCAAATGCCCCGCACACACCCTAGGTTCAAGGATTTCTCCATGGAAAAGTGTAGTAGGTATCCGCCTGTGGAAATGCTAAGTGAGAATGATAAGAGAAAAGGACTTAAGTACACGTATGAAAAGAATAAAAGATATTATCGCGGGTGCTTAGAGTTAGGAGACGAATACAAGAAAGATGAGGCGACTATTAGATGGCTCACACTTGGTTACGTGAGCATAAGCGATACACGTTAACCCATGACTTTGAGTCTAGCTACAAGACTCGTAAATAAAGAAAAGCGCTTCTTGGGAGGCAACCCATGTTTTGTGTGATTTTATTTGTTTGATTGTTATTTGCTTCCGTATGCATGCTTTGTTTTTATTGTTGGTTGATCATGTTTCTCTACTAAAATGTGGAAATACTTTATTATGTTGTTTAGCCTAGTCTTAACTTCAACCTAAAGGTATTTTTGCAAAAGATAAGTGTAAGGGGAAACCCCAAATATGTTTTTAAGAAACAAACCGATCATGATTCTCCACAATATTTAATGAACATGTATATTCGTATTTGTTAGAGTCAAATGCTTGTATTGAGTCATAATGAAGTTTTGCAGGATTTTCCAGGAAGTAGGACAAAGTTTTTCCAGAAATTTTCCGGAAACTTAACTTAAGAATTTCTGCAGGTCTTCTGACGGCGTCAGGGTATTGCTCTTGACGGCGTCAGGAGTTAAAATCTGGAAATTTTACCGGTTTTGTTTTTCTAACGGAGTCTTATGGTTTTTGTGAATTATTAAGTTTTATAATCTCCAGGAAATCTGCAAACTTCATTCCACAAGCATTATATCTTACTTTGTTTTCTAGGATTTAGTAACTTATATAGGATGCCGCCGATTTTACGCGAGGTTGCCTTGTCTACTTTTGTCAGGATTTACAGGTTATTTATGACAAGAAGATGATTTATATTCTGGAAGGGAAGCTTTGATTGTTCGTTTTCTTGGAGGAAGATTTAACCTGGCCCACCTATAATCCATACCGAGCGAATCAGGGGAGTATTTGATTTCATTCTCTTTACTTTTTTAACTTTTACATTCTTTACTTGAACATTGGGGACAATGTTCATCTTAAGTGTAAGGGGAGGGTAAAAAGATGATACCTTACATATGCACTTTTGCTTGAGTTTGTTTTGTTTGATAGTAGATGAGTAATAAAACTACGAGAAATACTTGTTAGTGTAATTTTAGCGCCAAATTTAAAATTTTTTACAACATTTAGGAGTGAAACTTTAGCCATAGCAAGCGTCTCATGGATAGGAGATTGTATGACTAGCACATAACCGTATATTCAGAAAAATTTTTCACCCAAAAATGTGAGGTTCGCCTTTAGATTTGATAGGAAAAGCATTCATTATTGGTGCTTATGAGTGTACCGGTAGCATTTAGATTCTAGAACTTGCGTTAGTGATGCATCCCGAGACCGCTAGTGAGACTACATTCGTGTAGTAGGATTTACTACATGATAAGAGGCGTTAGGATCACCCTTGTGTTAAACCCGTATTATAATTACTTGACCATTTAAGTCATATTACTTGGCTAGTTAAGTCAACTAATTTTTCCCACACCCTTAGCGTTGTACTCATTTTTAGTACACGAAACCCCTAGTACACCCTTCCGAGCCTATCTTTTCGTTTCTAACTTAAGCATTTTACTTAAAGGAAGAATTTGTTACACCCCACTTAAATGTACACCCAAATCGCCTTAGCCTTCCGTGTATGCGCTCATTTTTAGTGCATTATTGTTATTTGTTAAACCCTAAGTTAACTTTCTAATTGATTACATGGTTGCTAAGTCGAGTCATATCCTTGTACATATTGTTTTGGGACGATTGGGACTCATGGGTAAGTACTTATTTTATGGAGTAATGGGGAAGAACATCATTTATTACCCCCATATGTACGTTAATCTTAAAAGTGCTCCAAGTGTTTTGATTTTCTTAATTCGAGTCATTAGATTAGTTAATTGTAAAGTATGTAAAGATTCAAGTGTAAGGGGAATGCTCAAACCCCTATGATGTATTATTTTGGATGGTAGGGTAAGAGTGTATGCAAAAAAAAAAAAAAAAAAAAAAAAAAAAAAAAAAAAAAAATCGAAAAATTAAGAAAAAAGAAAAAAAAAATAGAAAAAGAAAAAGAAAAAAAAAAAAAACATACGGACTACCATCCCGTTTTCATTCTATGTTTATTTTATGTTTTTGTTATTTTTCATTTATTAGCTTAAGTCGAGTCTAGTCTTGGCTTAGCAACGCCATCTTGTACATGTAATTAACCGAGATTGTTAACTCGCCACCAGTAAAACTTCCTTTATCCAACAAAACCGTGTAATTCATATCCCTACACCTAACGTTCTAACCCTTTAAAAGACCTCTTTGATAGTTTATCCTAGGTGCTTACGCCATGTGGTGGAGGTTTGATCCTTTCCCAAGCCTATGGTAATCTATTTTGCTATGACAGGTAGTGAGAGATATCTTCCATTTCCATAATGTTATATTACTTTATTACACCCGAGAGATGTGAGTATCTAAACACTATTTATGAGGTGCTTGTGTATGACCTCCGTGCTTGTCTATTGGTCTTTAGTGGAACGATTATTTGTTGTAATTACTTTTATATTAGTGTTAAATGACACCTAACTTGTCTTTTGAGTAGAATAAAAGCTCATTTGCTTGAGGACAAGCAAATCTCAAGTGTAAGGGTATATGATGAGGCGAAAAATAATCCGTTTTTAGGTGGTCATTTAAGCCCAAATCCGACTTTATTTGATCAAATATTGCCCTAAATCGTTCCTTTTGTGATTTTAGGTGTTTGGAGAGTGAATTCTGGAAAAGAAGCTATTTTGGACGTTTTTGGAGCATAAAAGTGAAGAAAACGGCTAAGTACCAAATTTGCATGCTGAAAATACAAGGTGACGGCGTCAAGACCAACATCTTGACGGCGTCAGACATGAAGAATTAAACTCCGAAGGTGGTGACGGCGTCAGAAGGACTCGTGACGGCGTCAAAGTGGCAAAATTAATATACCGTGGGTGGTGACGGCGTCACGTAGGCCGTCATAAGTGGATCAAGGCCGTCCTAGGAAGTATATGGCGGCGAGGTGACGGCGTCAGAAGTTACTCTTGACGCCGTCAGACTATTTTTCCTATATATAGTTTTCTAGTTTTTTCATAAAAAATGAGAAGTTTTGGTGAAACCCTAAAGACGATTTTGGTGCCTCTTTTACAGGTTTTTCAAGGGTTCCAAACCCTTGAGACCTTGCATTGTAATTGAGATAAGTGTACTTTCAATTCAATCAATATGTCTATGTGTTGGTTGTTTATCTCTTGTTCTTGTCTCAATTCTACTATGCTAGGCTAGATCTCTCTTGTGTTTGCTTAGATCTAATGAAACCTAGATGTTGATTATGTGTTGATTACTTGTTTATTCTTATCTTGGATGAATGATTTTATATGTTAGGCTTAAGAAAACTGGCAGATCTCCAAATGGTAACATGCTTGAACGTCTTAAGAAACATGAACCGAGGCGTACTAGGTCTTTATTGGTTGTATTTAATGCATGAGCCACTGTTTACAATCCCTATAGTTGTGCTGGGTCATGGTGTAGGAGGAGATAAGAGCTCATAGAGTTGGGGAGTTATGTATGCCACCCCACGAATGGTATTAAGGAATACAATTCGTCATTCATACAAGTGTAACAAGTAATTAACATGTAAAAGATATCTAGGGAGTAGTGAAGTCTAAGTAAACACAATTTCTCCAATTACTGCTCACAACTTTAGTATAATTTAGTTTAATTTTATTTTAATTATATAATAGCTTTGGGTTAGTTGAATAGCAACTAATTCCGCCCACTCTTCCAAAACCCGAGATTTTACTTGCTTTCATAAAAATATAAAAATACAAAAATAATCATCTCTCACCTCTAGAACTATTAATTAGGTTTTCTAATCCTAGCGACACTATTCCTAAGCTGAACGATCAATCCCCCGGTACTTGTCACTATACTATACTACAACGATCAGGTACACTGCCTGGTGGGGGTTGTAAGCTTCTCGAGATCCCTCGAGAGGTAAAGCAAGGTGCGATTCCCACGCATCAAGCAGCATTGAGAATATCACGGTGCCTCAATGTTAGACCATTATAGAAGGTATCTATGATGGTAACTTGTAACATATTGTGGTTGGGGCACCGATCAATAGCTAGCTTATAACGTTCCCAAGCCTCAAAAAGAGACTCATCGGGACGCTGCCGAAAGTTGCTGATATCATTACGTAACTTGGTAACCATGGAAGGTGGAAAATATTTTGCTAGAAACTTGGTTACCATTTCATCAAAAGTACGAATAGAATTCTTTGGGAGTCGGTCAAACCATGTAGTGGTATAATGGGTGAGAGAATAGGGGAAGAGATACAGCCGGAGGGCATCATCGGTGACACCATGCTGTTTCATGCTTTGGGTGACGGTAAGGTATTTATCAAGATGCTTGTTAGCATCGTCACCCGGTAATCCGTGAAATTGACACGAATTTTGGACTTGTTGGATCATGTGGTGCTTGAGGCCAAAGTCCGTAGCCTCAATAATGAGTGGTGCAATAGGTCCGCCCCTCCCTTGCATGGTAGGCTGGCACAGCTCCTCCATCGTTCGGAGATCGGGAGCTGGCTCATCTCTGGGAAGGTCAGGGGTGGTGGTGGTGGCCCATCGGCCATTTCTGTTTTAGGTTCTTCAATAACAATACGTAGCCCGGTTACGTTTTTCTGATTTTTACGCTTTGTTTGTGAACGAGTGCGTATGCACTAAAAACAATTTTTCAAAACAAGATCGAGGCAAAACCACAGTGAACTTAAATCCAATAATCACAAGTGAATGGCTTCTTTGAAAAAGGTACACCACTCACAAGGATATAAAGACAAGTTTTAATCTTTAGTTTGGGAACTTATTATGTCCACACCCCCAGTTGGTAGGTATTCTGCCTTGGTTTGCGGTGGTAAGATTTTATGTATTTATTAACAGAAAAATTGTTTTTGGGCTTTTAGGTGTGTATGCAAAAAACTTTGGGAAATATTTTTGGAACTGATTCGTTAACCGAAACCGTTCCTTTAAGATTACTCACAGGCTGGCGGGAGGAAAGAATGGAATCCTCTTCAGTTCGCAATTTAATGTCAGAACTTACCTTATACCAACTGTGGTGAAATTTGTACAGGAGGGTTTTGAAAACCACTAAACTTAAAACGATTTTAAAAAACACGCAATAACCTCCCTGGCAGCGGCGCCAAATTTTGATTGGTTCCAAACGGTCAGATATTATTGACCAAGGTCAACAATGTCAAAGACAGCTCAGTTCCAATTCTCCGTGGATAGTATAGTGTGTCCTCGGGTCATTATGTCCCAGCGAGATTGCAATGGTGCTTTGGAAAACGTTATTGAAAATGAGTCGCACTGAGGACAGTAGCCAAGATGTTTGGGAAATGGTTATGCTACTAATATTTGGTATTTGCATAATTTGGAATAATATTCACAATAACAGATATACAGATATAATTACAAATTCACAACTTGGGATATCAGATTACAGATTGGGAAAGTGGGATTTAACAAATTACAAACTACATGGTGTGCAAAATGAAACTTTTTCAAACTTAAAATAAAAAGAAAATTTAAAATGAAAATGAAATTATTTAATTGATTATTTTAATATTTAAATATTACTTAATTAATTAAAACTATTTAAAAAGTAATTAAAATCTAGTTTAAATTAAACTAAAAATGATAAAAACTACAAATTTAACTAAAAACTTGTAAAACTATTTTCTAAACCTCTAATTGAACTTGAAGAAAGTATAAAAATTAAAAAGAAATATTTTTGTCTTTTTATGGATTTTCTATTAATTAAAAACTAATTATAATAATTAAACTATTTTAAATTACTAATAGTACCTAAATGACTTAGAAAATTATAGAAAAATTTATAAAACTAATTAACCATCACAGAAATCCTAAAAAATTATAAAAAGTTTCTAAAAATTATATTTAGACTATTTTACTAATTATTTACTTATTAATTAATTTAAATCTACTTTAACTAATTTAATTAAGAAAACTAGAAAATGAACAGTGGAATTTAAAAATCTATTTTCTAGAAGTCTTAAATGATTTATAAAACCTAGGAAAAATATAAAAAGCTACTGTTGTTAAATAAAATTTAAGAAAACTATTTAATTACTAATATTACCTAAATGATTAATTAAACTATTTTTAATTCTAATAATTATTAAACTAAAAGTGAAAAATCTAAGAAAATTATTAGAAATACTTAAAGGTGATAGGAAATTAATAAAATTATGGAAATGATAAATTGCTTATTAATAAGCTAAAAAAATGAAAAAGATATAATCTATTAAATAGAAGCTATCACTAATTTTAAGTTTGGCTTTTTTGTGGTTTTTCTTTTTTACAGATAAAAATAAGTTGAAAATAAGAAACTTTTACAAAACAACTTTTGTTATAGCTTAAAAATAAGTTGTGTGCACCCTCTTTTCTTTAATAGTTGGTATTTTGGATTTTTAATGATGCAAAAGCTATTAAATAAGCTACACAGAGCATACAAACTATAAATTATGATACAAACAACTAAATAAAACTGGAATAAGCAAAGAAAGATGGAAAAGCACACTGGCTAAGCTAAAAACCTCAAATAAGCACTTATGCCTAATCACAAACCAAATAGTCAAAATGGTCAAACTGCAGCCTTGTGTGGGGCCCACAGGAGTGATCTAGGGTCTAAAACTAAAGTGGATATGAAAATTAGGCCAGGTTAGCTTTACAATGATCCAAGAATCAGAGCTTATGGCTTGGGAATAAGCTAATGGTGGGCTTATGAACTTGTGGTCATACATTGAATTACTCAGTGTAGGGTTCTGAGAACTAGTCACAAAGGAGGTTAAATAAGCTAACCTCCAATAAGCTAAAGCCAAAACTAAACCTAGGTCTGAGAATAAGGTCAATTAAGCTACAAAATAAGCAAAGGGCAAGGTGTGGGGTCCACTGGTTAAGTCACAGAGGGCCAAAGAAGTTGGGTCAATTACGCTGGTGCAGGGCATATGCTTGCCCTGCAGGTGTGTTTAGGAGTTTGTGGGGCCCAGAGAAAAAATTACAAAAATATAGCAACTATGGGATTCAAAAGTTGAGGTGAGGGACTATAAATCCTGAAAAGCACAAGGCTTAGTTCTAACCACAAAATTCTAAACAAATCTTGCCATTTTGGGAAAATCTGAAAGGATGCACTTTTGACTTTTTTCTATTTCTTGCTCAATTGACTTAAATGAACTTGGAACTTGATTTACTGGATGAATATGTTATTATGATCCACAATGAAACTGAAACAAGCTATCTTGAACACTTTTACAATGATTTTAAAGGTTATGGATCTCAAAAACTTACACAGTTAACTGTGTGGAAGCATCAACCAAGATTTTGACTTTTTCTCAAAATGGGACTTATTTTTATGGTTTCACTATCCTACTTTGACCTAATACAGCATGTATAACCCAAGAATGACAACAAAATCTCCACAAAACATAGTAGATACCACTGATCCAAACACTCCCTTACACAGATTTAACACTTGATTTCCAAGAGAATTTGAGATTTAGACCACTAACCTTACTTATAAGCACTTGTTTTGATTAATTAAACTGTAATGAACTAATAGAAACAATAATTAACAAGTAATAATACAAATGACCAATTTTACTAAATTAACTGTGTGACTAGGATTTTTAGTAACTACAAATTTTAATGAACAAGTTCTCTATATTAAGCTATAATATGCCTAAATAACACTAATAAGCACAAACAAACCAAATAAGCAGTGATATAAGTTAAGCTACACTAGAAAGATAGAAATGAGATTATGAGCTTAAAATGTGCAATCCTGTCAAACCATGAACCAAGAACCATAGACCAAACCTAAAGGCTTCCACAAGCCACTAAACCCATGGCCATCCAAAATACACCATGCTCCAGCAATCTACAACCTTCAACCTGTAATTTTTTTTTTCTTTATTTTTCTGATTTTTTTTTTTTTTTTTTTTTTTTTTGTATTTTCTTGTTTTTGGATTCTATTGCCTTTTAAGAGTTTCTAAAGGCTTCAGTGAGCTTATGGTAGCTTAAGTGTTCCTAAAAGTCCATAACATAAATATAAATAACAACAGAGCTTAATTCAAAATTTTGAAATAAAAATGAAAATTACATACACTAAAAGAGATACTGAAACTTGATTCTATTACTTGAAATAGTTTAAAGTACAACTGAATTGACTAACAAAAGGCTTAAAAGCTTTTAATTTAACTAAAATAACATACTACACTTTCTACGATTACGATTATACTAAAAACATGAACTCAACTTTTCTTCTTGCTTCTCCTCAATTTATAGCTGTGGATTAGGGTTCAGTGGGACCCTCTGAGTCTTTCCCACTTCTTTCTATACCATTGGATGGGTTTTAGATGATCTCGAACCTTTAAACCTTTTTCGCGCCAAAAAGATATCACTGCAAATGGGACTGTGGATAGGCAGGGGGTGGTGGCATTAAATGTGTTTGTTTTGTGAGGTGAGAGTGGTGATGTGAGTGGTTTGGGCGGTGGAGATGGTGGGAGAGGTGAGGTGATGGCTTGCAGGGTCAAGTGGGAGGGAAGGGGTGAAAGAGGTGGTTGTTTAACCGGTTTGACCTCAGGGTCAAAGTTGACCCTGATTATATATTAAACGGGGTGTGGGCTGCTGTGCAGTTGGGCCATAAATAGGGAGTAGGCTTTGGTTGTTTTGTTATTGGATTGGATTTGGAATTGGTGTGTTTGGGTAACAATATTAAGGGTCTGGTTTGGTTTTATATGGGAATAACACAAGGACCAATTTTGTAATTCTGAATTTTTGAGGGGTGTGATTTGTTATTTTTCCAAACTTAGTCCAATGGTAAAATATGCCAAGTATGAATAGTGTAAGGACCATAAATGAGCTTTTCCAAAATTTCACACCCAGGGACTGAATCTGCCAGTCCTTCAAACTTCAGGGACTAATTATGTAATTTCACCAATCTTTGCATCCAAGGACCATTCCTGCCATATTTGAGAAGTGCAAGGGCAAAATTTGTTTTTCTCAAAGTTTTAATATCCCAGGGACCATTTTTGTCATTTTTTTAAAGTTCAGGGACTAAACTTGCAATTTTGTGAAACTTTGTACCAAAGGACTAATTTTGTAACTTTGTGGTTTTAAAAGGACCTTTGGTGACATTTTCAAGTTTTTAAAATAACCAGGGACTAGATTTGACAATTTTTGAAAGATGAGGGACTGAAACTGCAAATTATGCAAACTTTGATCATTTTTCATCTTTTTTTGATTATTTTGCATCTGAAACATATAAAACACATTCCTGGGATATTTTCACTATTTTGATGCAATATTGAGTGTTTTTAGATGTTTTGGCAGCTCAGAATAGGTAAAAATGATGAGTGTTTGAGCACTCATCAATGGTGTAGGAGTGTCGAGAAGTGAAGTTGAAGATATGGCGAGATGTATGGGATGTAGTGTGGGTGATCTCCCATTAACATATCTGGGATTACTGATTGGGGTCTGTATGAGAAGGGAAGTACATGGAGACTAGTTGTTGAAAAATTCAAAAAACATTTAACGAATTGGAAAGCTAAAGCAATGTCATTCGGTGGGCGATTGACTTTGGTCAAATTGGTTTTGGGTAGTTTGCCACTATATTACTTTTCCTTGTTCCGTGTTCCATCATGTGTGATTCATACTCTTGAGAGAATTAGACATGATTTTTTTTGGGGTAGGGTGGGTGAAACAAAAAAATGGGGTGGGTTAAATGGGATTCTGTTATTGCACCATTCGGGTCGGGAGGGGTTAAATATTGGGTCTCTTAAAGCAAAAAATTTGGGTTTAATAGGGAAATAGTGGTGGCGGGCTAGGATCGAACATGAGGCTATGTGGGTCAAGGTGATCAAAAGTATCTATAGGGCGGACGGGGTTATGAATGACCTTGTAGGGATGGTCGGTGGTAGAAGTGGGGTGGGGTAGGTTGGGATATTGATAGGTTGGGTGTGTGCTTCTCATCTTCCTTTACTAGAATAGTGGGGGATGGGTCATGTGTGTCTTTTTGGGATGATAGATGGGTTGGTGGGGTAAGACTGCAAGATCGGTTTCCTAGATTATACCATTTGGATAGATGTAAGGTGGTTAAGGTGGCAGGTCGGGGGTGATGAGGAAAAATTTGTTACGCTTTTAAGGGGTCATTTAAGCCTTAAGTCATGATAATATGATTAATTATTACTCTAAATCGTCCCTTCTGTCATTTTAGGTACTTTGGAAAGAATTCTGGAAAACATAGCATTTTGGACGTTTTTGGAGCATAAAGTGAAGAAAACGACAAAGTCAAGAATTGAAGCTGGAAATTACACCTGACGGCGCCACCTATTTGTAACACCCCCAAAATACCGCAGCGGAAGACTGTGTCATAGGGGTGCTACTTCATAATACAAAGTACAAGTTATAGAAAACGAACTCTAAATGAGACGTTTTGAAAAGTTACCATTCGATTAAAGATTCCAAAGTATGATACATAAATGTATACAAATGTTTTGAATGGTAAATGATAAAAGCGTAAGTCTTCAGAATATACAGCTTGACTCTAAGTTCCACGCACTAGCTATCGCCTTACTAACCTGAGATAAACATGCTAAAGTGTCAACACAATGGTTGGTGAGTTCATAGAGTTTGTCTTAAAACAGTTGAAAAGCCTTAAAAGAATATTCACACAGCAAAGGCATTGAGAATCCACTCAGTTACAAGTCCCGCCATAAGAGACTTGTAACCTGTGTGTTCACAACCCACTGCTAACATATAGTATAATAAAGACATGTATTAGTTCATCAAGACAATTAAGCAATTAGTAGTGAGTCTCTACTTCATCTTCGAAGACCTCACTTTTATGATGTATCCAACATTCGCAAATGTTAGGATGTATCAAAGACAACTGGGAGTCAATTCCCAAAGACAACTGGGAGCCACTTCCCAAAGATAAAAGACAGTCATGTATGTATTAAATCAAGTATAATGCCATCAAGTATAAGACAATCAAGTATAACACAGTCACGTATAAACGTTTTGAGTATTTGTACAAGTAAGCAAGTAGTTGAGCATGTATCCCCCCCAAGAGTTAAAACAAGTACGAAAAGAGTAGGGGCTATGACTCACCTTAAGCTTATGTAATGAGAAATGAAAGTGGTAGTCGAATCGCGAAAGTCTCTAAGAGCAGCCTATAATAGAACGTTGCGACTTAGGTTTGGAGTAACGTCTAAGAATACGAAGAATTGCCCATATATGTCTTGCATAATGTTCATGATGTAGTACTTAGTATATAGTGTAAGTCGTTGAATATAAATGGTCTATGAAACATGTATAAGTTGTATATCTCTTACTACCGTTCGGGCCGACATAATTCAGAAGTCATGGAGTAAACGTTCGAGGAGCCAGGACACTTTAACTCGTAAATCCACAACTCGTCTCGACGGCTTACTCAATGAACTCCTCACATGAGGCTCCCTACTATTGTAGTATTTGATAACATATATATATATATATATATATATATATATATATATATATATATATATATATATATATATATATATATATATATATATATATATATATATATATATATAAGTTTTGATCTTTAAAGTTATATGGTCTTTAGCCGTGGCTTTGCCGTGACCTTGGTCATTGTTACCATGGTCTTGAGACTCAACCTTGGCTTTAGCCATGGTTGTGGACTTGGCTTTAGGTCATTAGACCTCTTGGTCTCATCTAATTATAATGATTATATAGTAACTTTGGTCTAAAATGGGCTATTAAGAATTTGAAGAAAATTATCACTCAGAAAGCAATTTCAGGGCTCGAGCTTCTTTGTTCCTGAACGAAAACGTCGTTCCGGACAACTTTCGTGTTTTAACTTTTTGATGAATCGGACCAGAAGTGGGACTTTCAAAATCATAATTTGATCAGAATGCTATTTAGGCAGTTTTGCCGTTTTGGTTTCGCTAACTTCAAATGGTCATAACTTTTGACTCGTGTACTCGTTTTGGGTGATTCAAATTGCTATGTTTTCCTTGTTAAGTCCTCTTTAACAGTAAGTAAGTGTCAAATATCAAATTTATACTATTGTGGTCGTGGTTTTCCATAAAAATCACTAGTTTGCTTGTTTGCTTGTCATAAGTTAACATATGTATACCAATACTCGTTTTATCCATTTTTAAACATCATGAACACAATAACAAGAACATATATAGCATGAAAAGAACACAAAGAGCATGAAAATGATATTGAGCAAGAAAGTGTATAAGGGTTTCTTACAACTTTTGGCTTTCACTTAAGAAAGGAAGTCAAGTATAGAACTAGGACACTAAACCTAATCTTGTAAACCCTTCACCATAACTCTTGTAACCCTTGCTAGCCTTGATCTAACCCTTGTCAAAACCATTTAACTTCAGCCCTAGTACCCTTATGTAGCTCTTAATTTAACCATGGAATCACCAAACGAACTCTTGATTCATGTAGAGACTAACTAGGCCTTCAACTTTGGTGTGTAACTTGAAGATTGAATCAAAATAAGAGTGTTTGTGTTTGTTTTGTGTTGTGAACGACTTCAAGAGGGGTAGGAGGGTTATATAGGGCCTTGAGGAGGTGCTAGGAAGGTGTTAGGAAGTTGCCTAAACTTGGAGGCCAAGATGTACACTTGTAATGATCTAATGAACCCTTGGTGACCAAGTTTGCTTAATATATAAGTATCCTAAAGTCCAAGGCTTATCACCAAGCCACCAAGGCTTGGTGAATCATCATATACACGTTCATATGATGGGAGGAGTGACTAGGTACTTAAACTTGGTATTATCTAGCTTACGTAGTGAGTTTTGGTCCCGGTAATCGCTAACGGTAAGTTATTAAGTCATGAAACTTAAAATCGGGTATCCTAAAAATATGAAACTTATAAATATGCTAGAACTTATCAATATAATCCATAATAAAATATAAAATGAGTGGTAGGTTCTATCGGGTGCTAAAACCCTGCTAAAAACTGGAAACACGAGTCTAAAACGCGTAATTCGCGTAAAACGCTGAACTGAAAAACGTAAAATTCCAAAACTTTTGAAATTGTCCTAAAATGAGAGAAAATCATATTTCTATTGTTTATAATGTTTTATGGACATATCGGGATGCTGGAATGACGTTTAAACCTAAAAGTAAATCTCGGACACGGCTTCGTGATTTTTGCAGAAATGATCCGACGAGTGTGAAATTCTCGGATTATCATTAAAATAGTTTAACTTAGGAGAATATGAAATAAAAATTTTGGATGTGAATAGTAAAAGTGAATAGTAAAAAGTGAATAGTAAAGTGAGTAGTAAAATTTTCGGGAATAAAAGTTAACCTGAAATTGCGAATTGTTACACTATTCCTATGTGACAAGAGGTGGAAATTACTTTTACACTTGACGCGCCAGAAGACTTTTTGGGCATTAACACGTGACGGCGTCACCCTTTACCAAAAGAAGACAGTCACGTGTAACTCTAAAGCGTGATGGCCCAGAACCCGTATAACGTGACGGCGTCAAGAAGTTGGATTGGGCGACAAGAGACCCTAGCCGTGGCGAGATGACGGCGTCAACCATCAAAAGGTGACGTCGTCACCCTTGTAAATCTATATATAGTTTTTGATTTTTCATTCATTAGTATGCAACTTTGGAGAGGAACTTTGTCAGACAAACCCTAGGTCGAATTTCAAAAGTTTTTAAGGGTGTCATACCCTTGTCTCTTCCATGTTAAATTGAAGATAAGTAATCTATCAATCATTCAATATATCTATGTGTTGTTTGATTCTATCTTACGCTTGTCTTTCTTTTAACATGCTAGGCTAGGTTTATTTGTGTTTGCTTAGATGTAGTGAAACCTAGTTATTGATTATTGATTGATGGTTGGTTATTAATTGTTGTTGGGTGATTGTTAATCGATGTTAGGCTTAAGAAAACTGGCTAATCTCCTATTCGGTAACTTGCTTGAACGTCTTAAGAAACATGAATCGGATATGGTTGTATTTAATGCATAAGTGACTATTAAGGAGGCCATGGTAAGGATACTTAACGTGCCGCCATAGGAAGAGATAGAAGCTTGTAGAGTTGGGGAAGATCGTACATGGCCCCACAATTGGTATTAAGGAATGCAACCCATCACCCACGTAATTGTAACAAGCTTATCAATCAATAAAAGATAACTAGATAGTAATGAAATCTAAGTAAACACGGTTTCTCCATTTATAGTTTCACAATTTATTTTATTGTCATTTTATTTTTATTGCATTAGTAGTTATTTGGGTTAGTTGACTAGCAACTAATTCCGCCGACTCTTCAAAAACCTGAGATTTTTACTTGCTTTCTATAAAATATAAAAATACAAAAAGAATCATCCCTCACCTCTAGATCTAGTTAGATTAATTTCAACCCTAACGAACACTATTCACTGTGGAGAACGATCAATCCCCCGGTACTTGCCACTTTACTATACTACATCAGTCAGGTACACTGCCTGGTGGGGATTGTAAGTTTCTCAATGTAGACCATAATCCGCACATCAAAGTTTTTGGCGCCGCTACTGAGGAATAGTTATTCTTTAGGTTGAATTTTATCTTTATTAGGTCTACTCACTAGATTCTTTTCTAGTGAGATTTTTATTTATATTTTTATAGGTTTTCTTTAGTCTATCTTTCTTCTTTGTTTCCTTTGTTTGTAAACCTTCTCGATCGATAACAATAGCATTGATCGTTTGATTCCTGTTATTCGTATTTTTCGTCGAAGAATTTTCCAACAACCCATCCCAATCCATGTAGTGGTTAATGAGAACCCACCTAACCTCTCACCTGACCATCACTTTGGCAATAATTCTGATATTGATGAATCTGACCACCGTACTGCCCATGAAAATGGACCTTTTTATTATTCAGATTCCGATGAGGATTTAGGTGATGGTGAAGTTGTTGATGATATTAGGAGGGAAGAGGAAGAGGATCCTCTAATGTATGTCGTCCCTAGGACAAGGATTGAGAAAGATAGTTTATTTAATATGCAATTTCCTTGTAAAATCGGATTTAGGAGCTTTGATGCTTACCTTAACTCATCATTACCAATGAACATAATTTCGTGTACTGAATATAACAAAATTAAGGTAAATGAGTTAGAGTACCAAGGAGATAATATTGTTGCTAGGGCAAAGACATTGCATGTGTTTGTAGGAAGCTTTGTCTATTTAGTTGATTTTATGATTATGGAGAATCTAGGAGAGTTTGTTGATAGTAATTTAACCCAAGTCGTGTTTGGGAAGCCCTTCAAAAGGTTAACCAAATTAAATGAAAAACTTATGGAAGGGTTGATTATGTTCTCTGACGGAGATGAGGATTTTGTCTATCAAATGCCCCGTGCACACCCTAGATTTGAGGATTTTTCTATTGAGAGATGTAATAGGGTTCCCCCTTATGATATGTTAAGTGAGAACGACATAAGAAAAGGGCTTGAATATCCACATGAAAAGAATAAGAGGTATTATCGCGGATGTTTAGAGCTAAGGGATGACTATAAGAAAGATGAAGCAACAATTAGATGGCTCACACTCGGATACGTGAGCATTAGTGACACTAGGTAAGGGCATGACTTTGAGTCTAGCTACAAGACTCGTTAATAAAGAAAAGCGCTTCTTGGGAGGCAACCCAAGCTTTATTTGTTTGTTTGTTTATTTATTTGATTTTATTTGCTTCTGTATGTTTGTTTTATTTTCATTGCTCATTGTTCATGTATCAAACATTTTGTGAAAATGCTTTATCTTGTTTTTAACTTCGACTTGATTACATATAAAGGTATTTTACAAAAGATAAGTGTAAGGGATATCTAAATTTGTTTTTAAGAACGTGTGGAAAACTAGAAGGGGGGTTGAATAGTTTACCGATTAAAATCTTTTTATACTTGTTAAGTTAGCTTTGAAAGTTTCCGTTTGATCAAAGATATATGCACAAACACAATATATAACAAGTAAGTAAATGAAATAAACGATCAAACCACAACACGAGTATTTATCATGGTTCGGCTACAAGGACTCTTTTTCATTGCCCTACGTCCACGCCCCGAGTATCCAACTCGAGAGTTTCTTTCACTAGTCAACAAGCTCCTTTCACCGGCGGAGAAAACCTTACACGTCGCTTATACTTTTACCGACACAAAGCTAAATGTCGAGTTCTTTTACAAGGGCACAACCACTCCCGTTAGTTCTTTTACTAGGGTACAACAACTCCCAACACTCTTTGTATTTTGAGGACTAAAATACTAACCACTCACTTCAGAATACACACAAACAAAAGACGTGTAAACAATAAGAGTTTACACAATACTAAGCTAACAAGTCATGCAACGTTGTGTTGGAAACTTGTAACTTTTGATGACCTTGTGAGCTTCTTTGCTACAAAGAGAAACTTCACATTAACAATGTTAAGAGGTTAGAAGAAAAGATGAGTGTGTGTGTAAAATATGATCTCAAGAGGTTAGCCAAAAATCAAGTTATGGCTTGGTATTTATAGCACATCAAACTGCATGCTTGGCGGATCAGGCGGAACCCTCAAATGGGTTCTGCCCGTGTACCCCCAGGGTACCGCCGGGTCTGCAGTAGGTTTTTGCAATAACTCTTCAAACCAAACAAGGTCTTGTCTCATAACTCCTAGCAACCAAACAATGTCACATCACTTAAATCAAGTCAAACATGAAACTTGTAAGCAACATCAAAGCAAGTCAAACACATTACTTTCCATAAATACATGATGACAAAACTTGCCATAAATGTGATGTGACTATTTCTAATTTAAGAAATAAACTTGTGTTGTGTTTTATAAAATGTAAAATGTAGCAAAAGTCTAGTTTATGCAAGTCTTAAAAACTAAGATTATGTTTTGCTTAGAAACTAAAGTTTACATTTTGTCGTTAACAAAACTTAGCGAAGATCGTAAAATATAAATAACGTTTTTAGGCGATATTTGTATTAACAATCTCCCCCTTTTTGTTGATGACAAAACATAAACTTTGTTTTTAAGTAACACGCAAAATCTTGGTTTTCAAGACTTAAAAAAAATTATATTAACCTTGTTTTACTTAAGAGACGAAAAAGCATATCAAGTATTTGAAGGTTTAATATGTTTCTCCCCCTTTTTTTCGAAACAAAAAGTAGAGTAGCGAAGCGGAATAATGGCCATACTCCCCCTTGATCGATACTCCCCCTAAATGGAGTACCAATATGGGAAACATGGATTTTGAGACCTACAAAAAAAAAATGGTTAGTTGGTGATATATATAGTCAAGCTTGTAGTTACCACACACATTGCAACCACAATGACAACACAACATTGATCAAGCAACAATGCACAAAAGTAAGTAGAAAGAAATTTCATTCCAAGTAAAATTTTGACTTATAAAAGTCAAAAGACAAGAAATGTTAACTATTCTACTACTTAGTAACCAAAAACTAAGAAAATAACCAAGAAAATAAAATAAAATCCTACATTCCTAAATTGGGGCAAACGGCCTCCAATGGTTGTCTAGGATTTGTTGGGGTGGGAAAGTGCATCCAAACGTTCAATGACATGTTGGAATGCAAACCGGGTTTCATTTTGGAATTGGTGAATCAAGGTTTTGATGCTTTCACCCATTTGCTCACAATTTGAGCAAACATGTGGATGAGTGGGTGAAAATGGGTTGGTTTTGGTTTCTTGGCTTAGGGGTTGGTTTGGTTTTGGTTCTTGGTGGAGGATGGATTTGGGATTGAATCAAGCAAGGTGGTTTGAAATTCCATTGCTTGATGAAGGTGGTTGTCAACCATGCTTTGTATTTCCTCATAAGAGGGAAAGAAAGACTCATAGGTTTGGGCTTGAATGGTCAACCGTAAAAGTCAAACTAATCAAGCCAATTCTCCGTGGATAGTATAATGTTTTCCCGGGTCGTTAAAGTCCCAGCGAGATTGAAATGGTGTCGTTTGAAATCGTTTATGAGAAAGTGGCACTGAGGACAGTAGCCAGATGATGTGAGATTGATATTGCTACTATTATTTTTGTATTTGTACACAGATATAATATTCACAAAAATCAGATAACAGATATATGCAAGTATTCACAATTCAGATTTACGCAATCGGACTGAAAAAGTGGGATTTTGATATTTATCAAACTACAGGGGGTGCTTTTGACACTTTTTTGAAACTTAAAATTAAAAATGAAAATGAAATTATAAAAGTGATTAAAATACTATTTAAATATTATTTAATTAATAAAACTATTTAAAAACTAAATTAAAATCTAATTTAAATTAACTATTAATTATAACTATTAAAAATTAAACTAAAAAGTTGCAAAAACAATTTCTAAACTTAAATTAGAACTTGAAGAAAGTATAAAAAAATAAAAATAAATATTTTTGTCTTTTTATGGGTTTTTTATAAATTGAAAACTATTTAACTTAATTAAACTAATTAAACTACTTTTAATTAATATTAATACTAAATTAACTTAGAAAAATATAAGAAAATTTATAAAATTACTTAACCATCACAGGAATCCTACAAAATTATAAAAACTCTAAAAATTAAGTTTTAAGATTAATCCACTAATTATTTACCTTTTAGTTAACTAAAGTCTAATTTAAACAAATAAAATAAGAAAAATGGAAAATGAACAGTAGAAACTCTAATTATATTTTTTAAAAGTCTATTATACTATATTAGAGCTAGGAAAAATATAAAAATTAAGTTTTACTTTATAAAAACTAAATAAGCTATTTATTACTTAATATTAATTACTAATTAATAAAATTAAAATTAAATAAAATAAATACTAAATGACAAAATAAAAATCTAAGAAAACTACTAAAATTACTTTACTATATAAGGTATTTAATAAAAATATAAAAACACTAAGTACTTAATTAAAATTTAAAAATGGAAATTAAAATTAAATTGTATTAAATAGAAACTATCACTTATTTTAAATTGGTTTTTTCTTGGATTTTCTTTTACACACTAACTTCACTACTGAAAATAACAAACTTTTGTAAAACCACTTTTGAAAATAGCTTATAAATAAGCTGTAACACCCCCTTGGCTTATACAGTTGACTTATGTTGACTGTGTGGGTATTTAAGCACAAATGACTATGGGTGGGTTCCACAATGGTGAAAATAGGTACAAATCAGTTAAACACACTCAGATAAGCCAGAAATAGCAAGCAATAAGCACAATTAAGCTGAATGCAAAGAAATAAGCACTTTGCAATTTTGAAACTGAACCAGATTGGGGACAAACTTTGGGGACTAAACTAGGTGGGGTCCACTGGGTTATAGGTCAAACCAAGGGTCAATGTATGCACCCTGGTAGGAGGAGGGTTCAATGGGACCAAGTTTGGCAAATGGGGTCCACTGAGGTGGGCTGCAGCCACCACTTAAGGTGGTGGTGTGGGTGAGATCTATGTGCACAGGGCAGAACCTTGCCCTGTAACTCACTTTGGGGGTCTGTGGGACCCACTCAAACTTTCACAAAAATTAAGCAAACATTGGGGCTTAAAGGTAAGCTAATAGACTTTAACTATGGCAAGTTTCAACCCTTAACTCCTATCACACAACTCACAATTGAACTTGGAAATTTAGCAAAAATCTGAGAAGATGAATTTTTTACTTTTGATGAAATCACAAGTTTTGACTTTTTTGAGTTTCTACTGGCTTTTAATGATTATAAACTAAATAATAAGCTATATTTGAAGTTGTTACCACTAAATTAACAACTATTTCTACTAATTAAAGTGATTTGAAATCTCAAAACCTTCACAGTTAACTGTGAAGGGTAATTTGATGAGGTTTTGACTTTTCTTTGAAACAAATCTGGTTTTAATGGTCTTTATTACCAATTCATGCCTAAGGAAAATTGTCTGAGTTATGAAAACCTTCTGAGAATAACAATGACACAACCAATTAGGCTGATCCAAACACCCCTATTGTTGAACTGTTTTGAGCTTTTCAAGGCAAATGATCACTAGGGTTTGAGAACTTGATTTCAAACAACAATTTATGACTATGTAGGCTAATTTAAGCACTTAGAAACAAAATGTAACAACCACAACACAGGTATACCACTTATACTACTTTTTGACAGTTAACTCTAAGATACTAAGTGGATATTGATTTACTCAAACAAGCTACTGATATTAGATTAAGATTAACTTAAACTCTACTCAAATACTACAAATAAACACAGATTATCAATAAGCAATCAAGCAAAGCAGACAATACTAATACTTAAATTTTTAGTGGAACTTTAAAATTTTCAAGAGCTTACAAGCTACCCCTAGCTTGAACAAGGGGCTTCTCCACAGAAGCCTATCTTTAGATAGGCCAATTAAGCTCCAATCTTGATCACCAATCCATCTTTCAACCTGAAAACAAAAATCAAATACCACAGTTGACCAAGTTTGACTATTTTGTGTTTTTTTAGTTTTCTTCTAATACTGTTGAATTTTAGAATCTCTAAAGCTTTGATAAGCTTGTTGGAACCTATGTGACCTTAACTCAGTCCATGAAACTTGCTTCTTCTTCACAACTCAGTATACTAGAATCTCAAAATTATTTGAAATTGGCATAAACTGAAACACTGAATAGAACTTGAAATTGATTTATTAAAAACTTAAAGTTACATGAAAATAAACTGTTACAAAGCTTAAAAGTTTAAGAAACAAACAGAAATTCAAATTACATTAAATTCGACCTATTAATCTAAAAATTAACTAACTAAAAAAACTTCCTTGCATTTCTTCCACTATTTATAGCCATCCAATAGGGTTCCTAGCATCCTCTGATCATTTCCCATCTCTTATCACAACCATTGGATTAATGTTGATCAATCTCAGCCGTTGGAAATTTTCGCGCCAAAATTCCAATTGGCAAATGGGACTGTTTTATACCAATTGGGGGTGGTGGTGCATTAAATGTGATGTGAGGGTAGTTGCAGGGTGGTGGGAGGGTGATGATACTTTTTGCAAGTGGTGGGAGGCGAGGTTTGGCAGGTTGTGGAGTTGTGGGGGACGTCTGAGAGGGAAGGGTGGTTGTTTGACCACGTTTGACCGGAGTCAAACCCTTTGACCCTGGTTTTTATTAAAAGGGGTGGGTTGGATGGGCTTGTGGTGTGGACTGGTTGTATTTTGGGCCCAAGGTTTAGAAATGGGTGGGCTATGGATTGGACTAGTGGAGTAGTATTTATTTATGGGATCCGGTTTTGGTTTTATTTCACACAAGGACTAATTTTGTAATTATGGTAAAGTTTGAGGTGTGATCTTGGCATGTTTACAAATTATTTCCAAGGGTATATTATGCCACATTATGAATAGTACAAGGTCCTTTGATGATTTTTCAGATTTATTTTCACCAGGGACTGAAACCGTCAAACTTTCAAACTTCAGGGACCATTTGTGTAATTTTCACCAAACTTTCCACCAAGGACCAATCCTGTCATAAAAGGTTAGTGCAAGGACAAAATTTGTTTTTCTCAAAGTTTTTCATATACCAGGGACCATTTTTGACAATTTTCAAAGTTCAGGGACTAAACTTGACATTTTATGAAACTTTTCACCAAAGGACTAATTATGTAACTTTTTGATTTATAAGGACCTTTGGTGACTTTTTCAAGTTTTTAGAATAACCAAGGACTAGATTTGACAACTTTTGAAAGTTGGGGGACTGAAACTGCCAATTATGCAAACTTTGTGCGTTTTTCATCTGTTTTTGATTATTTTGCATTTAAAACATGTAAAACACTTTCCTGGGATATTTTCACTATTTTGATTCATTATTGAGTGTTTTTGGATGTTTTGGCAGCTCAGAAATGGTAAAAATGATGAGTATTTACACACTCATCAATCCCCCACACTAAAACATTGCTAGTCCCTAGCAATCTTTTGAGAAAAAACCTGATGGATTTGAAATTCTCTTTACTAAAAGCCATCACTTCTGGAGTAGCCAGGTGTAAGAACTGTGGCACACCTGATAACCGTGTGATTTTGAGCAAACCACCAGCTGTCAACGGATTTGATTTGTCTTTACCAAAAGCCATTTGCTTCTGGACTAGCCAGCATCTTGATGGACTAAGTCAACATCTTGGTGAGCTGATTACCAATTATGGATTTTCCACGGCCTTTACCACAAGCCATAATCTTGTGGGCTAGTCAACTCATTTGCTTATGAGGATGCGGGGGAGCTGAGGAACCATACAATTTTTGGCAAATTGCCAGCCATCAACGGGTTTGAGATGTCTTTACCAAGAGCCGTTTGCTCCTGGACTAGCCAATCCATTTGTCATTTAGACTTTGGCGGACTGATTACCACAAAAATATTGAAATAAAGTGAAAAATTTTTGAAAAATTTAGGCCTAAAAATGGGGGTACTTAGAAAGTTTTGTGATAAAATTCGTAAGAATTCCCCCCCCCCCCCCCCACACACTAGAACTGAATATTGTCCTCAATATTCAAAGTCCCGGCTATTATGCCGAATCTCTGAACGGAAAAAGCTAATATTCAATGCTAACTGTGGAAATATGGATTTTATTTTTCACTTTATTTATCTGTACATACAATTTTTTTTTTTTTTTTTTTTTTTTTTTTTTTTTTTTTTTTTATGGAAACTTATATACATATTTACTTTTCAAATGGTGGGGGACGGCCACTCCCCCACACTAGGGTGGTAGAAAGTAGAAAGAAGTCAGAAATATGGGTGAAAACCCATATATGTTGCTAATTTTTGTTCACCGAGTCACTAGCTTGACTCGATCCCCGAATTCATTGGTCCATGGGGAAAGTTTGGAGATCCGGGACAACCATGGGTGGTATGTCCTCTCCAAAATAATGTTTCAATCTATGACCATTCACTTTGAAGTTGGGACCTTCGGGTTGAGATAATTCAACAGTCCCGTATGGATATACTTTAGCAATAGTGAATGGTCCGGTCCATCGGGTTTTTAATTTCCCCGAGAAGATCTTTAATCTTGAATTGAAAAGAAGGACTCTGTCACCGACGTTGAAAACTCGGTTCTTAATTTTAGAGTCGTGAATCTTCTTTGTCTTTTCTTTGTAGATCAAAGAGTTCTCGTAGGCTAGATCACGAAGTTCGTTTAATTCATTGAGTTGAACCTTACGATGATCACCCGCTTTATGAAGGTCGTAGTTAGCATGTTTCAAGGCCCAGTAGGCTTTGTGCTCGAGCTCGATCGGTAAATGACATGCCTTCCCGTATACAAGCTTGTATGGAGTACACCTGATGGGTGTTTTGTAAGCTGTACGGAAGGCCCAGAGTGCATCATCTAGTTTATCCGACCAGGAAGCACGGTTTTCACCTACTGTCCTCTCAAGAATCCGTTTAATACCACGGTTGGAAACCTCCACCTGCCCACTTGTTTGGGGGTGATATGCGGTGGAAAGACGATGAGTAACACCGTACTTAAGCATGACTTTTGCAAACTGATCATTGCAAAAGTGAGTACCGCGATCACTAATGATGGCACGTGGGGTTCCAAAACGAGCAAAGAGGGATTTCAAAAATTTCACAACTACTCGGGCATCGTTAGTGGGTAAGGCCTTAGCCTCAACCCATTTTGACAAGTAGTCAACAGCCACGAGTATGTGTTTGTTTCCACGAGAAGATGGGAATGGCCCCATAAAATCAATGCCCCAGACGTCAAAGATTTCACAAACTTGAATAGCATTTTGTGGCATTTCGTTCTTTTGTGAAATATTCCCGTGACGCTGACAAGCATCACAGGCTTTGACTAACTCGTGGGCATCCTTATAGATCGTGGGCCAATAGAAACCGGAATCAAACACCTTTTTGGCGGTGTAGTTAGGACTATGGTGGCCCCTGGTGGGTCCAGCATGGCAAGCCTTGAGAATATCAGCGGCTTCCTGTCCGTATACACATCGCCTGATGATTTTATCGGCACAGATTTTGAAGAGGAAGGGGTCGTCCCAGAAATAATGTTTGACGTCTTTAAAAAAATTGTTTTTCTGTTGGGACGTCATCCCCTTCACGATGAAGTTACCCGCACGGTAATTTGCAAAGTCGGCAAACCATGGGGTAGTAGAGTCACCACGAAAAGTAACCGCACAGAGTGTCTCGAGAGGGAATGATTCATTTATTTCTTGTTTCTCGGACACATCTTGATGTGGGTTTTCTAATCGTGAGAGATGATCAGCAGCGAGGTTCTCAGCTCCTTTTTTATCACGAATAATGATATCAAATTCCTGAAGGAGGAGAACCCAACGGAGAAGCCTCGGCTTTGCATCTTGCTTTGCAAATAGGTACTTCAAAGCCGAGTGATCCGTATACACCACGCATTTGGTCAGGATCAAGTATGACCGGAATTTCTCAAGGGCATACACCACAGCTAGGAGTTCTTTTTCTGTGGTGGTGTAATGTCCTTGAGCCTCGGTCATAGTCTTACTTGCGTAGTGTATAGGCTGAAAGTATTTTGCTTTTCGTTGCCCCAAGACCGCACCTATGGCAAAATCACTAGCATCGCACATAAGTTCAAAAGGTAGGTCCCAATCGGGGGCAAGAATCGGTGCCTCGGTAAGCTTTTTCTTTAATGTTTCAAAAGCTTCGATGCACTCAGGAGAGAAGATGAAAGGAGCATCCTTCTCGAGGAGATGGGTCATAGGCCGGGCAAAATCTTAGAAAAATCTTGGATAAACCTACGGTAGAAGCCGGCATGACCCAAAAAGCTACTAACACCTTTTACGGTGGTGGGATGAGGTAATTTAGCAACGACATCGATTTTGGCTTTGTCAACCTCAATCCCGTTCTTTGAGATTTTATGGCCGAGGACTATGCCCTCTTTAACCATAAAGTGACTCTTCTCCCAGTTGAGACTTAAATTCGTTTCTTTGCAACGTTTAAGCATTTGTTCCAAGTGGGAGAGACAGGTCTGGAATGAATCCTCGATGACTGAAAAGTCATCCATGAATACCTCCATAGTTTTCCCTATCATGTCAGAAAAAATAGACATCATGCACCTCTGGAACGTGCCTGGTGCATTACATAAGCCGAAAGACATACGTCTGTAAGCAAAAGTTCCGTAGGGGCATGTGAAGGTAGTCTTCTCTTGATCCTGGGGATCAATTGGGATTTGGAAGTAACCCGAAAAACCATCGAGGAAGCAGTAGTATTCATTCCCCGCAAGTCTTTCAAGCATCTGGTCCATAAAAGGGAGAGGAAAATGGTCTTTACGGGTGGCTTCATTTAATTTTCGATAGTCAATACATACTCGCCAACCCGTGACCAAACGAGTTGGAATCAACTCGTTATCCTCGTTGGTGACAACGGTAATGCCACCCTTTTTAGGGACACAATGAACTGGGCTAACCCAAGGACTGTCAGAAATAGGGTAAATCAATCCCGCATCAAGAAGTTTAAGAACTTCTTGTTTGATAACTTTGTGGATTTTTGGATTTACCCTTCTCTGTTGTTGCACTGCTGGCTTAAAGTCATCCTCCATTAAAATTTTATGAGTACAAAAGTTCGGGCTTACGCCCTTACTGTCGGAAAGTTTCCAAGCAATTGCTTGTTTATGTAACTTTAGAACCTTTAGGAGTGCTGCCTTTTCCTCAACTTTTAAGTCCTTAGCAATAATGACGGGTAATTTATCATCACCCTCCAGAAATGCATATTCTAGATGAGGAGGCAAGTCCTTGAGCTCAACCTCGGGAAAGTCTTCAGTTATTTCAACATTTTTGACTTCCGCTTTATGAAGTATTTTTGGAGACGGAGAGGGTGAAGGATCGTCATTTAACAATCTTTCAAGGAGAAGAATGTCCCCCTCCGAGTCAAGATAGTTTTCATCAACTCCACTTGGGATTGAGCTATCTTGAGCAAGAAATGCCTCGACCTCTTCCAGAAGGAAGTCACTTCCCTCAAACAGAGTGAGGGAAGGGGAAGGGTCGGAAATGATAGGGTCAGTAGAAAGACTGCCACTGGATGAGAAACCAAGGACCTCTTGAGAATACTCCTCAGACGCAACATCGATGATGTCAATTCGGTTAACCGTTTCAGCGTCATAGTTGGAGGAATATCTTGAAGTCTGATCAAGATTGAATGTGATGGCTTCGCCACCAACACGTAGAGTGATTTCTTCTTCGAATACATCGATTAAAGCACGACCCGTTCTTAAGAATCCCCTCCCGAGAATAAGAGGGACTCGTGGGTCAGCATCGAAATCAACAATCACGAAATCTGCCGGAAAATGGAACTTTCCTACTTTCACGAAGATATCTTCGGCAATGCCGAGAGGACGGGATATGGTACGGTCTGCAAGCTCTAGTGTCATGCAGGTCGGAGTGAGAGCAGGATGTGAGAGTCTTTTCCAGACTGTGTAAGGCATCAGGTTAATGCTTGCGCCAAGATCGGCCAAGGCAAAGCATTCAACCATCCCCGGGAAAATACAAGGAATGAGAAATTTCCCGGGATCTCCAAGCTTTTCGGGAAGCTTTTTCAAGAGCACTGCTGAGCAATGCTCATTAAGAGGAGTTTTTGCCATTTCACAAAGTTTTTCTTTGTTGCTTATCAGATTTTTGATTGTTGAAGCAAATTTAGGCATGAGAAGAAGAGCGTCCGCGAAGCTAATATCAAAGTGTAATTCTTGGAAAATTTGATAAAATTTTTCCATCTGATGGTTAGCTTTTTCGCGGTTCTTTTGATCATTCAAACGTGAAGGATATGGAATTGACGGCTTAGGATCATTCTTTGGGATTTCATCATAACTCACAGGGGGATCAAATACAACTTTCGGCTTACGAGCCGGGACCGGGACAACTTGAGGGTGGACGTTGTTGATACCTCCGTTATTAGTAGGAAGTACCTTGTCCGTAGTAACCTCAGGTTCACGTTTCGCTACCTTCGGAGGAGAAGAAGAGGTAGAAGGAATCGAGGGTCCATTGTAAGATGCCCCACTTCGGGTGGTGATCGCTTTGACATCGCCCCTCGGGTTAGCGATCGTGTTGCTCGGTAATGTACCCGGGCCCGAGGGTCGATCATTTAAAGACTTTTGAAGCTCAGAGATCGTGCTAAGCAATAACCGATTCGTTTCCTCTTGTGCTTTCATGAATTGTTTAAATTCAGCATTGGAGGAAGACGAGGGTTGAACAACGTTTTGATTTTGAACAGGAGGATTTTGAACACGGTTGTTTTGAAAATTCCCTTGATTTTGATTGTTGCTACCCTAAAAAGTGTTTCTCTGATTGAAATTACCCTGATTGTAATTCCCTTGATTCTGGTTTCTTTGAAAATTTCCTTGAAAACCTTGGTTTTGATTGCCATTTTGAAAATTGTTTTGATTAAACTGGCCTTGATTTTGGTTCGGGTTTGGAAATTTGAGTTTTGACCTTGGTTAAAATTCTGATTCGCGTTACGGTTTTGATTTTGATTAAAACCTGGAGGTCCGAGAAAATTGTTGGAACGATAGCTTAAGAGATTACGGTCCCCTTGCGATTGGTAAGAATTACCCCCCCATATTGTAGGAACCGTGAGCAGCATATACGCTCTCTGGAGGAAAGCCAGCAGTAGCTGGACACTCGGAATACAGATGAGGGCCCCCACAAGTTTCACAACTTCGGGCCACGGCTTTCACTTGTTGATTTTGAGCCTGATTTTGCATCGTTTGGCTCATTCTCAACACAGCCGTAGAAATATCATCCATCTTTTTGGTAAGAGCAATTATTTCAGGAGATGATGATGAGGGAGTAACTGAATGACATGACGCATCCCTCTCCGCAGAGGAATCCCAAAAGTTATGATGGGCAGTCATGTTCTCGATTAAGTCATAGCACTCCTCGGGACGCCTTTTCATAAAGGTCCCACCAGCAGCAGCATTGAGAATGTCTCGGTGCCTCAATGTCAGACCATTATAGAAGGTATCTATGATGGTAACTTGCAACATATTGTGATTAGGGCACCAATCAATAGCTAGCTTATAACGTTCCCAAGCCTCAAAAAGAGACTCATCGGAACGTTGCCGGAAGTTGCTGATATCATTTCGTAACTTGGTAACCATGGATGGTGGAAAATATTTTGCTAAAAACTTGGTTACCATTTCATCAAAGGTTCGAATAGAATTCTTTGGAAGTCGGTCAAACCATGCAGTGGCATGATGAGTGAGAGAATAGGGGAAGAGGTACAGCCGAAGGGCATCATCCGTGACACCATGCTGTTTCATGCTTTGGGTGACCGTGAGATATTTGTCAAGATGCTTATTGGCATCGTCACCCGGTAATCCGTGAAATTGACATGAATTCTGGACTTGTTGGATCATGTGGTGCTTGAGGCCAAAGTCCGTAGCCTCAATAGTGAGTGGTGCAATAGGCCCACCCCGCCCTTGCATGGTAGGCTGGCACAGCTCCTCCATCGTTCGGAGATCGGGAGCTGGCTCATCCCTGGGAGGATTAGGGGGTGGTAAAGGTGGTGGTGGCCCAGCGGCCATTTCGGTCTTTGGTTCTTGTGTGTCAGAACGTAGCTCGTGTACGTTTTTCTGATGTTTACGTTTTGTTTGTGACCGAGTGCGCATGCACTAAAAACAATTTTTCAAAACAAGATCGAGGCAAAACACAGTGAACTTAAACCAGAAATCACAAGTGAGTGGCTTCTTTGAAAAAGGTACACCACTCACAGGGATATAAAGGCAAGTTTTAATCTTAAGTTTGGGAACTTATTATGGGTTTATTAATTAATTTGAAAAACTGCTTTAGGCTTATGGGTGTGTGTGCAGAAAACTTGGGAAATATTTTTGGAACTGATTCGTTAACCGAAATCGTCCCTTTAAGATTACTCGCAGGCTGGCGGGAGGAAGTAAATAGGTTTCCTCTTCAGTTCGCAATTTAATGTCAGAACTTACCTTAAACCAACTGTTTCAGGTTGTAATCTTAAAGAACACGAAGTAATTTAACTTCACAGTTTGTTTTTGATTGTTTTTAATTTTTTTGGTGTTTTCAACACTTCAGGAGAAGTGTTAATGAACGTTTTTTTTTATATGAATATGTTTTACAAAAACTTTTTACAAATTTGTGTGAAATTTGTACAGGGAGGGTTTTGAAAACCACTAAACTTAAAACGATTTTATAAAACACGCAACAACCTCCCCGGCAGCGGCGCCAAATTTTGATTGGGTCTAAACTAGTCAACTTTTATTAGTCAACCACTTGTGAATGGTCAACCGTAAAAGTCAAACTAATCAAGCCAATTCTCCGTGGATAGTATAATGTTTTCCCGGGTCGTTAAAGTCTCAGCGAGATTGAAATAGTGTCGTTTGAAATCGTTTATGAGAAAGTGGCACTGAGGACAGTAGCCAGATGATGTGGGATTGATATTGCTACTGTTATTTTGGTATTTTTACACAGATATAATATTTACAAAAATCAGATAACAGATATATGCACGTATTCACAATTCAGATTTACGCAATCGGACTGAAAAAGTGGGATTTTGGTATTTATCAAACTACAGGGGGTGCTTTTGACACTTTTTTGAAACTTAAAATTAAAAATGAAAATGAAATTATAAAAGTGATTAAAATACTATTTAAATATTATTTAATTAATAAAACTATTTAAAAACTAAATTAAAATCTAATTTAAATTAACTATTAATTATAACTATTACAAATTAAACTAAAAAGTTGAAAAAACAATTTCTAAAATTAAATTAGAACTTGAAGAAAGTATAAAAAAATAAAAATAAATATTTTTGTCTTTTTATGGGTTTTTTATAAATTGAAAACTATTTAACTTAATTAAACTAATTAAACTACTTTTAATTAATATTAATACTAAATTAACTTAGAAAAATATAAGAAAATTAATAAAATTAATTAACCATCACAGGAATCCTAAAAAATTATAAAAACTCTAAAAATTAAGTTTTAAGATTAATCCACTAATTATTTACCTTTTAATTAACTAAAGTCTAATTTAAACAAATAAAATAAGAAAAATGGAAAATGAACAGTAGAAACTCTAATTATATTTTTTAAAAGTCTATTATAATATATTAGAGCTAGGAAAAATATAAAAATTAAGTTTTACTTTATAAAAACTAAATAAGCTATTTATTACTTAATATTAATTACTAATTAATAAAATTAAAATTAAATCTAGTAAATACTAAATGACAAAATAAAAATCTAAGAAAATTACTAAAATTACTTTACTATATAAGGTATTTAATAAAAATATAAAAACACTAAGTACTTAATTAAAATTTAAAAATGGAAATTAAAATTAAATTGGATTAAATAGAAACTATCACTTATTTTAAATTGGTTTTTTCTTGGATTTTCTTTTACACACTAACTTCGCTACTGAAAATAACAAACTTTTGTAAAACCACTTTTGAAAATAGCTTATAAATAAGCTGTAACACCCCCTTGGCTTATACAGTTGACTTATGTTGACTGTGTGGGTATTTAAGCACAAATGACTATGGGTGGGTTCCACAATGGTGAAAATAGGTACAAATCAGTTAAACACACTCAGATAAGCCAGAAATAGCAAGCAATAAGCACAATTAAGCTGAATGCAAAGAAATAAGCACTTTGCAATTTTGAAACTGAACCAGATTGGGGACAAACTTTGGGGACTAAACTAGGTGGGGTCCACTGGGTTATAGGTCAAACCAAGGGTCAATGTATGCACCCTGGTAGGAGGAGGGTTCAATGGGACCAAGTTTGGCAAATGGGGTCCACTGAGGTGGGCTGCAGCCACCACTTAAGGTGGTGGTGTGGGTGAGATCTGTGTGCACAGGGCAGAACCTTGCCCTGCAACTCACTTTGGGGGTCTGTGGGACCCACTCAAACTTTCACAAAAATTAAGCAAACATTGGGGCTTAAAGGTAAGCTAATAGACTTTAACTATGGCAAGTTTCAACCCTTAACTCCCATCACACAACTCACAATTGAACTTGGAAATTTAGCAAAAATCTGAGAAGATGAATTTTTGACTTTTGATGAAATCACAAGTTTTGACTTTTTTGAGTTTCTACTGGCTTTTAATGATTACAAACTAAATAATAAGCTATATTTGAACTTGTTACCACTAAATTAACAACTATTTCTACTAATTAAAGTGATTTGAAATCTCAAAACCTTCACAGTTAACTGTGAAGGGTAATTTGATGAGGTTTTGACTTTTCTTTGAAACAAATCTGGTTTTAATGGTCTTTATTACCAATTCATGCCTAAGGAAAATTGTTTGAGTTATGAAAACCTTCTGAGAATAACAATGACACAACCAATTAGGCTGATCCAAACACCCCTATTGTTGAACTGTTTTGAGCTTTTCAAGGCAGATGATCACTAGGGTTTGAGAACTTGATTTCAAACAACAATTTATGACTATGTAGGCTAATTTAAGCACTTAGAAACAAAATGTAACAACCACAACACAGGTATACCACTTATACTACTTTTTGACAGTTAACTCTAAGATACTAAGTGGATATTGATTTACTCAAACAAGCTACTGATATTAGATTAAGATTAACTTAAACTCTACTCAAATACTACAAATAAACACAGATTATCAATAAGCAATCAAGCAAAGCAGACAATACTAATACTTAAATTTTTAGTGGAACTTTAAAATTTTCAAGAGCTTACAAGCTACCCCTAGCTTGAACAAGGGGCTTCTCCACAGAAGCCTATCTTTAGATAGGTCAATTAAGCTCCAATCTTGATCACCAATCCATCTTTCAACCTGAAAACAAAAATCAAATACCACAGTTGACCAAGTTTGACTATTTTGTGTTTTTTTAGTTTTCTTCTAATACTGTTGAATTTTAGAATCTCTAAAGCTTTGATAAGCTTGTTGGAACCTATGTGACCCTAACTCAGTCCATGAAACTTGCTTCTTCTTCACAACTCAGTATACTAGAATCTCAAAATTATTTGAAATTGGCATAAACTGAAACACTGAATAGAACTTGAAATTGATTTATTAAAAACTTAAAGTTACAAGAAAATAAACTGTTACAAAGCTTAAAAGTTTAAGAAACAAACAGAAATTCAAATTACATTAAATTCGACCTATTAATCTAAAAATTAACTAACTAAAAAAACTTCCTTGCATTTCTTCCACTATTTATAGCCATCCAATAGGGTTCCTAGCATCCTCTGATCATTTCCCATCTCTTATCACAACCATTGGATTAATGTTGATCAATCTCAGCCGTTGGAAATTTTCGCGCCAAAATTCCAATTGGCAAATGGGACTGTTTTATACCAATTGGGGGTGGTGGTGCATTAAATGTGATGTGAAGGTAGTTGCAGGGTGGTGGGAGGGTGATGATACTTTTTGCAAGTTGTGGGAGGCGAGGTTTGGCAGGTTGTGGAGTTGTGGGGGACGTCTGAGAGGGAAGGGTGGTTGTTTGACCACGTTTGACCAGAGTCAAACCCTTTGACCCTGGTTTTTATTAAAAGGGGTGGGTTGGATGGGCTTGTGGTGTGGACTGGTTGTATTTTGGGCCCAAGGTTTAGAAATGGGTGGGCTATGGATTGGACTAGTGGAGTAGTATTTATTTATGGGATCCGGTTTTGGTTTTATTTCACACAAGGACTAATTTTGTAATTATGGTAAAGTTTGAGGTGTGATCTTGGCATGTTTCCAAATTATTTCCAAGGGTATATTATGCCACATTATGAATAGTACAAGGTCCTTTGATGATTTTTCAGATTTATTTTCACCGGGGACTGAAACCGTCAAACTTTCAAACTTCAGGGACCATTTGTGTAATTTTCACCAAACTTTCCACCAAGGACCAATCCTATCATAAAAGGTTAGTGCAAGGAGAAAATTTGTTTTTCTCAAAGTTTTTCATATCCCAGGGACCATTTTTGACAATTTTCAAAGTTCAGGGACTAAACTTGACATTTTGTGAAACTTTTCACCAAAGGACTAGTTATGTAACTTTTTGATTTATAAGGACCTTTGGTGACTTTTTCAAGTTTTTAGAATAACCAGGGACTAGATTTGACAACTTTTGAAAGTTGGGGGACTGAAACTGCCAATTATGCAAACTTTGTGCGTTTTTCATCTGTTTTTGATTATTTTGCATTTAAAACATGTAAAACACTTTCCTGGGATATTTTCACTATTTTGATTCATTATTGAGTGTTTTTGGATGTTTTGGCAGCTCAGAAATGGTAAAAATGATGAGTATTTACACACTCATCAGTGGTGGAGTTGGGTGATCATGGTGTTCAAAATTTGGTTCTCCATAAAGAGGACCATGGATTTCACGATAAATTGGGTGAAACAACAACGGTTTGGGTGGTTGAGACACTTGTTGTGGTGGTTGGGTAAGTTGAAGATCTTCATCGAGATCAAGAATTGACCTTGGTGATTGATTTGCAAAAGGTGGTGGTTGGGTATGTCTTGGTGGAAGATCATTCAAATCTTGGACATATGGGTGTGGTGATGTTGGAGGAGACCCGAAAAGCTCCATAGGTTCAATTTTGGGTAATGGTGATGGTGATGGAGTTTTGGATGGTTGGGTTGGAGCACTTGGTGGAGTTGGGTCAATGGGTGATTTAGTTGGTGGTGGAGTAAGCTCATTTGGTTGTTTGGGTGATGGAGATGGAGATGCAAGGTTCAAAAAATGTTCATTTTTGATGGGTGACGTGAATTCATCCGAAGATGAGGAGCTAAGGTTGATGGATTGGTTTGACCATAGTGGTTTGACACTTATCCGGGCGGTTCTCCGGATGGGTCGTGATGGTTGAGAGGTGTTTGTTGACTTGGTCATGGTTAAAATGGTTTAAAGTTTCAGAAATGGTGATGAAGAAGGTGTGATTTGATAGTGTTTAGGATGGTTTAATTTATAGTGATGAAGATTTGTGGGAAGGAGTGTTTGGATTTGATGTTAGTCCATACAAAAATGGTGGTTCCTAATGATTTGGAAAACTTAATTGTGGGTTGTCATGTCATGGAAGTCAATCCAATGAAAATGGTGAAGTGAGAAGACAAGTTTTGCGCTAAATGCATTGTTGTTTTGGTGGATTTTTGGTTGTATAAATCTCAGGGATTTCAAGGATCCCTTAAAAGGGTTCCTTCCTTTATGTTTGAGGGGTCCTTGAGGTTGTTATGGTTAAATTTGAATTTTGGCGGGAATTGGTTTTGGTTAAGTTCATGGAAGAAGGAGTATCCTATTATGCTAAACACATTGCAAGTAATGGATTTCTACCTTTAAGGATTGGATTTGGGTGTTTCATTGTTGAATTGGCGAAAAAGAAAAAAAAAAATCTGCAGGCTACTGGCGGCACCCTCAGATGACACAGGCGGAACCCAAGTGAAGGTTCCGTCTGGTCCGTTGGGCAAAATCTGGGTTACCCAGAATTTGTACTGGCGGAACCCAAATTTGGGATCCGCCGGATCCGCCAGGCCTGAAAAACTTCACAGTTCGCGTTTTTGACCCGCGAAACGATTTTCAAAATTTTCGAAAACTCCTAAAATCAAAGAGATACTTCATTTCTGGTTAGGCAATGCAAAAATTAGACACCTAAACACACATATCATAGGAGTTTGACCTTGAGGTCGAGAATTTCACCATACTTAGTGAAAATTCCATAACCATGAAAATTTGACCACTCGCCAAAAGTTGTCTTCCTGCAACATTGTTAGTTGAAACATGTTCCAAAGTATATCAAACATTGTACTAACACACAAATACATCACAAATATTGTTTAAACGTCCAAATTGTTTCAATAGCACCTTGTGCCAAACACTCCTAACACACCCGCACTCATTGACGGTCCATTTTCTTCTTCATCTTCCCGAGGAATCTCCCGATGTTTTTGAACATCCCCTTTGTTTGCATGAACTCCTCCGACTCATTTGGAATATCCGGAAGTTGGGAAAGGTATTCTAGAGGTGGGAGCCTAGAGTTTGGCAAATTGTCATCTTCACTCATTGAATGAGAGTGTAGTCAAGACGAAGACCATTTGAAGTTGGTGGAATGGGTGAGATGAACCTAAAGAGACGGGTCAAGAGCATTCCATATGGCATAGCCGTTGTGCCATGCACGGGAATGTCGGCCATTCTCTTTGCCATGTAGTAGGCAAGGTTGAAGGGTTGCCTAACGGACAAGGAGTAGAGCATGTAGCAAAGACAAAGGTTGATATGGTCACGGTTCCCTATTGTGCTAATGACATTGGCTCTAAGGACTTCCTCCCATTTCTTGAATTGAGGTTTAAGTTCGTTCATTTCCATTCCATATGGGTCCTTATCGACCTCATTCCCCGAACGGGTTCTCCTAGTGGTGGTGGTCCTAACAAAGAGGTGGTCACGGAGAACGTCTTTTGAGACAAGAGGTGTGTCATAAGGGTGGATACGGTCTTGAAGGTTGTCAAGAGTTGAGAGGGAGTGCAAGTCGGAATAGAGACAAGTACCATGGTTTGGAACACCTAAGATTTGAGCAAACTCTTCAAGAGTGAAGGAGTATTGGTGACCGCTAACCCTAAAGTGGATAGACATATGACCATAATCATCCGTTGAGAGGACGCAAGATGCATAGAACTCTAGAATGAACCTAGGACAAATAGGCTCGTCGATATTAAAAAGACACTCAAAGTTGATTGTGGCAAAATCGGCGTAAAGGTTTGTGCCTTCTAGGAAAGATGGGTCTATGGTTCTACCCTCATGGACATAGTGTTTTTTTAGGGCTTTGAAAACGTTTACTTGATTAGCGGTAAGGCCTTTGGTTTTGTGGTGTTTTGGTAGGTAATTAATGGTGTCCTTGTGGTCGTAGTGGGTTAGAGGAGGCATGATGATTCCTAGAACAACAAAATTTCACATTTTAGTTTACTTAAACCATTGTTATAATGTGGAAGTTCTAGTGTGTGCCTATATGAAAACAATGTGGAGGTGCGGTTATCTTGACTCATTTTGATGCTTCAAAATCGTTTTATGCAAGTTTTGTTTTAAAACAAAAGATAACCCAAACGCTCCTAGTTCAATGTAGCTTCGTTTGAATGTACCCGAAAATACATATTGGTTATGTATTCCCTTTAGCATTCAAGAGACATTATGCAAGTGATGTTTTAAGCATAACGTTTTGATTTTGTATTCTCAATGTGAGACGAAAAAATATTTGTCCTACTTGTGAGAAATTTTTGAAAGGATTTGACATGGGGTGTTTTAGCAAACATGTTTATACTAATTAAAGATGCAATTCCTAACTATGGGAAACATGATTAGTTTTATTAATTACCTAATTTCATGCATGAATTTCTTAAGTTAATGCATAACCCCAAGTTTTTGTTTTTGTGCAAGAAATAGAATTCCTAGACTCAGATCAGGATTGTAATCATGTTTAGAATACTTACAATGATTATGGATTAGTAATGTGATTGAATGGAAGGCCAAAATTTCGTAGGTATGGATGAGAGGAATGGTGAATAGTAATAGTTTTGGAAGTGGTGGTATGAGATAGTGGGTGTTTGGTTAAATATAAACAAAGAAAATGATTTTGAAAGTCGACGGACACGGCGGAACCCTGGGTTGGGTTCCGTCCGTTATGGCTGAGGGTTCCGCCGAACCTGCTGAGAAAAATGGTTTTGGATTTGTTTTGATTTTTGTCTAATGTCCAGAGACTACAATGTAGGTTCCATGAGTCCTAAGCCTATCCTAAGAAGATTAAAAGGTTCACGTTTAAGAGGTTTTGTGAGAATGTCGGCTATGTTATCTTCGCAAGAAACTTTCTCAATTGAGATATTTCCTTTTTGGACGTTGTCACGAAGGAAATGATGACGGATTTCAATATGTTTGGTACGAGCATGTTGAACCGGGTTTTTGCTAAGATCAATGGCACCTTTGTTGTCACAAAGAATTGTGATGTCGTTGAGTTGAATTCCGTAGTCGACAAGAGCTTGCTTCAGCCAAAGAGCTTGTTGACATGCCTTTCCGGCCGAAACGTACTCGGCTTCCGTTGTTGAGATAGCAAGAGCCGTTTGCTTCTTAGAGAACCATGAGGTGAGACAATATCCAACAAAAGTACAAATACCACTTGTGCTTTTTCTATCGACATAGTCACCGGCATGATCCGAGTCGGCATACACTATGGTGTCTATTCCCGTTCCTTTGGGATACCATAAACCTAAATGTGTAGTGCCCTTAATATACCTAAAAATCCTTTTAACGGCTTCGAGATGGGTAGTTTTAGGATCTTCTTGAAAACGAGCACATAGACAAACACTAAACATAATGTCTGGTCTACTAGCCGTTAGGTAAAGTAGACTACCAATCATACCTCTATATTTAGTGCTATCTACGGATTCACTTTCCTCATCCTTGGTGAGTTTAGTTTCCATGGACATGGGAGTTTTGATAGGTTTCGAATCTTCTAGTCCAAATTTCTTAAGCATGTCCTTAATATATTTAGATTGGTTAAAGAAGATACCATCTTCAAGTTGTTTGATTTGGAGTCCTAAGAAAAAGTTGAGTTCTCCCATCATACTCATTTCAAACTCGTCATGCATGATTTTTGAGAAATCCACACATAATTCTTGACAAGTTGATCCGAATATAATGTCATCAACATAGATTTGAACTATGATAATATGTGAATCTTTCTTCTTAGTGAAGAGAGTATTATCAACTAAGCCCATGGTATACTTATGGTCAACTAGGAATGTTTTAAGTCGATCATACCATGCTTTTGGAGCTTGCTTAAGTCTGTAAAGAGCCTTTTTAAGTTTGTAAACATAATTAGGTTTTTCAAAATCGATGAAGCCCGGTGGTTGAGCCACATATACTTCTTCATTAATGACTCCGTTTAGAAATGCACTTTTGACGTCCATTTGAAAGAGTTTAAAATTATGTGCACACGCATAAGCAAGTAATATTCTAATTGACTCGAGCCTAGCTACCGGAGCAAAAGTTTCATCGTAATCAATGCCTTCTTGTTGATTATATCCTTGTGCTACTAGCCTAGCTTTGTTTCTAGACACAATTCCATTTTCATCCATTTTATTACGAAAGACCCATTTTGTTCCAATTATTGTTTGACTCTTTGGTTGAGGAACTAATGTCCATACATCATTCCTAACAAATTGGTTTAATTCTTCTTGCATTGCAATTACCCAAGATTCATCTTTAATGGCTTCATTAATGTTTTTCGGTTCAATGGTTGACACGAAACAAAAGTAGTTGCTTTCATTTTGAACTTTGATCTAAGTGTTCTTTCGTTAATGTTGCCTATGACACCGTCTAATGGATGACTTTTTGATTCTTTGACATTGACAAGTTCTTTGTTTAATAGTTCATCTTCCTTGTCATTACCTAAGATTTCTTGACATTCAATTGCTTGGCTTTCAACTAAGTCATCATCTACCAAAAGTGATGTCTTAGAGGGAGGTGGACTTTCGTCAAATGTTACATTTAACGATTCCTCGACTCTTAAGGTTTCTTTGTTCAAAACAATGTAAGCTTTACTATTTTGTGAATATCCAAGAAATACACCTTCATAAGACTTTGGGTCAAATTTGGTGAGATAATCCTTGGTGTTAAGAATGAAGCATTTACTCCCAAACACTCTAAAGTATCCTAATGTAGGCTTTTTACCTCTATCAAGTTCATAAGGAGTTTTATTCAAAAATCGTCTAATTAGGACTCGATTAAGAATGTACGTTGATGTGTCGACGGCATTACACCAAAACTTTTGTGGAATAGTTTGTTCATTAAGCATTGTTCTACTCATCTCTTGTAATGTCCGGTTTTTACGTTTTACTACACCATTAGATTGAGGAGTATGTGGAGCCGAAAAGTTATGAGTAATTCCATTTTTATCACAAAAGTTTCCAAATTGAAATTCATTATCAAATTCACGACCGTGATCCGTTCTAATAGACACTATATTAGACCCTACTTGATTTTGAATTTTCTTACTTAGAATCTCAAATTTATCAAAAGCTTCATTTTTACTTTTCAAAAACTTTGTCCAAGTATAACGTGAGTAATCATCTACTATGACCAAAGTATAGAAGTTACCTCCATAACTTTGTATAGCGGATGGACCAAACAAATCCATATGCAAAAGTTCTAGACACCTAGATGTAGACACCATGTTTTTAGCCTTATGGCTACTATGGACTTGTTTACCGACTTTGCAAGCATCACAAAAGTGTTGGTCATATTTCAACTTGGGTAGGTTTCGAACTAAGTCTTTGGAGGAGAGGTTTTGGATTAGTCTCATGTTAGCATGTCCTAAACGTCTATGCCATAAAGTTGAAGATTCATCTAATGAGGTAAGACAAAGTTTGTCTCTAGATGTTGAATCCAACTTCATGACGTATACGTTGTTCTTAAGGACACCTTTTGCTACGGTTATACCATCTTTAAGGATTTTACTACCGTTTTCACTAAAAAGGACATTATACTTATTACGACAAAGTTGACTAATACTAAGAAGATTAAATCCTAAGTTATCAACATGAGCAACATCATCTATAGAAAGGGAGTCATGAGAGATTGTACCTTTTCCGATGATTTTGCTCTTAGCATTACTACCAAACGTAACATTACCTCCATCACATTTGTGATATGTTGAGAAGAGGCTTTTATTACCCGTCATGTGCCTTGAACAACCGCTATCTTTAATCCATTCATCCGGATCCAAACAAACTTTGAGGCACACCTATTTTATGAAAAACACTCAAACATTTGGTCCCCAATTTCTCATGGGTCCATTTTGGTTTAGCATACCATTAATTCGTTCCAAATAGGAAAATAGAACATAAGGGTTCCATGGCATGTAGTTTGAGTTTTGGTAATGTCCAGGAGTGTTTTGCTTCCAAGCGTGTTAGTAGTTTGGTCGAGCATTGAAGTTGCTCTTTGGAAAGGGGCGTTTGGGAATTGGAGTCTTAGGTCTTGGTTGAGTAGTCTTAGCTCTAAATTCACTTTTACTAAGTCCTACTCCAGTTCTAAAGGCAGGTTTTGTTCCATTTTTATATGTAACTTTAACAAATTTTGAACGATCCGATGTGGATGGAGTTACTGCTGCAGCAGTCCTGGCGGATCCCTCGGGGCCAACGGGCGGAACCCTAATTTGGGTTTCGTCTGGTCCGCGGGCTGCTGTAGCAATTTTGTTTGTTTCATGTGTGTTCTTTTCTTGTTTCGTTTGTCCCTTAATGATTTCTACTTTCCTGAAACCTAGACCTGTTTTATCAAAAGGTGACTTTTGAAGTTTCATAATTTCATCCGCACATGAAATGCTCTTATCGAACTTTTTGAACTTTGTGGTTTGTTTGATTAGATCATTTTGAGTAATTTTAAGTCTCTCAACTTCAAGTTTAAGTTCTTCACATGATTTGCATGAGGTGTCAATATCTTTACCCTTTTCTAATCTCTTAGCTTTTTCTTTTAACTCATAGACTTCATTTTCTAAAAACTCCTTTTTAGTTTTCAAAAATTTATTTTTGTTTATGATTTTTAAGCTTAACTCACAAAGTTTGTTATATTCATTTTGTAAAGTATCATCATCTATAGAGGAGTAAGATGAGTCGGAGAGTAACTCATTTGAGTTGTGAGCCATGAGAGCAATATCATCATTCTTTGGCTCATCATCATCTCCTTCATAGTCACTCCAAGCACCACCCACAAAAGCTTGTTGAGGTTTGCTCTTGGGTGGTTTTGGACATTCTCCTACAAGATGACTTGTGTCTCCACACCTATAACATTTTCTTTCAACTTTTCCTTTTCGATCATCACGATCTTTCCGGAAGGTTTTCTTGTCATCTTTAGGTTGCCTTACAAACTTTCCTCGCCTACGAAAGAACTTCTTGAAGTCTCTCACGGCCATAGCATATTCCTCATCATCACTATCCGAAGTAGATTCTTCATCATCACTTGATTGGACTCTAGCTTTCAAGGCAATGGACTTAACTTTTTCTTTCTTGCCTCTAACTAGTTTCGAATCTTTTTCCATTACCATTTCATGAACTTTGAGGTTTCCAATAAGCTCATCAAGTGACATGCTTGAAAGATCTTTGGATTCTTCAATTGCCGTCACTTTTGCTCTCCACTTCGGATGGAGTGCTCTAAGAAATTTCCTGACAAAGTTCTTACTACAAAAAGATTCATCAAGTGCTTTAAGTGAAGTAATAATAGTGTTAAACCTAGCAAAGGCATTATCAATAATCTCATCTTCGGAAATAACAAATTGTTCATATTGTTGAACAAGAAGATCAATTTTGTTAGCTTTAACTTGTGAGTTTCCTTGATGAGTGACAATTAAAGATTGCCAAATATCTTTGGCGGTTTTACACAAAAAGACTCTTTCATATTCTTTCTTAGGCAAAGCATTGTAAAGCATCATTTTAGCTTCATTATTTTTACCTATTAATTTCTTTTGATCATCATCTTTGATGTTAGTAACTACGTTATCACCATCAATAATTATATACCACAAATCTATATCTTTAGATTTCACGTAAGTTTCAAAACGGTTTTTCCAATATATAAAACCATTTGCTTCAAAGAGTGGTGGTCTTTGCATAGATTGCTCTTCTTTGTAATTTTCAAAATCCATGGATCGTTTCAAGTTTTAAAACACAATATATTTTAAAAGCTTGAGTAACGTAGCTCTTGATGCCAATTGTGGAAAACTATAAGGGGGGTTGAATAGTTTACCGATTAAAATCTTTTTATACTTGTTAAGTTATCTTTGAAACTTTCCGTTTGATCAAAGATATATGCACAAACACAATATATAACAAGTAAGTAAATGAAAGAAACGATCAAACCACAACACGAGTATTTATCGTGGTTCGGCTACAAGGACTCTTTTTCATTGCCCTACGTCCACGCCCCGAGTATCCAACTCGAGAGTTTCTTTCACTAGTCAACAAGCTCCTTTCACCGGCGGAGAAAACCTTACACGTCGCTTATACTTTTACCGACACAAAGCTAAATGTCGAGTTCTTTTACAAGGGCACAACCACTCCCGTTAGTTCTTTTACTAGGGTACAACAACTCCCAACACTCTTTGTATTTTGAGGACTAAAATACTAACCACTCACTTCAGAATATACACAAACAAAAGACGTGTAAACAATAAGAGTTTACACAATACTAAGCTAACAAGTCTTGCAATGTTGTGTTGGAAACTTGTAACTTTTGATGACCTTGTGAGCTTCTTTGCTACAAAGAGAAACTTCACATTAACAATGTTAAGAGGTTAGAAGAAAAGATGAGTGTGTGTGTAAAATATGATCTCAAGAGGTTAGCCAAAAATCAAGTTATGGCTTGGTATTTATAGCACATCAAACTGCATGCTTGGCGGATCAGGTGGAACCCTCAAATGGGTTCCGCCCGTGTACCCCCAGGGTACCGCCGGGTCTGCAGTAGGTTTTTGCAATAACTCTTCAAACCAAACAAGGTCTTGTCTCATAACTCCTAGCAACCAAACAATGTCACATCACTTAAATCAAATCAAACATGAAACTTGTAAGCAACATCAAAGCAAGTCAAACACATTACTTTCCATAAATACATGATGACAAAACTTGCCATAAATGTGATGTGACTATTTCTAATTTAAGAAATAAACTTGTGTTGTGTTTTATAAAATGTAAAATGTAGCAAAAGTCTACTTTATGCAAGTCTTAAAAACTAAGATTATGTTTTGCTTAGAAACTAAAGTTTACATTTTGTCGTTAACAAAACTTAGCGAAGATCGTAAAATATAAATAACGTTTTTAGGCGATATTTGTATTAACAGAACGGATTGAGCATGAACGATAATAATGAAATATAAACATACATATTAGTACTTGTTTGAGTCAAATGCTTGTATCGAGTCATAATGATTGTTTTGCAGGATTCCAGGAATTAGAACATAGGTTTTTCCAGAAATTTTCCGAAAACAAAATAAAGAATTTCGTCAGGTCAAATTTGACGGTGTCAGACATCACTTGACGACGTCAGGTACAATTTTCTAGAAATTTTGCAGGTTTTGTTTTTCTGCCGGAATTGTAAAGTTTCGTGAAATCTGTATTTTATAAACTCCAGGAATCTGCAAACAATCATTCCACAAGCATTATATCTTTACTTGCTTTCCAGGACTTAATTTTATGTAGATTTACCGCCGATTTTACGTGAGGTTTTCTTGTTTGTTTTCTCAGCTAATTAACAGGTTATATTAGACAAGAAGATGAACATGGAGAATCAAGCTTTTGGAGCTGCTTTTCACATTTTCTTGGAGGAAGATTTAACCATGTTACTACATCATCCACACCGAACGAATCAGGGGAGTATTTGTTTTATTCTTTCATTTTCCTTACTTTACTTTCTTTCAATTGAACATTGGGGACAATGTTCAGCTTAAGTGTAAGGGGAGGGTAAATGAAAATTCCTTAGAGATTACAATTGCACTTGATTTTTGTTTTGTCCAATAGTGAATGTGTAATAAAGCTAAGATAAACATTTGTTAGGGTAATTTTAGTACCAAATTTAAAATTTTACATGTAGGAGTGAAACCTTAGTCTTAATAAGTGTCTCATGGATAGGAGTTATATGACTAGCACAAATAAACAGTACCACCCAAAAATTTTCACCCCAAATATGTGAGGTTCGCCCCTAGATTTGATAGGAAAATCCTTAGTGCTTATGTGTGTACCGGTAGCATTTAGATTCTAGAACTTGCGTTAGCGATTCATTCCAAGACCACATGTAAGACTACATTCGTGTAGTTGGAATTAATACATGATAAGAGGCATAGGATAACCCATGTTTCTAAGCCTGTTTCTTTTTGTAATTACATTGACTTCATTGGTTAAGTAATTCTCCCACACCTTTGCGTTGTACTCATTTTTAGTACACGATACCCCTAGTACACCCCTCAGAGCCTATCTTTTTTGTTTCTAAATTTAAGCATTTTACTTAAAGGAAGAATTTGATTACAATCCTCCCCCAAATGTACACCCAAATCGCCTTAGCCTTCCTTGTATGCGCTCATTTTTAGTGCATTATTGTTACAACATTTGTTTAAACCATTTGTTAATTGTCCAATTGATTACATGGTTGCTAAGTTGAGTCATATCTTGTACGTATTGTTTTAGGACGATTGGGACTCATGGGTAAAGTACTATTGTTATGGAGTAACGGGGAAGAACATCATTTATAACCCCCCATATGTGCGTTAATATTTTAAAAGTACTCAAAGTGTTTTGATTATCTTGATTCGAGTCATTAGATTAGTTACATGTAAAGTATGTAAAAGTTCAAGTGTAAGGGGAGAACCGAGCCCCCTTGATGCATTATTTTGGATGATAGGGCAAGATTGTATGCCAAAAATATATATATATATATATATGAAAAAAGAAATATATAAAAAAAATAGAAAAAGAAAAAGAGAAAAACATACGGATTACCATCCCGTTTCCTTTTGTTTTTATTTGAGTTTATGTTATTTATTTATTAGCCTAAGTTGAGTCGAGTCTTGGCTTAGCAACACCACATTGTACATGTAATTAACTAAGATAATTAGCTTGCCACCAGTAAAATATCCCTTTATCCAATAAACCGCGTTTTCAATATCCCTACACCTAACGATATAACCCTTTAAAAAGACCTCTTTGATAGTTTTCCTAGGTGCTTACGCCCAGTGGTGAAGGTTTTTAATCTTTTCCCAAGCCTACGGTAATCTATTTGCTATGACAGGTAGTGAGTGATATTTTTCCATTTCCATTAGTTATATTTTAGTTATGACACCTGAGAGATAAGAGTATCCAAACACTATTTGTGAGATGCTAGTATATAATCTCCGTGCTTGTTTTGATTGAGGTGGAACGATCATGTGTTGTAATTACTTTTATATTAGTGTTAAATGACCCCTAACTTGGATTTTGATTAGAATAAAAGCCTATTTGCATGAGGACAAGTAAATCTCAAATGTAAGGGTATTTGATGAGGCGAAATTTTTTATGCTCTTTAGGGGTCATTTAAGCCTTAAGTCGTGATAATATGATCAATTATTACCCTAAATAATTCCTTTTGTCATTTTAGATACTTTGGAGAAGAATTTTGGAAAAAATAGCATTTTGGACGTTTTGAAGCATAAAGTGAAGAAAATGACAAAGTCAAGAATCCAAGCTAGAAATTACACCTGACGACGTCACCTATTCCTAAGGGAGGATGTCAGCCTATGTGACAAGAGGTGGAAATTACTTTTACACTTGACGCGCCAAAAGACTTTTTGGGCACTAACATGTGACGGCGTCACCCTTTACTAAGAGAAGACCGTCACGTGTAACTCTAAAGCGTGAAGGCCCAGAACCCGTATAAAGTGACGGCGTCAAGAAGTTGGATAGGGCGACAAGAGACCGTAGCCGCGGCGAGATGACGGCGTCAACCGTCAAAAGGTGACGCCGTCACCCTTGTAAATCTATATATAGTTTTTTATTTTTCATTCATTAGTGAGCAACTTTGGAGAGGAACTTTGTCACACAAACCCTAGGTCAAATTTCAGAAGTTTTTAAGGGTTTCATACCCTTGTCTCTTCCATGTTTAATTGAAGATAAGTAATCTATCAATCATTCAATATGTCTATGTGTTGTTTGATTCTATCTTACGCTTGTCTTTCTTTTAACATGTTAGGCTAGGTTTATTTGTGTTTGCTTAGATGTAGTGCAACCTAGTTATTGATTATTGATTGATGGTTGGTTATTAATTGTTGTTGGGTGATTGTTAATCGATGTTAGGCTTAAGAAAACTAGCTAATCTCATATTCGGTAACTTGCTTGAACGTCTTAAGAAACATGAATCGGATGTATATTACGATTTTAATGGTTGTATTTAATGCATATGTGACTATTAAGGAGGCCATGATAAGGATACTTAACATGCCACCATAGGAAGAGATAGAAGCTTATAGAGTTGGGGAAGATCGTACACGGCCCCACAATTGGTATTAAGGAATGCAACCCGTCACCCACACAATTGTAACAAGCTTATCAATCAATAAAAGATAACTAGGGAGTAATGAAATCAAATAAACACGTTTTCTCCATTTATAGTTTCACAATTTATTTTATTTTCATTTTATTTATTGCATTAGTAGTTATTTGGGTTAGTTGACTAGCAACTAATTTCGCCCACTCTTCCAATACCCAAGATTTTTACTTGCTTTCTACAAAATATAAAAATACAAAAAGAATAATCCTTCGCCTTTAGACCTAGTTAGATTAATTTCAATCCTAACGAACACTATTCCTTGTGGAGAGTGATCAATCCCCCGGTACTTGCCACTTCGCTATACTACATTGGTCAGGTACACTGCCTGGTGGATATTGTAAGCTTCTCAAGATCCCTTGAGAAGTAAAACTTTCGTGTAGACTACAATCCGCACATCAGGGGGTATGGAGAGGTGAAGGGTGGAGATGGGCGTGGGATTGGGTCAGGGAACCGAGGGGGAGGGTGGTTGACGAATCGGTTGGTTTAGAAGAATTTTTTAGTCATGTTAACCTAAATTTGAATGGCAGGGACACGTCGAATTAGGAGCTAGACGATGACGTCATATTTTCAGTCAAATGGTTATCATCTGTGGTGGAAGAAAAGTGCTTGAATGTTGGTGTTGCAAATTTTGAGACGATATGGAACAATCTCATTCCAAAAAAGATCAACATTTTTGCTTGGAGGACGGTGCGAGGCAGGTTACCGGTAAAGGTGGAATCGGATAGATAGGGCATTGATTTGCATTCGGTGTTGTGCCCTGTGTGCGATAATGCTTGTGAATCTATAGACCATGTGATTGTTCTTTGCAGTGAGGTGATGAAGGTTTGGTCATTGGTGTTTGGGTGGTGGAAACTAGGTAGTGTAAATGCGTTCCCAACATATGATATGGTTAATCATAATAGTGGCGAGGGGATATCTACAAAAAAATATAGCAATATGCCAAGCGGTTGTTTGGACAACGGGATACTTTATTTGGAGAAATCGTAATTGTCATGTGTTTGGAAAAAAAGGTTGAACCTCATATGAAAATCTTTCAAGAAATTCAGCTGAGGTCCTATGAATGGATTGTGCGAAGATCGAGCAAATATAAATTAAGATGGGACGTGTGGCTGGTAGACCCAAGATCATGTACTGTTTAAAGGCTGCGTGGAACTGGAAAGGGGTGTTTGGTACTGTGAATACCAAGAATATAAGTGCTTGGAGTAAACACTACTTATATGCAGTTGGGTACATGGTGTTCTTGTTGATATTTGTTAGTATTAATTAAGTCGGTCAAACCATTTGTGTGGTTCAGATAGCTGCACAAAGTGCGGATAATGTTGTGAGGCCATGGTTTCCTTCTTGGTTTAGTCTAATATATGTGTATATATAGGTGTCATATGTGTCATATGTGTTGCTGTTGCATGAGTTGTACCCTTGTTTTGAGTTTAATTGAAATTGCCTTAGTTCTAAAAAAAAAGAAAAAAAAATTGTTATGCATATAAGAGAATTTTCAAAAAAGTCCGTCTCTTGTGTAAAAGTTTAAATAACCCAGAGTAATAAATATGCCAAAGCCAAACAAATCTAAAATCAAAGGTTATAGTACAAGTCTTTAAGGAGGAATCGGGTTACCTTTTTAGGTCTAACGGGTGGTAAATTATTGGTTGTTATTCTTTTGAGAAAATTAACTACCTTGACACCATTTTCCCCAAAGCCAAGGCTTTATAAAGTCATAATTGCAATATCATTGTTGAACTTTCATCACAGAAAGCCTACATGCATTTGACCTAATTAACTTTGAATTCCATGTAATGGGGCAATATCGATGGTAATTAGAAACTTATAGGAACTTTCTCGCATGTGCTTCGTTTTCTTTTTGTCGCTTTATATACAGTAATAAAGTATATTATCGTCAGATTTTAATGAGATTCAATTAATAAACTATATATAAAGAATGACACTTTACCAACCATTTTATTGAAGCATAATTTGTAATCCTTTGACATGTCCAAGAACAAGTTTGAAGCGTTTTATAGCATGATTCACCACATAGGGTAAAAATTATCCTCGAGTACTCTTCTTGATTTCGGGATGCTTTAAAGCATGTTTAAGTTATATATTTAGTTCCGGATTAGGAATATAAGACATAAATTAAGGAGAATTTTAATACCGACAACCACGTTGTGTTTCACAAACAGCAATTTTTGTGCATCATTTTAAGACAAAAAGAACAAACTACTGCATCAAGAAACAATAAAAACTAAAAAGCTTTAAACTTATGAGCACTTTATAGGGTTAAGCGTCAAATATATATATATATATATATATATATATATATATATATATATATATATATATATATATATATATATATATATTTTTACCATGTTGGTTGTTTCATATATTTTCAGTAATGAATATTGTTTATAAACCATGCTTCTCATTTTAACTTTATAAATTACTTCATTGTCATGTACTCCTACAGTATTGTGATTAATAAAAAATGAAAAGTTAGTAAGCCATTCAAATTAAAGGTTGCAAATATCACCGGTAATAAGAAAAATGGATACATAACTAATTATTTTTTGCTATTATTGGATCGAACAAAATGTGTCAAAACCTATTAGTTTTTTTTTTTTTTTTTTTTTTTTTTTTTAATTATTATTATTATTATTATTATTATTATTATTATTATTATTATTATTTATTTGCTTTGAACGACGAATTTTATAAAGAAAAGAAAAAACTAGATACAAAGAACCTAATTGTTAGGATCTATACAAGCAATTATAGGATCGATCTTTAATCAAATTATTCCAGTTAATAGACAATTTTGTGCGTCTACCATCAATCCAATTGTAGGATGCATATATACGAAATTGACTTATAAAATTTTGAATTTAACAAGCACAAAATAAACCAGTTTATGTTGCCGCTAGATGATTGTATAACCTTTTGATATTAAAAATCATACAACATATGTTTTTTTCATTGTATAAAAGTTTAGAAATATACAAGTTAAAATTTAAAATGTGTAGAATTACCGTGATTTAAGATCTCTCAAAGGAATATATATAACATTCCAAAAATATAAAGTGGTATGATTGAAATAGACAAAAGAAAAGCCATAATATAGGCAAAATTTACGAATATATAAATATTGGGAAAACAATTACAGATTAATTGGAGGAACGATGAATTATTCAATGAATTGCATGCTGGAACTCGATCATAAATTTCTATTCACGTGATATATACTATGTGCGGATTTATTATTATATTCCATGATATTGATCAAATGATAAATACTGTATAAATAAACAATGATTAATTAATGTAGTATAATAGAAATTATTTTTGGAATTAAGTGGGGATTAACATTCACGGGATTTTTGGCTTTGTAACAGTAAAGCATGTCCGTTCAAAAATTGCTCTTAGCCACAGACATACCCATGTTCAGCTGAAACTATTGCGTAATGCGTCCATATATCAATAAAAGTTAAATGATATTCAGACATTTATCATCAAAATGTATTACACACTCAAACATACCCATTATATAAATATAAGAGAGAACTGCAAAATAAATCCTTGTAGTTTACAGGTTTTGCCATCTTACATCTCTGTCAGAAATTTTTGACAATATACATCCCCCGTTAGGCAAACGTTTGCCATTATACATCCCTCGTTTACAATGAGGACTAACGGTGCAATTTTTTTCTCCGTTGTCTCTTAACAAGACAAAAAATATTACACCGTTAGCCTTCGTTAGCCAAACATTTGCACCGTTAGTCCTCATTTTGAGTTTTTTTTCCGTTTTTTACGTTTTATCCGTTTTTATCAAATTTTTTCCGTTTTTTTATACGTTTTATATTTTTTTTTACGTTTTTATCAGTTTTTTGTACGTTTTATTCGGTTTTTTTTTCAGTTTTTTTCCCCTTTTTTGTACATTTTATCAGTTTTTTTTAGTTTTTATACGGTTTTTATACATTTAATCCGTTTTTTGTCAGAGCTTTTTTTCCATTTTTTATACGTTTTTATCTATTTTTTGAACGTTTTATCCTTTTTTCGTCAGTTTTTTCTTTTTTTGTACGTTTTATCAGTTTTTTTACGGTTTTATCCGTTTTTATCCGTTTTTTGTCCGTTTTTTTTTTCCTTTTTTGTACGTTTTATCAGTTTTTTAACATTTTTTATCCGTTTTCTGTACATTTAATCTGTTTTTTTGTACGTTTTATCAGCTTTTTTTACGTTTTTTATTCGTTTTTTGTACGTTTTAACCTTTTTTTTTTACGTTTTATCCATTTTTTGTACGTTTCATTCGTTTTTGTAAGTCTTTTTTTTACGTTTTTATCCGTATTTTGAACGTTATATCGGTTTTTTTTTACGTTTTAATCCGTTTTTTGTACGTTTTATCCGTTTTTGTCAGCTTTATCACATTTTTGTCCGTATTTTGTACGTTTTTATCCGTTTTTATACATTTTATCCGTTTTTTTGCCATTTTTTTTACGTTTTATCTACTTTTTATACGTTTTATCCGTTTTTTTTGTACGTTTTATCCATTTTTTGTAAGTTTTATATGTTTTTTGTTTGTTTTACCCATTTTTTGTCAGTTTTTCGGTTTTTTTTTTTTTTATGTTTTATCGTTTTTTTTTACGTTTTATCCATTTTTTACATAAAAAACCGATATAACGTTTAAAAAACATACAAAAATGGATAAAAACGTAAAAAAATGGATAGAACGTATAAAAAATGGAAAAAAAAAACTGACAAAAAACAGATTAAATGTACAAAAAACGGATAAAAACGTAAAATAACTGATAAAACGTCCAAAAAAGGGAAAAAATGAAAAAAAAACGGATAAAACATACAAAAAACAGATAAAAACGTAAAAAAATTGATAAAACGTATAAAAAAGGGGAAAACTGACAAAAAACGGATAAAACGTACAAAAAACGGATAAAACGTACAAAAACGGTTAAAAACGTAAAAAAAAACTGATAAAACGTATAAAAATAAAAAAAAAACTGATAAAACGTACAAAAAAGGGGGGGAAACTGACAAAAAACAGATAAAACGTATAAAAAAGGTGAAAAAACTGACAAAAATGGATAAAACGTACAAAAAACGGATAAAAACGTAAAAAAAACTGGTAAAACATATAAAAAACAAAAAAAAACTGACAAAAAACGGTTTAAATGTACAAAAAACGGATAAAAATGTAAAAAAAAAAACTGATAAAAAGTACAAAAAAGAAAAAAAAACTGACAAAAAACGGATAAAACGTAAAAGAACGGATAAAATCGTAAAAAACTTATAAAACGTATAAAAAATGGGGAAAACGGATAAAACGTACAAAAAACGGATAAAAACGTAAAAAATCTGATAAAACGTATAAAAAACGTGAAAAAAACTGACAAAAAAAACGGATTCAATGTACAAAAAACAGATAAAAACGTAAAAAAAATTGATAAAACGTCCAAAAAAAGGGGGGGAAACAGATAAAACGTACAAAAAACGGATAAAAACGTAAAAAAAACTGATAAAACGTATAAAAAAGGGGGAAAAATTGACAAAAAACGGATATAAAACGAAAAAAATGGGAAAAAAAAACTCAAAATGAGGACTAACGGTACAAACTTTTGGCTAACGAAGGCTAACGGTGTAATATTTTCTATCTCGTTAAGCGATAACGGAGAAAAAACTTGCACCGTTATTCCTCATTGTAAACGAGGGATGTATAGTGGCAAACGTTTGCCTAACGGGGGATGTATCTTGCCAAAAGCTTCTGACAGGAATGTAAGATGGCAAAACCTGTAAACCACAGGGATGTATTTTTCAGTTTACTCTAAATATAACAAAGGAAAGTAGTAAGCGACTGGCTCTCCACATCTGACGACCATTGTATTAAACGAGCTGTGTGTTGACGCTCGAAAACAATTGCCGTAATTGATATTCACCGCACATACACACCAGGTCTCACGGTCTGTGCTCTAGGATCATAAGACCATTATGCATTTTTATGGTATATATGACACATGTAATTAATGATTTAACGAATTAGCGTTTTTGACATGTATATTATTTTTTAGATACTCGATCCCATCGGATATTTGAAGTTGTTTTCTTGGTAAATTTCGTATTATTTTAGTTCAAAGTAAACATTTAGATAAAGTATTGTACTTTAAATACGTGAACTTTGATAACATTGTTGTAATTTCATATAAATATAAAATAAATAATGTGAGCTATAGATAACATGAGTTGGGTCATGATCATGCCCAAAGTAGGTGAAAAATCCCAAATTTCTAAAATGTTTAAAAAACATTAATAGCTCAGTGTTTTACTTTTTTCTTTATCAATTTCACAATTATCTCATATCTTCCTTTTCTTTTTGTCTTACAAAACTTACCCAGATCTTTACACCAAACTTTAGTTCAAAAATTCATTCAAAATAACAAAATTACGTTTGGCGCTTCACATCTTGGAGTTGGATAAGTATTTGATGATGTGTTTTTAATTAAGTTACGAGTCTAATAATTTAAGATTATAATTATCTTTTTATTAGATTATTGTCAATTCATACAGGATTAATATTTGTCTATTATAAATAGATATCATTGTTTAGGTTTTAGAAAGAATGTTTTGTTTTGAATTCAATTAATACAAAAGAGTTTGAGGGATTTTCTCGATTCTTGGTTTTTATCCATTGTGATATTACTTGTTTGTGTGATAATTTATTAATTATCCTTGTTCGACAATACGAGTATCCGAATTGTCTATAATATGTAACTATAATATGTAGGGTTGTCCCACATCACTTCTATTCAATTTCATCATATATTCTTTCAATCGCTACAAATTACAACCATTTTCAAGAACTTAAATTTTATCAAAATTAGGGTTTCATTCAATTTGAAGTAAAATTGGGTGTTACATTAACATTCTAAACCATTCATGTATTTCCAAAACCACTGTTAAAGAAACGTTGTAACTCAAACGAGGTCTTATTTCACTTGTGAACAACCAGCTTGTGGTTGTAAACTGGTGTGTAAAAAACAAAGTACTTTTATGCAGCTACAAATACAATCAAAACTTGGTGAACACAAGAATCGATGTAGAAACCTTGTAGAAAATGATGGACCTAATTCATGCATGTTCATTGGAATCCTTATGGATCCTCTGAACTTTATCGTTAACCTTTGATAAAACATCCAACATTTTACGGTTGTTAAAGTTATTGATGTGGTGAAATATGATCCATTCTAATGACATGATGAAGATCTGGTTATATAATTTATTTGAAGTTGAATGAGTACATATTTATAGAAAATTCACAATGTGTACTTGTAAAGTGATGACGTATAGTCTATATTTGGGCCACGAGCCCAAATGATAAACATTACTAGGCCCAAACCCACCACGAGTGGGCCATTATAACAATGACTTGGGCCACAACGCTGATGGTTTAGACTTACGAAGCCCAAAACCCAACCAAAACTACCCGGGCATGGATAAGCATCTTCTAATTACGGAATAGATACCCTTAACCCAGATAAGCATCACGTGTGCGAAGAGTAAGGAGCAAGAAACCTACGAGGATTCTGCACCTATATAAGGAATGACATAATTCTCATTAAAGGTACGATTCACAAACCCTAAGCTCTTTACGAGAACCCTAAAGCCGATTACTTACTCTCACGCCGGAGGATAATCGTGGGAGACAATCCCACGATAAGCCTAACGGTGTTTGTTTATTTTCTTAGTGCGCAGGTTTCAAGCATTAAGGACGAATTGATACGAGAGCAAGAGCCCAAACTAGGAACGCCCAACTTTTGTATCAACAAGTGGCTCCATCCGTGGGACCAACACTAAGAACTAAGGAACTAGAATGACGAAGAATAAAAATTCAAGCCAGCGGACTCCGAAGTTGGAAAAAACACATGACCCCCAGAAGAAGAATCAAAAAGATTCGACCCCTAGGCAGGCCTCTGGGACAACCAGTGCACCTGGTCACCAAGAAACGGGACCAACCCTACCTCTCCCAGCGGTGGAATTGCCTGTAAGGACTACCAAAGTCACCACCGTAGTCCCAAGCGTTGAAGAACTCCAGCGTACCCTCTTCAATACTCCTCACCAAACGACACCTACAGTGGACAACACTGTGCCGCCGGGCGCACCTAACCGAGATAAGGTGCCCAATACTGAGGCAGATATTCTTGCAGCGAATGAGGACGCGCCTGACCTAACGTTGAGTAATTTTGTATCCCAAAATTACGAAACTCTAACCTCCCTCATGCAAGAAGAGGCAAGGAGAAGGTCGAATACGAGCCTGCAAGCCCGACTCAACTTTGGTCCTGAACGCGAAGCATCACCACTGCGCCACCTACGAGGAAGACGCGAAAATAATGAAAGACGTACCACTATCCATGATAGGCTGGGTACGACATCTGACTCACAATATTCAGAGGAATATGAAGACGGCGAGAGGCGTACTAATGTTCATTCCAGACTTGGTAGTCGAGGGATACAAGACAGATTAGGACCTCAACGATCACCAAGCGAAGGTTCCTCCAGGTCTAGGAGCAAAAGAGTTCACGAAAGATTAGGGAGAAGAATATCCCCAAGTGAAAGCCCCTCAAGCTCTTCCTCTGAAGGAAGCCGGCGCAAGCGCTGCAAGAGAGATTACTCTTCTTCCAACGATTCCTCGGACAACGAGCATAAGGAAACAGGACACTGGAAGTCTAGAGGAAGACGGCGCAAAGAAGAAGACGAAGACATGTCTCTTCCATGGCGTCGCCAGAAAGTTGATGCATTTACACGACGCATCAGCGATTACTCCGATCATAAGAGAAGGTACATGCCCACTAATGTCAAAACATATGATGGAACAGGTGATCCGGATGACCACCTAAAAATTTTTGAATCGGTTGCTACTATCGAAAATTTGCCACAACCTGTGTGGTGCCATATGTTCAATTCCACCTTAGTAGGGAATGCGCGCACGTGGTTTAGCAAGCTTCCACGACGGAGCATTGGCGAGTTTGAAGAATTGCGGAAAGCATTCCGTTTAAACTTCACCCAAAGAAATAAGTGCGCTAAAAACCTTGTTGAACTAGCCAGAGTAAACAAGCGCCAAGGGGAATCAACCAGTGCTTATATGGAACGCTTTAAAGATGAGTGTATACATGTCAAAGCGTGTCCTGAAGTCCTAAAAATTTCAGGGTTCATGAATGGGATTAACAACCCAGAACTCATTCGGAAGCTAAACGACAAAGTTCCTGTCACAACTCATAATTTCATGTCCTGTTTCAAACGTCGAAATTCCAATTTTTATCTCGGAAAGTTACTATTTACTTTTACTATTCACAAAACACTATTCATGTCCGAAATTTTTATTTCATATTCTCATAAGTTAAACTATTTTAACGGTAATCCGAGAGTTTGGCGCTCGTCGGATCATTTCTGCAAAAATCACGAAGCCGTGTCCGAGATTTACATTCAGGTTTAAACGTCCTTCCGGCATCCCGATATGTCCATAAAACAATATAAACAATAAAAATATGATTTTCTCTCATTTTACGACAATTCTTAAAGTTTTGGAATTTTACGTTTTTCAGTTCAGCGTTTTACGCGAATTACGCGTTTTTAACCCGCGTTTCCAGTTTTAACAACGTTTAAGCAACCCGATGGAACTTACCATTCATTTTATATTTATTTATGGATTATTTTGACAAGTTTAGTCATTCTTTCAAGTTTCATATTTTTACGATACCCGAATTTACGTTTCGCGCTTTAAAACTTTACGGTTTGCGATTAACGGAACCAAAACTGACTCCGTAAACCAGATAATACCAAGCTTACTACATACTCATCAACCATGTGCAGCCCCCCCATCCCATGTTACTTCAAGTTGACCATTTAATTACCATTTTGCCATCAAGATTAGATATTTGCAAGAAAAACAACTAAAACAATCACTAGTTCATTTTTCAAGATCAAAAACTCATTTCTCTCTTTTCTCCTTGGAGACTCACGACCAAGAAACACCATGGATCAAGATCCATTATTTTTCAAAGATCAAAGCATAAAAGTTGTTCATTTCATCATCCTAATCAAGAATCATACCACAAAAACACAAGTAATCCAAAGTTTCTAATCATCTCACCACCTATTATTTCAAAGTGAGTATTCAAATTTATTTTCATGTTTTCATCTAATTAACACATGTATCTTATAGTATTCATGCTTAATTTCATGCACAAACTAGTTATACCACTTTATTTTTGTATACTTTTTGAACATACAAACCCTAGATTGTGATTTAGGTGTTCATTTGTTAAATTAACTTGTTTACTAGTCATTAGGAACCCATGACACCCTAAGAAGGTGTATGGTAGGATTAGATTAGTTTTGTGAAGTTTGCAAGAGTTTTGGTTGAGGTTGGAAATAGTTTTGAACCTTGGAAATGGATTTCTAACAAGTTTATAAACATGCTGTCCCATTTTGGTAAAATCTGGAAAATCAGTAAACACAAATGAAACTTTGGCAAAATTTTTAGAAAATACTTTCAAAAACGAATCTGTAGGCGAAAGAACGGATTAAAAAGAGTTTATAACGAAGAAGTTATGATTTTTGCAAGTTTATTGACGAAAAGTATATTTTCTGAAAATAGTTGCTGTTGGACGTTTTTCGTCGGACAAAACAAGGCTTTAGACGTAACCCGGAGGAGCCGAGCTTTCCAAAATATATTACTACATACTAAGACGTAACCGTGGATATAAAGAACAAGTAAAACGGGCTTATAACGACAAAGATATTCACGTTTGAATATCGGCAAAACTCATTTCATTTTGACAGCTTTTATAAATATTAACGCCAAAACTACGTAGTAACTCTAGATTTATAAAAATAATACCAAGTACCTAATTTTATAACTAATGAAGTATTAGTTATTACAAGTATATTTTATCACTACGAGGCGTTATTTCAAGGATTTCAACCCGAGGATTTCAACACGAATATTGAAACATACGATATATATATAAGTATATATATTGCAACTAGTTTTATTTTTCTAATAGCCATATTTTTCCTAAGTCTTGGAATATATATTTTTGATAACTACAAGTGTTTTTTTTCAAAGAGTAGAGTGGTATAGGAACATGTGCATGGACATTCATAACATCATTTCATGATCTAAAGTAGATCGTTCATCATTCATATTAGGTTGCGGCTAGTGTGCGCGCCTTGTTTTTCAGCTCATTACATGTTCATGGTACCATCATATCAGGTGAGTCATAGCCCCACTTTTACTTGTTTAATGACTTTATAAACTCTTTGGGGGAGATACATGCTTCAATACTTGTTCTATGCTTTTATACGATTTGAATTACTTATGGGGAAGAATACGTTGCTTTAACTATTTTTGTACAATGCCAAAGTATAAAGTTCTTACATTGCTTAAGTAGCCTTATTACCACGTCACGACAAGTCCCCTTTATTTCATGGACCGTTAATTACAGTACGAGCGAGAGTGAGTGAATAGATCTATTGAGGGTGACTCCTCCATTCGTGTTTGGGTTGCTCCAACAGAATTACGAATGCATTTCATGTCTAATATATTACGAGTGTCTGGTAAACACTCACTTGGGGCAAGTTTTAGTACGTCTAGCTTCGGGGTCATGAGCTTAAGAGCCAATGTGGGTTTCATTATTGAAATCTTAGTACTTTACTTTATACTTGGGCGATTGTACATACGAAATTACTTATAAATTCCCGATACTTTTTCATCACTATTACTACTGAAATACGATGCCTTTGCATCAAGTCTTATTACTGAAATACGATGCCTTTGCATCAACTTTATTACTGAATTACGATGCTTTTGCACCAATCTTATTACTTTTGTTTACACAAACCAAACTTATTACTTTTGGCAGTGGGTCGTAAACACACAGGTTACAAGTCTCTTATGGCGGGACTTGGAACTGAGTGGATTTACGATGCCTTTGCTGGGACAACTTCATCCATATGCATTACATTCTTTTTCACAAGACTCTGTGAACTCACCAACCATTGTGTTGACACTTTAGCATGTATTTTCAGGTTTTAACCAATGGCACGCTACAGGAGGTTTTGGCAGGGCATGGCATGATCATAGAAGACTCTGTTTATTCATTTGGGGACCGTTTTAAACTATTTTAAGGGCCTACTTCCGCATTACTTTTAACAATATAGATTCAACATTTTTGATTAAACTATTTTATTCTAAATGATTGAAGTGAAAACATTTTTGTACTTGTGTTGTGATATCAATTGAGTTACACCCCAGCTGCATGTATGCTTCTGCTGGACCCGATTATGGGGGTGTGACAGATTGGTACCAGAGCTTTGGCTATAGCGAACTAAGTGTTTTTAAAACCTAGACTATAGCTACTTTCAAGAAAACTTAACCCTATGACCGTCACGTGCCTGCCTGCCAAGCTGAAGCCTCATTTGTGGTTAGTTGCTGACATTGATGATGAGATTTGTGTCTCATTATCTGATATATTATATTCATTTATTATAGTTGATTACTGTAATTGTCTTTCATATAAGCATGTTCACGTATCATATATGTCACCGCATTATGTTTTTCTTTGCATAGTTTCATCATTTGACCTCGCGTTTGGTCACCTGCCTTAATCTTTCAGAACGTCTTGGTATTTGTGAAGGACATAGTCTTAGTATGACAAAGCTGAGTATTTCAAAATTCATGGAACCTCGGTGGAATATAGACTGGTCATCTATATTCAACCCGGGATAGTGAGATATAGGCTGACCACCTATGTCTGACTCAGAAATGAATTTTGCAACACTGAGAATGGTTATAATAAAAATTTGTCTGGATTGAATCCTTTACTCATTTTCCAAATGTTTCATGCATGTGTGAGTATACTCTCGTTGTCAGAACATTCATACTTTTCATCACTTCGTAAACCACCGATTGGAAGCACGTCAATTGATCATTTCATCTCATGAACATTCACGTCTATGCATGATACACTTACATCACGGTATTTTCTTTTATCACAATATCAATTTTGTCGCAGTTGTCACAGTCCCTTCCCTTCTCACCATCACTATCATTTCCTTTCCCCACCCCTATATATATATAGAATTAGCTGACACTTCATGGATTCCTATGCCACTCATCGCACACTACTCCTAATATTGATAAGTGGATATTATCAATGACCTCCCTAGGAAAGACTTTCCATACCATCTATAAGGAGAATCTCTCGGTACATTAAGACCATTCAAAACTCAACAGAAATATCAAGATATCGCAAAACTATTCGAAACACTATCACTGGCCTGATCACCAAAATTCTATCATCTAGAAAGTATTGGCTTGACTGAATTACAAGATTCGTTTAGATACGAGTGCTCACTAAGCAACACCATAGAGATAAATCCAACCTCTTAACCGAGACTATAGATTGAACATGTCCTCACCAATAGACTTTATCCAAACATGTTAGACACCTATGCCTTTATGCAGACATACATACCTGACTATTTTATCCTCTTAATACATTCACTTTTAAATGGAATTTTTCTCCAAACTACAGTTATACAAAACATATATCTTGTAAGAAATACTTTTCTGAGGCACTTATTTTGATAAGCAAATTCCTTTTGGTTAATCTTTTACAAAACTATTGAATGTTAGAAAATTTTAAACATCGATCTTTGGTAAATCATATTATCCATCTTATGTTGAAAATAGTTCTATCTTGCATAACTATTAAATTTTGAAACGTCAAGAAAAATGTTACTTGGAAAGCCGTTTGCTTAAACTTGTAGATTTATTTATTCGGGGAAGGTTTATGAACAAAACACAATCTCAAAACAAACCTTGAAAAAATCAATCACTACATTACATCACATATACATTTTGGGTTTTGCGAATTGACGACATAGAGCTTGGGGAAAATCGTAGTAATGGAGACTAAGCATCGTAGGTGGAGAAAGACTCGATTCATGACATCCTGCGGAGGATTACAACCTTATCCTAATCCTAATCTATTATTTTCAACAACACCCTTTGACAGACTTAACCTTGTAAGTTTTTCCACAAGATTCATGATATCCATTTCAGTTATTCCTAATAGAGGAATTTGATTCACCTCAAACACCTAGCGATTACATTAAGATTTCTTTGGAACCACACCACCTATCATCTGCAGACCAATGGTCAGAATTAGAGAACGATTCAAACATAGGGAGATATGCTCAGAGCATGAGTGATTGACTCAAGAAATGGTTGGACTAACCAATTACCATAAATCAAATTCAGTTGCAACTATAGTTATCGCGCGAGCGTAGAGACTACACCCTTTGAGGCACTCTATGGTCGAAGTGCCAACATTCATTGACGGATCGAGATTTGGAAAAGCCCAACTCACTAGTCCAGTAAGTATTCATGAAATAACCAGGAACTTCCTACAAATCAAGAATCAGTTACAAGTTCGATAAAGTTGTAAACCATTAAAACTTCAAGTTGGTAAGTAGAGTTATACAGAAAGTTCTGCCTAGGAAAGGCATGATACCATTCAGAAAACTTGGAAAGTTAAACCCGAGATATACACTGGACCATGTAATATTTCAGACAGAGTAAGCCTAGTGGCCGTCAGACTTGAGCTCCCATTAGAGCTCAGAAGTTTACACGATAAATATCATCATCTTTTCACCAATACCACTCTAGAAACCAACACAAACTGAACTTCGGGATGAAGTTCCTTTTAGAGGGGAAGAATGTCACAACTCATAATTTCATGTCCTGTTTCAAACGTCGAAATTCCAATTTTTATCTCGGAAGTTACTATTCACTTTTACTATTCACAAAACACTATTCATGTCCGAAATTTTTATTTCATATTCTCATAAGTTAAACTATTTTAACGGTAATCCGAGAGTTTGGCGCTCGTCGGATCATTTCTGCAAAAATCACGAAGCCGTGTCCGAGATTTACATTCAGGTTTAAACGTCCTTCCGGCATCCCGATATGTCCATAAAACAATATAAACAATAAAAATATGATTTTCTCTCATTTTACGACAATTCTTAAAGTTTTGGAATTTTACGTTTTTCAGTTCAGCGTTTTACGCGAATTACGCGTTTTTAACCCGCGTTTCCAGTTTTAACAACGTTTAAGCAACCCGATGGAACTTACCATTCATTTTATATTTATTTATGGATTATTTTGACAAGTTTAGTCATTCTTTCAAGTTTCATATTTTTACGATACCCGAATTTACGTTTCGCGCTTTAAAACTTTACGGTTTGCGATTAACGGAACCAAAACTGACTCCGTAAACCAGATAATACCAAGCTTACTACATACTCATCAACCATGTGCAGCCCCCCCATCCCATGTTACTTCAAGTTGACCATTTAATTACCATTTTGCCATCAAGATTAGATATTTGCAAGAAAAACAACTAAAACAATCACTAGTTCATTTTTCAAGATCAAAAACTCATTTCTCTCTTTTCTCCTTGGAGACTCACGACCAAGAAACACCATGGATCAAGATCCATTATTTTTCAAAGATCAAAGCATAAAAGTTGTTCATTTCATCATCCTAATCAAGAATCATACCACAAAAACACAAGTAATCCAAAGTTTCTAATCATCTCACCACCTATTATTTCAAAGTGAGTATTCAAATTTATTTTCATGTTTTCATCTAATTAACACATGTATCTTATAGTATTCATGCTTAATTTCATGCACAAACTAGTTATACCACTTTATTTTTGTATACTTTTTGAACATACAAACCCTAGATTGTGATTTAGGTGTTCATTTGTTAAATTAACTTGTTTACTAGTCATTAGGAACCCATGACACCCTAAGAAGGTGTATGGTAGGATTAGATTAGTTTTGTGAAGTTTGCAAGAGTTTTGGTTGAGGTTGGAACTAGTTTTGAACCTTGGAAATGGATTTCTAACAAGTTTATAAACATGCTGTCCCATTTTGGTAAAATCTGGAAAATCAGTAAACACAAATGAAACTTTGGCAAAATTTTTAGAAAATACTTTCAAAAACGAATCCGTAGGCGAAAGAACAGATTAAAAAGAGTTTATAACGAAGAAGTTATGATTTTTGCAAGTTTATTGACGAAAAGTATATTTTCTGAAAATAGTTGCTGTTGGACGTTTTTCGTCGGACAAAACAAGGCTTTAGACGTAACCCGGAGGAGCCGAGCTTTCCAAAATATATTACTACATACTAAGACGTAACCGTGGATATAAAGAACAAGTAAAACGGGCTTATAACGACAAAGATATTCACGTTTGAATATCGGCAAAACTCATTTCATTTTGACAGCTTTTATAAATATTAACGCCAAAACTACGTAGTAACTCTAGATTTATAAAAATAATACCAAGTACCTAATTTTATAACTAATGAAGTATTAGTTATTACAAGTATATTTTATCACTACGAGGCGTTATTTCAAGGATTTCAACCCGAGGATTTCAACACGAATATTGAAACATACGATATATATATAAGTATATATATTGCAACTAGTTTTATTTTTCTAATAGCCATATTTTTCCTAAGTCTTGGAATATATATTTTTGATAACTACAAGTGTTTTTTTTCAAAGAGTAGAGTGGTATAGGAACATGTGCATGGACATTCATAACATCATTTCATGATCTAAAGTAGATCGTTCATCATTCATATTAGGTTGCGGCTAGTGTGCGCGCCTTGTTTTTCAGCTCATTACATGTTCATGGTACCATCATATCAGGTGAGTCATAGCCCCACTTTTACTTGTTTAATGACTTTATAAACTCTTTGGGGGAGATACATGCTTCAATACTTGTTCTATGCTTTTATACGATTTGAATTACTTATGGGGAAGAATACGTTGCTTTAACTATTTTTGTACAATGCCAAAGTATAAAGTTCTTACATTGCTTAAGTAGCCTTATTACCACGTCACGACAAGTCCCCTTTATTTCATGGACCGTTAATTACAGTACGAGCGAGAGTGAGTGAATAGATCTATTGAGGGTGACTCCTCCATTCGTGTTTGGGTTGCTCCAACAGAATTACGAATGCATTTCATGTCTAATATATTACGAGTGTCTGGTAAACACTCACTTGGGGCAAGTTTTAGTACGTCTAGCTTCGGGGTCATGAGCTTAAGAGCCAATGTGGGTTTCATTATTGAAATCTTAGTACTTTACTTTATACTTGGGCGATTGTACATACGAAATTACTTATAAATTCCCGATACTTTTTCATCACTATTACTACTGAAATACGATGCCTTTGCATCAAGTCTTATTACTGAAATACGATGCCTTTGCATCAACTTTATTACTGAATTACGATGCTTTTGCACCAATCTTATTACTTTTGTTTACACAAACCAAACTTATTACTTTTGGCAGTGGGTCGTAAACACACAGGTTACAAGTCTCTTATGGCGGGACTTGGAACTGAGTGGATTTACGATGCCTTTGCTGGGACAACTTCATCCATATGCATTACATTCTTTTTCACAAGACTCTGTGAACTCACCAACCATTGTGTTGACACTTTAGCATGTATTTTCAGGTTTTAACCAATGGCACGCTACAGGAGGTTTTGGCAGGGCATGGCATGGTCATAGAAGACTCTGTTTATTTATTTGGGGACCGTTTTAAACTATTTTAAGGGCCTACTTCCGCATTACTTTTAACAATATAGATTCAACATTTTTGATTAAACTATTTTATTCTAAATGATTGAAGTGAAAACATTTTTGTACTTGTGTTGTGATATCAATTGAGTTACACCCCAGCTGCATGTATGCTTCTGCTGGACCCGATTATGGGGGTATGACAGTTCCCCAAACCTTCGATGAGCTAATGAAGAGCACAAGATCCTTCATACAAGGAGAAGCAGCCGCTGCTGACAGCAAAAAAGGCTACTCAAATTATAGGCAACGAGAACAGCCTAGGAGACAATCCAATGATCAGAGTAACAACCGCGGCAAGAATTATCGCAGTGGGCGAGATAATGACAAGTATACCCCTCTCACAAAAACTCCGAGGGAAATATTTGTAACGGAGGGTGCAAACTTCCCAAAACCTCCACCAATGCGTACCGCAGAAGACAAGCGCATAGGGAATGGATACTGCGAATATCATGGCCAAAAATGCCATACAACCAACGAGTGCGTCCAGCTACGACAACTAATTGAAAAATTAGTAAGGGAAGGTAGAATGGATCACCTCGTAAAAAACATTAAAGAATGGAAAGACAAACAAAGGAATGGGGGCAAAAAAGAACCTCCCAAAGACAAAGCGGACATCATCTACATGATACAGTCATGGCAACGCAAGACAAAACAAAAAGTCAGTCAAAGGTTCTCTTCAGAAAAGAAGATATCCTTCCCCACTCTAGCTGCGGGCAAGGCAGTAGTAGAGCCACTAACTATTGAGATACATACTGTGGGACACGAGATTCGACGCATGTATATCGACGGAGGGGCATCCGCAGACATTCTATATGAGCATTGCTTCAAAAGGCTACGACCTAAGATACAAAGTCAATTGATACCAGCCACAACGTCGCTGACTGGATTCACAGGGGAAAAGATATGGCCTATGGGGCAATTACGCTTACTTGTAGTTGTGGGCGATGAACAACACTCAACAGCGACATGAATAAATTTCATGGTAATCAAGTCTCCCTCACCATGCGCGCTGTACCATCCACAACACATGGGATGCTCAAATTTCCAGTAGAAGGAGGAATTGTCACCCTCTACAACACCACAGTACCACCTAAAGAATGCAATGCAATAACCAGTAAGGTGGAGAATATTCCAGAACAGCGCGCAGAAAAAACACCAAACTTAAAGGTCGCTATTCACCCCGATTACCCAGATCAACAAATTTCGATTAGAGGATCTTTATCTGACAAAGGTAAAGCAGCTGTGTGCGCACTCTTGCAAAAGAACCTAAATATCTTTGCGTGGGAACCAAAGCACATGACCGGAGTGCCACGCTCTATCATGGAGCACAAGCTACGAATCCGACAAGGATATCCCCCAATACGACAGAAGAAGCGCGGCCAGGCCCCAGATCGCGCAAAAGATATTCGGGAAGAAGTACATAAACTTGTAGACGCAGGCATCATGCGCGAAGTATACTATCACGACTGGCTCTCTAACCCAGTGATGGTAAAGAAGAGTGATGGCAGTTGGAGGATGTGCGTGGACTTCACAGACCTCAACAAGGCATGCCCACAGGACTGTTATCCACTGCCGGAGATAGACTGGAAAGTAGAATCCCTGTGCGGATATCCTTTCAAGTGCTTCCTAGACGCATACAAAGGATACCATCAAATCAAGATGGCAGTGGAGGACGAAGAAAAAACAGCTTACCACACAAGTCAAGGGGTCTATTGCTACACAAAAATGCCTTTTGGCCTAAAAAATGCAGGCGCAACATACCAGCGATTGGTGGACACGGCTTTCGAAAAACAAGTGGGTCGAAACTTGGAAGTCTACGTTGACGACCTTGTCATCAAGAGCCACACAGAGGATGAATTGGTGCGCGACATCGAGGAAACGTTCAAAACATTGGGAAAAATAAACATGAAGTTAAATCCCAAGAAGTGCACCTTTGGCGCGACAGAAGGCATGTTCCTTGGGTACTTAATAGAACCATATGGAATCAAGCCTTGCCCAGAAAAAACAAAAGCTGTTATCGATCTCCCCTCACCGCGCACATTAAAAGAAGTCTAGTCATTAAACGAAAAGCTAGCTGGGCTAAACCATTTCTTATCTAAGTCAGCTGACAAATCACTCCCTCTCTTTAAAACACTCACGAAGTGCACCAAAAAGGGAGACTTTCATTGGACTGAGGAAGCAAAAGAAGCTTTCCAACAGCTAAAACAGCATCTGGCATCACTCCCCAAACTTGTCGCACCGCGACCAGGGGAAGAGTTAATCATGTACTTATCTGCAACCCACGGAGCAGTTAGCGTAGTACTATTGACAGATAGAAACTCCGTCCAGACACCCATATACTTTGTAAGCAAAGCATTGAAGAAGACAGAGACTAACTACAGAGCCATGGAAAGGTTGGTCTTAGCTCTAGTATTCGTAGCTAACAGACTGCGCAGATACTTTCAAGCGCACCCAATAGCTGTAATCACAGACCATCCAATCAAACAAGTTCTCTCTAAACCTGACGCATCAGGACGACTACAAAAGTGGAGTGTGTTGTTAAGCGAGTATAACATCTCATATAGACCACGCACTGCAATCAAGGGGCAGATATTAGCCGACTTTATTATTGAAAAGCCAGATACTGATAGTCCACCTTCAACAAGCAAAACAGACCTACAGGAACCCTGGATTCTATTCACAGATGGGTCCTCATGTGTAGATGGATCAGGCGCAGGCCTTATCCTTACTAATCCAGAAGGAATGGAGTTCACCTACGCGCTGCGTTTCGAATTCACAGCCACAAACAATGAGGCGAAATACGAAGCCTTACTCGCTGGACTGCGTATTGCAATTCAAATGGGTGTAGGCAACCTGGAGGCAAACGTGGATTCCAGGCTAGTAGCTAACCATGTGCTAGGTGAGTATGAAGCCAAGGATGTACACATGATCCAATACCTGGAAAAGACCAAGTCCTTAATTCAGAACTTTGATAGGTTCACAATCAAACAAGTACCTAGATGGGACAACAGGAAAGCTGATGCGCTTAGCAAGATTGCATCTACAAGCTTTGCGCACTTATCAAAACAGGTATTGGTAGAACTCTAAAAAACACATCAATCTTGGAGATGGAAGTATCCACAGTGATAGAAGAACAAGATCCCACGTGGATGACACCTATCATTGAATTCATTAGCAAAGGAGTCTTACCACAAGATCATAAGGACGCTCAAAGAGTGCGGCGCACAGCGCAGCGATTCGAACTACTAGATAACATCCTATATCGATGTTCTTTCTTGCAACCTTGGCTACGATGTGTTGGACCTCTTCAAGCAGACTATGTACTCCGAGAAATTCACGCTGGATCATGTAGCATGCACTCAGGACCACGGTCTGTTATAGCGCGCGCTCTACGGTCAGGATATTATTGGCCTACTATGCACCGCGATGCGCGAGATATGATAAAAAAATGCATCAATTGCCAAGTACACAGGTCAATTCCGCGCCAACCACAACAAGAGCTAACCCCCATCACCTCACCATGGCCATTCTATAAATGGGACATTGACATCGCAGGCCCTTTCCTAGTTGCATCGGGAGGGCTAAAATTCCTCATCGTAGCATAGACTACTTTACAAAGTGGATTTAGGCAAAGGCAGTGGTGAGTATCACGGGCAACCAGGTAAAACGCTTCGTATGGGATAATATTGTATGTCACTTCGGACTACCTGGAGAAATCATATCAGACAATGGGAAACAATTCTGCGACAACCCATTTAAAGATTGGTGCGCGCAATTAAACATTACACAACACTTTGCTTCAGTGAAACACCCACAAACCAACGGGTTGGTTGAACGCGCAAATTGCAGTCTAGGTGAAGGAATAAAAGCGCGCCTTGACAGACACAAAGGAAAGTGGGTACAATTCCTAATAACAAAGTATATCTTTTCCTATGGTTTCTAGCTAACTCCATAACACATTTTACTTTATTGCGTACATTCTTATATGTGTCAATATTGTTATGTTATATTTTTGCCTACATGGCGTGCATGCACTAATTAAGACCCACGAGGGCAGAAAGGATGAGTAAACCTACTAATTCACTTGTTGAGTAAGAGGGTTGCAAACCCATCAACATTGGATCACGCATCCTTGCTAGGCGCCTTACTTTCGAGACGTTGAAGTAAGTTTTCCACGCGCAACCCACGAAGGATGCGCAAATATCACGTACACTGTACAAGCTTAGCAAATAACGAGCCAAGACTCTTTGTCACATAATAAAACTTTGCAAAAATAATGCAAGTTTATTTTCATACTTATAATTTATCTTAAGTCACGCACTTAATTTAAACATAGATCCAAAAAGAGTATCTTATTTAATCTTTTTACATGAAAAGATAACAATTTACGAACGGATACCATAACACACAAAAGATATACTTTGTTATTTATACAATAAATATACAAGTTACAACAGCCTACACACTATGACGATGCTCAGGACTATCTTCTGGGGCAGCGGAGCTTCCTGCCTCTTGGAGTTTTCTCAAAAGCAACGCATCCTTAGGTGATACGATCGCTACGCTAACAGGAATCCCATCTGACATGGGAATATGCGCAGCGTCCACACCGCATAAGATGGCCTTGCCATTAACACCTTTTTTCTTGGCAGCTCTCTCTGCGTGCAGCTCCAATACCTCCTTAAGAGGAACCTCCTTTTCAAGAACAAAAGGATTCAACATATGGCGCGGCTGTACAAAAACAGGAACCTGCAGCTGCGACGCGTCAGGCTTTAGGAAATAGTCTGGTTGCGCCTCTACATCCTCCAAGATATGGTGCCCCAGGGTTAACCCCTCCATAATTACCCTTATAGGGTAATCCTGGTCACGCTCCAGCCGCGCAATTTGGGGAAGCTCAAGCAGCTTCATTCCCTCCACCGCTTTCATCAGCTCGTCATAAGCATTGGCATCGTAACCAGGCACCTCAGCTAGCACCACATTCAACAACTTAGCCTCATGGAGCTCCTCCATGGCTTGCGCCCTACCACGCTCCACAGCGCACTGAACCACCTTTCCAAAGGTCTCCAATACTTCCGGAGACTCTAAGGTGCCCATCGCAGCCAGGCGCAAGCCATGACTGATCAACCACCTACATAAACAGAAAAAGGATGCATTAGAAGAAAAGAGACAAACCAACAAATATAATAAGGCACCATTACAGAAAATATATAAGGGCGTACCTGCGCTCAGCTATTGTAGACATAAGATGAGGGTATAACTCCTCATCATAGTCTATGCTCAGGCCGCGCAGCTTCTCTTCCTGCTCCTTTAGAAGCTTCTCCATACGCAGGCGGAACTCATCAATATGGCCAAAGTGTTCAGCTTTTTTCTCCTCAAGATACCTTACCCCCCAGGTAAGGTTAGCCCTGAACTGATGAAGTTCACCCCGCGCACGCTGCAGCTCAGCCATCATGGTCAACTTTTCATCAGTGACCTTATCTGCATGCGCCTTGACGGACCCTACCTCCGCTTGCGCCTCAGCTAGCTGCGCACGGAGAAGGGTAATCTCTTCATCCTTCTGAGCGAGAGTGTTACTCTCACCGACGTATCACGTCTTTAACTGAGCGACTAGCTCAGTTTGACGCTCAGCAGCAGCAGCCAACTCCACCAACAGCTGCTGCGCAGATACATCCTCAGCCACCTTCACTCCCTCTTCCACGTTTTCATTCTAAGGAGGGACCACACTCTCTATAAATGCTGCATCATCCTTTGCAACATGGTCACTACAACGAGTAAGGAAGAAAGTCAGCGCATATTACGACAAGTAATAATAAATATATAAAGAATAAGGAGGAATGAGGAATATCACTTACAGAAGCGGAGAAGCCTTTGCAGTCTCCTTATTCGCGCCAGTAGCGGATGTGTCATCCTCTGCGGATGACTCTTCATCCGCAATCAGATGGTGCCTCCTCTTGGAAGTACCACTGCCACCAGCCTCTCCTTTGCGCTTTAGATTTTGCGCTACCACCTCAGACTCTAGTACCTCCACGCTGTCAGAAGATTCAGCTTGCAACTTCTCCACATGTGCAGACTCCACAGTGGGAGCCATGCTCTGCACTAGCGTCACAAGAAGAGGGGGCGAATCTTCAGGACCAGCTGGCCCCAACACAGTCAGATGCCCAGCAGTCGCATCCAAGAGTGGTTGCTCATTCTCCCACAGAGGGCGCACACCAACGGTCACTTGTTTCGGCTTCTCAAGCTTCACTACGGCAAACAAATCCATCTCTGCGCAACACATAAACAAATAACAAAACATATATTAGTTATTAAAAGTGCGCATACAGCAAAACTTACATTATTTGAAGCGAACAATTAAAAGGGATGAACACCCACCCCGGCCGCTCTCATCAATGAAGGTTGGCACCTCGTTAGCACCATGGTAATAGTTGCGACTCAACCCCATGTGCACCAAAAACTCCTCAGGGTAAGGGTTAATGGGGATGCGGTTGGCATCAATAGTCTCCGCATCCGCCAAGCTATACGAACCGGGTGTGGGGCGCCCATCCCTCGGCAGCGTCTCTTAAGTATAAAACTCAAATGGTGAAGGAAACACCACATCATCCACCCAGAAAAAATATTCCCTCCAATGCCTCAAGGAATCTACCTTATCGGTATAACATTGAAGGCGCCCTGCGCACTTCACAAAGGATACCCATCCATGCGACCACGTTGTGTGGTAAAACGCTCGAAATAGGTCGACGGTTGGGTTTATTGCAAGTAAACGACAGTTTACTTCAAAATTTGATATCTTCGCCGCACCTATACAGTGCAGCAGAGAGATATGAAGGTGATAGAAATTGAGCACGTTGCTCAAAAATACAGATATTGGTACGCGATAGTTAGCGTACTCAACGAAGCGCGTGTATAACCCTATCTTCCCTTCGGGGAAATCGGCAATACATGCATCGACGTCCGGGACTTCCGGATGCACATCCAGAGGAATAAAGTAATCAGATGAGAAGTGACGCAGTTCATCCTCATCAATCACAGAGCGAAAATCCTCTAACTGAGCAACCATTTCAGCATTATGACAAGATCTACTAAGATATGCACGCGCAGTTACCTAATAGAAACAGTTGATCTCTTAAAGAAGTTTTTGAAAAGATGTAAAAATGGCGGAAATCGTTTTTACTGTGATGTTATAGTGAACAGGGAGGCGGTGACTCTTATATATAGGTCATAAAAACCCTAGATGTAAGCCACGTGGATCCCACTCATAAAACGTGTGGCTAGAATATGAAACGGTACATGCACTTTTCCCATCTTCCAAGGAATACGTGGCTACACCCCCCGTTTCCCGAGGTAAGATTGAGATATTTAGGGACTAGATACATAGTTCCCACCCTTGGGCGGTAACTATTTAAATCTTTCCCGCCACGCTTACCGCTGTTATCATTAGTCTAGTACCCGCGGCTACAAGCCGCGCACACTAGACTGGGGGGACATGATGACGTATAGTCAATATTTGGGCCACGAGCCCAAATGATAAACATTACTAGGCCCAAACCCACCACGAGTGGGCCATCATAACAATGACTTGGGCCACAACGCTGATGGTTTAAACTTACAAAGCCCAAAACCCAACCAAAACTACCCGGGGCATGGATAAGGATCTTCTAATTACGGAATAGATATCCTTAACCCGGATAAGCACCACGTGTGCGAAGAGTAAGGAGCAAGAAACCTACGAGGATTCTGCACCTATATAAGGGATGACATAATTCTTATTAAAGGTACGATTCACAAACCCTAAGCTCTTTACGAGAACTCTAAAGCCGATTACTTACTCTCACGCCGGAGGATAATCGTGGGAGACAATCCCACGATAAGTCTAACGGTGTTTGTTTATTTTCTTAGTGCGCAGGTTTCAAGCATTAAGGATGAATTGGTACGAGAGCAAGAGCCCAAACTAGGAACGCCCAACTTTTGTATCAACATAAAGTATAACTTATAATTTTATGTTTTTATGGGAAAGATAAGTCGAACCTTATCAAATGTCGCTCGTCCCACGCCTTTATGTTGAACCATCCGTAATCGATTCACATGATGTTGTAGTGTAGAAACCGTTGGGCGAAAACAGGCCCCTTTTCTTTAGCACTAACCCTCACTTCACAACTAGCTCTCATCATCTTTGAATTCATTTCGGTCGGAATCCATTGTGAAGGAAATTGGACAAGACAGGTGTCATCATGATCATAATGAGACAATAGTGAAGATGGTGTAATTTCCGGGAAGAATGGAGGTTTGTGCGAGGGGATATGGTCGATTATGAGTAGTATGTTATCGAATAAAATAATAAATATGTGAGAAATAGGCGAGCAGTGGGTGCATAAAGGTAAACTCGACCAAACGTGATTCGATGTTCTAATTTTAGCAATATGTTACAAAGTTGAGTCAAGTTAAAAATAAGTGTCATATTAGGTCACAGTTTTGCAAATTTCCCAAATGAAGTTTTTATTATAGATCGTCACATTTAAAAAGTACAATATTTTATGCTGAAAATAAATTTTATGACATGCAGTGTAAAACTGAAAGGTGATTAAATTAGTTGGTTTTCCTTCTTCTGGTTATTCAGGGACCACGGGTCTTTTTGACTAAAATGTACGCGATCTTATCATTTAAAAAAATAGTGAAAGAGAAGCAACACCTTCATATGTTATGGTCGCAATGATGATACTTTGGGAAAAGGGTGAAAAGTCTAAACTAATCCCAATTATTGACGTGTAAAGTTGTTATCTTTTTGTTAACAATAGTTTTCATATTCATAAACACTACGGTATATTTTGTTTTTTTTGTGTTTTAGAGATCTTTTGTGATTCCATTCAATCAGTTACACGTACTTCAAGAAAAGGTTGGTTAGTGACCACAAAGATTTCCTCAGTAATTCCAACTTACTCGGTAGAATTTCTTGGCCATGCCACCGTCATTAGTTGGTAGTACTCTAGTACTCGCTAATATTTTAAACATGGAAATCAGTTGATCACTGTCTTTGTTGTCACTAAGCTAATCACTGTCATAATTAGTGGAGTAGTATGTTTCTTGTCACAACTAACTATCCATTCCAACTGAGTGACCATTCTTTCTAATAACTTAGTACGTAGTAATACCTTAGTTAAGTCGATAACACATGAAGTTTTTATCCCGTGGTTGAATAAAAATATACTCCCATCGACACAATGTTTCTTTGGTATATTTGAAAAGTTAACTTTCTTCTAGAATCACTCACTATACTGCCAACTTGCTGTTACTAAACGGATGAGGTTTTTCTCAAGGTTGTCAGGATCGCGATCCTGATTGTAAGATCGTACGATCCTACGATCCTACATATAAAAAACGAGCAGGATCGTAGTAGGATTTTAATTCTATCAGGATCGGTATAGGATCGTAGGATCGCACGCAGGATCGTAGGATCGTAAACGATCCGATCCTACTACAAGCCCATGTTTTTATCTCGAGGGGAGCAAGATCGTTGTAGGATCGTAGGATCGCACACAGGATCGTGGGATCGTGAACGATCCAATCCTACTAGAAGCTCATGTTTCTTATTGTTTTTTCTTTTATCATTCATTTAAATTCATTTATCATATAAAATATTCTATAAAAGTATAAAACTACAACTCTTATATAATAATATATACATTTTCATAGGATCTTACGATCCCGATCCGATCCAACGATCCCGATCTTGTGAAGCCGAAAACGATCCTAGGTAGGATCCCGATCCTGACAACCTTGGTACTTTTTCTTGTTTCCTGGGTGCCAACTTGCTGTCACTAATTTCATATAATGATCAGATTTTGATGAAGACATTTTAGCTGCTCACAAGCCAGAACTTTTAGGGACAAATTTGGTCGAGACTAACAATTATTTTTATCACCGAGCTTCAATGTTAGAGCAACAAATTTAGTCTAGATTCACGTAATAATCTCAATAAACATAATTTAGCTAGATATTTAATAAGAAAATAAATAGTTACTATGTGATGGTGTTACAACCCCATAGGAGACGAGGGCTTTTCTTTTATAATAAGGGTCATTGGATCATAATTACAAAATGTTGCTTTTGATCTATGAGTGGGTTTGTTGGCATTCAGGAGAAAGTTGACTATGCCTCACAATTCTAAGGGCAAAAAGCTTTAACTTCCCCTTAATTTTGGTATAATATACTTGGGCCCAAATTATGGTCATCATTATATTGTACTTGTCTCATATATCCATGTGATTGAGGTTTCATTGAATCAAAATATTCCTAAGAATTTGTTTAACATGGTATGTATGTTTGGTTTTCTTATATTTCCTTTCTACTATAAACTTTTGAGTGGTTGTTTCACACAACTGTATGGCAAAAGATGCATTATATATATGTGTGCTTCAATTGTCAAAATGTTCATGATATCGATGTCTATATTGTGTGCTTCTTGATCTAATATATACGTGCTGAAATGATAGAGAGCGATTAATAAGTTATTGCGATAATAGTGAAACATGTATGTAGTGGCTATCATTTTCATGTTGGATACGTTCCTCACCAATATGAAACTTAGTTCCTGTAATTCCCACAGTTCCTTAGAGATGAAATACTCCCATTTGTTGCGCTGCCACTTTCCGAGTTCTATTTGCCAATTTCCAACGATATTAGTCCTATTGAGCACGTAGTATTATCTTATCAGTTGCCACTCAATATTTTGTGGATGCATGGAACAAAGCTCCTCGAATGTGCTTTTTGTTTCTATTTACGATCCCTTATGATTTGATTCCCAAATTGAAGTGAACACCATTACCACATACTGATTCTTAAAAGTTCTACTCGTAGTAATCAATATTCAATACCATGCAAAAACCCCTAATCTTTCACCATAAGGTTTTATTTAGAACCCACGATCGAGTTTGGACATTGGAATTTTGGACTCTATTTTATCGTGTACAGAATTCAAAGGTCTGCGGGGCCCAATTGGCTTATCCGATGGTATATAATTACATGTTGGGTGGGGCCAAGAACGTTATAATTTCTTAATCACGCGTTTAAAGCTGTGGGTCTTGGTCCGATTAGTGGCCAGATTAACGAGCCCTTTTCATTTTTTCTTTTTCTTTAACCTAATAGTTAATTAATACAGTAACTAACTACACCTATATTATTTGAGTAGGCACGTAGCTTCAAACTTTAGGCCCGTTACCCGTAACTTCCGCAAGTGTAAATTATATATATAGCTTAAAGTTTCACATTTTAAGGGAAATAACAGACGCTAGAAGTTGTTGTAATGTTAAATGATACTTCTAACAACCTGAAATGCATCGAATGTGAAGGGTTACCCACCATTCTATTTGCATCCAATTTTAGTTATACTAGCTGTCAGAAGAAGAATGTTTAAAAGACCTCAGTATACGACTAATAAGTTCAAAATATAGTCGTCAAATAAATGATACTAATGGAAAGTAACCATGAACCTTCATATCATGTAGACCAATATCTTGTGTATTGAAACTTTTCGAATAAGATTCTTTATATCGCCGTCCATCAACTTTTTCTTTTACATCTTTTATTTATATCAAAAAAGCAAACCCGTTTAATTTTAGAAAAGATGGGTGATACTTACGTTTGTACAAACTTCTCCTTTTTAACTAACTTATTAGCATCCATCTTCCGAATGATATATTGATATGTTGTAGTTTTGGTAGAACAAAAGATGATGAAGATTCATAATATTGCTAACGGCGTTTGCTCCTAATGAATTATGTATTCCCAATCGCAGTAGTTGCAATATCAAACAAACTAGAACGGTATCCGCGCAATGCGGTGATGGGTACCATGTGATTATATTTTGTGTTATTCGATTACACGTTTAGTTATCTTCATGCTTTATAAGTAAAGATATTAGAGATGGTTAAGCAAAATAATTTTAGTTTGAACAACCAACCTCAACCGAACAAACGTCCTAAACCAACCTGCTTCCTAACAAATTAATTTTGAAATCTTTTCATAATAAGCAATAAAAAAGTCTGAATTTTAAGTTTTTCTAACTAAAAAATAGTCTCAAATGCATTATAATTTAGTATCTTTTGGATCAATCTAATATTGAAAATATATTTATTTTTTCATAGAAACCACATTATCCAAATGCACCAAGTATCTAAGAAAAGCAATTAAATTCTGGTTAAACTATTTATCCAGTAGACCATTTTCTTATTAGAATTTGAGGTTACACGTTAACTTAACTATCAAAAAAAGATACTGAAAACAGCCCAAAATGGTCAAAGAAAAACCATTTATTAATCAGTAGACCTTTTTCGGGCCCCAAACTGTTTATAGTGGGCTAATGAACACTGGCAATTTCTAACAAAACCATGTTTGTTTTAAGAGAGTTACGCGATTTGGGCAGCTTTTTGAGACTTTACAAATTTAGACAAATGAGCCCGCGAAAGATCAGGCGTTTTCTAGCAGCTCCTTGTTCATTGGGCCGCGTCTCCATTGTAAAACAACGCAGTCGCAGAGATTAAAGTATTTTTTCAAGGTTGGTCGTATTTTTGTGTCCTATTTAAAAAAGAGTTTTATTTGTGCTTTTGATGATATGTCCGTAAATCATTGATATATTAAACAGCTCCGCCGCATACATTATACAATATTAAATATATGATGGATCCTTGGGATCTACAGTAAAAAAATATAAAAATAATGCCGTTATAGTGAATCTGTGAGGAGGAGAACAGGAGATAAATAAAAAATTCATATTTCCCAGCCTTCCTTGCCTTCCTTCCCGACTCTTCCTCACACGAAACACAAAACACACACACATACACAATAATCTTAAAAAAACCAAATCCACACAACCACTCTCCAAAAAAAACTAAAAATAAACAATCATAAACCCATAGCTTTATCCCCAACTTTGATACAGTGGTTTTATCTACAATGTATTGTGAGGCGATATACAATCAACAAGATCCATCAAAGTAGCTTTGGTAAGTTTTTTATTTTTTATTTTCTATTTTTCTTATTTTCTTAATTTTGTATATCGATTTGGGGTTTTTTTGTTAAAGTTAAATTTTATTAAATTTTATGTTTCTGTATGTGATTTCAGAGTTGTTGTTGATTTCAAATCATTAATTTTTTTGTTAAATACTTTATAGGAATTACGGTTTAGGTTTAACTTAAGGTTTATTTGGTGTAGGTGCGTTAAGAAAGGGTGCCCATTACTAAATGTTTTACACCAGGCTAATTTTGTGAAAGAAAAAAGTCACTACAATTTGTTGTTTCAGTTGCAATAGTGCATTGTTAATTAGTTTTTCGGAAATAAGAAGCCTGCTTCGTTGATGCTTAATTTGTGTTTGGATTGGGTTATTATTTTAGACCTTATGCGCTTCAGGGATAGCTAATAAGGTGATTGTTTCAGGTATTTAGTTGTTGCCTTCGAAAAACGAGTTGGGAAAATGATGATGATCATTTGGTTGTTAAGGTGAATGAATCCGAAAAGTAGCTCTGAAGTCGTGTTAATACTGATGAATCAAGGTATGAGATTGGGTGTTTTCCACTCTTTTATCTATTGTGTTTTCTTAATATTAGGTGTGTTTGGTGTTTTCCAGTTAAAAGTGGTCTTATGATCATATAGTAAGTTTTGGAAAAATAGGATGATTGTTGCTACAAAATCAATACTTTTTATATGTAACTTTCAGGGCTGCGACTCTAGAAATGCATCAGGAATGACATGTAATTCCCAAGGGCAACTGTCGGCTGTGTGAGTCGTTCAATCCCTTTTTATCTGCACATTTCCAGGCTAAAATTCGTTATCAAATTACTTTTATAGGGCTATTTTAACTTTAAACCAACATTACCGATTGCAAATGGCTTATTTAGTAAAAAATGATACTGAAACAGATGTGCAAGAAGCGAGCTCGAGAAAACCAGTTACCACAACAAGAGAAAAGTACACTATTATTAATTTCTGGCAAGAATGTTGATGCGTGGTTTTGCAACCTTGCAAAAGGTTTTACTTCTCAAGGGATCTTGAGAAGCTTGCAATCCCTACCAGGCAGTGTACCTGACCGATGTAGTATAGTGAGTGGCAAGTACCGGAGGATTGATCGTTCTCTAGGAGAATAGTGTCGTAAGGATTGAAAACTACGTAAACTAGGTCTAAAGGTGAGTGATGATTCTTATTGTATTTTTATATTTTTATGAAAACAAGTAAAAATCTCGGGTATTGAAAGAGTGGGCGGAATTAATTGCTAGTCAACTAACCCAAAATAACTATTAATTCAAATAAAATTAAATAACAAGAAAAGTAAAAGTGGTGAACTTCTTATAGTGAGAAAATGTGTTTACTTAGATTTCACTACTCCCTAACTATCTCTTATTAAATAATTGGTTTGTTATAATTGTTTGGATGAAGGGTTGCTTTCCTTAATACCAGTCGTGGGGGCGTATACGTCCTTTCCCAACTCTATAAGCTTCTATCTCTTCCTATGATGACTCGTTTAGTATCCTATCATGGCCTCCTTAATTGTCACTTATGCATTAAAAACAAGCAATAACATCGGTGTACACAGCCGAATACTTTTCTCAAGATGTTCAAGCCAGTTACCATATAGGAGTTCGACCAGTTTTCTCGAGCCTAACGCGAAATCAATCACCCAATATAATCAAACAAACCAACAATCAATAATTAATAGCTAAGTTTCATTAGATCTAAGCAAACACTAAAAAATCTAAACTAGCATGTTAAAAGAAAGACAAACATAAAAGATAATCAAATAACACATAGACATATTAAATGATTAAAATATTAACTTATCTTCAATTGAACATGAATGGAAAAAGGGTATGAAACCCTTACAATAGCTGTAAAATTCAGCTAGGGTTTGTTGCAATTATCTTTTCTAAAATACCTTTATATGTAATTAAGACGAGGTTAAAAACAAAATAAAGCATTTTCACAGTTTGTATTTGATACATGAACAATAAACAATACGAATGAAATATGCATACGGAACCAAATAAAAACAAATAAGCAAACAAACAAATAATTAAAAGCTTGGGTTGCCTCCCAAGAAGCGCTTGTTTTTGTTCGAGTCACGAGCCTGACTCTACCCTTATTTAACGAAAATAAGAGAGGTTTTCCCTACACTTAGGGTTAAGTGCGGGTGAAAGTAGCGATACACACCCTTAGGGTGGAAATATGCCACGTGAGGTGGGGGGGGGGGGGGGGTTGTGTGAATGGCTTCCTTCATCATAAAACTACCCGGATAATATGGGTTGATGGGGTGGGTCGGTTCCTCTTTTGTATCCTAGATGTATATCTAAGGATGGAAAATTGTGTAAAGATTGAGGTTTCGGTTCATCAACAATAGGAAATTCCCTAGAACTAAGAGTGAGGTTGTGAATACAAGTATTCAAACCTATATCCTCCAGTTGTGTTTGGTTTAATGTTTCTACTTCCATTGGGATTCCTAAAGTCTCTTCTACTTTTTCCAGGTAAGTCACAGGTGGTGTGTATTCCTCAAACGATGGAAGGACTTGTGGGGTACTTGGTGGGCTTAGATTTTATACTTTATCCTCTATCTTATCAAGAGCACCTGTGTGTTCATCTTGTACTATGGTAGTGCCTAACCATGACATGCACTTAGGTACCTCAACTCTACCCACATCATTCCCAAACCAAACTTGTTTCATGATCCATGAAATTTGTTACCAATTTATTTGTAATATCGTTTGTTGGATAAGTCACAGGCGGTGTGTATTCTTCAAACGATGGAAGGACTTGTGGGGTACTTGGTGGGCTTAGATTTTATACTTGATGCGTGGTTTTGCAACCTTGCAAAAGGTTTTACTTCTCAAGGGATCTTGAAAAGCTTGCAATCCCCACTAGGCAGTGTACCTGACCAATGTAATATAGTGAGTGGCAAGTACCCGAGGATTGATCGTTCTCTAGGGGAATAGTGTTGTTAGGATTGAAAACTACGTAAACTAGGTATAAAGGTGAGGGATGATTCTTTTTTGTATTTTTAAATTTTTATCAAAGCAAGTAAACTACGTAAATTAGTTGCTAGTCACCTAACCCAAAATAACTACTAATGCAAATAAAATTAAATAACAAGAAAAGTAAAAGTGGTGAACTTCTTATAGTGAGAAAATGTGTTTACTTAGATTTCACTACTCCCTAGCTATCTCTTATTAAATAATTGGTTTGTTATAATTGTTTGGATGAAGGGTTGCTTTCCTTAATACCAGTCGTGGGGGCGTGTACGTCCTTCCCCAACTCTATAAGCTTCTATCTCTTCCTATGACAACACATTTAGTATCCTATCATGGCCTCCTTAATAGTCACTTATGCATTAAAAACAACCAATAACATCGATGTACACAACCAAATACGTTTTTCAAGACGTTCAAGCCAGTTACCATATATGAGTTCGACCAGTTTTCTCGAGCCTAATGCGAAATCAATCACCCAAAACAATCAAACAAACCAACAATCAATAATTAATAGCTAGGTTTCATTAGATCTAAGCAAACACTAAAAAACCTAAGCTAGCATGTTAAAGAAAGACGAGCATAAAAGATAATCAAACAACACATAGACATATTGAATGATTAAAAGATGAACTTATCTTCAATTGAACATAAATGAAAGAAGGGTATGGAACCCTTACCATAGCTGTAAAATTCGGCTAGGGTTTGTTGCACGAAAGTTCCACACTAATGAATGAAAAATCCAAAACTATATATAGATATACATGGGTGACGACATCAGCTTTTGGATCCTGACGCCATCAAGTTGCTGTCGTTAGGGTTTCTTGACCCCCAATTAATCTTCTTGACACCGTCTCTTGTTGTTGTCTTTTGGGCCGTCTCTCTTTGTGGTAATACGTGACGGCCTACTCGAAATATAACGTGACGTCGTCACGTTGTAATCATCAAATTCTTCTCTGGCACGTCAAGTGTAAATAGTTATCCTCCTCTTGATTCATCAAATGACGGCGTCACCTTGTGACATCTGACGTCGTCAGGTACTGTTTCCAGCATGGTTTCTTGATTTTGTCATTTTCTTCACTTTTAACTCCAAAAACGTAAAAAATGCTCTATTTTCTATAATTCTCGTCCAAAGTACCTAAAATGACAAAATGAACGATTTGAGGTAATATTTGACCATAATATCACGATTTAAGGTTTAAATGACCCATAAAAGCGTAACAAATATTTCCTTATCAAATGTATCAGCATGTAAATTATTTACAGCACGATGGAAGTCCTAATGATGGAATCATATAAACTATACATTCACCATTGAAATTATCCTTTTTCCATATATTGGTTTATTTGGTGTTTGGATTGCTTATTTGGAATCGAGGGATGAGGGCTGAGGGAGAAAGATAAGGTATGCAATGTCGCTGGCTAGTCTGTTGGGATGATGCATCGTCATTTTGGGAAGCAATGCCCTTTTTTCGCTTCCAGAGTTATGATAAAAGGAAGCATGTGTTGTTAGCATTAAAAAATATATATATAGAAGTGATAGTCATTCTCATATTGTAACTTTGTGTCGTTTGTTAAGTTTAGTAATAGTTTAGTCATTGGGCCTTGGACTTGGCAAGCTAATATGTTATTAGTTATGTTTCATAAGCCTTTATAATACATGTAAACCAAGTCCAAGCCCAAGCCCAAGCCCATAGGGCATCTCATGTTAAGAACTATTTAAACACCTCAAAGGCTCATTTGAGGTGTGTGCTTGTGTGTGTATTGTGTGTGTTTTTAATAAAAGTTCTCTTCATCTTTACCTCTCTTTTATACTTATTAACGCCACACTTTTATAACATCAAGTCACCATCTTTCCTTCTTCTAGTGCTTACATTTGTGATAAAGTTGATATATCTAAGGTCATACAAGTGGTATCATTCGCCTAACAATGATTTAGGAGTGTGTGGTAATCGTATTTTTCAAGTTTTTTCTTAAAAAGTTGCATTTTTTCTTGTAAAAGTGCACTTTTTCTTTAAAAAGTCTTGATCTTTAAGTGTTTTAGTGTTAAAGTTGTTGTTTTTCTTGAAGCTTTAGTGATTCTAAGTGTTTTGGGAAAGATTTGATCAAAATAATCAAGTGGAAAAAGTGTTTTTGGTTGAAAAAATCGGATTTTTGGGCTGTTTGGGACATCTTACGAGTAAGATTTTGAGCATAGTACATGTTACAGCTGTCTACAGTACTTCCTACGAGTAACTTTTGGTCAAAACCCTTTTCTTACGAGTAAGTTTCTACGAGTAAGTTCTTACGAGTAAGTTTCTACGAGTAAGTTTCTACGAGTAAGTTTCAGAGTTCTACGCATAACTTCATCAAAGGTCTTCTCTTCGTACATCGGTGACTCAGTACTTACCTAGCTTGGATAAGTTAGTGGAATACTTCGACTTCGGATATCTTTCAAGCTTGGATAAGTTTGAAAGATTTGTTTGGTCTTTTGAACCTTACGCATAAGATTAAAACTTACGCATAAGGTATTTCTTACGCATAACTCTAAAGTTTACGCATAAGATCATACTTTGAAGTCTACGCATAAGTCTCATCTTTACGCGTAAGATTACTGTTTACGCATAAGATTAAAGGTTTACGCATAAGTTTTTTGACTTTTTGACAACCAAACTTCAAACGGCCATAACTTTTGAACCGTAACTCCGTTTTCGACGAATCAGCTGTCAAAACGACCGTGAGACAGAGGATAACGACAAGCTAAATGATTTATCGATTTAGGCGAAGTTTCGAGGCCTAAAAACGCTCCGAGAAGAAGTTATTGAGGTTTTAGGGTTTTAGATCAAATTTTTCACCATAAAAACTTGCATCAACTTACACTAACACAACTCTTACTTCGTTGGAACGATCCAAGAATCAACTTTATCAATCTACACTTCATCAATGGCAACTCAGCAAGACATTCATGCAGCCGGTGCGGAAAACCGACCTCCAATGCTTGAAAAAGGTGGATATCTCCCATGGACAAGCCGAATGCTTCATTACATCAAAACAAAGCCTGATGGTAAATTGATGATCAACTCCATTACAAATGGTCCATTCAAGCCAAGACAAGTTCAAATTGAAGGTAATCCAAATACAACACCTCTTACTTAACCATTCGTGCGTGAACAAACAGAAGCAGATTACACAGAGGAAGACAAGAAGCAGATCGCCGCGGATGATATGGCAATGCATTTAATCCAACTTGGATTACCACGCGAGATCTTTGCTGTGGTCGACAGTTGTGAAACTGCTTATGCTATGTGGGAACGTGTTAGAAGGATATGTCATGGAACAGAGATTGGACAACAAGACGTTGAGAACAAACTTCTTACTGAATGGGAGAATTTCACATCCACTAAAGGTGAACAAATTGAATCTTACTACACAAGGTTTTGCACTTTGATGAATGAGTTAATCAGAAACAAGTTGACACCTCGAACAATTGCAACAAACATCAAATTCATCAATAACCTTCCAGAAGAATGGGGTCGTTATGTTACAATTGTCAATCAAACAAAGGATTTACATAAGGTGAACTATGATCAACTCTATGACTTTTTGAAACAAAACCAAGCTGAGGCTAATGAAGTAAGGAAAGAAAGATTGGCAAAGAATCATGATCCTCTTGCATTAATTGCTACTACACCAACACCGCTACCAGTGAACACACAACAACCATCATCATCTTCCACTCACAACTACATGCAACCATCATACATTCAACAACCAACACCGGTCTACCAACAACAGTTCTACCCACAACAACAACATGTTATTCCACAACAGCAATACCAACAATTCCAAGAACCAGAATTCACTGAAAATGATGAAGCTACTGCAGCATCGACCCAAGCGTTTGCTTTTCTGTCAAAGGCATTCCAAGGACGTTATTCTACACCAACAAACAACAACCAAAGGATTTCATCGAACACTCGCAACAAGCAGATTGCTCAGCCGAGTTTCAATATGGGCAACGGAGGCCAAATGGTTGGAGTTTATGGGAATCCGCAAGGATATGCTACTGGAATTAACATGGGGAATCAGAATACAGGAAATCAGTATGGTCAGTATGCAGGGAATCAGTTGGGTCAGTTTGTTGGAAATCAGAGGGGTCAGAATGTTGGTAATCAGGCAATGGGTAATCAGAATAGAAATGTTGCAGCTCCAGTAGTTGGGAATTTGGGAAATGTGAATCAAGGTAATCCGGTAAAGTGTTTCAACTGTCAGGGTGTAGGTCATATGGCAAGGAACTGTCCTACTAAGCCGAACAAGAAAGACACAACGTATTTGCAGAAAGCATTACTGTTGGCACAAAAGAATGAGGCAGGGTTTCAGTTGAACACAGAGGAGAATGATTTTATGGCTCTTATGGATGACATGGAAGATAGAGAGGATATCGATGCGAACTGCATATTCATGGCGAATCTTCAGGAAGCTAAGTATGACACGGATTCTGATACACTTCCTGTTTATGACACCAATGCACCATCTGAGGTAACAAACTTCAACACATGTTACAATAATGATATATTTGATATGTCTCCTCATGAGGAACATCATTCTGAGAAGCTAGCACCCACTTATGATACATACCTGGACACGCCAAGTAGTAGCAATACTCCTTCAGCAACTCCAGATGTGAATCATAATGGAGGCTTCGTTTCACAGAATGCTGAGAATGATGAGGAAACACGTGCTTTATTTGAATCATTATTGAATAATTGTCGTATTGAAATTGAGAATGTGAAAAAGGTCAATCGCGATGTAAAGGCCGCGAATGTTAAATTGACCGCTGAGCTTGAGAGTTACAAAGAAAACGTTAAAGCTTTTGAATTTCATAACAAAAGATTGTCTGAATTAGAAACTGGTTATCAAAATTCCGTTTCAAGGGAAAAACAATTGCAACTCAAGTTTGATACACTTGATGTTAATTCTTTCAAAAAGATAAAATCTTTAAACGCGGAAATTTCTGATTTACAAAACCAACTTTCTAAACAAAAAACAGCTTATACCAATCTTGAAAAAGAAAGGGATGAGTTGAAAAAGGACTTTGCAAAGAAAGAAGACAAACTTTTGGCCGAAATCATAGAGTCAGAACACATGATTGCTCATTTAGAAGAATTAGTGGTTAAATCGGGTCAGTCAAGTCAAACAATGAAAATGATTTCAAATCAAACTAATTCGGTTTACCATACGAAACATAAAGTGGCTCTTGGTAACAACACCCCCAGTAATCTCAAGAAAGCTCAGCAAGAACAGAATGTTTTGTATAATGGTAATATGATTTACACCAAACATGATCCTCCCGTCGTTCAGGATTCTGTGCAAACGATAGAACATGTCGAAGAGAGCATAAATAAAATGAAACAAAAGGATTTGAAACCCATTGATTACAACAAATTGAACAAACTTTCGGGAATTACTTTTGTTCCACAAAAAGAACCGTCTGTGTTTTCAATAAAACGACCATTCTCAAAAATGTTTTCTAAGAAAGTACTTGCTTCCAAATCTCTTTCAAAAATGGAACAAATATCCTCTAACAACACTTTTAATACAAGTGAGGCTAGAGAAATTTTGGATGACGTTAAAAAGAGAATTCAAGAACTTCAAAATATTGTTGCTTCTAAAACTACAATCAATATTAACAACTGGCATTCCAGTTTTCATATTGAGCAGAAAAAAGTTTTTGAAAACGAAATTACTATCCCACTGAATAACATCAGTGCGAGAGTAATCCATTTTGAACAAGCTTTCTTAAAAGAAACGGCCGACTTTGTCAAGGACCACAAATCCCTGGTAAACGAAGCTAATGATACTCGTGAAAACATGAATGTTTTGGAAAACCTAAATGATTCTATCGTCGAAGCTGTTATGACCACTGACATTATGTCCATCATTTTACAAACATATTCTGTTCAAGACGATAAAAGACTGAGAGCTGAGACCTCTGAAATTGTTTCCAAATATGAAAATGCTCTTGTAAAACTTGAAAAAGAAAACATGTCATTTTTCAAACAACTTGATCGAAAATCAGAGGAATGCAAGTATGACAAATTGTCGTATGAGCATGCCTACAAGGACATGAAAGAGCAAAATGATCTTTTGAGAGCTCTGCTTGTAAGTATAAAAGGGAAGGGTATGGATACTAAGTTTGCAAAACCATCGACTTCGGAGAAACCAAATGTTTCAAAAACGGTTGAAAAACCAAAAATGTCAATTTCACGGTTTGCTCCTAAAGTCGATGAGAACAAGGATTTGTCAAAACCAGTCACTCCACAACCCTTGCTCAAGAAAAAGGAAATGGAAAAGAGTGTTGAAAAACGAAAATTGGTTGTTGAAAGAAACACAAATGTGATTGCACCTGGCTCTTCTAGGAATAGTACACCTAATGTGACTACAAAATCTGTAAAGGAATCTGTTGGTTCTAATGACATGGTCCTCAATCATCATCTAGAAGAAGCTAGAAAAAAGGCACAACATCGAAAAAACGGAATTTTAGGTGCAAAACCTAGTGTGATGAATTCTACAAGATTCCAAAGCACCGCTAGTAGTACTAAACCATTACCTAGGAACTATCTACAAACTACTAAGGATTGGCTTGCATCTAAGAGTAGTGACGTAAAAAAGAATGCTAGGAACGTAGAATGCAACACACAGAATTCCAAAGTCTCATCGAACAACAAACAATTTCTCAAGAATGGTAAATCAAGTGTCATGACACAATCCACTAAGACACCAAATCGAAACAGACCTATTGATAAGAAGCAAGCGGTTAAGAAACCTAATAGGTGGATATCTAAAGAATGTAGTTTTTCCAAGACTGAGACTTCCGCTGGATCTGATAAGAAAACTACATCTAGATCATACCTTAGGTGGATTCCTACCGGGAAAGTTTTTAAAACAGTTGGTCTTAGATGGATTCCTACAGGAAAGATTTTTGATATTTGCACCAAGACAAATAATAGTGATAATCTTCAGGATAAGGAAGTGGAAACCATTACAACCGTTGATATTCAACACCCGCTGAGTGATGATTCATGTACTTCTAACACTGTTATTTGTGAAACCTCTTCGTCTTTGGTTGCAGGTGCTTCAACTATCTCGGAACTCAGTTCATCAAAGGGTTCAAATTCTGTAAATTCTATAAAATCATTCTTTCAATCTTCTATGTTTGATTTTCCATTTCTTTTATAAAAACAAAAACAAAATAGAAAAATATAAAATTTTCAAAAAATTCAAAAACAATATAAAATCAAAAAAAAAAATATACAAAAATATTCTTCTCACGACATGTCTCTCGTATAAATCAATATTCTGTACGTCTCTAGAAATGTCATTCAACAATGATACGGACATGTATAGATGCTTGAGCGGGAGTTCTTTTTAATGTTTTTCTAAAACATGTCGTTTCTCAAAAGTTTCTTCACAATGGCTTTCATATACATCAGTACGAAACCCGTACTTAAATGATGACTTCTGGTTATTTTCAAATCAAGGACTCGTACGTTCAAAGACGAAATCCTTTTCAAAAAGTTCGAGTCTAAACAAACGAAAAAGATTTCAAGCATAAACTCGTTTTCAAACAGAATTCTTGAGCACTTTTTCAAGTTTGTTCAAAAGATTTCTCAAAATGCGTGCTCAAGAAAACTCCCTCTAAACCCTTAAATTCATTTTAAATGAGCTATCATTAAGGGGGAGTATAAAATCTAAAATGTTCCAATTTCATGCGAAATCAAATCTGTCTATCTCTCCAATAAGCTTTTTATTAATCAGTTGATATCAAAAATATCACGATATGCTATTTTTGAGGGGGAGAAGACATGATTAAAATGTGATCAAAGATGTTTAAAGTTTGTGACAGAATCTCAAAAGAGCTCGACTCAGAAAGTACGAATGAATTGACGAAGCTTAAAATGTCAGTAATCGAAAAGACTTGTCCTGGACGGGTAATAATTTCAAGCTAGTCTAACTAGTGATGTAAGCGTGTCTCGAATAGGACTTGTCTGAGTAGAATGTACCGTATCGAGAGACTTTCTTTGGACTTGACCAGGACGGGTAATAACTTCAAGCTAGCCTAACTAGTGATGTAAGCGTGTCTCGAATCGGTTATGTTCACTGAAAGTGGATCAATTCAAAAAGTGCAAACTCCTCACGCATGTGCAAATTTCTTAAAAATTCATGAGCACATGTGAAGGGGGAGTCCTTCAAAAGCTGCAAAACTCTCAAAGTGGTAACAAAAAGGTGTTTCATTATCATAAACACTTTGAGAGATTTTTCACAAATGGTTTCATGGCAATGATAGGATAATCATGGAGTTATAAGGTGACTAAGGTTAGGAAAAACCGTCCTATGATCCGCCAGAGCCGGAGGGATCTACCCAAGGACAATTCCAATAGATTAGAATTAGAAGTCCTTAGGTATGATTGAAAAAAGGAGAAAATGAGAAAGGAGAAAGAAGGGGTTGAAGAATTAAAAAGAAAAGTTATGAAAAAGGGTGAAAAGAAATAGCCCTCCATATGTTCAACCTTAGGGCAGACACCGGGTTCAACTCATATGCTACTGGTTGTTACTAAGGTGACACCGGTATTGAAGACAAAGACGTCATGGACCCAGTGACGCACTGCACTAAACCTTCTTAACCACTCAAGTTCTCTTAAAAGAGCTTGTTTCATTCTCACGGGGAACTGGTGTAATCTATCAATCTGTCTCCTAGAGATGATTGATATTGAAGCAGGAGACCTCTCCCTAATCTTCGCATAGGAAACCAAATGTGCACTTATCGAGTCTAAAGCCCCGAGATTCATCAAAAGATCTCATAGGAACACATGATATCTCTACACTGGTTGTTCATCATTAAGAATGCCAGATGTAAACTTAAGAGTCCTACGCAGATCTTAGCAATCTGCCAGAACATTTATGAGAGGATTCACATTTGTGATTCTCAATGATTGAATGGAAATTCCTGCCAGGGTCAACATCAAGCAGCCCTGACAGCAGGTCACTTCGGTAATTCTTTATGGGTTACGCTTAGTGTTCATGGTGGTTTCAAACGGTCTACAGTCGTGGAGTGATCCCCAGCGATTCACCCAGTCATTGAGCTACTTAGTAGGTCTTGTAAGCTCTCTCGAGAGTATCTGACATGGGAACGGCCATGGTAAGGGTTAGAAGGAGTCTTCACACTATGCTGTTGACGATCTCTAATTCTTATCTGTAAGTACCAGATGTTTTATTGCTAACTGTTTATATACAGGGACACTTCATCTCCATGGCAACAGATTCCACATGCTCATACATACATCTGGAAGTTAAAGAAAGCTCCATCAAAGATCTATACAACACAAAGTTCCAAAAAGGATTCTACGCCAATAAGAAGAATCTACAAAGTATAAAGACTAAAGATCATAGTGAAAGAAAGGGAACTACGTGCATATGAATATCAAAGTCCAAAGATGTATGAGCATGTTGGAATGGCAAACAACCACCACAGAAGCAGAAGTAACGAAAGGCAGATAACTCCACATCACAAAGGAACAAAGAACGATGAAAAATCAGTTATCAAAGATCACAAAGCATGAAGGAACAAAGACTAAAGACTATTCTACAACGACACACAAAGTTGAAGACAAAGAACACGGAAGACCCACTCACGTGGAGCATCATTTGAATGACCACCCCTTAGGGGGAGATTGTTAGCATTAAAAAAAAATATATATATAGAAGTGATGGTCATTCTCATATTGTAACTTTGTGTCGTTTGTTAAGTTTAGTAATAGTTTAGTCATTGGGCCTTGGACTTGGCAAGCTAATATGTTATTAGTTATGTTTCATAAGCCTTTATAATACATGTAAACCAAGTCCAAGTCCAAGCCCATAGAAAGCCCATAGGGCATCTCATGTTAAGAACTATTTAAACACCTCAAAGGCTCATTTGAGTTGTGTGCTTGTGTATGTATTGTGTGTGTTTTTAATAAAAGTTCTCTTCATCTTTACCTCTCTTTTATACTTATTAACGCCACACCTTTATAACATCAAGTCACCATCTTTCCTTCTTCTAGTGCTTACATTTGTGATAAAGTTGATATATCTAAGGTAATACATGTGTATATAGGTTTTTATGATAGATGTGAAGTTGACTAATATTCTGCAAAAAAATGGTCGCTAATTTCAGGTAATGTTTATTGCTTTTGTTTCTTTAGGAGGACACAACTGATGCTCTAGCCGAAAGGCTTATGAAACATAGGCTGAACTAGGTCATTGTGACACTTTTTTCTCAAGGTCATTGTGACACTTTTTTCTCAAGGTACACAATTGTTTTAATTCATCGCCATTACATTTTTAGGTGTGATAATAAATATAATTAGTTGTTCATGTCCTTAAATTGTTTCGATTATTTAATGCTTCACATGTAAAACGATAAATGAATAGTTAGATAAAAAAAAGTTTTTTCAAGCTATTCTTAAACTGAGTGCTAGACCAGAAATATAACAACCCACAAAATCTCATCACTATCATTTCCACTACAGATACCTATGTCAGGTATTTCAAAGGTAAATTTTTTCTTTTTATACCTGCATGACTCTCTAGACTTGCTCACGTATCTACACAAGCCAAATATCTCAACTCACACATCCTATAAACCTCTAGTATGTCAAGCATAAGATCACAACAAATCCATAATAAGTAATCTACCAACATAACACCCTAAACATATAATAATATCATAATAAACCCTAATCTAACCCTAATTAAGCCCTAATCAGTCCTATGTGTTTACAAAACCCTAATTGCTTATCTAAACTAGTTTGAAAGTGTTCAAGTCCTATGTATGAGTTACCTTAGGAACAATAGGATATCTTAGTACCCTTAGACCCTAGTACAACCCCTTAGAGCTTAGGTACAAGTCTCTTAAGCACAAAACCATAACTAGGTCATAACTTCCCAGAATTAGGTCTAAACTATCCCAAAACTTCACCATAAGCTACCACCACTTAGTATAAGCCTCTTAGGACCTAGGATTAGTCATTAGGAACTCATAGGACCCTAACCTAGGTACTAAACCTTAGGAGAAATGCTAATTCCTCTCTAAGCAAAATTAGGACTAAACTAAACCTAAACTAGTTAAAACCTTAATATAAGCACCTCAAGCACCTAGCCTAGAACCTTATTCATGCTTAGCACACCCTAGCACCTCTTAAGCTAGCACGCAAGTAGGTGATGTACCTACTTGTCACCACCTTGTGCTGCGGCTCCATTTCCACCACAAACCACCCTATAACCGCCTATAGCCCCTCCATGTCACCACCATAGCTCGTCCTCATCACCACTATCTTATCTTAGTCATCCCCCTCCTCAACACCACATCACCTCCCTTGACACCTAAACCTCCTTTCGACCCTATAAATACCCGCGACCCCAAACCATTACCAAACCAAACCACCTCTTCTCTTCAACTCATATATTCTATAGTTAGTAGTAGTTTAGGATCCTTAGAAACCTTAGAAGCCAAGTAGATAGGCCTTGCATGCTTGTCGAGTTCCATTTTGGTCAAGAAAACCCTAGGAAACCCTAGTTACCCTCGTTAACCCTACCCTAGTCAAGTAAGCTTTCATTTTTGATTCTAATAGCTTTATTACTGTATTAGGATAGTATTAGGTTGCCTTAGATCCTATTAGAACCCTTTCCTAAGCCTTGATCACTAAAACATGCTAGTTTTATTTTTAAACCCCTAATTATGCACTAAATACTAATTATATGCTATAATACCTTACTATAAGCTATAATCTAGTTTAAGTAACTTAATTAAGCTAATATTAGTTAATCATAAGCTAGGAAACCTTTTGTTTTATAAAAATATGATTTGCATGGAATTAGGACTAATTTTGCAAAGTTTTCCATGCATAGGGGTATATACGGTAACTTTATGAAAATATTAAGTCTAGGGACTATTTTTTATATTTCTTAGAAGTTATAAGTATAAGGACCCTTTTTTCAAAGTTATATAACCTTAGGATAAAAATTAAAATAGTTATAAACTAATAAGGACTAGTTTTGCAAAAGTTATAAAGTAAAGGTTATAAATGGTAATTTTTGAAAACTTATAAGTCCAAGGGTAATTTCTGTCATTATCCTAAAATATATAAGTATAGGGACTAAATTACTAAGTTTAGATAGTTATTAATATAAGTATATAAGTCTAGGGTAGATTTTGTAAATATATAAACTATAAGGGTATAAGATGAAAGTATTTTATAAATATAAAAACCTAATTTAAGTTAGAAGCATAATACAATACTAGGGAGCTTCATGTGAGGAGTACCATGTGGATATTTCGTTTTGACGAGGTTGTTGGGTTTACAAATTAAAGTGCCCTAGCTCCTCAAACGATTATTGCATGTACTTCTGGATTATGATGGCCCGAACGGTGTTATGTCATAACTAAATTTAATAACAACATAGTTCCATAGTAGGGAGCTCACGTGAGGGGTATTAACTTCTGAATTATGATGGCCCTAATGGTATTATGTTAATAACATAATACAATAGTAGGGAGCTTCATGTGAGGAGTCTTATACTTATTGATTGTGATGGCCCGAACGGTGTTATGTTGTTATATCTAAAACATTAACATCCCTAAGAATGATTACCTAAGAAACTTAAACAAGATAACTAAAGCTTGACATATATCCACACAAACAATACCACCAGGATACGTGAGTAGGCAGTATAGTCTCCGAGTCACTTTTTACATCAATTAGATTTCCCTAAGCCCAGGTGAGTTTTCATAGCCTCACTTTTAAATGCTTTACAACCCTGTGAGGGGGATACGTGCTTTAAATCGAAGACAAGTTTTTTTCTTTGGTTGTTGCACGAGTAAACTATTTGCCACCACTACACAACAAAATTCATGAATCTAATCGCTTGTGATATTTTACACAAGTGAACGTGAATATAATAGATAGATCTATTGGAGTTTGACAACTCCCGTTAGTACTACCTCTCACTGGAGGGTACCAATAACTATTATATTTGAACCCTCACTGAAGGATTAACTTTGGCAAGTTATCCCTCCTGTCCCCTCATGGTTTGGTCTGTAGACCCCATGACCCGGACTGTTAACGTGTGGTTCATGAGCTTAGTGCAACAGACCAACTCTTGATAATTGTACATGCATTGCAATTATCACACACACACACTACATTTTTCTTGAAGGGTGTAACAACTGAATCCTGAGGAACTTGTATTCACTAACCCTTAAACCTATTACTCTCACTCGACACCTAGTGTTGACTTTTAAGCATGTATCCTAGGTAACGGAGCTCTGTGAAAATATGGCATGGAGAGGCACGAGACTTGAAAGACTTTCTATTTGGTTATCATTGAAACATAACATCTCACACTTAGATTCACGTGACCTCATCTTATAAAACTCTGATAATTTTAATGAATGATAACTCATTTTTATAAATGGTCTCTTTTCGATTCATTTTCTATTACTGTATCTATGATCCATGAGGTAATACCCCAAACACTTAATCCGCTGCGATTAGTGAAAAATGGGGTTGTTACAAGAAATAGTCATATAATCGTAACCAGTTGCACTATACCAAGCAACCACTAAGATTGTGTCTTTTGTGTGTTGATCTATGTAACAGCTTTGGGGTTGTTAAGGTTGGCTCCTATATAATGTGCCCCTCTGATCCGGGAGTAAGATATATAAAATATGTGTAACATTAATCGAAATACAATTATTCAACGATAATTTTACTGCAAGTAAGAAAATGCCCGTAGTTAAAGTACATGTTCATTGTGAGATATCACCTGCTTAAGATATTTATCCTATAATTGTGAGTTATATCTTTTGTTTCATAAATATTATGTTCTTATTAAATGGTTAATTTTAGTGCAAAAAACTTTACACTTTTCCATCACATTGCAAGTCTTTGTAGGTACCGTCTTTTTGGTTTGCAGAATCTTAATGCAGTTTTTTTGGTTCATTAGTGTACAATTTAACAGTTTAAGAGAAAACCAGCTTCAAGTATACGCTTATTCACTTACATATGCGCAAGCTTAGTATTTATAATTTAAAATATATCCTTCCAGCCTTTTTGTTGAGACGAAGGTTGATGAGTGTGTAAATACTCATCATTTCTGTCACATTTAAACTGCAAAAACATCTGAAAACACACAGGAATGCCTTAAAATACATAAAATATCCCTGGATTGTGTTTTTATGTAAAAGGATTGAAAACTGATGAAAAACAACATATTTCACATAATTTACAGTTTCAGTCCCTGAACTTTGAAAACTTAGCAAATCTAGTCCCTGGTAAATCAAAACATGTAAAAAATCATTAAAGATCCTTAGGGATTCATAAGTTGTCAAGTTTAGTCCTTTAAAGTTAAAAATTTCAAAATGACAACTTTAGTCCCTCAAGTTTCAAAAATGTCAAAATTAGTCTTTAAGGTTTTAAAAATGGAAAAATATTAAAAACAAACCTTGTACTATTCATACATGGCAAAATTGGTCCTTATGATACCTTGTGGAAATGTACATGTTCAGTCCCCTAAAAAATCCAAATTTACAACTTTGGTCCTTGGGCTTTAAATACCACAAACCAACAGGACCTTAGTTATTAAAACCCTTAACCCATTTACCCTTAGCCCAAAATAAATAAAACAAAACCACACCCCTTCCAAGCCCAAAAACATAAAAGCCCAATCCACCTCCTTTTTAATACTTACCAGGGATTGACCCTGGTCAACCCTCCCCAAACCGCCAACACTGTACCACCTCCACCTCCACACCTGCAATCCCAAAACCAGGGTGGTTTTGAGCCACCTTCACCCCCCAGCTGGCTACCCTACATCCACCAGCTCATCCCACACCCCATCATACCACCCCATTCCACAATTAATGCTTCCCCACCACTTTTTCCCTCCAAACCATGCCTACACCCCTGTTTTGCTACTAACTCCTCAACTTAGCTCACAACCCTTCCAATCATGTCTCCTCCACCTCCACAAGCTTCCACAAATCTTTAATTGCAATGAAACTGCCCCAGACACGTGGAAGCATTTTGGTGCCAAAACAGAATTTAAAGGCTAGGATGACTTACAGAGATCCAATGGCTGAGGTTATTGATGGGAAATGCTCAGGAACAAGTGGAGAGTGCAAAAATTCTATAAAGATCAAGGGAAATGCATTATTGTAATCTATCTAGTGTAATTTCATTTTCTTAGTGTCGAATTAATTAACTTTATGAGTTCCAGTGTATTTCAAGCTTTCAAACTTCTTAGTTATCTTATTCAGTGTAATATTAATCTTTTCTATTAATCAAATTCAAGGTTTCAGTTCAATTTTCAGTTTATGCAAGTTTACTTTAATTTCAAAATTCTACAATGGCTTATGTGTTATTGTAGTTGATGTTAAGGACTTACAAGCTCACTTAAGCTCCTAGATAGCTTATTGAAAGCTATTAGAAACCATAAAACTTGGTTCTAGATATAAAAGAAAAATATATAAAAAATCAAATAAATAAGTGAAAAATAAAAAATTGATGAAGAAGATGATCAAGCAATGGAGCAGGGTTTATTATTGATGGCCCTGGGTTATAAGGCTTGTGGAAGCCATTAAGGATTGTTGTTTGGTTCTGGTTCATTGGAAGCTAGCTTGGAAAGCAATTGTAAGATTTTGCTCTAAATCTGTGTTGTGCTTATTTATGTTAGCTAGTAGCTCATTTCTGCTTATTTTTCTTATTTATTGTTTATTAGATAAAGCAGTGATCATTAGATTGTAGTTTGTATCCATTTGAATCAAGTTTCTTAATAATCTGTGTTTAAAAGTGGTGTTTGGTTTTGTCTGTATTGAGTACCTCAGTGAGTATTATTGTTTACTTTGTGTTCTCACATCATACTCAGACTAAAAGAACACTAAATCAATTAAGTTTTTGGTAGTAACAAGCTAAATAGTCAAAATCACCAATTAGTTGGTTTAATTATCTGTCTGTGTTGAAAATTGAGTAGCTTAAGTCTCATTTCATATCTCAAGTACAAGCTCTAGCTTATTTTAGCCTTATTATAGCTTATCTAACCAAGATCAGTCATAAAATCAAGATTCAAGTTCATATTAGTCAAACTAAGCTTCATATAAAAAAGTGAAAATTACTAGCTTTGTCAGAAATCCAAAAATTCAAGGAATTTTCCTGAATTTTGTGGTTAGAATCAGACCTTGAGCTTTTCACATATTGAAGTCTTACACATGAACTTTCAAAATCTATGATTTTCTTATTTTTAAGAATTTTTTTTTAAGCTTATGCAAAGGTGTGAAAAGACCTGCAGGGCAAGCTAGTGCCCTGCACCAGGGTATTTGGTTTTTGGTCAAATTTTCAAACCCCCCTCCAGGTCTCAAATGGAAACCTTAGGACCTATCTTTTAGCTTTTTAGAAAGCTAATCAGCTTATCTTTCGATATCTGCAATAAAATTAGATCTCAGTTTTCACTAAGATAGCTTATTTAGCCTTTGAAAATTGCTTATTTCACAATCATACACTGAGTCATCAGTATATGTTCACCAATTTCCATAGACCATAGATAGTTCATTAGTGGGCCCCACCCTTAGCTTATTGATGCGTAGAGATTGCACCAGGCTTTACCTCTCAAGGGATCTTGAGAAGCTTACAATCCCCACCAGGCAGTGTACCTGATCGTTGTAGTATAGTATAGTGACAAGTACCGGGGGATTGATCGTTCAGCTAGGAATAGTGTCGCTAGGATTAGAAAACCTAAATACTAGTTCTAGAGATGAGGGATGATTCTTTTTGTATTTTTTATATTTTTTAGAAAGCAAATTAAAATCTCGGGTTTGAAGGAGTTGGGCGGAATTAGTTGCTAGTCAACTAACCCAACACTAAAGATGCAATAAAAATAAAATACTAAAAATGAAAGTAAACTATATTAAACTAAGGTTGTGAGCAATAAGTGGGAGAAATGTGTTTACTTAGATTTCACTACTCCCTATATATCTTTTACACGTTAATTACTTGTTATAGTTGCGTGGATGACAGATTGTATTCCTTAATACCATTCATGGGGTGGCGTACTTACTTCCCCAATCCTATGAGTGCCTACTTCACTCCTATGTCGAGCCTGCAAGAAGCTCCTAATATGGGATCATTAGAATTTACTCATGCATTAAATACAACCAATAAAACCTAGTACACATCGGTTCATGTTTCCTAAGACGTTCAAGCATGTTACCATTTGGAGATCTGCTAGTTTTCTTAAGCCTAACATTGAAATCATTCATCCAATACAACCATAAACAAGTAATCAACACATAATTAACATCTAGGGTTCATTAGATCTAAGCAAACACAAGATAAATCTAGCCTAGCATGTTGAAATCAAGACAAGCACAAGATATAGACAACCAACACATAGACATATTGATTGAATTAAGAAAAGTCTTATCTCAATAGCACATGTAAGGATTCAAGGGTTGAAAACCCTTGAAAAGCTGTAAAATTCGTACAAGGTTCGGCCTTAGGGTTTCTCCAAACTTGTTCCTCTTAATGAATGAAAATTAGAAAACTATATATAGATATTAGGAGGTGACGGAGTCAAGAACAAATGGATGACGCCGTCATCTCGCCGCCAAATTAATCCTCGGGCTGACTAGATCTACATCTGACGCCGTCATGTTGTCCACTTTTGCAGGCCGTCACACATTTAACTCTTGACGCTCTACTTGTGACGCCTTCATGTTTGTACTGGGTCGTCATGGTCTTTACTCTTGACGCCGTCAGGAATTCCTTCTTGACGCCGTCACACACTGTTTCCAGCATGGAAAATTAAGTCTTTGGGGTTTTCTTCACTTTTATGCTCAAAAAACGTCCGAATTGCTTCCTTTTTCAGATTTCACTCCCAAAGTACCTAAAATCACAAAAGGAACGATTTAGGGCAATATTTGATCAAATAAATTCAATTCCGGGCTTAAATGACCCCCTAAAAACGGATCATTTTTCGCCTCATCATATACCCTTACACTTGAGATTTGCTTGTGCTCAAGCAAATGCGCTTTTATTCTAGTCAAAATACAAGTTAGGGGTCATTTAACACTAATATAAAAGTAATTACAACAAATAATTGTTCCACTAAAGACCAAAGACAAGCACGGAAGTCATACACTAGCACCTCACAAATAGTGTTTAGATACTCACATCTCTCGGGTGTAATAAAGTATAAATTACAATATGGAAACGGAAGATATCTCTCACTACCTGTCATAACAAAAATATAAAATGAATATATAATGAAAAGGGATGGTAGTCCGTATGTTTTTTCTTTTCGTATTTTTTTTTCGATTTTTTTTTTTTTTTTTTTTTTTTTTTTTTTTTGCATACACTCTTATCCTACCATCCAAAATAATACATCATAGGGAATGGACACTTGAATTTTTACATACTTTACAATAAACTAATCTAGTGACTCGAATTAAGAAAATCAAAACACTTGGAGTACTTTTAAGATTAACGCACATACGAGGGTAATATATGATGTTCTTCCCCATTACTCCATAAAATAAGTACTTTACCCATGAGTCCCAATCGTCCCAAAACAATATGTACAAGGATATGACTCGACTTAGCAACCATGTAATCAATTAGATAATTAACTAAGGGTTTAACAAATAACAATAATGCACTAAAGATGAGTGCATACACGGAAGGCTAAGGTAATTTGGTTGTACATTTAAGTGGGGTGTAACAAATTCTTCCTTTAAGTAAAATGCTTAAAGTTAGAAATGAAAAGATAGGCTCGGAGGGGTGTACTAGGGGTTTCGTGTACTAAAAATGAGTACAACGCTAAGGTGTGGGAAAAATTAATTGACTTAACTAGCCAAGTAATATGACTTAAATGGTCAAGTAATTATGATACGGGTTTAACACAAGGGTGATCCTAATGCCTCTTATCATGTAGTTAATCCTACTACACGAATGTAGTCTCACTAGCGGTCTCGGGATGCATCACTAACGCAAGTTCTAGAATCTAAATGCTACCGGTACACTCATAAGCACTAATAGTAAATGCTTTTCCTATCAAATCTAAAGGCGAACCTCACATATTTGGGTGGAAAATTTTTCTGAATAGTACGGTTTTGTGCTAGTCATACGATCTCCTATCCATGAGACGCTTGCTATGGCTAAAGTTTCACTCTTAAATGTTGTAAAAAATTTTAAATTTGGCGCTAAAATTGCACTAACAAGTATTTCTCATAGTTTTATTACACATCTACTATCAAACAAACAAACTCAAGCGAAAGTGTATCTGTAAGGTATCATCATTTTACCCTCCCCTTACACTTAGGATGAACATTGTCCCCAATGTTCAAGTAAAGAATGTAAAAGTGAAATAAGTAAAAAGAATGAAATCAAATACTCCCCTGATTCGCTTGGTATGGATAATAAGGTGGCCAGGTTAAATCTTCCTCCAAGAAAATGAACAATCAAAGCTTCCCTTCCAAAATATAAATCATCTTCTTGTCACACATAACCTGTAAATCCTGAGAAAACAGACAAGGCAACCTTGCATAAAATCGGCGGCAATCTACATATGCTAATAAATCCTAGAAAACAAAATAAGATATAATGCTTGTGGAATGATGTATGCAGATTTTCTGGAGATTATAAAACTAATAATTCAACAAAAACTTTTAAGACTCCGTTAGAAAAACAAAACTGGTAAAATTTCCAGATTTTTACACGTGACGCCGTCAAGAGTAAACTCGTGACGCCGCTAGAAGTGACCTGCAGAAATTCTTATGTTAAGTTTCCGGAAAATTTCTGGAAAAACTTCGTCCTACTTCCTGGAAAATCCTGCAAAACATCATTATGACTCGATACAAGCATTTGACTCTAACAAATACGAATATACATGTTCACTTAATATTGTGGAGAATCATGATCGGTTTTGTTTCTTAAAAACATATTTGGGGTTTCCCCTTACACTTATCTTTTGCAAAAATACCTTTGGGTGAAGTTAAGACTAGGCCAAACAACAAAATAAAGTATTTTCACTATTTTAGTTTTGAAACATGATCTACCAACAATAAAAATAAAGCATGCATACGGAAGCAAACAACAATCAAACAAATAAAACGGGCTTGGGTTGCCTCCCAAGAAGCGCTTGTTTTTGTTCGAGTCACGAGCCTGACTCTACCCTTATTTAACGGAAATAGGGGAGGTTTTCCCTACACTTTGAATTAAGTGCGGGTGGAAGTAGCGATACACACCCTTAGGGTGGAAATATGCCACGTAAGGAAAGTGTGGTGGATGAATTATATGCTCAAAGGGGTGTACTCCTATCATCATAACCTTACCAAATTCAATCGGGTTAATGGGTGGATTAAGATTTTCTCCTAGAAAGGGATCATTTTATATCAACTTCGAGAGATTACTAGTTGGGGATCCATCTTGACCTAATAAACCCGGTTTAAACCCATAATGTTTCTTGTGATCAGTCATTGATGGGTGATGTAAGCATGTAAGGTCATTTTCCACTCCTATATTGGCTTCCTCTCTACAAGGCTTAGAGTCTACTATCTTTATCCTAAGACTACCTGGACTATATGGTTTGATGGGTGGATTGGAACCTATCTCAATTCCTAAATTCACATCCAAGGATGGAAGATTAGGTAACGGTTTTGGTTGAGGCTCTGGTTCATCAAAACTCGGAACTTCCCTAGAACTAAAAGAAAGGTCATCACTATAAGTGTTAAAACCTATATTCTCTAGTTGTGCTTGGTCCAAGGGTTCTACCTCAATTGGGGTTCCTATAGTCTCTTCTACTTCTTCCGGGTAAGTCATGGGCGGTGTGTGTGCCTCAAATGATGGTAGGACTTGTGGGGTACTTAGTGAGCTCATGTTATTTACTTCATCATTCCTTGTGTCAAGATCAACTATATCCTCAACATGTTTTTTATTACAATCTAACCCTAACATCTTCCCAAGTATCTCACGTACTTCTCTAGGCATCTCAACTTCTATGTCCGAATCATACGGATCATCCTCAATATTATGACTACTATATACAAATTGCCCAAAAGATTCATCATCTGTTTCTTGAGATTCATCATCATCGATCATAAAACCTAGGTCTTTTTTTATCAATGTGATCATGTTCAGCTAAATCCTCCATCACATCAAGGTTACCAATGTGTTCAGCTTGTATTGTGGTGAAATCAAACCACTTCGTGCACCCAGTTATCTCATCTATATGCTTATCCCCAAACAATCTTCTTGCTTGTTCCCTTAAACTTGCTATCAATTGATCCGTAACAACGTTTGTTGGATTGTCCATTTTTTTGGCAAGTTTGGCACAATTCTCTATGGTTTCTCATGCTTCATTAACACTTAATCCCTAAAGGTCTCCATCTGCAGCATGGTCAATGTCCATTTTGGTATAGTGGTCGACACGATGGTAAAATATTTCAATTTGGGACCACAGATCGAAATTATGATGAGGGACTTTTCGGAGTAAATATTTAAAACGAGCCCATGCATCATAGATAGGTTCTTCTTCATGTTGTCTAAACATCAAGATGTCATTTGGAGTGGGTGAATTTCGTGATTGGTAGTATGGTGGATTCGCGTTCTCCATAATGGCTAACGGAATAGTCAATGGAAAGGTTTTTACAAACAAAGACACAAAGAAAAGATAGACTAAAGAAAACCTAAAAATAAAAATAAAATCTTACTAGAAAGGAATCTAGCAAGTAGACCTAATAAAAAGAGATTCTAACCTAGACAATAACTATTCCCCGGGCTGCGGTGCCAAAAACTTGATGCGTAGGGATTGCACCAGGCTTTACCTCTCAAGGGATCTTGAGAAGCTTACAACCCCCACCAGGCAGTGTACCTGATCGTTGTAGTATAGTATAGTGACAAGTACCGGGGGATTGATCGTTCAGCTAGGAATAGTGTCGCTAGGACTAGAAAACCTAAATACTAGTTCTAGAGATGAGGGATGATTCTTTTTGTATTTTTTATATTTTTTAGAAAGCAAACTAAAATCTCGGGTTTGAAGGAGTTGGGCGGAATTAGTTGCTAGTCAACTAACCCAATACTAAAGATGCAATCAAAATAAAATACTAAAAATGAAAGTAAACTATATTAAACTAAGGTTGTGAGCAATAAGTGGGAGAAATGTGCTTACTTAGATTTCACTACTCCCTAGATATCTTTTACACGTTAATTACTTGTTATAGTTGCGTGGATGACGGATTGTATTCTTTAATACCATTTATGGGGTGGCGTACTTACTTCCCCAATCCTATGAGTGCCTACTTCACTCCTATGTCGAGCCTGCAAGAAGCTCCTAACATGAGATCATTAGAATTTAATCATGCATTAAATACAACCAATAAAACCTAGTACACATCGGTTCATGTTTCCTAAGACGTTCAAGCATGTTACCATTTGGAGATCTGCCAGTTTTCTTAAGCCAAACATTGAAATCATTCATCCAATACTACCATAAACAAGTAATCAACACATAATTAACATCTAGGTTTCATTAGATCTAAGCAAAAACAAGATAAATCTAGCCTAGCATGTTGAAATCAAGACAAGCACAAGATATAGACAACCAACACATAGACATATTGATTGAATTAAGAAAAGACTTATCTCAATAGCATATGTAAGAATTCAAGGGTTGAAAACCCTTGAAAAGCTGTAAAATTCGTACAAGGTTCGGCCTTAGGGTTTCTCCAAACTTGTTCCTCTTAATGAATGAAAATTAGAAAACTATATATAGATATTAGGAGGTGACGGCGTCAAGAACAAATGGGTGACGCCGTCATCTCCCCGCCAAAATAATCCTCGGACTGCCTAGATCTACATCTGACGCCGTCATGTAGTCCACTTTTGCAGGACGTCACACATTTAACTCTTGACGCTCTACTTGTGACGCCTTCATGTTTGTACTGGGTCGTCATGGTCTTTACTCTTGACGCCGTCAGAAATTCCTTCTTGACGCCGTCACACACTGTTTCCAGCATGGAAAATTAAGTCTTTGGCGTTTTCTTCACTTTTATGCTTCAAAAACGTCTGAATTGCTTCCTTTTCCATATTTCACTCCCAAAGTACCTAAAATCACAAAAGGAACGATTTAGGGCAATATTTGATCAAATAAATTCAATTTCGGGGCTTAAATGACCACCTAAAAATAGATCATTTTTCGCCTCATCACTTATTAACTTTTTGGATACCCCAATAAGCCATATTGCTAGTTCAGAGCTTATTTTGTCATTGTGAGCTTATTTAGACATAGTATTCAGACCTTGTAGTTAGTACACTTCAACTAAGCATTCTGAGACTCAGGTTGTTAGCTCATTTTCAAACAAGTTTATCAAGCTTATTTGTGAGAGTTAGGTTTTGATTATTGGCTTATTAGAAAGCCATACTGCTTATCTTCATATTTCAGGTTAAAATTTGGATCCCTGATCCATTGTGTGGTCCCCACACAAGCCTGCTTATCCTTGTTTTTACCCTGTGCACCTCTGAGCTCAGTTCATTGAGCTTATTTGATAAGCTCATTTTGAGCTTATTAGTGGATCATTTGGCCTATTTCTTGGCTTATTTGGTAGACACCCAGTCCATTTAGAGGGTTCATCATTAAATTTGGACTCCTGAACCCCCTAATGACCTCTACAGTAGCCTGCAGTTGACCCTTTTGGCTATCTTGGCCTGTCAAAATAAGCTAAGTGCTTATTTGTTGAATGTAGCTTAGTGTGTGTGCTTATTTGGTTCCCCTGTGCTTATTTCTAGTTATTATCATTAGTAGTTGGCTTAGTTTGGTCTGTGGCTCAATATTATAGCTTATTCAAGTTTATTCAAATCCTAATAAGCTTTTTGCTTATTCTGCCTCGAAATTAAGCTTGCATCCTGCTTATTTTTCCAACTCAGCCAAACTTCCTTCATTAAAGTTATTTATAATTAGTATATAAACATATTTGAAAAAGAAAATCCAAGAAAAAACCAAATTTAATATTAGTGATAGCTTCTATTTAATAGAAATTATCTTTTTAATTTTCTCTTTAGCTTATTTATAAGCACTCTAGCATTTTTATATTTTTATTAAATCTCTTTTATATTAAAGTACTTTTACAAATTTTTCCAGATTTTTCCTTTGTCATTTAGTGGTTTTTAGAATTAATACTAGTTTAATTAATTATTAATTAATATTAGAGTATTAAATAGCAAAATTAGATTTTATTAAGGAACACCTAGTGTTTATAATTTTTTTTTAGCTTTTATATAAGTAAAAACATTTTTAGGAATTTTTCTAGAATTTTTACTGTTCATTTTCTATTTTTTTAATATAATTAGTATAATTGGTAATTAATTAAAAATTAGAATAATAATTAGTAAATTAGTTTAAAAATACATTAAACTAACTTTTTATAATTTTTTAGATTCCCGTGATGGTTAATTAGATTTATAAAAATCTTCTTAATTATCTAAGTCCTTTTAGTAATTGTAATAATTTAAATTAGTTTAATTAGTTAATTAATAATTAATTAATAATAATTAGATAAATAGTGTGAAAAATATAATTTTAATTCTAAAATAAGTTTTATAATATTTTGGATTTTTCTAAGTTTTAATTTTATTTTTCTAAGCTTATTTTGCATTTTCTCATTTTTTAGTGTATTATTAAATAATTAAAAATAGTTATTAAATAATAATAATTAATTAAATAGTTATAAAAATAATTTTAAATTTCCAAAAATTTTCTTATACTTTTAGGATTCCAAAAATATAATTTTCACATTTGTGGGAGTTGTATTGGACAGAATTCACATTTGTCTCATACGTTTACGTTTATTCAAATTTAAACGTACATTTTATTTCTTTTACATTTTTAGATTTTCTTAATTTTTAAATAAGTTAATAATTATAAAATAAATATTTTAAGTTTATTTAATTTGCATTTAAACCCCTAAGGCATGCAAATTCCTACTATAGTTAAAATCGTTTTTGTTTCATATGTTTACGTTTAAATATTAAACGTACGCGTTTTTCAGTTCCTTTTCATTTGTGCTTATCTGATTTCACGTATTAGTTGATATAGCTTATCAAAGCTATTTTAACTTATATTTCAGTAGTACAATCACTTGAACCCTTTTTCTGTTCAATTCACCTGATTTCAAAGTCATTTTATTTCAGATTTCACGCCTCGTTGGGATCTAACGACCCGGGGAAACACTACACTCCCCGGAGTATTGGTTTAGACTGTTTGACTTGTTGACCATTACTTGGTTGATATTTTCTGACTGTTTCACACCAATCAAGGGTGCTTCACTTTCAGTAATGGAAAATATGTTAAGGCAGGGTTGTCTAAATTGGAACATTGGTGCTACAAAGCAACTGAAGAGGTAATATATCTTTGTCCTCATTATGCCTATACATAACTGAAAAACCAAAAAAATATGCTACTACTATTTCTATCATATTTTCTCAGCAACCAAAACTTTCTTCTTATTATCTGTTTATGCAAGTGCAAGTCTTGGAGCAACTGGTAAGGTTAGGTTCTTTGCTCTTAATTCATTAATTTTTTAAACTGTTATTGTCGGTAATTGATAAGAAACTTGATGTGAATAGTGAAGTCGGGTCGTATATATTGGGTGAAGACAAGCAACATCTTGGTTCATATGCTGCTTCTAAACTAAAAGGTGAGCGTTCTTTTTAATATACTTTAATTTTGATGAACGATGGTTGTGTGTTAATGTTGTTGATATAGTTATCAGTATTTGAATGTTCGGAGTGAAATCTGTGGATATAGATGGTTTTAGAAATTATCTTTCATATTTGTTTTTTTAGCATCAACTCTGTTGTGAAATATCGATGCAGAAGTGTATATTGGTTTTTGCTTGCAAATATTTGGGGAACTGAGGTGCAAGTACTTATATCAGGCTCTTATATGTGACCCTGCGGATTTGGTTAGTTGTGGTGTGGTTGAGGCTAATGATAAGACTTATGATAGGAGTATTCCCTAAAAATGAGCGTACGTTGGAGAGATTTTAAGAATAGAACTGCTATAGAATTGATTTGACCACTATTCAGATAACTTTCAAACCGTTTAGCCCTTTTGACCCATTTGACACATTTCATCTTTAGTTCAATATTTTATCTTAACCATCTGACCCTTAGGGATAACAAATAACTCAAGCCGTTGTCACAAAGTAGATACTAATTTTTGACCTGTAAGTGAAAATAAACCTAAAAACAGCCATTGTGAAAAGTTGACTGCAAAAGAAGTTAGCTTATCCAAATAAGAAACAATAGAAAATTAGTTTTGAGAGAATGAATCATTTTGGTCATATTTGGTTTACTAGACCACTTTATTAACTCAGATTATGCCATAATTGTGCCATTACATGATCAGGCCAAATTGACCAGTTTCTTAGATGGGGTTGCGGCGTTCGTTTTGGGGTCTCCTATCTCACTGATGTTAGTATTTTAAGGAGTATAACAATTGTGTTTGAAATGGGTAGGCTTGAGTGCTGAAACACTAAAATGGGTGTATTTGGGATGTTGAAATGGGGGCTGAATAAGTAGTATAACAATAGGATTTGTTATTACACAAACCTCAATATGAAGTTACCATAGTCAAAAGACTTTGTAGTTTAGTTATAACTATGTTGGTCTCATTAACTTTCAGGTATCACGTTAGAATTTGCACAAAAACAAGTGACCCAGTCTTTCGAGAATGCAAAGCCAGCTTCATAACCTTGGCCAAACAACTGCATTTGCCGCCTAAGCCAATGGATTCGAAGAAAACGTTGGTGTTGTTGCATTAAAGGACATAATAGAAGAGAGCAACGCAATGCAAAAGTTTTCAAAACTCGCACTGACGAGATGTTAGTCTATCCATCTGACTTAAACAAGTTTTTTTTTTAAATGGTAGATAAAGTATATATGCTCTCTTTTGAACAGTGGTGTCATAAAGTTGTGTAACAACTTTTTTGGACAGTTTATGTTACTATTGTATCATCTTAATGTCGTTTTATATTTCCATTTTATGGGAGTTTCTAAACACAGCGGAAAATACTTCTTTACCAAAAATAGGGTGAACGTCAATTATTTCAAGTTTTAAAAAAATAGGGGTTTTGGTTTCTATGTTTTGAATAATTTAGGTTTATGCAAAAAATTAAATAATAAAAAAATAATAAAATAAGGGGTTTTGGTTTCTATGTTTTGATTAATTGGAATGGAGTTATCATTTCAAAGGTTAGTTTGTTCGGTTACGTTGTTTCTGCCATTGTTTTGAGTCGAACCAAATGTGGATTTTGGTCTGATTACATTTGTTACTATTTAGCGTGTAACTTATGTTTGCTCATTTTACTAATTAAGAAACGGTTAATGAACCCGTGCGAATTTTGCACTTACCATTCTAAATCAGCAAGTGTATGTACAAATTTATAGATAATGCTTTAAATTGCGTTATTTTTTTGCAGGTACCTTTCTATTGTACAATGGTGATACAGTTTGTAATCAAGACCGTGGAGGTCGTGTCTGACTCGGGATCAACAAAAGGATTGTGGTTGCAACATTTTTGCTAAAGAGATTGCCCGTGATTCAGGTAATTGTTGTCATGCTCCTGCTGTTATATGTAACCATATATTTCAGGTTTTCTTAACCCAAATAAACTGATTAAAACTTTGTTTCAGGGTGTGTTTGAGCCTCAAAAGTACTTGACTTTGTCTGCAGCCCAATACCGCCCCGTGCAAGCCCATATAGCAGTGCCCTGGCTGTTTGAATGTAGCCCAATAAAGCAAAACTGGTAGAAATTATCCAGATCTTATTTTGCACTTTTTTTTTTACATATTTTTTTTTTATTATTTTTTTGTTAACAGGCTCAACCAAATGTTCGGTTAGGGAGAAAAAGTGGCAAAAACTGAGCAGGGTGCATTTTAAGCGATAATACATCAGGTATACAGCTTTTGTGGTTAGCTCTCATGTACGTGGTGGTGTTCAATAACAATCTTTATTTTCTTTGTTGTTGCAGGAAAGGCAACATGTTGAAAGTGCCCATCAAATTAGCGCTGTTTATGGATTTACTCTGCAAGAAAACCTTCAAGTGTTGGATATTGCTCTCCTCACCCACTAATCGGTAAGGTTATTAAGTCTTCATTTGGTATTTTCGGTGATGTTTCAACCTGAGTGGTTTCTTTCACATGTGGAATCTCATTTCTGTAGCAACCTTTGGTTGTACTTATAGATTTACATGATCTTATGGGAACCAATTGGGTAATAGATCAATACGGGTATATTTTTGGAAAAGTTGAAAAAATGTTGGGTTGATATGAAACACCTTCTGTCCAAAAAAACTTTGCAAGGTGCGGTGTTTGATTGCTACTAATTTGTTGTCGTCCCTTATCCAACTGTTATTAAAATGAAGGTTGTATAGTCGCTTATGTGTTTTTTTCTTTTTGTTTTTCACATTTAAAAACTTAATCCAAACACTCTCTTAGGTTCATCACTTTATCAGCTCACTAAATATGTTTTCGTGAGCTTTGTTAAAGTAGCTTATTTGAAAAAGGTAAAAATTTTTGCACGTTCATGGTGTTGCATTTTTTATAATTTTGTTTAATTTCAGGAAGTCCCGCTCTAGGTTCTATACGGCTTTAAAGACATGCTTTTCCATACAATGTAAAATGTGAATATTGTATCAGATGCCTTTTTACCAAATATTTAATTTAGTTGACATCGTAGGTGTGTCTAAATCATGGACTGGCCGTCCCATGACGACGACTGCATACACAACAAGAAGGCCAAATTCTGTACCCCCACAAATGTAAGGTGTACGTGCATGAGGAATAACATCCTTGCGCACAGGTATGCCGTATGCGATAATCCTCTTGACTTTTTTTCTTTTCGCGCCCGTCACTTTATGTTATGACTTATGAGATGTCATGGACTTTGTTTCCACTTTATGTGATCGAAACAGTCATCATGTGCAGGGGTTTGGCTTTGTGTGTTGCACTCACAATTCATGGTGTTGTATTTTTTTATAATTTTGTTTAATTTCAGGAAGTCCCGCTCTAGGTTCTATACGGCTTTAAAGACATGCCTTTTCCATACAGTGTAAAATGTTAATACTGTATCAGAGGCCTTTTTACCAAATCTCTAATTTAGTTGTCATCGTAGGTATGTCTGAATCATGGACTAGCCATCCCATGACGACGACTATATACACAACAAGAAGGCCACAGTCTTTACCCCCCACAAGGTGAGGTGTACGAGCATGAGGAACAACATCCTTGCGCGCAGGTGTGCCATATGCGATAATCCTCTTGAATTTTTTTCTTTTTGCGTCCGTCACTTTATGTTATGACTTATGAGATGTCATGGAATTTGTTTCCACTTTATGTGATCGAAACAGTCATCAAGTGTAGGGGTTTGGCTTTGGGTGTTGCGCTCACAGTTTATGGAAGACAAGAAAAACCAAATACCCTGATTCAACAGATGACAATTCGCCATCTACTTCACTTTGCTATATCTGATGTGAATTTTTAAGCTTTAATAAGACAGCCTCCCAGTGTTTGGTATGCTTGCTTTGTTGCTTATTTAATGTTGTATTGGATAGAGTTATTCTGCATCTGTCTAATTTACTGTCGAGAATTAAGCAAAAAGCAAAAGGCTTATAAAACATAAACCAGAAAACGTAAGCGAATAACCCCTAAATTAAGTTTAAACAAACACCCTTTTACCCTTAAAAGAAGGTGATGTGTGTAAGAATCAATTTTAAGAAAGTTGCGATGTTCTCAGAGATTATTATTTAGTTTGGGTGCTAATAATCGATGTACTTGCAGAAAGTTGTTATGCCACCTAACAAGGAGGAGCTGATCCGCGCATTCAAGGATGTCCATACTCCATAAGACTTTGCGTCAAACACTCTAGGTAAAGTACTTATCTATTTGATTAGCGAATGTCACTGTCTTATGGTTTTCCGGTATCTCTTGCTCTTATCTGCTTTTTTACTTTTGTTTTGTTGAATTTGCTTTGGTAGAAGTGTTGTTATATAATTTCACTAAATTTTGTCACTTGCATTTAATGCTTAGTTAACCAGCAGTATTTTGCCTGTAGCATCGTAGAGGTTTTTAATACATTTTAGAGGGAATTCTGCCATGATGATAAAAAGGAATTTGTTCACTATTGTGCTAATGTTCATAGTTTGGATGATTTGCGCTAACGTTTTAATTTTTTTGTGATTTTTTCAGGCAAGACGATAGCAAGACGATTCTTTTGATTTGTTTGATTATTCAAATGATGGATCGCCTGAACTTCCTGGTCAAGTATGAGATCTCTGCTTTGATAATCAGCTGTGAATCACCGCCACTTCTTCTTTGGTAATTTACTCATTCATTATTTATGTACCAAGAATTGTGGTCAATTCGTGGTAGACAAAGTTTTATTTAAAACACATCACTTGGGTACTTTAATCACTTCTATTGCATACATGTTCTAGTTCAGGAACACTATATGAAAGGGAAAAAAAATTGCTACTGAATTCTGAAACTCAGTTTACTTTTACCAATAATCTCATTTATATTATATCAATAGTTTGTAATTCAATCATGTAATATAACTATCATAATGTCACAATTACGTTTCAAACTATTGCTCATGATGCATTAACAGATAACAAGGACCAACAAAGGTTGGAGACTATTTAGAAAACTGAAGAGATGAAGATTGCTCGAGAAGAGGAAAAAAAAGAGGATGCTTCTTGAAGAAGAGAGGAAGAAACAAGTGGGGGCGAAAATGCAAATGTTGGGGCTGAAGTTGGAAAAAGTGGTACTTCCGTCCATACTCCTGCAGATGAGGAAGCTTATGTTGGTGGAAAAGATAGCGATGCATATATGGATTCAGATGTTGGTAACAATTTTAAGCATAGTTTTGTGTCCTTAACAATTTTATGGAGATAAGCATAACACAAGTTGTATTGTTTAAAAATGAGCGATCAAATACTTTGTATTCCAGAATCCCCGCGGCAACGCGCGGGTGATCCACCTCGTGTGAAAACACATGCGGATTTGGTAGAAGCAAAACATACTCCTTTAGTCTTAAAATAATTCTCCTCCAACATAAAAATACATTAAGTTAAACATATATATATATATATATATATATATATATATATATATATATATATATATATATATATATATATATATATATATATATATAGGGGAAAACATAGCTACAACACAATGTAGCCAATTGGCTACATTTCCTTTGAAAAAAAAGGTGGGGACAGGGGGAAAATATGTGTCAGGGTCTAACCGCAGGGACTGAACTGTACATTATTAAAAGTTTTTTCAAAGGAATTGTAGCCAACTAGCTACAATTAATTGTAGCTAACATTTTCCCATATATATATATATATATATATATATATATATATATATATATATATATATATATATATATATATATATATATATATATATATATATATATATATATATACACTAGCTTTCTAAGCCCGCCCGATGGGCGGGCATGACTTATGAATATCGTTGAAAAAATTAGTTAACGAAAAATAAGATATAAACATAGAATGTTATTTATTGAATAAATTAATAGCGGAAAAAAATAAATATTTATCGAATATGAGAAAAAAAAATTACGAAGTAGTACGTAAGAAAAAAAATATACAATAAAATAAACTCGAATGTGAAACAAAACTTCTTGTATACAACGTTTGTTGTTGATTTTGCGTAATTACCATACTTATCACAACAAAAAAACTTCAGGTGAATTATAATTTTTATGGTGTCAATTAACGGAAAATTTTAAAGACGTTGAGTTTATTCAATTTTGTTTTGGTATATTAGTTTACGATTAAAAAAATTTAAGAAAAGGGGAGATTGACATATATTTTAATTGTTTTTTTTTTTTATTTAAAAAAAGATTTGTTTTGTTATTTTTAAAATTTTAGTCATTTTATTTTATGGTGTTAGTTAACGGAATTAAATGGTTTTTTTTTTTTTTTTTTGTTGATTTGGTCTTAAATGGTATTACTTATTTTAATGGTTTTAAATTTGGTTAAAACTTATAATTTTTTTGTAGGGTACAATTTATTCTGATCAAAAGATGTGGTATATTGTATAGTTTTTATATTACCTAATTGCATCATGCCCAAATGGCGAGCTACTAAGCTTTTCAGAATTTACTTATTAGTGACATTAGACAAAAAAAAATATATTTTTGCTCATCTAATTGAACTATTAAAGATTACTAAAAACATAAACTATATACTTCGTAGATTCCATAAAGATAAGTAAAGGGACCAGCATAATACATTGTCTCATTTTGAATATACATCTACTACTAAAGCTCAAATCAAACATGAAAGATCATACTCCTAAAGCCAAAACTTAACATTAGACTTTTGTAGGGACTCTAACAACTGATATAGTATACATGTAGAAGTTGAAGCATATAATGTCTAGGGTAAACATTACTGCTATGTTGGGTTATTATAATTGATCTATATAGCTACTCCATTGTGACCAGAAACTTAAAAAGTCATCATCACAACGAAAATGCAAGGGAAGTGTAGCATATAAAACTTCATAACTTTTGAGAGTGTACTGTCAACCACCTTTATTGCTTTGCCAATATAAACGATAAGCAAACTGGTTTCCATAGGATCAAGAGTCCCTGCATGCCCAACGTATAACAAATAGTGCAACTTCCCAGAAACTGTAAATAAGGTCCATCCTACAAAACAACATTATCTTTAAGAAGATATGGTGTTCACGCCGACTAAAACATAACACAACATAATTCACACAATGTGTGACATAAAGATTTACCAATTCATCGTCGGGTTATTCTTCCATTAACTAAGAATAAAGGATGTTTGGCATTACAATTTGTAATGATTTATGTTATATGACAAAAAATATCACATTCAAATTAAACATCATTAGTTGTCCCGAGAAAATGCAGAAGCACTAACATTTGTTGCAATTGAGAAAATCGAGTAGGATGTGGTATAAGCAAGAACTATGTAGTAAATATAATGTGTCTCAAATTCAAAGTCCAAAACAGAGAAAGGAAAGTATGTGATATCCAGGTTAGGCCTATATTTCTTGACCTCCCTACTCTTCAAATATTCCTCCAATCCAAGAAACTTAAAAACATAGTCTTTTTCACCCATTATAAACAATGTTGTAGCTTCTATTTTCAGTTCATTTGGATCTTGTTTTTGAGATTCGACTTTCTCGATGAATGACCTGCAACAGTTAACGGCATTAAGAACACTTAAAAAAATGTTATATAAAGAAAAAAATAGTGCAAAATTTAAGTGTTATTGCTTTCAGGATACATCTTATACGAACTTGATGTGAGAATAGTAGTAACATAATATTATCAAAAAGGTTGTTTGATTCCATCTTGAGTTAAGATATAGTGTGTGTCTATTCTCATTCTAATGCTCACGTTGTGGTGAGGGCGAGTAGTTTGGGTATTTGGAGAATAAACTTCTTGGCCACCATAATAGATAGGCGAACTGAGATAGCTTGGTTCTGCTGCTGTTTCTTTTTGGTATATGAGATTCCCTTCCATTTCGCCCATGCTCTTTTGTTCCTTGTATTCTATATAATGCTAAAATATGAAGTACCTTCACATTCGATTATATAATACTTACTCCGTATATGGTTTTAGCAACCAAGTAACTAACCTGGTGCTGATTGTTTGCCGCTCCCATATCGACCTATGTATTCATGTTGTTTGGATGCTCCTGAATTCTTAAAGTGGGATGCGTCTATTCCAATACCCTAAAATAGAAATATCAAAAGGTCAATTACTATTAAAAAAATAACAATAGCCTCCATTCATTCATGTTACTATTATACTGTATCTCATTTTAGGAAGGGGTGTTTAGGAATGCATGTTTAACTACTCATTCAGTGTCACAACATAGAAGATAAGTGGCTATATTGAGCAATCACAAATACTTCTTAGTCGTTTTATAAATGGAATTTGCTAATATCATAATTGCATCCAAACACGATCTCTTGAAATCTGGTCTGTTGTTGCAACGCCAAACACCCTTTAATTCAGAAAAAATCATATATAAATAGCAAACTTGGCATCTTAAGGTTAGATTGTATGCAGTGTTTTAAGGTTCATCATAGCAAAATAATATCATACCTTTCTTTTGTACCCTCAATTGGGTTCTTAGGGTCTGGATCCTTGTTAAGCGTCTTGCAGCCTTTTAAACCTTTAACTGATGCACCCGACACAGCAGCCTACACCCCACAAAATCCACTTAAATCAACACACACACAAGTTACATCTTTTTAAAAGAACTTACTCTCACCTTGTATAATAATGCATTATTTTGTGTTCAAAGAATTATATCTGCAAAATAGTCATTCTCATTCTCACAGTCTTGCGGGAAAACCACGATATTATTAGAATATTTATACCACTGAATAGCTAGAAGAGGCACATGTCAAACAGATTAATCAGTTAAGGAAAGATAAAACTTGCCCAAAGTCTAATCTTCGTGCATATAAGCTTCTTGTTTGTTTCTATCTGTAATCATAATTGAGCCCCTATTCACTTGCAAATATTGAAACTGGAAAAAGTGTTTGAAGTTAAAGTGACCCGACCTGTCTATTTCGTCCCCTAACTCATTTCAACCAATACAAAAAAAAGTTATTGGTTTTAACCCGGAACGATTTGCCCTGTTACCTTACCCAGCCACATATCTTTCCACCTCTACACTACAGGTACTGTTCTATCTGTATCTCTGCTCAGGTTGGTGACAAAAATATACCCTTGTATGTATTTGAACTCTTCTTCCATATTACTGTAGCCATTAGACGAAGAATAGCACACATTTTGTGAATCACAATAGTTTATATTAGGTGGAGCCATGCCGGTAATGTTCTACCATTTTCTTTGCTTGGAAATTGCAATGACAATGCATAGATAAAGCTGATACATTGAGAAAACTTAATGTTCACCTTTAAACTCCCAGAGTGATGTCCACTGAGCCCGTATGATTTTATGAGCCATATGGTGTCCAGTTTCAATTTTATATTAGGCTAAAATGTTCAGATAACTCACCTAAAGGCCAGCAAACCATTGCGCTCAATACTGAATCCAACATGACGTTCCTTCCATGCCATGCAAGTGATCCAGGAACTGAAAAAGGTAGAAGTCCGTTTAAAGAAAAAAAATTACATGTTCCAGAAAGTTTACAAATCTCTAGTATTTCATACCCTGGCCTAACTCAAATTCCATAAAACTTCTATAATTTGTTGCGTCTGCTAAGTCACGTGACTATAAGTGTTGATTGTATGCACTCATTACGACCTGGAGATGTACCATGTATGTTATGCATTAACATGCTTGCACCCAAAAAATGAAAACAATGAGTTAATGCACAATATAGACGGACAGCAGCGTGATACTTTAACGTTATCTTTGAACTGAATGGTAAAAGGCTAATACGATCACCGCCACATCTAACTCATGTGTAGTTCCCTCTCTGGTTCAGAAATGTTCTCAATGGCAGAAAGAACACCTTGGACACCATTGGAATAATACTTAAAAAGCAACAAAAGTTCTGTATGCTACGATATAATACTTCAAAGTGTACTCGATAATACTTCAAGGTGATATCGATTATAACCTTCAAAGTTATAGAGGCATTATAAAATGATGGGAGTGTCACCAATCATTTTAGTTTCTCTTACATGGACCTCAGATATATGTAGTATCTGCATCAAGTAAAAAAGAAATTAGATCAAATATTATATGCACGGAGAAAAAAATTATCTTCTAACCTTGTTATCATAAAAAGTGCCTTGCATATCGCAAATCTTATGCTGGGCTTTACTTCGCTCAACTATTTCTGGGGAACAATATCTCTCCAGTTCTTCAGTTTTTCCTTGTATATAGAAGCATTTAAGATTACTAAGAGATAAAAACTAAACCACAACATAAGAGATAAGTGGAAACTTTAACTAAAACATACAAATCCATTGATAATTTGTCCTACTTACTTTATTGTAGGCCTTGAGAACTGGTTTCACAATTTCTTGGACATCAGATACGAAGTCAGATGAAGAAAAATACCTTGAATGTACAAATTATAAAATTGTTAGTTGGTTATAAGATATTTTAGAAATAGGGCAAAATGAAGGAAGAGCAGCAGTATCATACGGGTCACGTTGGTGGATTTCCTTGAATGACATTGCCGCATCTGTCTCTTTAAAAACACTATCATTGATATTGCTGAAACAAATAATTTTTTGATCAGTACCCTACAGATAATCAAAAGTTCAATAAAAAAGTTGTGTAGCAGTTTAAAAAATAAAAGTTAAGCCAAACATAAACCTGAATTTTATGAATTACAGCATGATCACTGGTATCCCATCTTTCACGCATATCTTCCGCAATCTGGAAATCTCATTTGAAAAAAAAAAAAAAAAAAAAAAAAAAAAAAAAAAAAAACCCCTACCAAGTTGCCATTAGAAAACTGCTAGAAAATGAGAAGATTACTACTGAAAATGGCAAGTAATGTACCTCCTGGCTCTTTGTCACAACAGGTTCACTAAGGCCACTGACTCGCTTGAACATGGGTGCCTTATTCTGTTTGAAATTTTAAAACAAATATGTATGAGTAATTGGAAGATCTAATCAAGTTGCAAATTCCTCAATTACATTTAAAGGGCGCATAACACTATATAAGATACTTATACGATAGTGCTTGGAAGATCAACAAAAGTAATGAACATCACTATATGGTATGGTAGAACTCACTAAATAGGAAGCTTATGTACAACTATTTTTAGCTAGGCTACTGTATTGATTTAGTTGTTTCTTCACCAGCTTGTAATTAGTGTAGGACCTGAAATATAATATCATTGGTTAAGGAGGAAATGGCCCAGAGACATAGATATAATGTTGACATTGTCCATGATTGTAAATGCTTGCAAAACCGGTTCATTCTCATTTATCTATACAAAGTTGAAAGATAAAATTAACTAAACTCAACTAAACCCACAATATTTCAAATAAATGATTAAAAGATATGGCATCACATACCTTAATAATCCAACTGTGTTTCATAAGAGGAACCACTGAAGAGAAACACATGCTGCCAACATATGGAATACTGCAGATTCGGGTCATTATGTCGTCAGGCTGTGATCTCGTTTTTAGCAGCATGAAGTGTCCACTTGAGTCTTGCTTTCAGCAACTAAAGCAACCAACAATTCTGAGTAATAAATATTCTCAAAACCTAAAATCAAATAATGCATATAGTTTATTACCTCTTATTATGATTCTGAAGCGTGTGAGAATTTTTCAGTGATGATAAAGCCGGATCTTTGTATGGCGTGAATGGTTTATTGTTTGATGAAGAATTAGGGTCGTTGCTGCCATGATTTATGGTGATTTAGGGTTATTATTGTTGTTGTGAATTAGTTGCTGTTTACCGTGAATTAGGGTGAATCCTTATTGATCACGCTGACTTACCATGCTAATATTAGGGTTCCCTAAAAAAATATATCCAATGCAGATTTCCAATATAGCTTTTGGCTTACAGAATTTTAACAAAAAAAATTGGTGGTTCAGTGGTTAATTTACCACATAACATCTGGAAGGTTATGTGTTCGAATCCCAATTTTTTAATTTCAAATTTTAATCCATTCAAACACACGAAATTTATAAATTGCTTACATGGACAGATTGTGATGACATGGCTGATGACATGGGCAGATAATGAATTACTGGACAATAAGGTGTCATTTTTATCAAATGCCTCCTGTTATATATAATGTAGATATATATATATATATATATATATATATATATATATATATATATATATATATATATATATATATATATATATATATATATATATATATATATATATATATATATATATATATATTCATTTTACTTATTTTTTATTTTTCAGAATGACAATTTTACTATTAACTAATTAATTAATGTCTTCTTTAAAGTTTGTAATAAAAATACATTAAGTTAAAAAAATATATATTTATTTTACTTATCATTTAGTTTTTAGAATGGTAATATGGTAACCTCGATCACTCTTCACGATTTATTTTTAGTAATTGACTACTAAATTAAGACATCCGTAAAAAAGAAACGAGGAATATTAATTTGAGACTGAAGCAGTAACTACTTTTGCATAAGTTGCAGTGACATTGCAACGTCACTTCTCAGCTTTCTTGACAACGCTGCCAAGGACCATTAGTGCAAATCTGTAAAGGGTTACTTTGGCTACCTCAAACCCGCTTGCTCTCTTTTTACCAATTTTATTGACAGGAGAAGACATTTTTTATGGTTTTTTCTGTATTTTTTGTTTTACTACTTTTGTCTTGTCAAACTTTATATTTTATATTTCTCATTTTTTTTGGTAGTCTTACTCACTTTATTAATAAGACAAGATAATTTTATATGGTTTTTTGCTATCGTAGTTTTTGTGTTTTACTACTTTAGACTTGTCAAACTTTATATTTTGTGTTCCGTAATTTATGTTTCACGGTTTTATAATAAAAACAAAATTATGAAGAATAAAAATGTCAAAAAAAAAATTAAAAAAAAAAAAAAAAAAAAGTATTGGTATCACTTTACGGGTGTACCAAATAGTAATCTCTTTTGTAAAATCTGAAAAAGGTGTCCAAATCATACAACAAAAGAATAATTCTCTCTCGTGCCGTAAATTTCTCTTGTTTTAGTTTTGTATTATGGTTGTTATTTCAAGCTAGTAATTGCCATGGCATTAGAGAGTTGGGTATAGTGGCGCCAAAACCACGCCAATCCAAAATATCTCGGCCCCAAACCAACATTATCACATCGGTGGGTATTGGAGCCAAACCCCAAGCCACTATATTGGCGTTGCGTGAAATTCTCTGTATTTAAAAATCTAGTTGTTTATTTGATTCCAACGGTTGAAAATTAATTTTTTATCCCACATTTTATATATATATATATATATATATATATATATATATATATATATATATATATATATATATATATATATATAGAATTGAGATCAAATGAGAACTTTCTTAAAGTTTTAAAAATGAGAACCAACCAAAATCTCGCAAATGACACTTAACTTAAAAGAAAATAAAAACATAATTAATTACAACTAAAATTGTTAAAGATTTGATGGGTTTTTTTAATGAATATTGACGTAAACTAAGTGATACACTTTGATTCAACGTGTAATGTGTATCAATGTTTAGTATTGTGTATCAAGTTTTTAGTGGTTATTTTGTATTAGGTGTATCAATTTATGTATAAGAAATTAGTTTTTTGAGATTTTAATTTATATGTATCAAAAATTTAATTGTGTATCAGTCATCTGTTTCTCATGTATGATTTGTTATTAGTCGATTTAATGTTAACTTATTAATATATAATATTTTGGTGCATTTTTGCTAAAATGGTTATGTATCAATGTTTTAATAGTATTTTACAATAGTTCTCATTTTTACAACTTTAAGAAAGTTCTTACATTAATCTTCCTATATATATATATATATATATATATATATATATATATATATATATATATATATATATATATATATATATATATATATATTATCCCCATTTAACAAATTTTCACATAACTTTCTTAATTCTCTCTATCAAAACACATTATCTCTACCAAAAAACATATTCTTGTAACTATGAATCTGAATGATGATGATATATACCATTGCGATGTCGATGATGAAAGAGACACTTTCTTTTTTTTTACACAAGCTTAACAGTATCACCAACTGTTGAACAACAAGAAGCTCAAGGTTCATGTACGTATACTCTGATATACCGTGAATATGATGTTGCTCAAGCACGTTTATTGGCTGACTATTTTGTTGATAATCCAAAACCGGAGTCTAATTTTAGACGTCGATAACGTGAGCAGGAAACTATTTCAAATATGGCTCTTTGATTTGAGCCACCACACGTAACTCTCTGACAACAAAAGGATTCAAATTGTAGGGATAATTTCAAATATAACCCATTTAATCATGAAAATGTCATAATTCTAAAAATGAGAAGAAAAACAAAAAAAGTTAATCCAAAAGACCAAAACTACAAGATGTATGGAATCAATCAAGTTTATTGAAGCGGAATAATTCAACACACATATGTCTCAAGTTGATATAAAAATTATTTTGAACAAAGACTATTTATTACAAGCATATAGAAGTCCAAACTAACAATTTAAGATACACGTGATGTTTAGTTCAATTTTATAAGTATCATCCAAAGATATTAAAAATCTGTGAGAAAATTTGAATATCACATGTCTATTATGTTTTTAAAAAACCACTATAACATAAGGGAATCACTTGTCTATATGACAATGAAATGAAAATGACTAATTCAACAACTACGTGTTTGATGTGATTTAGAGATTCGATTAATTAGTTGATACGAAAGTGAGCATATTAATTATGTGAAGGGTTGTTTTCTACATGACTCGATCAAGTCCTTGATATGGAAATGTTTAGGGCTTATCTAGGGATGTTTATTACCAGAGGAATCTTATAAGTTATAACTTCATTATTTAAGAAAATCATGTCCTTATCTAATGATTATTATATGTATATATTAGGGATGTACTATATTGACGGGGGACAAGGGTGTCAGGCTCCTTGTCTCTCTGTTTGTCCTCTTTTTTTTCTTGCGTAGCTCAGTTTTTGTTTTGTTTTTTTGACAGTTTTTAGCGTTTGACATATTAAACTTTATATTTTTTGTTCCGCACTTTCAGGTTTATAGTTTTTTGATATAAACAAAATTAAAAAAAAAATAATAATAAAAAAAAAATAATAAATAAATAAATAGGGGGTCATTATAAAATTATAGGGGTTATTATAACCCATCCCATATATTATTCTAGAAGGGTATAATGTTATTTAACCACATTAAAAGTAATAATGTTGTTTTTGGCATCCTTATGCTTATGCATATGTAAAGGTATATACAGTTATAGGATACACCTTGCACATGTTACGGATAATTTTGTCGTCATAAATTACTTCTATATTTTCAAACTTTTAAGTATGGAAAAAAGGTTATGTCTTAAGATAAACAATGCAAGAAACTTATTATAACTCATGCATCTAATCATTTTATCTACACGATTGTAAACTTATTACATATATGTGTCAGTGTCGTTTTTTAGGATGGACGAAATGGGCGACCTTTAAAGCCTTCAGATTTTGTAAGTGTATAACTACATATGCATCTCGAAGGATAACGCTTTTTATATAACTGGCTTTTCCCAATAAATCAAACCGCTTGTAGACATGTTTATTATTAAATTGCCTAATGTGTATATATAATGATTTTTAATTTATTGGATTTTCTATTATAATAGGAGGTAAGTAGTCGCTTGGTAGGTCATCATATTGGCGTTTATCATCTGGTCCATATATTTGTTAAAATTAGTTATGAATACTTAGATAAAAGAATTTGCATAAAAAACCTCTGAAAAATAACATTTTCTATATAAATACTCCGTAATTAGCATTATATTGTATATTTACCTTTGATGACGGTCTCATTTTGAGTTTCACACCAACGCTCCGAAAACTTAGAGACGGCCCGATATATGTTTTTAGATTATGTTCTAATTAATATCAACATCTAGCTATCTTATTTTATAGTACAACGGAGAGTAGGTAAAGAATAATGATTTTCGAATCAATGATGTTGATTTAGGCTATGTTTGTTTTTTTGAAAAACATCTTAATAGCCTCTTAATAGGTTAAATGTCCGAATTGGTCAGACATTTGGTCGTTCAGACCGTTTGTTTTATTTTTTTCGTTCAGACGCGTTCAGATGCAGTAAGATCTTAATGGTTTAGACTTGAGAGAGGTGTCTGAATGCGTCTTGTTGCCTCTTGCTGACACAAATAATAACCAAAAAAAAAAATAGTACGAGCAAGCAAATGTGCGGTTCAAACATGAGTTTTTTTTCCCGTTCAGATGCGGTCAGATTCAGACATTTACGCATCAGATTCAGATTCAGATGTGCGGTTCAGATTCAGATTCAGACCCTGACCCTCTTAACAAACAAACACCACCTTAGATAATAAAGGCCCGTAAGTCCATTGAGTTTGGCACATTTAGTTGTTAGGGTTGTTGAGATTAGTCATTATTTAATATCTTGTAATCTTTATAGCTAAATGAATCTGCTTAATACCCCATCCGTCCCTAAATAAATGTCCACCTTTCTACATAGTTTCAGAGCTTCGATCCTGATTCGTAAATCATACAATGAATTAAATACCCGGTTGAAGGAGCAAACAAAAGAAAGTGAATTGGGTTTGTTTTGTTTTATTTAGAAACAACGCAATATCTCGGCATCAATAACATGTTTTGGTTCTGACTGGTTTCGCCTCGTTCTGCATTTGGTTACGTCTGGGTCTGCATCAATATGATGGCTTTGTTAGGTTTTGCATGTGTCTGAATGGGCTCGGGTGAGTTTTCTGTTGCTTCAGTTAGGAGATATATCGATGATCATATGTTACCTGATGTCTCTTCTAAAACTAGATGGTTAAAAGCGGTTCCTAAAAAAGTTAACGTTCATGCTTGGAAGGTTAAGTTGGACAGTTTGCCCACTCGGTTTAACTTGTCCCGTAGAGGACTGGATATTCAGTCGATTTTATGCCCGATTTGCGGTAAGGTTGCTGAAACCATGAGTCATATGTTCTTCTCATGTTCTATGACAAGAGAAATTTATCGGAAGCTTTCTACTTGGTGGGATTTTCAGTTATCAGAGGTTTCTTCGTTTGAGGAGTGGAGGATTTGATTGTCAAATATTCATCTTCAAGGTCTTCGCAAGGAGGTACTAGAAGGAGTTTTCTATATCATATGGTGGCTTGTTTGGAATTTTCAAAATAAGTTGATTTTTGGTTTGAGTTCCCCTCTTAAGGCGACATTATTCAATGATGTAGTGGCTCGGTCCTTTTCTTTGTGTAGTTATAGATGTAAGCTTACCATTTTTGGGTGCCATGTTTTACTTCTTTTATGGGCGAGAATCTCAAAGATTTCCCATACCTCTTCATCATCATAATCCCACATTCTGCCATCTTCCATATCTTCAATCTGCTTCTGGGTTTGGCAGTCGATACGAGTGTAAAAGATTTGAAGTGGAAACAATAAGTCAAGACCATGATGAAGGACCTTTTTTAGTAAGTATTTGAAACGAGTCCATGCATCGGAAAAAGATTCGCCATTATGTCGACGAAACATAAAGATGTCATTTTGGAGTGGAAGGGGTAGATTATGTAATGGATTTGGTCGATTGGTTGAAAAATTTTGCGGATTCGCGTTTTCCATGATGGCTGATGGTAATAGTTACGAACAAAAACACGGAGAAAAAGATAGACTAAAGAGATCCTAAAAATAAAAATAAAATCTTCCTAGAAAGGAATCTAGCAAGTAGACCTAATAAAAAGAGATTCTAACCTAGACAATAACTATTCCCCGGCAGTGGCGCCAAAAACTTGATGCGTGGGAATTGCACCAGGCTTTACCTCTCGAGAAGCTTACAACCCCCACCAGGCAGTGTACCTGATCGATGTAGTATAGTATAATGACAAGTACCGGGGGATTGATCGTTCAGCTAGGAATAGTGTCGCTAGGATTAGAAAACCTAAATACTAGATCTAGAGATGAGGGATGATTCTTTTTGTATTTTTATATTTTTAGGAAAACAAGTAAAAATCTCGGGTTTGAAGGAGTTGGGCGGAATTAGTTGCTAGTCAACTAACCCAATACTAAGATGCAATCAAAATAAAATACTAAAAATGAAAATAAAACTATATTAAACTAAGGTTGTGAACAATAAGTGGGATAAATGTGTTTACTTAGATTTCACTACTCCCTAGATATCTTTTACACGTTAATTACTTGTTATAGTTGCGTGGATGACGGATTGTATTCCTTAATACCATTCATGGGGTGGCGTACTTACTTCCCAAATCCTATGAGTGCCTACTTCACTCCTATGTCGAGCCTGCTAGAAGCTCCTAACATGGGATCATTAGAATTTACTCATGCATTAAATACAATCAATAAAACATAGTACACATCGGTTCATGTTTCCTAAGACGTTCAAGCATGTTACACAATGGAGATCTGCCAGTTTTCTTAAGCCTAACATTGAAATCATTCATCCAATACAACCATAAACAAGTAATCAACTCATAATTAACATCTAGGTTTCATTAGATCTAAGCAAACACAAGATAAATCTAGCCTAGCATGTTGAAATTAAGACAAGCACAAGATATAGACAACCAACACATAGACATATTGATTGAATTAAGAGAAGACTTATCTCAATAGCACATGTCCGGATTCAAGGGTTGAAAACATTTGAAAAGCTGTAAAATTGGTACAAGGTTCGGCCCTAGGGTTTCTCCACACAAGTTCCTTTTAATGAATGAAAATTAGAAAACTATATATAGATTTTAGAGGGTGACGGCGTCAAGAACAAATGTCTGACGCCGTCATCTCGCCGCCAAATAGTTCCTCGGACTGCCTAGATCTGGATCTGACGCCGTCATGTAGTCCCCTTTTGCAGGCCGTCACACAATTAACTTTTGACGCTCTACTTGTGACGCCTTCATGCTTCTTCTGGGTCATCATGGATTTTACTCTTGACGCTGTCAGGAAATCTTTCTTGACGACGTCATACACTGTTTCCAGCATGGAAAATTAAGTCTTTGGCGTTTTCTTCACTTTTATGCTCCAAAAACATTCGAATTGCTTCCTTTTCCAGATTTCACTCCCAAAGTACCTAAAATCACAAAAGGAACGATTTAGGGTAATATTTGATCAAATAAATTTAATTCCAAGCTTAAATGAACCCTTAAAGTGGTTCATTTTTCGCCTCATCATATACCCTTACACTTGAGATTTGCTTGTCCTCAAGCAAATGCGCTTTTATTCTAGTCAAAATACAAAAACATAAAATAAACATAAAATGAAAAGGGATGGTAGTCCGTATGTTTTTTCTCTTTTCTTTTTCTATTTTTTTCTTTTCTTTTTTCTTGTTTTTTCGATTTTTATTTTATTTTATTTTTTATTTTTTTTTTTTATTTTTTTTTTTTTTTTTTGCATACACTCTTACCCTACCATTCAAAATAATGCATCATAAGGAATGAAAATTCCCCTTACACTTGAATTTTTACATACTTTACAATAAACTAATCTATTGACTCGAATTAAGAAAATCAAAACACTTGGAGTTCTTTTAAGATTAACGTACATATGGGGGTAATAAATAATGTTCTTCCCCATTACTCCATAAAATAAGTACTTTACCCATGAGTCCCAATCGTCCCAAAACAATATGTACAAGGATATGACTCGACTTAGCAACCATGTAATCAATTAGATAGTTAACTTAGGGTTTAACATATAACAATAATGCACTAAAGATGAGTGCATACACGGAAGGCTAAGGCGATTTGGGTGTACATTTAAGTGGGGTGTAACAAATTCTTCCTTTAAGTAAAATGCTTAAAGTTAGAAACGGGGTGTAACAAATTCTTCCTTTAAGTAAAATGCTTAAAGTTAGAAACGAAAAGATAGGCTCGGAGGGGTGTACTAGGGGTTTCGTGTACTAAAAATGAGTACAACGCTAAGGTGTGGGAAAAATTAATTGACTTAACTAGCCAAGTAATATGACTTAAATGGTCAAGTAATTATGATACGGGTTTAACACGAGGGTGATCCTAATGCCTCTTATCATGTAGTAAATCCTACTACACGAATGTAGTCTCACTAGCAGTCTCAGGATGCATCACTAACGCAAGTTCTAGAATCTAAATGCTACCGGTACACTTATAAGCACTAATAGTAAATGCTTTTCCTATCAAATCTAAAGGTGAACCTCACATATTTGGGTGGAAAATTTTTCTGAATGATACGGTTATGTGCTAGTCATACAATCTCCTATCCATGAGACGCTTGCTATGGCTAAAGTTTCACTCCTAAATGTTGTAAAAAAATTTAAATTTGGCGCTAAAATTTCACTAACAAGTATTTCTCATAGTTTTATTACACATCTACTATCAAATAAACAAACTCAAGCAAAAGTGTATTTGTAAGGTATCATCATTTTACCCTCCCCTTACACTTAAGATGAACATTGTCCCCAATGTTCAAGTAAAGAATGTAAAAGTGAAATAAGTAAAAAGAATGAAATCAAATACTCCCCTGATTCGCTCGGTATGGATAATAAGGTGGCCAGGTTAGATCTTCCTCCAAGAAAATGAACAATCAAAGCTTCGCTTCCAGAAAAATAATCATCTTCTTGTCATACATAACCTGTAAATCCTGAGAAAACAGACAAGGCAACCTCGCATAAAATCGGCGGCAATCTACATAAGTTACTAAATCCTAGAAATCAAAATAAGATATAATGCTTGTGGAATGAAGTTTGCAGATTTCCTGGAGATTATAAAACTTAATAATTCAACAAAAACTTTAAGGCTCCGTTAGAAAAACAAAACCGGTAAAATTTCCAGATTTTTACACGTGACGCCGTCAAGAGTAAACTCATGACGCCGTCAGAAGTGACCTACAGAAATTCTTATGTTAAGTTTCCGGAAAATTTCTGGAAAAACTTGGTCCTACTTCCTGGAAAATCCTGCAAAACTTCATTATGACTCGATACAAGCATTTGACTCTAACAAATACGAATATACATGTTCATTTAATATTGTGGAGAATCATGATCGGTTTGTTTCTTAAAAACATATTTGGGGTTTTCCCTTACACTTATCTTTTGCAAAAATACCTTTAGATGAAGTTAAGACTAGACCAAAACAACAAAGTAAAGTATTTCGACTTTTTAGTTTAGAAACATGAATCTACCAACAATAAAAATAAAGCATGCATACGGAAGCAAATAAAATCAAATAAATAAACAAACAAACAAATAAATAAAGCTTGGGTTGCCTCCCAATAAGCGCTTGTTTTTGTTCGAGTCACGAGCCTGACTCTACCCTTATTTAATGGAAATAAGGGAAGTTTTCCCTACACTTTGAATTAAGTGCGGGTGATAGTATCGATACACACCTTCTCGGTGGAAGTATGCCACGTGAGGAAAGAGTGGTGGATGAATTATATGCTCAAAGGGGTGTGCTCCTATCATCATAACCTTACCAAATTCAATCGGGTTAATGGGTGAATTAAGATTTTCTCTTAGAAAGGGATCATTTTCTATCAACTTCAAGAGACTCCTAGTTGGGAATCCATCTTGACCTAATAAACCCAGTTTAAACCCAGAATGTGTCTTGTGATCAGTCATAAATGGGTGATGTAAGCATGTAAGGTCATTTTCCGCTCCTCTATTGGCTTCCTTTCTACAAGGCTTAGACTCCACTACCTTTATCCTAAGACTACCCGGACTATATGGTTTGATGGGTGGATTGGGACCTATTTCAATTCCTAAATTTTCATCCAAGGATGGAAGATTAGGTAACGGTTTTGGTTGAGGCTCCGGTTCATCAAAACTAGGAACTTCCATAGAAATAGAAGAACGGTTTGGACTACAAGTAATCAGATATACTTCTTCTAGTTGTGTTTGGACCAAGGGGTCTACCTCTATTGGGGTTCCTATTGTCTCTTCTACTTCTTCTGGATAAATCACGGGTGGTGTGTATGCCTCAAATGATGGTAGGACTTGTGGGGTAATTGGTGGGCTTAGATTTTCTACTCTATCGTCCATCTTATCAAGGTCACCTAAGTGTTCATCTTGTATTATGGTAGTGCCTGACCATGACATGCACTTAGGTACTTCAACTCTACCCACCTCATTTCTAAACAAACCTTCCGGTTGATCCATCCAAATACCAAATAGGTCTAAGCTTACCATTTTTGGGTGCCATGTTCCACTTCTTTTATGGGCGAGAATCTCAAAGATTTCCCATACCTCTTCATCATCATAATCCCACATTCTGCCATCTTCCATATCTTCAAGCTGCTTCTGGGTTTGGCAGTCGATACGAGTGTAAAAGATTTGAAGTGGAAACAATAAGTCAAGACCATGATGAAGGACCTTTTTTAGTAAGTATTTGAAACGAGTCCATGCATCGGAAAAAGATTCGCCATTATGTCGACGGAACATAAAGATGTCATTTTGGAGTGGAAGGGGTAGATTATGTAATGGATTTTGTTGATTGGTTGAAAAATTTTGCGGATTCGCGTTTTCCATGATGGCTGATGGTAATAGTTACGAACAAAAACACGGAGAAAAAGATAGACTAAAGAGATCCTAAAAATAAAAATAAAATCTTACTAGGAAGGAATCTAGCAAGTAGACCTAATAAAAAGAGATTCTAACCTACACAATAACTATTCCCCGGCAGCGGTGCCAAAAACTTGATGCGTGGGAATTGCACCAGGCTTTACCTCTCGAGGGATCTCGAGAAGCTTACAACCCCCACCAGGCAGTGTACCTGATCGATGTAGTATAGTATAATGACAAATACCAGGGGATTGATCGTTCAGCTAGGAATAGTGTCGCTCGGATTAGAAAACCTAAATACTAGATCTAGAGATGAGGGATGATTATTTTTGTATTTTTATATTTTTAGGAAAGCAAGTAAAAATCTCGGGTTTGAAGGAGTTGGGTGGAATTAGTTGCTAGTCAACTAACCCAATACTAAGATGCAATCAAAATAAAATATTAAAAATGAAAATAAAACTATATTAAACTAAGGTTGTGATGCGTGGGAATTGCACTAGGCTTTACCTCTCAAGGGATCTTGAGAAGCTTACAACCCCCACCAGGCAGTGTACCTGATCGTTGTAGTATAGTATAGTGACAAGTACCGGGGGATTGATTGTTCAGCTTAGGAATAGTGTCGCTAGGATTAGAAAACCTAAATACTAGTTCTAAAGGTGAGGGATGATTATTTTTGTATTTTATATTTTTTAGAAAGCAAGTAAAAATCTCGGGTTTGAAGGATTTGGGCGGAATTAGTTGCTAATCAACTAACCCAATACTAAAGATGCAATCAAAATAAAATACTAGAAATGAAAATAAACTAAATTATACTAAAGTTGTGAGCAATAAGTGGAGAAAATGTGTTTACTTAGATTTCACTACTCCCTAGACATTTTTTACACGTTAATTACTTGTTATAATTGCATGGATGACGGATCGTATTCCTTAATACCATTCATGGGGTGGCACACTTAACTCTCCAATTCTATGAGCTCTTATCTCCTCCTATACCATGCCCAGCACAACCATAGGGATTATAAACAGTGGCTCATGCATTAAATACAACCAATAAAGACCTAGTGCGCGTCGGTTCATGTTTCTTAAGACGTTCAAGCATGTTACCAATTGGAGATCTGCCAGTTTTCTTAAGCCTAACATATAAATCATTCAACCAAGACAAGTATAAACAAGTAATTAACACATAATTAACATCTAGGTTTCATTAGATCCAAGCAAACACAAGATAGATCTAGCCTAGCATGATGGAATTAAGACAAGAACAAGATATAGACAACCAACACATAGACATATTGATTGAATTAAAAGAACACTTATCTCAATTACACATGAAAGGTATCAAGGGCTTGGAACCCTTGAAAAACCTGTAAAATTCGCACCAAGTTCGTACTTAGGGTTTCTCCAAAACTTCTCTCTTTTTAATGTGAAAATTAGAAAACTATATATAGGAAAAGGGGTCTGACGGCGTCAAGAATAAACTTGTGACGTCGTCACCTCGCCGCCAAAACTCTTCTCGGACTGCCTTAATCTACATTTGACGCCGTCATGTGATAATCATTTCCAGGCCGTCATGACTTTTACTCTTGACGCCCTACTTCGTGACGCCGTCAATTCTGTACTGGACCGTCATGGAATTTTGCTCTTGACGCCGTCAGGATGTTACTCTTGACGCCGTCACCTACTGTTCCCAGCATGGAAAATTAAGACTTTGGCGTTTTCTTCACTTTTATGCTCCAAAAACGTCCGAATTGCTTCCTTTTCCAGATTTCACTCTCAAAGTACCTAAAATCACAAAAGGAACGATTTAGGGCAATATTTGATCAAATAAATTCAATTTCGGGCTTAAATGACCCCCTAAAAACGGATCATTTTTCGCCTCATCAGGTTGTGAGCAATAAGTGGGAGAAATGTGTTTACTTAGATTTCACTACTCCCTAGATATCTTTTACACGTTAGTTACTTGTTATAGTTGTGTGGATGACGGATTGTATTCCTTAATACCATTCATGGGGTGGCGTACTTACTTCCCCAATCCTATGAGTGCCTACTTCACTCCTATGTCGAGCCTGCTAGAAGCTCCTAACATGGGATCATTAGAATTTACTCATGCATTAAATACAACCAATAAAACCTAGTACACATCAGTTCATGTTTCCTAAGACGTTCAAGCATGTTACACAATGGAGATCTGCCAGTTTTCTTAAGCCTAACATTGAAATCATTCATCCAATACAACCATAAACAAGTAATCAACACATAATTAACATCTAGGTTTCATTAGATCTAAGCAAACACAAGATAAATCTAGCCTAGCATGTTGAAATCAAGACAAGCACAAGATATAGACAACCAACACATAGACATATTGATTGAATTAAGAGAAGACTTATCTTAATAGCACATGTCAGGATTCAAGGGTTGAAAACCCTTGAAAAGCTGTAAAATTCGTACAAGGTTCGGCCCTAGGGTTTCTCCACACAAGTTCCTTTTAATGAATAAAAATTAGAAAACTATATATAGATTTTAGAGGGTGACGGCGTCAAGAACAAATGTCTGACGCCGTCATCTCGCCGCCAAATAGTTCCTCGGACTGCCTAGATCTGGATCTGGTGCCGTCATGTAGTCCCCTTTTGCAGGCCGTCACACAATTAACTCTTGACGCTCTACTTGTGACGCCTTCATGTTTCTTCTGGGTCGTCATGGATTTTACTCTTGACGCCGTCAGGAAATCCTTCTTGACGCCGTCATACACTGTTTCCAGCATGGAAAATTAAGTCTTTGGCGTTTTCTTCATTTTTATGCTCCAAAAACGTCCAAATTGCTTTCTTTTCCAGATTTCACTCCCAAAGTACCTAAAATCACAAAAGGAACGATTTAGGGTAATATTTGATCAAATAAATTCAATTACGGGCTTAAATGACCCCCTAAAAGTGGTTCATTTTTCGCCTCATCAGACCTGCTTGGCTCGTTCTTATGGGATCCTTGTGCCGGAGATCATGGGATACTTGAGTGATTGTGGTGCATGTAGGGTGGTGAGGGCCAAGTCCCTCAAGCAGATGAGTATCGTGATGGAGTTGGGGGATGGGTCCTTTGCTTGGTATATTGTAGGGGGAGCGGCTGCTGCTGATGAGGATGAGGATGATGATGAGGGTGCACCCCAACAACAGCAGTATGGGGACTATGAGGTTGGCTCTCCGGACTACTACCGGCACATGGGTTGGGGAGATTGATGAGGCGAAAAATGAACCGTTTTTAAGGGGTCATTTAAGCCCGAAGTCAAGATTACTTGATCATATATTGCCCTAAATCGTTCCTTTTGTCATTTTAGGTACTTTTGGAGTGAAATCTGGAAAAGGAAGCATTTTGGACATTTTTGGAGCATAAAAGTGAAGAAAATGACAAAGTCTTAATTTTCCTTGCTGGGAACAGTACCTGACGTCGTCAAGAGTGTCCAAGTGATGACGTCAAGAGCAACAAAAGAGGTGGAAGTAGAAGATACACGTGACGGTCCAGAATGTTTTGTGCATTGGAGATGACGGCGTCACCTAGGCCGTCATGGTCCATTTGCTAGTGATGACCCAGAAGAAAATCACACATGACGACATCAAAATCAGATCTAGGCAATACGATTTCATCATAGGCGGCGAGTTGACGGCGTAAAAAATTCCTTCTTGACACCGTCACCCTGTATTATCTATATATAGTTTTCCAAATTTCATTCATTAGTGTGCAACTTTGAGAGAAAAACCCTAGGCCGATTTTTACAGCTTTTTCAAGGGTTTTAACCCTTTTAATCTTTCATGTTCAATAAGAGATAAGTATCCTTTCAATTCATTCAATATGTCTATGTGTTGCTTGAATATATCTTGCACTTGTCTTCAATTTAACATGCTCGGCTAGATTTCCTTTGTGTTTGCTTAGATGTAGTGAAACCTAGATGTTAATTATGGGTTGATTGTTTGTTTATAGTTGTTACGGATTGTATTCGATGTTAGGCTTAAGAAAACTGGCAGACTTCCATTGGTAACTTGCTTGAAAATCTTAAGAAACATGATCGGAGGTGTACTATGATATTTGGTTGTATTTAATGTGTAGGAGAATTCTAATGATCCCATGTTAGGAGCTTCTAACGGCTCGACATAGGAGTGAAGTAGGATCCTATAAAGTTAGGGAATATTGTACACGGCCCTACGACTAGTATTAAGGAATATGACCCGTCATCCATGCAATTGTAACAAGCTATCAACCTGTAAAAGATATCTAGGGAGTAATGAAACCTAAGTAAACACAACTTTCCCCATTATTGTTACACCACATTAGTATAATTAGTTTCATTTTATTTTTGTTATTTAATTTTGATTGCATTAGTAGTTCATTGGGTTAGTTGACTAGCAACTAATTCCGCCCACTCTTCCAAAAACCGAGATTTTAATTGCTTTTATAAAACATAAAAAATACAAAAAGAATCATCCCTCACCTTTAGACTTAGCTTAAGAGACTTTCTAATCCTAGCGACACTATTCCTGAGTTGAACGATCAATCCCCCGGTACTTGTCACTATACTATACTACAACGATTAGGTACACTGCCTGGTGGGGGTTGTAAGCTTCTCGAGATCCCTCGAGAGGTAAAGCCTGGTGCGGTTCCCACGTATCAGAGATTGGTAGGCGCATCAAGGGGCTTGGATGGGTCAGGTGGATGCATGGAGAACCCCCACTGACCAAAGATTTGACTGGATGTATGATCACACAGTCCGCCAGATGCAGCATCTTTCGACCTGTGATCATATCGAGCCTCAGTTGCAGATCGACCCATTCCCTGGACGCGAGCTGGATTATCCTCCCTACGGGTAGGACTGTAAACGAACTGAACGTTCAATGAACATTTCATGAACCGTTCGGTAAAAAGTTCGTTTATGTTCGTTCGTTTATTAAATGAACGAACATGAACAATATATTACATTCGTTTAGTTAAATGAACGAATATGAACAAAAGTCTCGTTCGTTCATTTATGTTCGTGAACGTCCAAGTAGGCGTTCATTAAAGTTCGTTTATGTTTATTTATCTATTTATGTTCATATATCATATCTTTTAATTTTATAATTTTAAAAATTGGTTTGTTTAAACAAAACAACACTTATAAAACAATATATTGTGAAGAATTCTATAAAGTTTATGTTTGTTTGTCTATTTTCATTTATGTTCGATCGTTTATGTTCGTTTAGCATTCGTTTAGTGTCTTAATGAACGAACATGAACAATTCATTTTCTTAATAAACAAACATGAACAAGAAAATTCATCCGTTTAACAGTCCGTGTCCGTTTATTTGTCTGGTTAAAATTAAATGAACGAACATGAACAAGGCTCCGTTCGTGTTCGTCCGGTTCGTTTACAGCCCTACCTACGGGTACACCGGGCACCTCCCTCCTGGCTATGATTACCGCTATGGTCCCCCTCCCCAGTGATTTGTCATGTTATGTTATGATCTTTGAACAATTTATTTTGTGGTTGTATGCTCTAAAAAAATTTATCTTGTAATAATTTAGGATGTGACCTCTGTTGGCCTTGGATACTTTTTATTTTTGCTATTATGCATGTAGGATTTTTAAATTCATGGTTGTTTATTTATTTTTTTCAGTTTTTATTTGTTTGATTGTTATTTGCTCCCGTATGCGTGTTTTATTTTTATTGTTGGTAGATCATGTTTCAAATTAAATTGTAAAAATGCTTTATTTTGTTGTTTAACTTCGTCTTAACTTCATATAAAGGTATTTTGCAAAAGCTAAGTGTAAGGGGAAACCCTAAATTTGTTTCTAAGAACGAAATTGATCATGATTCGCCACAATATTAAATGAACATGTGTATTAGTATTTGTTAGAGTCAAATGCTTGTATCGAGTCATAATGATGTTTTGTAGGATTTTCTAGGAAGTAGGACATAAGTTTTTCCAGAAATTTTCCGGAAACTTAACATAAAGATTTCTGCAGGTCACTTCTGACGGCGTCAGGGTTTAATTCCTAACGGCGTCACGTGTAAAATTCTGGAAATTTTGCGAGTTTTGTTTTTCTAACGGAGTCTTAAAGTTTTTGTTGATTCTTTAGTATTATAAACTCCAGGAAATCTGCAAACATTCATTTCACAAGCATTATATCTCTTTAATTCCTAGAAAGCGATTTAAGATATATATCCTATCTTTTTAGGACTTGTTAGTATATATAGATTGCCGCCGATTTTATGCGAGGTTGCCTTGTTTGTTTTCTCATGTTTAACAGGTTATATATGACAAGAAGATGATTTATATTTCTATAAGGGAAGCTTTAAACGTTCATTTTCTTGGAGGAAGATCTAACCTTGTTGACACACTATCCACTCCGAACGAATCAGGGGAGTATTTGTTTTCATTCTTTTACATATTTTACTTTTACATCCTTTAATTGAACATTAAGGACAATGTTCATCCTAAGTGTAAGGGGAGGGTAAATGATGATACCTTATAGGATACTATTGCACTTGAGTTTGTTTGTGCGATGATAAGTGTGTAATAAAACTAAGAGAAATATTTGTTAGTGTAATTTTAGCGCCAAATTTAAAATTGTTTACAACATTTAGGAGTGAAACTTTAGCCTTAACAAGCGTCTCATGGATAGGAGTTGTATGACTAGCACAAAACCGTACCATTCAGAAAAATTTTCCACCCAAATATGTGAGGTTCTCCTTAAGATTTGATAGGAAGATCATTTATTATTAGTGCTTATGAGTGTACCGGTAGCATTTAGATTCTAGAACTTGCGTTAGTGATGCATCCCGAGACCGCTAGTGAGACTACATTCGTGTAGTAGGATTTACTACATAATAAGAGGCATTAGGATCACCCTTGTGTTAAAACCGTATCATAATTACTTGACCATTTATTTCATATTACTTGACTAGTAAAGTCAATTAATTTTTCCCACACCTTAGCGTTGTACTAATTTTTAGTACACGAAACCCCTAGTACACCCCTCCGAGCTATCTTTTCGTTTCTAACTTTAAGCATCTTACTTAAAGGAAGAATTTGTTACAACCCACCCAAATGTGCAACCAAATCGCCTTAGCCTTCCGTGTATGCACTCATCTTTAGTGCATTATTGTTACATGTTTAAACCCTTAGTTAATTATCTAATTGATTACATGGGGTAAAGTACTTGTGTTATTGAGTAATAGGGAAGAACATCAAATTATTACCCCCATATGTGCATTAATCTTAAAAAGTACTTCAAGTGTTTTGATTATCTTGATTCGAGTCATTAGAATAGTTTATTGTAAAGTATGTAAAAATTCAAGTGTAAGGGAAATGTACATTCCCTATGATGTATTATTTTGGATGGTAGGGTAAGAGTGTATGAGAAAAAAAAAAAGAAAAAAAAAAGAAAAAAAAAAAAAAAAAAACATACGGACTGCGATCCCGTTTCATTCTATGTTTGTTTTATATTTTTGTTATTTTTGATTTATTAGCTTTAGTCGAGTCTAGTCTTGGTTTAGCAACGCCATATTGTACATGTAATTAACCAAGATGATTAATTCGCTACCAGTAAATATTGCCTTTATCCAACAAAACTGTGTTTTCCATATCCCTACACCTAACGTTATAACCCTTTAAAAAGACCTCTTTGATAGTTTATCCTAGGTGCTTACGCCAAGTGGTGGAGGTTTGATCCTTTCCCAAGCCTGTGGTAATCTATTTGCTATGACAGGTAGTGAGAGATGTTTTCCATTTCCATATTGTGATATACACTTTATTACACCCGAGAGATGTGAGTATCTAAAAACTATTTGTGAGGTGCTAGTGTATGACCTCCGTGCTTGTTTTTGGTTTTTAGTGGAACGATTATTTGTTGTAATTACTATTATATTAGTGTTAAATGACCCCTAACTTGTATTTTGATTAGAATAAAAGCGCATTTGCTTGAGGACAAGCAAATCTCAAGTGCAAGGGTATTTGATGAGGCGAAAAGTGTACCGCTTTTAAGGGGTCATTTAAGCACGAATTCAAGATTATTTGATCAATTATTGCCCTAAATCATTCCTTTTGTTATTTTAGGTACTTTTGGAGAGAAATCTAGAAAAGGAAGCATTTCGGACGTTTTTGGAGCATAAAAGTGAAGAAAACGGAAAAGTCTCAAATTTCCTTGCTGGAACAGTACCTGACGGCGTCAAAGATCTACACATGACGGCGTCAAGAGTTACAAAAGAGGTGGATATGGACTTATAACGTGACGGCACAGAGAGTTTCAAGCTTATGGCCTGACGGCGTCACCAAGGCCGTCAGGGTCCAAATACTAGTGATGGCCCAGAGTATTTCTCCACATGACGGCGTCACAAATAGATCTATGCAATACGATTTTATCATGGCGGCGAGTTGACGGCGTCACGAGTTAATACATGACGCCGTCAAAGTGTAAAGTCTATATATAGTTTTCCAAATTTCATTCATTAGTGTGCAACTTTGAGGGAATAAACCCTAGTCCGAATTTTATCAGCTTTTCAAGGGTTTCAACCCCTTGATTCTTTCATGTTCAATTGAAGATAAGTATTCATTCAAATAATTCAATATGTATATGTGTTGTGTGATTATATCTTACGCTTGTCTTCTCTTTAACATGCTAGGCTAGATTTTTCTTGTGTTTGCTTAGATGTAGTGAAACCTAGATGTTGATTATGGGCTGATTGTTTGTTTATAATTGATACGGATGATTGTATTCGATGTTAGGCTTAAGAAAACTGGCAGACTTCCATTGGTAACTTGCTTGAACGTCTTAAGAAACATGATCGGAGGTGTACTACAATTTTTGGTTATATTTAATGCGTAAGAGAATTCTAATGATCCCATGTTAGGAGCTTCTAACGGCTCGACATAATCGTGAAGTAGGATCTTATATTTTTTGGGTAAAGGGGAGTAATCCTGCACCCTGGTAAATATATAAACCAAAACTTTTAAGTACAATGGATATGGGTGAATCTCATATCCCAGCCCGTTACATAGATAAACAACTTACATAATAAGATACTTCCTATTTTCTAAACAAGAAAACACACCATTACTCACATGACAACATAAGACATAACGAAATAAAATTACTTCCTACGACCTTGAAGCCTAGTGCCATAGATGGCATTAAAAGCATCCAAATTCCCTGGAAGATCATAAACCTGGTTCGCATAGTCATCATAATCATAGTCATCATCAGCATCTTCAAACTCTTGACCACCACCAAACAAATTAGCAGACTCATCAAATGGGTTAACAACCACCTCATCTTCAGAATCCGAAAGCACAATCTCTCCCACCTTAGAAAAAGGGTTAACCCTCTTAGTTGAAGAGGTGGGAGGAGAAGAAGAAAAACCAGTGGTAGGAGCCACAACCGACTCCTTCTCTTTTAAATCACTCACAAGAGGAGCTTGTGAAACATGACCAATCTTAATAGACTCTTCCTCATTAACTTCCATTGTATTACATGTCTTAGTAGACTCTGTCACACCCCCAAAATCAGGTCCAGCGGAAGCATACATGCAGCTGGGGTGTAACTCAATTGATATCACAACACAAGTACAAAAATGTTTTCACTTCAATCATTTAGAATAAAATAGTTTAATAAAAAATGTTGAATTTACATTGTTAAAAGTAGTGCGGAAGTAGGCCCTTAAAATAGTTTAAAACGGTCCCCAAATGCATAATCAGAGTCTTCTATGACCATGCCATCCCCTACCAAAACCTCCTATAGCGTGCCATTGATTAATACCTGAAAATACATGCTAAAGTGTCAACACTAGGTTGGTGAGTTCATAGAGTTTGTTTAACAAATAAAGTCTATAGAAAAAATGATCACACAGCAAAGGCATCGTAAATCCACTCAGTTGCAAGTCCCGCCATAAGAGACTTGTAACATGTGTGTTCACAACCCACTGCTAAAATATAGTATGATTAGGATATGTATAAGTTCATAACAATAGTTAAGCAATTAGTCGTGAGTCTACACTTCATCTCCGAAGACCTCACATTTATGTTGTATCCAACATTCGCAAATGTTAGTATGTATCAAAGCTAATGGTCATCCAACAACTTAATTTGGAGCCACTAGATAGTCTCAATGGTCATCCAACAACTTAATTTGGAACCACTGGCAGTCTCAATGGTCATCTAACAACTTAATTTGGAGCCACTGGAAGTATCACAATTAAGTATAACGCAGTTAAGTATAACACAATCATGTATGTATGAAATCAAGTATAATGCAATCAAGTATAAGTGTTATCAAGTATAAATGTAATCAAGTATAAATGTTTTGAGTATTTGTACAAGTAAGCAAGTAGTTGAGCATGTATCTCCCCCAAAGAGTTAAAACAAGTATAAAAAGAGTAGGGGCTATGACTCACCTGGTGCAATAGCTATGATGACAAAAGTGGATACACATAAATGAGGCACGATCTCTAACCGCAACCTAAAATGAATGATATATTCTAATGTAAGAAATGAAATGATGCTACACATGCGAATACGTATGCTATCAATACCACTCGTTAGTTTTGAAAATAACGTTTATCGTCGAAAAAAATACGTTTTTGACGTCTCATTAAGTTAATAATCACTTTCCATGTAAATATGTTGAAAAGGTACTCCACGATTATCGTTTGGTGTTCTATCGGCAAATATAAGGTTTTCGACGTAAAATGACACTTTTTATAACTTATAAATATGACCAAATGGCCTCGCAAAACTAGTCGCGAAATGTTGTACGTTGAGTGTTAGTGATCAAACTTGACGTTTTTGAAAACCTTGCAACCATATCTAGATATCATCTCTTTTAACTTTTGACCATACGGGTCTTGCTCGATGAGAAAATCGACCCTCATTGTTGCTACTTGAAAATATTAATTCCAATACTTAGAATATATTTGCTATTAGAAGCTGCCAAAAATATATAGAGTTCGGCAAGTTTCAAAAGTGTATATCTTGGTCGTTATAAGCTTGTTTTCTATGTTCTTTATATCCCCGGAATCGTGGGACAACATACTAACATATTTTTAGTAGTCCGGATTATCTAGGTTATGTTAAATGTCTCATTTTGTGCAACAAAAATTGTCCAACAGCAACTATATTTTCTGAAAATACTTTTCGTCGTTAAACTTCGGAAAAATCATATCTCCTTCGTTATTAACTCGTTTATATCCCCGTTTTCGACCATAGTTTCCTCTTGGAATGTATTTTCTAAATCTTTGGTCCAAAGTTACACCCTAGACCCTGAGTTTCCCACGTTTTCCAAAATGGGACAGTAGGTATTTTTATTGTCCAAAACTTGGTTTCCTAGTCACTAACTTGTACAAAAACCTTCCAAACAACTTCAATACAACCCTTAAACTACCATACACCTTCTTAGGGTGTCATGGGGGTCCTAAACTTCATAAAACATGGTAGGATTTTAAGGGATGATCATAGGTTATTAAAATCTCATAAAACTTAAAATACTTGTAAAAGTGGATAAATACATAAGTATATGAGCATGTTTACTAATAAATCTTGAAAATGCATCATGTTATTAATCAAATGAGAGTATAAAAAGATCAAAAACTTTACTTGTAACTTACTTGATGTTTGAAGAGGATTAGTGATAGATTACTTAGTTAAGCTTCAAGGTTTCATCCTAAACCTTAACTAGATCACTCCTAGGACTTGATAGATACTTGGATCATGAAAAAATTTATGGATCTTGTTGTTCTCTTGTTGTTGCCATGAGCCAAGAAAGAGGAAGGAAGAGATTTTTGTGAAAACTTTGTAAAAATGAGCTAGTTTAGGCATTATATAGTCCAAGGGCAATTTTGTAATTTTAATGAAAGGGTATAATGGTAATTTCAAGTGTTCAACAAAATATCTAGATATTTGTTAGATATTTAGGATGAGTAGTTTAATTTAGTAGTATCGGGTTGTTTAAACGCTGTTCAAACTGGAAACGCAGGTCTAAAACGCGTAATTCGCGTAAAACGCTGAACTGAAAAACGTAAAATTCCAAAACTTTTATAATTGTCGTAAAATGAGAGAAAATCATATTTCTATTGTTTATAATGTTTTATGGACATATCGGGATGCTGGAACGACGTTTAAACCCAAAAGTAAATCTCGGACACGGCTTCGTGATTTTTGCAGAAATGATCCGACGAGCGTCAAACTCTCGGATTACCATTAAAATAGTTTAACTTACGAGAATATGAAATAAAAATTTCAGAGATGAATAGTGAAAGTGAATAGTAACTTCCTAAATTAAAAATGAAATTTCGACGTTTGAAAAAGGACATGAAATTACGAGTTGTGACAGTCTCCCATCCTAAAAGGAACTTCGTCCCGAAGTTCAGCTCGTTCGTTCCACATATGTGCCTAGTGGTTTGATTCGACAATGCAAACTTTCCCAAACTCGAGCATAGCCCTCAAAAGACCTCCCTTAGGTTAATCCTTTAGGTAACCGATTTTCACTTAATCCCGCAACTCATCAAACAAGAACTGTCATGAGATTAGGCTAAATCGGTTTGAGTGATGACTGTAACTTTTAGCTTGATTTTCGCAACTCATCAAACAAGAACTGTCACTAGAATCAAGCTAAAAATCAACGTCTGGATTCAACATCCTTGAAAAAGGTCTTTTGAAAGATTGACTCGACTTTGGAATTGCTTACATACAATCCAGACAAAATATCATTATAACTATTCTCAGTGTTGTAAAATTCATTTCTGATTCGGATATAGGTGGTCAGCCTATGTCTTACTATCCCGGGTTGAATATAAATGACCAGTCTATATTCCACCGAGGTTCCATGAATTTTGAAATACTCAGCTCAGTTATACTAATACTATGTCCTTCACAAATACCAAGACGTTCAAAAAGACTAAGGCAGGAGACCAAACTCGAGGTCAAATGATGAAACTATGCAAGGAAAAACATAACGCGGTGTCATATATGATACGTGAACATGCTTATATGAAAGACAATTATAGTAATCAACTAGAATAAGTGAATATAATATACCAGATAATGAGATACAAATCTCATCACATATGTCAGCAACAAACCACAAGTGAGGCTTCAGCTTGGCAGGCAGGCACGTGACGGTCATAGGGTTAAGTTTTTCATAAAAGTAGCTATAATCTAGGTTTTAAAAACACTCAGTTCGCTATAGACAAAGCTCTGATACCAATCTATCACACCCCCAAAATCAGGTCCAACGAAAGCATACATGCAGCTGGGGTGTAACTCAATTGATATCACAACACAAGTACAAAAATGTTTTCACTTCAATCATTTAGAATAAAATAGTTTAATAAAAAATGTTGAATTTACATTGTTAAAAGTAGTGCATAAGTAGGCCTTTAAAATAGTTTAAAACGGTCCCCAAATGCATAATCAGAGTCTTCTATGACCATGCCATCCCCTGCCAAAACCTCCTGTAGCGTGCCATTGATTAATACCTGAAAATACATGCTAAAGTGTCAACACTAGGTTGGTGAGTTCATAGAGTTTGTTTAACAAATAAAGTCTATAGAAAAAATGATCACACAGCAAAGGCATCGTAAATCCACTCAGTTGCAAGTCCCACCATAAGAGACTTGTAACCTGTGTGTTCACAACTCACTGCTAAAATATAGTATGATTAGGATATGTATAAGTTCATAACAATAGTTAAGCAATTAGTCGTGAGTCTACACTTCATCTCCGATGACCTCACATTTATGTTGTATCCAACATTCGCAAATGTTAGTATGTATCAAAGCTAATGGTCATCCAACAACTTAATTTGGAGCCACTAGATAGTCTCAATGGTCATCCAACAACTTAATTTGAAACCACTGGCAGTCTCAATGGTCATCCAACAACTTAATTTGGAGCCACTGGAAGTATCACAATTAAGTATAACGCAGTTAAGTATAACACAATCATGTATTTATGAAATCAAGTATAATGCAATCAAGTATAAGTATTATCAAGTATAAATGTAATCAAGTATAAATGTTTTGAGTATTTGTACAAGTAAGCAAGTAGTTGAGCATGTATCTCTCCCAAAGAGTTAAAACAAGTATGAAATGAGTAGGGGCTATGACTCACCTGGTGCAATAGCTATGATGACAAAAGTGGATACACATAAATGAGGCACGATCTCTAACCGCAACCTAATATGAATGATATATTCTAATGTAAGAAATGAAATGATGCGACACATGCGAATACGTATGTTATCAATACTACTCGTTAGTTTTGAAAATAACGTTTATCGTCGAAAAAATACGTTTTTGACGTCTCATTAAGTTAATAATCACTTTCCATGTAAATATGTTGAAAAGGTACTCCACGATTCTCGTTTGGTGTTCTATCGGCAAATATAAGGTTTTCGACGTAAAATGACACTTTTTATAACTTATAAATATGACCAAATGGCCTCGCAAAACTAGTCGCGAAATGTTGTACGTTGAGTGTTAGTGATCAAACTTGACGTTTTTGAAAACCTTGCAACCATATCTAGATATCATCTCTTTTAAATTTTGACCATACGGGTCTTGCTCGATGAGAAAATCGACCCTCATTGTTGCTACTTGAAAATATTAATTCCAATACTTAGAATATATTTGCTATTAGAAGCTGCCAAAAATATATAGAGTTCGGCAAGTTTCAAAAGTGTATATCTTGGTCGTTATAAGCTTGTTTTCTATGTTCTTTATATCCCCGGAATCGTGGGACAACATACTAACATATTTTTAGTAGTCCGGATTATCTAGGTTACGTTAAATGTCTCATTTTGTGCAACAAAAATTGCCCAACAGCAACTATATTTTTTGAAAATACTTTTCGTCGTTAAACTTCGGAAAAATCATATCTCCTTCGTTATTAACTCGTTTTTATCCCCGTTTTCGGCCATAGTTTCGTCTCGGAAAGTATTTTCTAAATCTTTGGTCCAAAGTTACACCCTAGACCCTGAGTTTCCCACGTTTTACAAAATGGGACAGTAGGTATTTTTATTGTCCAAAACTTGGTTTCCTAGTCACTAACTTGTACAAAAACCTTCCAAACAACTTCAATACAACCCTTAAACTACCATACACCTTCTTAGGGTGTCATGGGGTCCTAAACTTCATAAAACATGGTAGGATTTCAAGGGATGATCATAAGTTATTAAAATCTCATAAAACTTAAAATACTTGTAAAAGTGGTATAAATACATAAGTATATGAGCATGTTTACTAATAAATCTTGAAAATACATCATGTTATTAATCAAATGAGAGTATAGAAAGATCAAAAACTTTACTTGTAACTTACTTGATGTTTGAAGATGATTAGTGATAGATTACTTAGTTAAGCTTCAAGGTTTCATCCTAAACCTTAACTAAATCACTCCTAGGACTTGATAGATACTTGGATCATGAAAAAATTTATGGATCTTGTTGTTCTCTTGTTGTTGCCGTGAGCCAAGAAAGAGGAAGGAAGAGATTTTTGTGAAAACTTTGTAAAAATGAGCTAGTTTAGGCATTATATAGTCCAAGGGCAATTTTGTAATTCTAATGAAAGAGTATAATGGTAATTTCAAGTGTTCAACAAAATATCTAGATATTTGTTAGATATTTAGGATGAGTAGTTTAATTTAGTAGTATCGGGTTGTTTAAACGATGTTTAAACTGGAAACGCGGGTCTAAAACGCGTAATTCGCGTAAAACGCTGAACTGAAAAACGTAAAATTCCAAAACTTTTAGAATTGTCGTAAAATGAGAGAAAATCATATTTCTATTGTTTATAATGTTTTATGGACATATCGGGATGCTGGAACGACGTTTAAACCCAAAAGTAAATCTCGGACATGGCTTCGTGATTTTTGCAGAAATGATCCGACGAGCGTCAAACTCTCGGATTACTGTTAAAATAGTTTAACTTACGAGAATATGAAATAAAAATTTTAGAGATGAATAGTGAAAGTGAATAGTAAAAATGAATAGTAACTTCCTGAAATAAAAATGAAATTTCGACGTTTGAAAAAGGACATGAAATTACGAGTTGTGACAGTCTCCCATCCTAAAAGGAACTTCGTCCCGAAGTTCAGCTCGTTCGTTCCACATATGTGCCTAGTGGTCTGATTCGACAATGCAAACTTTCCCAAACTCGAGTATAGCCCTCAAAAGACCTCCCTTAGGTTAATCCTTTAGGTAACCGATTTTCACTTAATCCCGCAACTCATCAAACAAGAACTGTCATGAGATTAGGCTAAATCGGTTTGAGTGATGACTGTAACTTTTAGCTTGATTTTCGCAACCCATCAAACAAGAACTGTCACTAGAATCAAGCTAAAAATCAACGTCTGGATTCAACATCCTTGAAAAAGGTCTTTTGAAAGATTGGCTCGACTTTGGAATTGCTTACACACAATCCAGAAAAAATATCATTATAACTATTCTCAGTGTTGCAAAATTCATTTCTGAGTCGGATATAGGTGGTCAGCCTATGTCTTACTATCCCGGGTTGAATATAAATGACCAGTCTATATTCCACCGAGGTTCCATGAATTTTGAAATACTCAGCTCAGTTATACTAATACTATGTCCTTCACAAATACCAAGACGTTCAGAAAGACTAAGGCAGGTGACCAAACTCGAGGTCAAATGATGAAACTATGCAAGGAAAAACATAACGCGGTGACATATATGATACGTGAACATGCTTATATGAAAGACAATTATAGTAATCAACTAGAATAAGTGAATATAATATACCAGATAATGAGATACAAATCTCATCACATATGTCAGCAACAAACCACAAGTGAGGCTTCAGCTTGGCAGGCAGGCACGTGACGGTCATAGGGTTAAGTTTTTCATAAAAGTAGCTATAATCTAGGTTTTAAAAACACTCAGTTCGCTATAGCCAAAGCTCTGATACCAATCTGTCACACCCCCAAAATTAGGTCCAGCGGAAGCATACATGCAGCTGGGGTGTAACTCAATTGATATCACAACACAAGTACAAAAATGTTTTCACTTCAATCATTCAGAATAAAATAGTTTAATCAAAAATGTTGAATTTACATTGTTAAAAGTAGTGCGGAAGTAGGCTTTTAAAATAGTTTAAAACGGTCCCCAAATGCATAATCAGAGTCTTCTATGACCATGTCATCCCCTGCCAAAACCTCCTGTAGCGTGCCATTGATTAATACCTGAAAATACATGATAAAGTGTCAACACTAGGTTGGTGAGTTCATAGAGTTTGTTTAACAAATAAAGTCTATAGAAAAAATGATCACACAGCAAAGGCATCGTAAATCCACTCAGTTGCAAGTCCCACCATAAGAGACTTGTAACCTGTGTGTTCACAACCCACTGCTAAAATATAGTATGATTAGGATATGTATAAGTTCATAACAATAGTTAAGCAATTAGTCGTGAGTCTACACTTCATCTCCGAAGACCTCACATTTATGTTGTATCCAACATTCGCAAATGTTAGTATGTATCAAAGCTAATGGTCATCCAACAACTTAATTTGGAGCCACTAGATAGTCTCAATGGTCATCCAACAACTTAATTTGGAACCACTGGCAGTCTCAATGGTCATCCAACAACTTAATTTGGAGCCACTGGAAGTATCACAATTATGTATAACGCAGTTAAGTATAACACAATCATGTATTTATGAAATCAAGTATAATGCAATCAAGTATAAGTATTATCAAGTATAAATGTTTTGAGTATTTGTACAAGTAAGCAAGTAGTTGAGCATGTATCTCCCCCAAAGAGTTAAAACAAGTATAAAAAGAGTAGGGGCTATGACTCACCTGGTGCAATAGCTATGATGACAAAAGTGGATACACATAAATGAGGCACGATCTCTAACCGCAACCTAATATGAATGATATATTCTAATGTAAGAAATGAACTGATGCTACACATGCGAATACGTATGTTATCAATACTACTCGTTAGTTTTGAAAATAACGTTTATCGTCGAAAAAAATACGTTTTTGACGTCTCATTAAGTTAATAATCACTTTCCATGTAAATATGTTGAAAAGGTACTCCACGATTCTCGTTTGGTGTTCTATCGGCAAATATAAGGTTTTCGACGTAAAATGACACTTTTTATAACTTATAAATATGACCAAATGGCCTCGCAAAACTAGTCGCGAAATGTTGTACGTTGAGTGTTAGTGATCAAACTTGACGTTTTTGAAAACCTTGCAACCATATCTAGATATCATCTCTTTTAAATTTTGACCATACGGGTCTTGCTCGATGAAAAATCGACCCTCATTGTTGCTACTTGAAAATATTAATTCCAATACTTAGAATATATTTGCTATTAGAAGCTGCCAAAAATATATAGAGTTCGGCAAGTTTCAAAAGTGTATATCTTGGTCGTTATAAGCTTGTTTTCTATGTTCTTTATATCCCCGGAATCGTGGGACAACATACTAACATATTTTTAGTAGTCCGGATTATCTAGGTTACGTTAAATGTCTCATTTTGTGCAACAAAAATTGCCCAACAGCAACTATATTTTCTGAAAATACTTTTCGTCGTTAAACTTCGGAAAAATCATATCTCCTTCGTTATTAACTCGTTTTTATCCCCGTTTTCGGCCATAGTTTCGTCTCGGAAAGTATTTTCTAAATCTTTGGTCCAAAGTTACACCCTAGACCCTGAGTTTCCCACGTTTTACAAAATGGGACAGTAGGTATTTTTATTGTCCAAAACTTGGTTTCCTAGTCACTAACTTGTACAAAAACCTTCCAAACAACTTCAATACAACCCTTAAACTACCATACACCTTCTTAGGGTGTCATGGGGTCCTAAACTTCATAAAACATGGTAGGATTTCAAGGGATGATCATAGGTTATTAAAATCTCATAAAACTTAAAATACTTGTAAAAGTGGTATAAATACATAAGTATAAGAGCATGTTTACTAATAAATCTTGAAAATACATCATGTTATTAATCAAATGAGAGTATAGAAAGATCAAAAACTTTACTTGTAACTTACTTGATGTTTGAAGAGGATTAGTGATAGATTACTTAGTTAAGCTTCAAGGTTTCATCCTAAACCTTAACTAAATCACTCCTAGGACTTGATAGATACTTGGATCATGAAAAAATTTATGGATCTTGTTGTTCTCTTGTTGTTGCCGTGAGCCAAGAAAGAGGAAGGAAGAGATTTTTGTGAAAACTTTGTAAAAATGAGCTAGTTTAGGCATTATATAGTCCAAGGGCAATTTTGTAATTCTAATGAAAGAGTATAATGCTAATTTCAAGTGTTCAACAAAATATCTAGATATTTGTTAGATATTTAGGATGAGTAGTTTAATTTAGTAGTATCGGGTTGTTTAAACGCTGTTCAAACTGGAAACGCGGGTCTAAAACGCGTAATTCGCGTAAAACGCTGAACTGAAAAACGTAAAATTCCAAAACTTTTAGAATTGTCGTAAAATGAGAGAAAATCATATTTCTATTGTTTATAATGTTTTATGGACATATCGGGATGCTGGAACGACGTTTAAACCCAAAAGTAAATCTCGGACACGGCTTCGTGATTTTTGCAGAAATGATCCGACGAGCGTCAAACTCTCGGATTACCGTTAAAATAGTTTAACTTACGAGAATATGAAATAAAAATTTAAGAGATGAATAGTCAAAGTGAATAGTAAAAATGAATAGTAACTTCCTGAAATAAAAATGAAATTTCGACGTTTGAAAAAGGACATGAAATTACAAGTTGTGACAGACTCATCCACAGTAACTTCCATTGTACGACCAGCATCTACATCCTTGTTGTTGTCATTAGACGGAATACCAAAAATATCCGTATCATCCATATTAAGAGCAGCAAACTGATTAGATGTAGAAATTCGTTCCACTCGTACTAGGCACATCATAGGCCTTCTTCTTAGTGTCATCCACCTTCTTAGGTTCAGGAGGATTCTTTTTGGGTTGATACTGAAACTGCTTACCCACAACAAGTTTATTAAACCCTCCTTTACCCTGAGTAGTAAGACCACCTTGCTTACCCTTCTTTTTATTGTTGACAGTCGTAAAACCATCATTAACAGGCTTAGTGGGCAGAACTGGAGGTGCAACAACTTTAAGACAATCCACCAGAGTATGACCAAAGATCTTACATTTATCACAATGAGGTGGTTTCCATTCGTATTCAACCCGTATTAAGGATCTTATAGTGACAAGTAGGATCTTATAGAGTTAAGGAATATTGTACACGGCCCTACGACTAGTATTAAGGAATATGACCCGTCATCCATGCAATTGTAACAAGCTAATCAACCTGTAAAAGATATCTAGGGAGTAATGAAATCTAAGTAAACACAACTTTCCTCATTATTGTTTCCACCACATTAGTATAATAGTTTTATTTTCATTTCTGTTATTTTATTTTGTTTGCATTAGTAGTTAATTGGGTTAGTTGGCTAGCAACTAATTCCGCCCACTCTTTCAAAACCCGGGATTTTACTTGCTTTGTATAAAATAAAAAAATACAAAAAGAATCATCCCTCACCTCTAGACCTAGTTTAGTAGGATTTCTAATCCTAGCGACATTATTCCTGAGTTGAACGATCAAGCCCCCGTTACTTGTCACTATACTATACTACAACGATCAGGTACACTGCCTGGTGGGGGTTGTAAGCTTCTCGAGATCCTTTGAGAGGTAAAACTTGTTGCGAGGGTGCAATTCCCACGTATCAGTTTTCTTTTTTAAATTGACGAAACCAAGGTGAAACACTTTGATTCGACATGTAATGTATCAAGTTAAGGTGATACACTTTCATTTGACATGTAAATTTATAGTTGTGTATCACTAATCCAAACTCATGTATCAGTTGATTATTAGTTGCTAACATGTTACTTCATATCAATACTTGCGACGTACTGTTAATAAATTCATTGTATAATCTCTATTAAATCATACATTATTAAGGGCCCGTTTGGTTTGAGGTAATTACACTGTTGGACTTTGACTCAAAGAATAAAATTGTGTTTGTTTAGATTTTCGAGGTTAGGATGTGGGGATCAACACCCACTGACACACACTATTTCAAAAGTTATATCATTTGGCCGGATTTGGAAAAGTGTGGGTCCCAACAATGCTTCCCTCTCTCATTCTTTCTTTTTCTAATATTTTACAATGTCAAATTTAAATTTAAATTAATATTTTAAAGTTTTAAAAAAAAATTACTTATAAACTAATATATTTTATCACTCATACATTAAATTCAAATTCAAATCCTAATCCAAATTTAAATCCAATTTCAAATCCAAATCCTAAACCCATCTACAAACCAAACGGGCCCTAAATTCATTGTATTGTAGTTTGCTGAACGTACTGTTAATAAATTTGGACTTGCGACGATAGATATAGAAGTAACATTTATAACCACGTAGTTGATTTTTATTATTATTATTATTAATAAGGGAATTCAATACCAAATTAGGGTTAGCATTTATCATAGGATTGTGCACGAGTAGCAATACGTTGGAAATAAACTAGATGGAAACGAGAATATAACTAGAATGTGTAATAGCCAAAACTCAAACGACTGACACGAACTAGCTAGTTCACTATAGGTATAACGAACATAAAAATATATTAAGGTCTAGGGTGGTACTAGAAATTTTTTTAAGAGGGGTAATAGTTGAAAGTAAATGTCAAGTCGGGTAATGTCACTAACTCAATCTTTGTTGATGTAATGACAATGATTTTACTTCGAATGAAAGTGAACTTCTTTTGCTAGAACCTAAACTAGTTGTTATTATATGGACAATATTTAAGACATACTTACTTATCATGATCGATATTAATACGAATATAGAAAGCGAAAACAAAAATTTAGATTACGAAATATAAAATAGTACAAAAAACGAACATTAGATCATCTCTCCTAAAATAAAGAATGTACTTAACCGATAGACTAAGATGTAGCTATTTGTTAATGTTATACCATTATATTCTCTTATGGAGGAAGAATAAAATTGTGCATCATGGTCATCTAAAGAAAATCGACATTGATAAAAATCTTAACATCTACTAGAAACTTTGTGGGGACAACTGCCCACACTGCCCCCATTGTAGTACCATCCCTGATTGAGGTATAAATTTAGTGCAATTGTGCATAACGCTTAATCTTGTATAGAAAAACATTTCAAGTGTAAAGCTAAATATTTGAGCCCTCAATACATGATGCATTTACATTCGCTATACCTTTAATCAATTTTTAAGAGTATATTTTAAAAACAGGTGAGGTCTGTTGAGGTTGTTATGGGAGAGCGAATTTTTCTGACTCAGATGTACACGTCTTCATCAAGTTAATTTCATAACCGTTTTTGACATTTCTCTCGCTACTCTCAAATGTATAAACTTAGCGAAGTTTGAACCTTTGAGCTATTGTAAGAAAACCAAAAACCTTAACACCATGTCATGATGGTTCATGAGTATATTTTGGAAAGGATGAATAATTATACATTTCTGTCACAATCCATTATTAGAGTATAGAAATAAGGCTCAAGGCTGTTTGTGAGATTGAGTCTATTAGAGTTTCATTATGCCATGTACTCTATAAATATCGTATCAATAAAACATGTCATCGACGGGTTTCAATCATTTTACATGGTATCTGAGCGGGTCTGATCCTCAGATTTAGATGACTATGTTGAGCCGCTTCCCCCTAGGCCACCCCGTCAAACCCTAGCCGCCACCATTTATCCAATAAAAAAAATAATAATAAAAAATAAATAAATACGGTGTGGCTGCTGCTGTTGGTGATGTGCTTCTACGAATATTTCTACCATTGGTTGCCGGTCATGATGATCATTATTTGACTACATATGGTTGATTTTAGATGTAAATGGTTGGTTTGGCAAGTGAAGCGATTCGGCTGTTTACTATGTTTTTTTTTCTCTTTTTATTATCAGGTCGTTAATCCCTCAAATAAATAAATTGCCATCAACTTTCACCACCAAATTCCATTGTTGTGTTTCACTGATTCACAACAGATATATATCATAGCCAAATGCTCTTTATAAATCCAACTTTTATCATAGAACCTATCAAGCAATCTTAGTCACTCATTTTTTTTTTATCAAAATAAAAAAATAAACTTTCAGCCTTTTTTTAAAACTTAAATATTTTGCAAACCGTAAATCGTCAAGCTACAAAAAAAAAATACCATCGCGACGAGAATTAAATTATCTTTCTATAGACATGCATTGTTATATACTTTCGACGAACTTTTTTTTCACCCAGAAAAATCATATATGATTCGTAAGAGTCGAATCATATATGATTTTTTACGAATCATATATGATTTTTACGAATCATATATGATTCTTTCTGGGCAGAAATTAAAAAAAAAAAATTCGTCGAAAGTATATAACAATGCATATCTATAGAAAGATCATTTAATTCTCGTCGCGATGGTATTTTTTTTGTAGCTTGACAATTTACCGTTTGCAAGATATGTTGTTTTTAAAAAAAAAAAGTGAAAAATATAAATGGGTGGCTATGATTGGTTGATAGGTTCTATTGCATGTATGGGTTCTTCATTGATCTCAACTCATACATCATAAAGATCCCCATGACCCATTGCATTAAGCTACCGTCTAATACCATGGTTTGAATATGGTGACCTCTATTTTTTTATTTTTTTCCCCATTCCTTATTCGTCTTATTTTGTTTCCTTTTAAATTGCATCTTTCCTTTGTTTTAGTTATAGAGATACTTTGGGTTATCCTGTTTGATCAAGATATTTTGTTTATCTTGTTTGATAAGGATACTTTGGTTTATCCCGTTTGGTCAGTATATTTTAGTTTATCCTGTGGTACGGATACTTTTGTTTATCCGGTTTGTTGCTTGCTGCTGAAGATGTGCTTCGGCTTGCTGTTGAATGTCTTCATCAACAATTATTTATTTGCTTTAATTTATTGTTTATTAGTTTTTCAATTCCAGTCATAGCTTTCACGATTTCGCTGCTCGAACTGAACGGGAGTATTAGAGTATAGAAATAAGGCTCAAGCGCATTTGTGAGATTGGGTTCATTAGAATTTCGTTATGCCATGTACTCTATAAATATCGTATCAATAAAATATATCATCGACGGGTTTCAATGTCTAACATCCATATTATTTGATAACAAGTTTATATTAACATAAAAATTAACTTAAATACACAATAATAAATTTATAAGCATGTTAAACATTGCCCAGTGGGCATTGTTTAGCAAAACTACGGGTTTCAAATTATTACGCATTTAATACACAATAAATTAACATAAAAATTAACTTAAATATATACCATTTTTTATTTAACAAAGTTCAGATTTCCTATTATATCCATGTTAAACATTGCTCACTGGGTATTATTTAGCAAAACTCATAATAAATTTATAATCATGCTGAATTTCAAAGTTTTTTAGAATGCCACCTGAAACTTAACTTTAGTGATCATGTGGTGTGGGTGATAAGCTTTCACTTTCTAAACAAGACGATTTCAAATAAGGCCACTTGGATTTGAATATACGCTATATTTATATTATTATTATCAAATGATTTAAAATAGATTCCTAATTAAAGTATTGATAAATAAATAATTAAAAAGTCTTAATAAAACAATTTAGAGTAAACGGCCAAAAATGTCTCTGAATATTTCCAAAATTGCAAAGAATGTCTTCGGAAAAAAACTGTATATATTGTTCCTGAACTTTCAAGTTTTTGAAAGAATGGCCCTTGAAGAGATACTGATATTTATGTATAAATTCGAGCTTTTCGTACCGAACTCATGTCTTTTTGAATATAACTCGAGCCGAGCTTAAGCTTGGATTATTAAAGCTCGTCGAGCTCAAGCCTATCTTATGATTTTCGCAGCCAAGCTCAAGCCCTGTTAAGCTTGAGCTCGACTTGACTTGATTATAGTCCTAGCTAATGGTATAATTTGTTGATATTATCATAAATCATTTTTAATTTATAGATAAATATTTTACTAAATGACTCGATCTAAAATGACATTTCACTATCAGTTTCATTAGAAATCTTAATTGATAAGGATGGATGAAAAAAAAAAAAAAAAAAAAAAAAAAAAAGTTCATTAACGATGTCGTCACGTTATAAGTCCATATCCACCTCTTTTGTAACTCTTGACGCCGTCATGTGTAGATCTATAATTCATGACGCCGTCAAAGTGTAAAGTCTATATATAGTTTTCCAAATTTCATTCATTAGTGTGCAACTTTGAGGGAATAAACCCTAGTCCGAATTTTATCAGCTTTTCAAGGGTTTCAACCCCTTGATTCTTTCATGTTCAATTGAAGATAAGTATTCATTCAAATAATTCAATATGTATATGTGTTATGTGATTATATCTTACGCTTGTCTTCTCTTTAACATGCTAGGCTAGATTTTTCTTGTGTTTGCTTAGATGTAGTGAAACCTGGATGTTGATTATGGGCTGATTGTTTGTTTATAATTGATACGGATGATTGTATTCGATGTTAGGCTTAAGAAAACTGGCAGACTTCCATTGGTAACTTGCTTGAACGTCTTAAGAAACATGATCGGAGGTGTACTACGATTTTTGGTTATATTTAATGTGTAAGAGAATTCTAATGATCCCATGTTAGGAGCTTCTAACGGCTCGACATAGGAGTGAAGTAAGATCTTATATTTTTTGGGTAAAGGGGAGTAATCCTACACCCTGGTAAATATATAAACCAAAACTTTTAAGTACAATGGATATGGGTGAATCTCATATCTCAGCCCGTTACATAGGCAAACAACTTACATAATAAGATACTTCCTATTTTCTAAACAAGAAAACACACCATTACTCACATGACAACATAAGACATAACGAAATAAAATTACTTCCTACGACCTTGAAGCCTAGTGCCATAGATGACATTAAAAGCATCCAAATTCCATGGAAGATTATAAACCTGGTTCGCATAGTCATCATAATCATAGTCATCATCAGCATCTTCAAACTCTTGGCCACCACCAAACAAATTAGCAGACTCATCAAATGGGTTAACAACCACCTCATCTTCAGAATCCGAAAGCACAATCTCTCCCACCTTAGAAAAAGGGTTAACCATCTTAGTTGAAGAGGTGGGAGGAGAAGAAGAAAAACCAGTGGTAGGAAACACAACCGACTCCTTCTCTTTTAAATCACTCACAAGAGGAGCTTGTGAAACATTACCAATCTTAATAGACTCTTCCTCATTAACTTCCATTGTATTACATGTCTTAGTAGACTCATCCACAGTAACTTCCATTGTACGACCAGCATCTACATCCTTGTTGTTGTCATTAGACGGAATACCAAAAATATCCGCATCATCCATATTAAGAGCAGCAAACTGATTAGATGTAGAAATCTTCGTTCCACTCGTACTAGGCACATCAGAGGCCTTCTTCTTAGTGCCATCCACCTTCTTAGGTTCAGGAGGATTCTTTTTGGGTTGATACTGAAACTGCTTACCTACAACAAGTTTATTAAACCCTCATTTACCCTAAGTAGTAAGACCACCTTGCTTACCCTTCTTTTTATTGTTGACAGTCGTAAAACCATCATTAACAGGCTTAGTAGGCTGAACTGGAGGTGCAACAACTTTAAGACAATCCACCAGAGTATGACCAAAGATCTTACAGTTATCACAACGAGGTGGTTTCCATTCGTATTCAACCCGTATTAAGGATCTTATAGTGACAAGTAGGATCTTATAGAGTTAGGGAATATTGTACACGGCCCTACGACTAGTATTAAGGAATATGACCCGTCATCCATGCAATTGTAACAAGCTAATCAACCTGTAAAAGATATCTAGGGAGGAATAAAATCTAAGTAAACACAACTTTCCTCATTATTGTTTCCACCACATTAGTATAATAGTTTTATTTTCATTTCTGTTATTTTATTTTGTTTGCATTAGTAGTTAATTGGGTTAGTTCGCTAGCAACTAATTCCGCCCACTCTTTCAAAACCCGAGATTTTACTTGCTTTGTATAAAATAAAAAAAATACAAAAAGAATCATCCCTCACCTCTAGACCTAGTTTAGTAGGATTTCTAATCCTAGCGACACTATTCCTGAGTTGAACGATCAAGCCCCCGTTACTTGTCACTATACTATACTACAACGATCAGGTACACTGCCTGGCGGGGGTTGTAAGCTTCTCGAGATCCTTTGAGAGGTAAAACTTGTTGCGAGGGTGCAATTCCCACGTATCAGTTTTCTTTTTTAAATTGACGAAACCAAGGTGAAACACTTTGATTCGACATGTAATGTATCAAGTTAAGGTGATACACTTTCATTTGACATGTAAATTTATTGTTGTGTATCACTAATCCAAACTCATGTATCAGTTGGTTATTAGTTGCTAACATGTTATTTCATATCAATACTTGCGACGTACTGTTAATAAATTCATTGTATAATCTCTATTAAATCATACATTATTAAGGGCCCGTTTGGTTTGAGGTAATTACACTGTTGGACTTTGACTCAAAGAATAAAATTGTGTTTGTTTAGATTTTCGGGGTTAGGATGTGGGGATCAACATCCACTGACACACACTATTTCAAAAGTTATATCATTTGGCCGGATTTGGAAAAGTGTGGATCCTCAGATTTAGATGACTATGTTGAGCCGCTTCCCCCTAGGCCACCCCGTCAAACCCTAGCCGCCACTATTTATCCAATAAAAAAAATAATAATAAAAAATAAATAAATACGGTGTGGCTGCTGCTGTTGGTGATGTGCTTCTACGAATATTTCTACCATTGGTTGCCGGTCATGATGATCATTATTTGACTACATATGGTTGATTTTAGATGTAAATAGTTGGTTTGGCAAGTGAAGCGATTCGGCTGTTTACTATGTTTTTTTTTTTTTTTTTTTCTCTTTTTATTATCAGGTCGTTAATCCCTCAAATAAATAAATTGCCATCAACTTTCGCCACCAATTTCCATTGTTGTGTTTCACTGATTCACAACAGATATATATCATAGCCAAATGCTCTTTATAAATCCAACTTTTATCATAGAACCTATCAAGCAATCTTAGTCACTCATTTTTTTTTTATCAAAATAAAAAAATAAACTTTCAGCCTTTTTTTAAAACTTAAATATTTTGCAAACCGTAAATCGTCAAGCTACAAAAAAAAAATACCATCGCGACGAGAATTAAATTATCTTTCTATAGACATGCATTGTTATATACTTTCGACGAACTTTTTTTTCACCCAGAAAAATCATATATGATTCGTAAGAGTCGAATCATATATGATTTTTTACAAATCATATATGATTTTTACGAATCATATATGATTCTTTCTGGGCAGAAATTAAAAAAAAAAATTCGTCGAAAGTATATAACAATGCATATCTATAGAAAGATCATTTAATTCTCGTCGCGATGGTATTTTTTTTGTAGCTTGACAATTTACCGTTTGCAAGATATGTTGTTTTTAAAAAAAAAGTGAAAAATATAAATGGGTGGCTATGATTGGTTGATAGGTTCTATTGCATGTATGGGTTCTTCATTGATCTCAACTCATACATCATAAAGATCCCCATGACCCATTGCATTAAGCTACCGTCTAATACCATGGTTTGAATATGGTGACCTCTATTTTTTTATTTTTTTCCCCATTCCTTATTCGTCTTATTTTGTTTCCTTTTAAATTGCATCTTTCCTTTGTTTTAGTTATAGAGATACTTTGGGTTATCCTGTTTGATCAAGATATTTTGTTTATCTTGTTTGATAAGGATACTTTGGTTTATCCCGTTTGGTCAGTATATTTTAGTTTATCCTGTGGTACGGATACTTTTGTTTATCCGGTTTGTTGCTTGCTGCTGAAGATGTGCTTCGGCTTGCTGTTGAATGTCTTCATCAACAATTATTTATTTGCTTTAATTTATTGTTTATTAGTTTTTCAATTCCAGTCATAGCTTTCACGATTTCGCCGCTCGAACTGAACGGGAGTATTAGTGTATAGAAATAAGGCTCAAGCGCATTTGTGAGATTGGGTTCATTAGAATTTCGTTATGCCATGTACTCTATAAATATCGTATCAATAAAATATATCATCGACGGGTTTCAATGTCTAACATCCATATTATTTGATAACAAGTTTATATTAACATAAAAATTAACTTAAATACACAATAATAAATTTATAAGCATGTTAAACATTGCCCAGTGGGCATTGTTTAGCAAAACTACGGGTTTCAAGTTATTATGCATTTAATACACAATAAATTAACATAAAAATTAACTTAAATATATACCTTTTTTATTTAACAAAGTTCAGATTTCCTATTATATCCACTAGTTATAAAGCCCGTGCACGCACGGGGTTTTAACTTAGTGTTTTTTAAATAATAAATATGAAATGCTTTTTTAGGATATATGTTTATGTCTAACATTTGTATATATAATAATTTTGTTTAAGTATAAATAACTTTGTTGCAGTGAAGGCCAACGATGTAGGCTTCAAGTTCCGTAGGAATCATGGTTATTTTTCTTTTTTCATTTTTGGATTTTCGTAAAAATGCAGATTCAAGTATAATATTATTAGTGAAATGGTCCGATGGAAACTTGGGGTTTTGATGATTTAAATTTGTTTTACCTAAACAAAGGATTTTATTTTCTATGTTTTTTTTTCATGAAATATATAAGGACAAAATATGTCAAGTAGATACCTCCTTCATGGAATATTTACCAAAAATAAATTGAATCACATCACCTGTTAACCAATATTAAATCGTCTGCTACCTTTAGAGCAGACTTAGTCCTCAAATTGTGAACCTTGGCTTCAACATACATACGAATATATAAACAACTTCTAAAACATAAATTGATGGCTTAATAAAAATAACTAAGAAACTGTAGAACCAACATGCCAGTCCAATTGCAACGCATTGACCCGTTTTAGGAAATGGGTTACACGGCTTATATTCAAGTCACCCAGGTCCAATTTTATATCAAAATTAAGTAATCGTTTAGTTATTGTTTATACAAACCCGCTTACTTGAACGCGACCCAAAATCCCATATCCACAATTACTAACCATGTGCTGAAACAAAATTGTTATAAACGATACCTCATACCATGATTTCACAAGTTTAGAGTACATACAAAAGTGATACATATGTACAGTACAACCAAGCAACGCACTCTTGATAAAATGTAGGTGCAGCTTTGGTATAAAACATAGAAAATAAAATCCTAAGAGTCTTATAAATTAACGCTATTTCTGTTAAACCATAGTCTATTGTGTAATTGTGTAACGGGCCTAGCCCAGTTCTAGAACATACTATGTAGTCCTATATATCTGTACATTGTATTAAGGATAATCAATCAATGAAAGCTCAATCAATTATCACGTAATTTGTGTTTACATGGTATCAGAGATATTAAACACAAATATTCACCACGCTCCTTTCCTAAATAAACTCACCCTTCATCTGTACGTTTTTCTTTAACCCTAAACCTCCATACGTGTTGGTGATTTGTACCCGGTTACAAATCGACACAAGTTGTCTTTTTCTGCTCGTGCTAAGGTCACGAACTTTTGGTGATTTCCTTTTGTTTTCTATTTGCAAATCGTGTTGGTGATTGTGCAAAGGTCATTAATCCACACGTTGCGTAAGTTATTCGTGCCTAGGTCACGAATCGGTTCCCTTGATTTGTGTATTTAGTATCTCATCATCATGACCGGTAATAATGAAGAAGAGATTATACTTACGTTATTAGAGCGCTTGGGGTTGACTAGGAATACGGCACCTGCTATTGGAACGAAGATTGGGACTGTTGAACCACAAGAAGTAAAAACAGAAGAAGTGGTAATTCGCTTATTAGGCAGACTAGGGATAACAAGTCAATTACCTACCATGCATTCAAAACCACCCACCAATACCTCTATTGGACCCTCGGCTTTCTTTACCTCTCCACATATAACACCAGCCCACCAATACCCACTTAATTACTACTTTACTCCAAGCCCATCTGGTCTTATTCAACCTCAGGCCCAACACCAAACTTCACACTACATTAACCTAAGCCCAACTGCCACTCCAACAAGCACTCTTACCACTTCAGCCAGCCCACTTGCGCCACAGCCCACTCCAGCAGGCCCATCACCAGGATTTAACCCACATACTGTTCATCAGAACCACCATACTTCAACTGCTCCTCCCCTAGCACCGCACCATATTCACCCGACTACACACACCGTAAACTTTGGGCAAATAAACACTTCGGAACAAGCAACACCCTTGCCTTATGCTTTCACTGCCGGGACTCTCCATGATCCTACTACCTGGAATATGGATACAGGTGCGAGCTCACATCTAAATGCATCTGTTAATAGTCTTAGTAACATTTTTAATACTTGCATGTATCCATCTGTCTCGGTTGGTGACGGGCATAACATTCCGGTAACCAATACGGGTCGTAGCATTTTGCCAACTCCCTCTCGACCACTTTACTTAAATAACGTACTTATTACCCCTCATATTGTAAAAAATCTAATATCTGTTCGTCAGTTTGTTTGTGACAACAATTGTACTGTCGAATTTGATCCTTTTGGATTTTCTGTTAAAGATTTCATGACACGTCGGGTGCTTCTCCGATGTGATAGCACAGGGGACCTTTATCCTGTCACACCTCCATCTCCCATTCCTCAAGCTCTCCTAGTCAGTCAACATACGTGGCATCAGCGTCTTGGACATCCAGGAAGCGAAGTGTTACGTCGTCTAGTTTCAAATAATCTCATTTCATGTAATAAAGAGAAGCCTCTCGTGCTTTGTCATGCTTGTCAGCTTGGCAAACACGTTAGACTTCCATTCGCTAGTTCCAATACTGTCGTCAATGCTCGTTTTGACATCATTCATTCGGATGTATGGACTTCACCAATTCCGAGTCTTTCAGGTTTCAAGTATTATGTATTATTCTTGGATCATTATTCGCATTTTGTTTGGGTTTATCCTTTAATTAACAAATCTGATGTTTTGTCTAAGTTTGTAATATTTCGTAATTATGTTCACACTCAATTTAAGTGTGAAATCAGGTCTTTTCAGTGTGATCATGGTGGTGAATTCGACAACCGTAACCTACATACACTTTTTGCCGACAAGGGCATTCAGTTTCGCTTTTCATGCCCCAAAACATCACAACAAAATGGCAAGTCTGAACGAATGATTCGCACCATCAATAATCTCATTCGGACCTTGCTTTTTCAAGCCAACCTTCCACCAACTTTTTGGGTTGAAGCTCTGAATATGGCAGTTCACTTACTCAATTTCTTGCCCTCAACTGCTATTGCCAACGAAATCCCTTACACCCGACTGTTTGGCCAAAACCCTGATTATAGCCTTATACGCACATTTGGCTGCTTATGTTACCCCCACTTATACCCTAATCACAAACTTGAACCACGCGCCACACCCTCTATCTATTTGGGTCAAGCTTCAAATCATCGTGGGTATCGTTGCCTCGAATTAAACACCAATAAAATAATCATTTCTCGCCATGTAACCTTTGATGAAACCGTTTTTCCATATGGCACTTCTAAACCAACATCTGCACCCAAATACAATTTCTTAGATGACTCGCCGACATATATCTGCCATTCATCCCATCCAACCCCGTTGTGCAACCCAGTGTGCCTCAACCCACAAATGAACCAACCACACCCATAATAACTCATCCTCATACGGCCCAACATGAGGCAGCCCATGACCCATCACCACCAACTCAACCACAAACACCAAATTCAGTCGCGGAGCAAAACCCACATATTATTCCAGATCCTGCTCAAAACCCAAACCCTGTCTCGACTCACTCCATGGTCACACGCTTCCGTGTCGGGACTAATCGTCCCACTCAGCGTCTTAACATGCATGTGTCTTCGGTTTCACCATTACCAAAAACCTATCGTGATGCGCTTACTGTTCCAAATTGGCAAAATGCTATGCGTGATGAATACACTGCACTTATTAAGAACGAAACTTGGATTTTAGTGCCCAAACCCACGGACACCAACATTATTCGCTCTATGTGGCTTTTTCGCCATAAGTATTTGGCTGATGGCACTCTTAGTCGCTACAAGGCTCGCCTTGTGGCGAATGGCAGTAATCAGTTAGAAGGGGATGATGTAGATGAGACCTTTAGCCCGGTGGTTAAACCGGGCACTATTCGGACTGTTCTGAGTTTAGCTACTTCTCGACATTGGCCGATTCATCAGCTCGATGTCAAGAATGCTTTCTTACATGGTGATTTATCTGAGACAGTTTATATGCATCAGCCTCCTGGGTTTCGGGACCCTGTGCATCCTGATTATGTATGTTTACTAAAACAGTCTCTGTACGGGCTCAAGCAGGCCCCTAGAGCTTGGTTTCAGCGATTTGCATCTTATATCACCCGGGTTGGGTTTTCTTCTAGCCGTTGTGACTCATCTTTATTTATATACAGACAGGGGATGGATACTGCTTACCTGTTATTATATGTTGATGATATTGTACTCACAGCTTCTTCTGAGAGTTTGTTACAGCGGATTATTGGATCCTTACATCAGGAGTTTGCTATGACAGATCTGGGTCCACTTAATTATTTTTTGGGTATCTCTGTCACACGTGATTCTACAGGGTTGTTCTTATCTCAGAAGAAGTATGCTATTCAGATTTTGGAGAGAGCACATATGGTTAATTATAATCCCAGTCGGACTCCTGTTGACACTGAGTCTAAACTGGGGGATGATGGTGATCCGGTATCTGATCCTACTTTATATCGGAGTCTTGCGGGATCTCTTCAGTATCTCACATTTACTCGCCCAGACATATCTTATGCAGTCCAGCAGGTTTGCCTTCATATGCATGACCCTCGCGAGCCCCATTTCTCGGCTCTTAAACGGATTTTGCGGTATGTCCGGGGTACATTACACTATGGGTTACAGTTGTTTGCTTCTTCTACTTCATCCTTGGTAGCCTATTCCGATGCGGATTGGGCTGGTTGTCCTACCACTAGGCGATCGACTTCTGGGTATTGTGTATTTCTTGGCAACAACTTACTCTCGTGGTCCTCTAAGCGTCAACCGACGATTTCTCATTCTAGTGCAGAAGCAGAGTACCGTGGGGTTGCCAATGCTGTTGCTGAAACTTGTTGGTTACGGAATTTACTTCGTGAGTTACACACACCTTTATCTTCCGCTACGCTTGTGTATTGTGATAATGTTAGTGCTGTCTACTTGTCTTGCAACCCGGTTCAACATCAGCGTACGAAGCACATTGAGATCGATATTCACTTTGTTCGAGACTTAGTAGCTGCTGGTCAAGTTCGGGTCCTTCATGTTCCCTCTCGGTATCAATATGCCGACATATTCACAAAAGGCTTGCCATCAGCTCTGTTTGAAGAATTTCGCTCCAGTCTAAGCGTCCGGTGTCCTCCCGCTCCGACTGCGGGGGAGTGTTAAACCATAGTCTATTGTGTAATTGTGTAACGGGCCTAGCCTAGTTCTAGAACATACTATGTAGTCCTATATATCTGTACATTGTATTAAGGATAATCAATCAATGAAAGCTCAATCAATTATCACGTAATTTGTGTTTACAATTTCTAGGGTGATTCCAAACTGCATCAGGAATGCATCAGGAATGGTCCCCGCTGATTTTGGATTTTATTTGAAGAAATTCTATATAGAAAGAAAAAACACAGTTATAACGTGAAAGCGTTAAAAGACTTTAATCTCTAGTCATCATAATCCTTAAAATTACAGTCCTAAAATAGAAGTTTCTACTTGTTAACTTTTGCACTCTTAGTGGGTTGAGAGTCAGAGGGGCCTAAGTTGCTGGAAGCTTCATCAGATATTCAGATGGTCCAGCCGTTGGGTCGAGTCCCGTGATTCAGCCTTTGCACGAGAATCTGGAGTTCCGTTAGTTACATCTGATGGAGCCTTAAATTTGTCAATTCCTGATATGCATTGCTTCTCGAACACAATTTGTAGGTGTTTGCCTTGTTCTTCTAGGCTCAGCTATAGGTTTCTTTGGATCTGCATAAAGATGTAAGGAAATCATCGATAGTATAGATGGCAATTTCGATTCCTTTATCTAAAAGGGGTCGCTTTGGGTTATGTTTAAACCATTGGAACTTGAGCTTTTGCTACATCTAACTGATGCAGTAGTATTCAATAATCCTAAAATGACGTAGAGGGTGCAATTCCGACTCTTTATGCAAAAACAGATCAATTGGAGTGTTTAATGCAAGATTTTCTAAATCATATCAGATATTACGAAATTATAAAAGATGACAATACGTTATAGGTAGTCAACCTTTCTGGTTTGACCCAAACCCATGTCTGCCCATTTTGGATACCTAAAGTAAAGTGACTTGAAAATATATACAAATAGATGAGCATTATACCTCAAGTTGTTCGTGTAGTTTCTTTTAAACTTCCATTTGTAATCGTAATGCGTCAGTGATCTCCAATCCCCTGTTACATGCAAAAGTAATAATAAAAAACCCACAAATAATAACCATACAAACACGACATGAAGAACTAAAATATCAAATACCTTAAACGTATAAGCATCAGAATTACACTTGGGGAATTTTAGATACACTAAACATTATAAATTAAAACATACCCGTACGATGGATTCATAAAGAAATAGGTCTAAATTTGCTACAACTCTTAAGCATTAACTATCAAGAGAAATCCTTGAAAGACATAACCTTTACAGAAGCAATATATTATGAATGACACCTGCTCATCCATTAGGATCATATCAATGCCTGCTACCTTTGATGGAGTGTTGTTATAATATTGATTCCAAAGTGACACAATCTTAACTTTTATATTCGCTTTACCCTTGTCTGGGGTGATTTCGTGTAATTTTCATTGTGGTTCCTACAAACAAAAGTAGATTAGATGTTTTAATTGAGTAACACCAGATGAAAAAGATTATGAATAAATTTAAATATGTTTTAACAAAGATGAAAAAGAAATTTTGTTGAATAAGATCTATATTAGATATAAATCTTTTATATGTTTTACCGAAGATGGGGAATGATCTGCAGATAACTTTGATTAATAATTCGATGGAATAAAAAAAATGGTAAATCAATTGAGTTTATATAATGCTTCGGTGAAGTCCCTATTAGATTAGAATTACAATTGTAATACAATTTAAATTGGTTTTGTATTAAGAAGTCCGAGATTTTTTTTAAAGAAATTACACTTTAGTCCAAGAATACGCAAAAAAGTTTTCAACAAACAAAAACTTATTATATAAAAGATGCAACTGTGATAAATAAAACACTATGCCAAACACCCTTTTTAGTTTATTAGAGGCAAGCAATTCCGCAAGAGCAAGCAAATCCTCGTAACACATGTCATGTTCCCCAACCCGTCCATCATTTAACCTCTATATTATTAGCTGTAGTAACAAATACACAAAATCTGATTTTTCCTGTGTTTTTGTACCTTTAGCCTTAACGTTTGTGCTCTAGTACTCTTGTGATGCTGCTACATACAATGAGTGAAACTTCCACTAATCTCTTTAGCTTCCATTATCGATTTTCCGGTTTGCACTTCTATAGATGTTGTTATCGACTATTGTTCATGATCACTAATATCCACAGGTTCAGGTATTTACCTTTAGACGATGAGGGACATGATGGCTCACTGAATATGGCAAATGCATAAGTACGATTACGCACTGGTGAAAAGTTAACTCTTTTGGAGTTTGTTGAGGCGTTGCTGGCGTATTCATTTGTTCATCATCTTTGGTAGAGGTGTCAAAAGTTTTTTCTGGTATTTGGTGCTATAATAGAAGATATTAAATGAATGCATTTCTGGCTTTTTAACATCTCAGTAAGCCAAGAATCCCATAGAATATACTAATCCAAAGTCCAAACTCCGAACAGCTCCAGTATCAAAAGTAGTATCTTTAACATTCAAAAGTCAACTTTATACTATTGTTTTTGTACAAAAGAAGCAAGGAACACAATGAAAGCTGCAACCCTGTGTTCGAAGCTCAAAGTGGTATTTTCCCCGTCTTCTAGATGCTATCCACTGTACATTCAATTCATAGTCAATTACTACTGTTAGGTGTCACACATGTCTAATCAATGTCAAACTAAGAAACTTATACATTCTAGGATGACAAATCGATAATAACTAATCCACCCAAATATACATCTCCAGATTTTAATGAATATGATTTATAACTAATCCAATAATTCTTTATTTGTTGTATGTAGAACATACCGGGCTGGTGGATCTGGTTCTACTATGTATGCCCAATTCCATGTACTTTGCAAGGTCTCATCGGCTTTCAACTTGCTGATGTGTAAGAAACGATTGTGGGACCTGGTTTTGAAGTTACTTGATGATAGGTGTTTGCTGTTAGCTTCTTCTTCATTCTATTAAGTTTCTCAATCTATACAGCATAAAACCTAGCCCTATGGAGGTCGCGTTGCCACAAGCTTTCTTGGTTAAGACCCATCAGCTTTCTTGGTTAAGACCCATCGGCTCAAATATGTCAATGTCACAAAACAATAATTGATGATCATTGGATAGTCGTCTCATGTGTTTTTGGATCCATTGGTCTCGGTCCTCACTAAGCTCCGCCCTTGATATGAGCTCATGTGGTTTTAGATTATGTTTCATAACCTGTTGGCTTATCTAAGTTTATATAAGCCCACAAAATTTCACAATAAGCTTGAAAAAATAGTCTTATGAAACATAAGCCGAAACCACATAAGCTCGTAAGCCTTCAAAATAAGCTTAAAGAGTTTTAATCACAAAAAAATAAGTCGGTTAGAGTTTTAATCAGTAATCCCATCACCCCTATATTAACATTAAAAAAAGTTTTTGAACACCAACAAATCAAAATAAAACAACATCCTTTGAAAAATTACACAAAACAAAGCTGGTTCATATGGTGTTGATTAATTTCAGCTTCTTTATCACATAAATGGTACTAAAATCAGTAAAAAGGAAAACAAAGATATAAAAAAACAAAACACATCAATTAACCTTAATAAAATTAAACTTATAAAATTAAACAGTCATGGAGTTAATTCACAAATTTTACCAATTACAGCCCATAATGATATAATGAGTTGGACCCTATTGTTGGAAGTGATGATTTGCAGCATCCTGAAGCATTATTTATGAACCACATAAGCACTGCCATTAATGTTTCATTTTAGATATAAGAATAAATGCAAAAATCAATTACAAAGTAACCACCGAAATCTTTTTCGCAAATCATGAGAAGTCAAGAACATTTATATACTCATTCTATCAAACACTTTGTAGTCAGAATACCTTCCAAATATCCATAAAAGCTTCTTAGTTTCATAACCACCAAACAATTCCATGTTCAAACATAACAAACAAACCTTTTTTAGATTATCTTAGAAAAATAATAAAAGGTTTGTTATTGGAAAATTTACTTAACCTGTGATCTGCAAGTTCTTAAAACCAACAACATAATTCTTGAAGTTATTAGAACAATACTATCTTACTTTCTCCTTAGAGCTATGGCCTATATGCCACAACTAATCAGAGGCAAATATGTTATCAAATCATCTAGGAGGTCACTTTTAGTAGTACACTTACCACTCTATTTGGGTTATAATTAGTTCACCATAATGTTTTCATATTTTAATATTTTATAATGAGATCATCATAATGCTATATTATTTTCGTGACAGAATTTTTTTAAAAAAAACAAACAATGCAACAAACATACATAATTTGCCATCGCAATAGCCAATCTATGTATGATATATGAAATTGAACTTTCTACTTGCAAAATTTTGACCTGAGCCAAAGTTTTGACTCACTAATTAACTAAATTCGATATTGCACTTTCTACAATATTAGAGTTGAATTACTATTTCTAGTGTGGCCCTTGACTAATGATTATTTTGTGCATTATAAAATAAATAAAAAGGCAAGCATAACAGGGCTAACATAATAGTTATTTCCCTTATAGATCGATGTTTCACGCACATATCCATGCCTAGTGATATTCTTATCAAACTTTCTAACTTTCTTTTTCACAAGACGCTTTGATGTAGTCTAAGAAAAGTACACTAATGAATAAGTACATATTATCATAAGTATGTAACCATCTCAAGATCTTTACAAATTCATAAACTTTTCTTGATATGTCATCTACTCAATTTTCAACTTCACCTTTCCTGAATAAACAAACAACATTAGACCAGGCAAAAGGTAATCAAAGGACTTGCTATTAGTAGTAACATGAGGGAATCATGAAAACCTAAACAAACAATCAACAACAATAACAACATTCATAATTTAATCCAGTTTTGGCTTATTTTATCCAATGACTGAATCCATTTTATAGCCCTAATAATCTATGTACATACATCTAATAGCTTCAAATCATATAGGGGCTCAATAACGAATAAACAAAAAATTTAAAACAAAACACCTTTACTAATGAAATTCCTAAATAAAACCAATAAACCTGATTTTTTGGTGAATCCTGAATTTGCGAATTTGAATTTACTAATCAAATTTGGTTCTTTTTGTTGAATATCTTCAGATCTTTTTCGCATGATTCTCCTGATGCGTGATTTCCAATTTTATGAGAAGGTTTTGGATTTCCAGTTTTATGAAAAGTGGTGGATATTAGTTTGTGTTATTGGGATAATCGGTGGTAGTGGTGATGGATCCAAAGTAATGGAGTCCCGTGTTTTTTTTTATAAATTACACTTTTGGCTTAAAATTATGCCAAAAGGCATTGAGACCCATGTGTATTTTCTATTTTTTTGACAAAACGTTTTCTAAAAATCTTTTAGGTAAATTAGGAAACAATTAACTTTAATTGTTTTTTAAAAGCTATAAAAAACGAATTAAAATATATATATATATTACCAAATTAAGTATGATTTGATTATTTTGAAATGAAAAAGTCCCCACTAGGGGTTTTATTTTATTAGGTAAAAGATGTTAAACATTGCTCAGTGGGTATTATTTAGCAAAACTCATAATAAATTTATAATCATGCTGAATTTCAAAGTTTTTTAGAATGCCACCTGAAACTTAACTTTAGTGATCATGTGGTGTGGGTGATAAGCTTTCACTTTCTAAACAAGACGATTTCAAATAAGGCCACTTGGATTTGAATATACGCTATATTTATATTATTATTATTATCAAATGATTTAAAATAGATTCCTAATTAAAGTATTGATAAATAAATAATTAAAAAGTCTTAATAAAACAATTTAGAGTAAACGGCCAAAAATGTCTCTGAATATTGCCAAAATTGCAAAGAATGTCTTCGGAAAAAAACTGTATATATTGTTCCTGAACTTTCAAGTTTTTGAAAGAATGGTCCTTGAAGAGTTATTGATATTTATGTATAAATTCGAGCTTTTCGTACCGAACTCATGTCTTTTTGAATATAACTCGAGCCGAGCTTAAGCTTGGATTATTAAAGCTCGTCGAGCTCAAGCCTATCTTATGATTTTCGCAGCCAAGCTCAAACCCTATTAAGCTTGAGCTCGACTTGACTTGATTATAGTCCTAGCTAATGGTATAATTTGTTGATATTATCATAAATCATTTTTAATTTATAGATAAATATTTTACTAAATGACTCGATCTAAAATGACATTTCACTATCAGTTTCATTATAAATCTTAATTGATAAGGATGGATGAAAAAAAAAAAAAAAAAAAAAAAAAGTTCATTATATAATCTAAGTCATTCATTTTTTTTATCAAATAAAAAAAACTCATTTCAATTATTTTTCTAAATCAAAATATCTCACAAACCATTAATTGTTACGCGAAATTAATTTATCGCGACAAGAATTAATTATCCTATAAATATGCACTTCTATATATTTTTGACGATTTTTTTTCCCAAAATTTCCTCCAAAAAATTCACATGTTATTCAAAAAAATCACATGTGATTTATTACTCTAAAAATCATATGTGACTTGTGAAAAATAATAAATTATAAGTGATTTTACAAATCAGAAAATTAACATATCACAAGTGAATTTCTGGGTGGAAATTTCACAAATCAGAAAAATAACAAATCAAAAGTGATTTTTACAAATCACATGTGATTTTTCTTGGCAGAAATTTTGAACAAAAGTTTATCGAAATTATATATATAAGTGCATATCCATAAAAAGATAATTTAATTATTATCGCGATGGTGTATTATTCGTAGCTTGAAGATTAACTTTGTAAAATAAGTTGTTGTTGTTTTATTTTGTTTTTTGTTTTTTTTGTTTTTTTAAGTTGAAAAATTGATGAAAGCTAAATGAAGAGCCATGATTGGTTGTGTAGAACCGTAGAGGTGGGGGTGGGGGGTTGAATACGGTCTCTTCGGCTTTTTGGATTTTTAAAAACTTTAAGCCTCAAAGAGTACCAAATGGTTTATACAACAACAACCACTAACACAAATACTGTTATGACCAAGAAAAACACGTTCTGGAGGTCGCGGTTGATGGAAATACATGGTTATTCTAGAAAGAGAAAGTAGAGAGAGAAAGGTGAAGAAAAGGTGTTTTATTGAAATGAATAAATGAAGTGAAGCTAACACACACTTTCCCACACCCCCTCATGGAGAGTCATGAGGGTATTTATAGGCTCATTACAACATTACTTTGTCTAGTGTACAATAATAGTCCCTAAAGGTACTACTTGTTACTAATCTAGTCCATTTCACGTATGTGACGTTATCTTTATAAAATAGCGAGACTAACAATCTCCCTCCAAGATATCGTCACACGTGAATAGTTACAATAAGACCTATAAACAAAATAGATATAAACTATGATGACGTTGTTGAAGCGCAGAGTCTTTGTAGTCTAGATACTAAGGCAGACTTGAAGTTCTCTCTTCCGAAGATCTCGGCGTTTGATCTTTGACACTGACGGCAAAGGTCTTTGTAGCTCTGAACTTCAACTGTAATGGTCTAGTTAGGTTAGTACTCCCTCCTAACTAGTGAGCCTTTATTCTTTTTCCTGCTCCCTCCTGAACCGACAACTCTTCTTTCATCTAGCAGCGGATAAAGTATATTCACATAACATTGCATAGAAGGTTGGTAATAAGCTCCGATGTACACATACTTGGTACCTCATGGTACTTCTCTGGTATTAAGCACAGTTCCCTCGATCAACCAACGTACTGAAGACGAAACACTACTTCTTTTGGCATGTTCTTCTCCCTCCTGATGGTTGCGAGTTATCGGAATCATCATAATCTTGTGTACATGCCATACAATTACCTGTACTTTACACTTCTGATGCAATTTAGAAGCCATAACAGCTTTTTGAAGCACATTCTGTGAGCATATGTCGCTAAGATATGACTCTCTTTTTTCTACAATCTCGTCTCTTCTCTTCAACCTATAAGTGACCTCTTCAAATTCCACCCAGCTAGTAAATGACCGTTGACTAGAGAAACAACCCAATATAACTAATCTGAAAATGAAGTAAACATCCCTTAGATATGTGACTTAATCTTGTACGATGGTGTGACTAAGAACCTATACCGAGCACTACAACGTAACTCCTTTAAGCATAGGTAGATCCATATACTCAAATGTGCAAACACTATATGAAATCTCCACCTCTTGAACTATCCACAACTTCGTACGACACTGAGTACTACAATGTAACTCCTTAAAGTGATAGCTATAACCCGTGAGCACTACAATGTAACTCCACAGCGGATATAACTAGATAATCCATGTGGAAAACTAGAAGGGGGGGGGGGTTGAATAGTTTTACGTCAATTTTTATTTTATAAAAACTTTGTTTGCAAAATAATCGATTCTAGTTTTATGTGAGATCAATAAATAACACTTGTATATACTAATATCTACGAAATAAAATGACAACAATATAAGTAAATAAGTAAAGAGATAGAGATGGAAAGATCGCACCACAAGACAAAGGATTTATAGTGGTTCGGATACGAAGCACCTCTTCGCCCTACTCCACTCCCCAAGCACCTAACTCGAGAGTTTTCTTCACTATGTCAACAAGCTCCCTTATGGCGGAGAAAACCTTACACAACTTTTGCTTACACCAATTAACGACACTAAGCTAAATGTCGAGTCCTAATAGTAGCTAGAACCAATCTCACACCACTACACACCTTTTTCACAACTTATACACACCACTACTACTACACAACTTCACACAACTTCACTACTTTTTTTTTCACAACACTACTTCTTCTTCTACCCAACACAACTACTTCTATTCATAACTACTAACACACCTAGATCTATCTATTACACAACTTCTACACCTTTACAATATTCACAAGCCTACAATACTTCTTAACAAGATGTTGGAGGAGTATTCTTCTCTTGCACTTTGAATGATGAAGGATTGGATCACTTGAAACAAAAACTAATAAGTTTATGATCAAAGAATTTAGGAAGATGATTTGAGAGAATTAGAACAGAAAGTTTTAGTGCAAAAGGTGAAGAAAAAATTCAGATTTGAACCAGTATTTATAGGCAAAATATTATGACACAGGAGCGTAGGCCGGCCCCTTTAATTCATGGTCGGCCCCCTTAAAATTAAGGGGGCCGCCCACCTGTAACGGCCAGAATGTTTTGTCTTTTCTGGGGAAAGTTTACTTGGTGAAAATTTAATTGAATTTGGTTAAGAATTTGAATTTATTTATTTATTATGAAATAAACATTTTCCTTTAATTACCAAAAATATTTTTCTTAAATATATAAAATGTTTATACCATTTTATATAATTTGTAATTAGTAAATAAACCTTCCTTTGATCATAAAATGTATTAGACAATTGTTTATTCATACCTTAAGTGAATTAGTTGGATGTAATGATATTTTGTCACTAAATACTTGTTTACGTAGTGATTTTACGTTTAATGATTTTATATTTTGTGATCGTCAAAACATATGGATATCGATAAATATTAATAACGTTTTTACGCATTATTTATATCAACAATCTCCCCCTTTTTAATGATTACAAAATCTAAACTCATTAAATCAAAAATTGTTATATATGCAAGTATTTAGTGAGTTTATATCACTTCTCCCCCTTTTTGTGAACATCAAAAAGGTTTACCCCGACGCCGGATGAGCTCCCCCTTGATGCGTACTCCCCCTCGTTTTAAGGTTATAAGACAAATCGAGATATGGAATGCTTGCAAAAATATTTAGAGCACACAATATATATATATATATATATATATATATATATATATATATATATATATATATATAATGCAATAATCTTAATATATAATACGAAAACATGTAAAAAGCAAACAGTAAATCTCAACAAGCATTCATTATTAATAAAAATAGATTATGTTGAAACAACATAATCATTGTTACATAAGCATACATATATGCTTTTCTTAGCAAACTACATTAGATAATACTAAGTTGCCATCTTTAGATCTCTAGGACTTGATTGGAGATTGGAAGCATGGAGCATGGATTTAGTGGAGGTAGACTTTTGTGGGAGTTTTGTTTGGAGAATTTGGAGTGGTTGATGGAGGTGAGCTTGGAGCGGAAGAGTTGTATTGTTGTGTTTGTGATGGTGGTGGAGAAAACCTTGTGAGGAGATACTCAATCCAAGTGAAGTGCTCATTGAGAGCAATGGTTTGTTTTTGGAGAAAAATACAACAAGGACAATTGTTGACATGATTCTCAAGTGGGACAATGTTGTTGGACGGTGAGGATGGAGTGGTAGAGGGTTGTTGAACCAAATTGCGTTGAGCAAGATGTAGGGCAAGGAGAGCACTAAGCTCATGGGCTTCTTTGAGCTCCTCAACGAACTTTTTATGTTCGGAGGAAGGTGATGATGGTGGAGTTGGGTTATTGTTTGGGATTGAGGTTTGGACATGTAACATAGGATTCATGTCTTGATGAGAAGGATGGATGTGGTTTTGGGATTGAGTATGTTCCTCAAAAGGATCATTTGGAAGAATTGAGTGAGATGGATATGGAGTATTGTTGGTGAGTGAGATAGTGAGGTTGTCATGTGGAGGTAAAGTGAAGGTATCATTTGGGTGAAGTGAATGTTTAGTTGTTTGTTGGTTGGAGACAACATCATTAATGGATGATAATTTTTGACATGTATCAAGTTTTCTTCTCCACACGGGTTTGACGGTGATTCTTGCACCTCTTGTAGGTTTGGTTCTTGAATGATTGAGGGAAGACATGATGGATTGAGTGATGATAAATGATGAATGAGGGTATTTATAGTGTGATGATTTGGTGTTTTTGGAAGGATAATATGTGGTGGATTTGCTAGACAAAGAATGTTTGTGAATTTAGGGAAGTGGGGAATCAAAATAGGGTGAAATGGGCTAAAAAGCAGAAAGCAAATAGGGAATCTAGACCATCAGGTGGCCGGCCCCCTTAATTAATGGCCGGCCCCTTTAATTTTAAGGGGGCCGCCCGTTATAATTATGGGGGCCGCCCAATGTCTGGTTCCCAGATTGCCATAAATGGTTTTTGTCAGAGATTTTTCCAGAAAGATGTTTGTGTTTGAGGTTTGGTTTTGGGCAAGTCCATCTCTTTAGACAACTAAACAAATATTATCTTGATAAAGTCTGCATAGAAAGTATATATATGTAGGCAACTAAGCAAATATTATAGTTTTCATGCAAGGACAATAATGATAATGAACAAATAAGCAAGTTATGTATCCTAAGGCAACAAATAAAGTATAAGGCAACTTAGTGAGGGAGAAACTAATGATGGAACAAATGTGACCAAGTGATACTTGACATATTTCTAGTGTGTGCCTACATGCAACAAATGTGGAGATGCGATTGCTTCGACTCCTAATGCAAAGAAATACATGTATCCTAAGAAGCAATCCAAAAACTCCTTGATTCAATTTGCTTATTCCATGATTGCCAAGGATATATATTGGATTATATATTTTGACATTTCATGTGAACTTTTATGCATGATTTTAGAAAAACGTTTTTACCATTATTCAACAATGAGTTTTCCTAAACGTGAGAATGATTTCAAAATGAATTGAGGTTTTCTTTTGAGAATATATATGCAAAACAAAATATCTCAATTCCTAATTTTTGTGCAAAACAGAATCCTAGACTCAGACTTTAGAAGAAAGAAAAGTTAAAAAAAATTTATGCTCAGATGGTCGGCCCCCTTAAAGTGTGGCCGGTCCCCTTAATTTTAAGGGTCCGCCCATCTGACAAATTTTTTTTTTCAGGAACATGAAATTTCAGAAATAAACATTTAATCTATTTGTTCCATCATTCCTAATCCTAAACGCAAGTGGTTAAATAATTCACGCTTAAGGGGCTTAGTGAATATATCGGCTATGTTATCTTCCGAGGCTACCTTTTCAATTGTTATATTTCCCTTTTGTACGTTATCCTTAAGAAAGTGATGTAGTATTTCTATATGTTTAGTCCTAGAGTGTTTAACGGGGTTCTTACTTAAATCTATGGCTCCTTTATTATCACACATTATAGAAATGTTATCTAACCTAACGCCATAGTTTACGAGAGCTTGTTTCATCCATAGTGCTTGTTGACATGCCTTTCCAGCGCTTACATATTCAGCTTCGGTGGTCGAAATTGCAAGAGTGGTTTGCTTCATGGAAAACCAAGACGTTAGGCAACATCCCATAAACGTGCAAATACTACTAGTGCTTTTTCGATCCACGTAGTCTCCCGCGTGATCCGAATCCGCATAAACAATGGTTTTTATGTCGGATCCCTTAGGATACCATAATCCTAAGTGTATAGTGCCTTTAATGTATCGGAAGATACGCTTAACCGCTTATAGGTGAGAGGTTTTTGGATCCTCTTGGAAGCGGGCATAAAGGCAAACACTAAACATGATATCGGGTCTACTTGCCGTTAAGTATAGTAAACTACCTATCATTCCTCTATACTTAGTGTTATCTACGGACTCACCATCTTCATCTCTTGTGAGTTTCACTTCCGTAGACATAGGTGTCTTAAGGGGTTTTGAGTCTTCTAGGCCAAATTTCTTAAGCATTTCCTTAATGTATTTTGATTGGTTAAAAATATTCCATCTTTTAGTTGTTTTATTTGTAATCCTAGGAAGAAGTTTAGTTCACCCATCATGCTCATCTCAAACTCATCATGCATGATTTTGGCAAATTCATCACACATATCCTGACAAGTCGATCCAAATACAATGTCATCGACATATATTTGAACAATGATGATATTTGGGTCATTTCTTTTAGTGAAGAGAGTGTTATCTACCATTCCCATGGAATAATTATGCTCAACTAGGAAAGCTTTTAGTCTATCACACCAAGTCTTTGGAGCTTGCTTAAGAATAAATAAAACTTTCTTTAGTTTGTAAACATAATCAGGTTTTACGAAGTCAATGAATCCTAGAGGTTGTGCCACATAAACCTCCTCATTGATAAAACCGTTGAGGAATGCACTCTTCACATCCATTTGGTATAACTTAAAGTCTAGGGCGCATGGATATGCTAAAAGGATTCTAATGGATTCTAATCTAGCTACAGGAGCATAGGTTTCATCATAATCAATTCCTTCTTGTTGATTATAACCTTGGGCGACTAACCTAGCTTTATTCCTAGTTACTATTCCATTTTCATCTAATTTATTCCTAAATACCCACTTAGTTCCTATTATGGTCGCATTCCTAGGATTTGAGACTAGTTCCTAAACATCATTTGTTTTGAATTGATTTAATTTTTCTTGCATAGCCATAATCCAACTTTCATCTTTTAAGGCTTCATTTATATTCTTAGGTTCTATTGTTGACACAAAACAAAAGAAGTTATTTTTATCTTGAGCTTGTGATCTAAGTGTTCTTTGATTTAGGTGACCTATAATGTTATCTAATAGATGTGACTTTGATTCTTTAACATTTACAACTTCATTTTCTTCTAAAGTTTCTACTTCAAGATCATTACCTAAGGGTTTAGTTTTACTAACCTCAATAGCTTCTTCCTCTATGACATCATCATCTTCTAAGGGTAATGTTTTAGGTAGTGGAGGAGTTTCATCAAAGGTTACATTTAGGGATTCTTCTACTTTCATGGTATGTTTATTAAGAATTATATATGCCTTACTATTTTGAGAATATCCTAGAAAAACTCCTTCGTAAGCCTTAAGGTCGAACTTAGTGAGATAGTCTTTTGTATTAAGGATGAAGCAATTACTTCCGAATACTCTAAAGTAGCCTATATTAGGTTTTCTACCTCTTAATAATTCATATGGAGTTTTTCCTAAGATTCGTCTAATAGAAACTCTATTAAGTATATATGTTGATGTATCTATGGCGTGACACCAAAATTCTTGTGGGATAGATTATTCATTTAACATTGTTCTACTCATTTCTTGTAGAGACCTATTTTTTCTTTCTACTACCCCATTTGATTGCGGAGTACGTGGAGCAGAAAAGTTGTGAGATATTCCATTTTTATCACAAAATTTTCCGAATTGTACTTCGTTATCAAATTCCCTACCATGGTCTGTCCTAATTGAGACTATAGAGCATCTTAACTTATTTTGTATCATTTTACTAAATATCTCAATTTTTTCAAAGGCTTCAGTTTTATCACTTAAGAACCTAGTCCACGTGTATCGTGAATAATCATCTACTATAACTAAGGTGTAACGATTGCCACCGTAGCTCCGCATAGCGGATGGACCAAAAAGGTCCATATGAAGTAATTCTAAGCATCTAGTTGTGGATAACATATTTTTAGCTTTGTGACTAGCATTTGCTTGTTTTTCAATTTTACAAGCATCACAAAAGTGTTGATCATATCTTAGGCTAGGCAAGTTTCTAACTAGTTTCTTAGAGGCTAAAGATTGTATTTGTTGCATGTTTGCGTGACCTAATCTCCTATGCCACAAAGTGGAGTTTTCATCTATAGTAGCTAGGCATATCTTATCTTCCGGTTTGTCTCCTAATTTCATAACATATATACCTCTTTTCCTAATTCCTCTACCTATAAATTTCTTATCCTTAATAATTTCACTATCTTTCTCAGTAAAGGTAACCCTACACTTATTATCACATATTTGGCCTATACTAAGCAAGTTATAAGTTAGATTATCTACATGCTCGACATTTTCAATAGTTAGAGAGTCTTGAGAGATCGTACCTTTGCCTATGATTTTTCCACAACGATCACTACAAAAAACAACGTTACCTCCGTTTTATGCCTTATATGTAGAAAATAGCTTGCGATTCCCCGTCATGTGTCTTGAGCATCCACTATCCTTTATCCATTCATCGGGCTCTAAATCTACTCCTAGACATATTTCATTAGGTGCTTGAGCCACGAAACATTTGTGCTTCATTGTTTCGTCTTCATCACTAGATATTCTTCTTCGGGTGGTTTTCCTTTTGTCTTGTGCTTTTAGTCGCTTCTTAATAATGTTCTTGAATTCTTTAACGACCTTTGCATATTCTTCATCTTCACTTTCGGAACTATAATAATCATCATTATTATGTTCCTTTTCGATCATTGACTTTGTACACCCTTCTTGTTTGCTCTTGGTATGACTCATGGGGTTTTCGCCATTATTACCTACACATGCAAAGTTTGAACTAGTAGCACTTGTACTCATTTAAACTATATACTTATCTACTATACTTTCATTTTCAACTATTTTATATATGGAATTTTCTTTGGCTTGACATTTCTCTTGATGAAAAATTAAAAGACTTTTCCACATATCATTTGCCGTTTGACAAAAAAAATATTCTTTCATATTCAATATTTGGTAAAGCTTTGTATATAATCATTTTAGCAATATCATTTTTATCAAGTACTACTTTGAAATAATTATCTTGTTTTTCAAAAGTGGTTTTTGTTGATTGAAAATTACCAATTGAAATGACATGCCAAAGATCATAATCTATTAATTTCTCATAACTTTCGAATCAATTTTTCCATTCAAGAAAACTTGTATTTTCAAAATATGGTGGTTTAAATGTCATGTTTCCTTCTAAATATTTTTTCGATTCCATAGATCGATTTCAAGTTTTAAAATACAGTTTATTTTAAAAATCTTGTTTAACCTGTCTCTGATACCAATTGTGAAAAACTAGAAGGGGGGTTGAATAGTTTTACGTCAATTTTTATTTTATAAAACTTTTTTTGCAACATAATCGATTCTAGTTTTATGTGAGATCAATAAATAACACTTACATATACTAATATCTACGAAATAAAATGACAACAATATAAGTAAATAAGTAAAGAGATACAGATGGAAAGATCGCACCACAAGACAAAGGATTTATAGTGGTTCTGATACGAAGCACCTCTTCGCCCTACTCCACTCCCCGAGCACCTAACTCGAGAGTTTTCTTCACTATGTCAACAAGCTCCCTTATGGCGGAGAAAACCTTACACAACTTTTGCTTACACCAATTAACGACACTAAGCTAAATGTCGAGTCCTAATAGTAGCTAGAACCAATATCACACCAGTACACACCTTCACAACTTATACACACCATTACTACTACACAACTTCACTACTTCTTTATCACAACACTACTTCTTCTTCTACCCACCACAACTACTTCTATTCACAACTACTAACACACCTAGATATATCTATTACACAACTTCTACACCTTTACAATATTCACAAGCCTACAATACTTCTTAACAAGATGTTAGAGGAGTATTCTTCTCTTGCACTTTGAATGATGAAGGATTGGATCACATGAAACAAGAACTAATATGTTTATGATCAAAGGATTTAGGAGGATGATTTGAGAGAATTAGAACAGAAAGTTTTAGTGCAAAAGGTGAAGAAAAAATTCAGATTTGAACCAGTATTTATAGGCAAAACATTCTGACACAGGAGCGTAGGCCGACCCCTTTAATTCATGGCTGGCCCCCTTAAAATTAAGGGGGCCGCCCCTTATAATTCAGGGGGCCGCCCACCTGTAACAGTCAGAATGTTTTGTCTTTTCTGGGGAAAGTTTATTTGGTGAAAATTTAACTGAATTTGGTTAAAATTTTGAATTCATTTATTTATTATGAAATAAACATTTTCCTTTAATTACCAAAAATGTTTTTCTTAAATATATAAAATGTTTATACCATTTTATATAATTCGGGTAAAGGGGAGTAATCCTGCACCCTGGTAAATATATAAAACAAAACGTTTAAGTACAATGGATATGGGTGAATCCCATACCTCAGCCCGTTACATAGGCAAACTTACATAACAAGATATTTCCTATTTTCTTAAACAAGAAAAACACACCATTACTCACATGACAACATAATACATAACGAAATAAATTACTTCCTACGACCTTGAAGCCTAGTGCCATAAATGGCATTAAAGGCATCCAAATTCCCTGGAAGATCATAAACATGGTTCGCATAGTCATCGTAGTCATAGTCATAGTCATCATCAGCATCTTCAAACTCATGGCCACCACCAAACAAGTTAGCAGACTCATCAAACGGATTAACAACCACCTCATCATCAGAATCCGAAACCACGATCTCTCCCACCTTAGAAAAAGGGTTAACCCTCTTAGTAGAAGGGGTGGGAGGAGAAGAAGAAACACTAGTTGTAGGAGCCACAACCGACTCCTTCTCTTTTAAATCACTCACAAGAGGATCTTGTGAAACACTACCAATCTTAATAGACTCTTCCTCATTAACTTCCGTTGTATTACCTGTCTTAGTAGACTCATCCACAGTAACTTCCATTGTACGACCAGCATCCACATCCATGTTTTTGTCATTATATAATTTGTAATTAGTAAATAAACCTTCCTTTGATCATAAAATGTATTAGACAATTGTTTATTCATACCTTAAGTGAATTAGTTGGATGTAATGATATTTTGTCACTAAATACTTGTTTACGTAGTGATTTAACGTTTAATGATTTTATATTTTGTGATCGTCAAAACATAGGGATATCGATAAATATTAATAATGTTTTTACGTATTATTTATATCAACAATCCAAGTCTTAATCACTATCATTACCAGTGAATGCACAAACAAGTATCTTCGAAAGTCATGCATCCATCCACCCCTAGACTTTGAGATAAATAAGTACACATGCCCTTGAAATGAACTTTAAACCCCGAAAAGTGATAAAGAATTATCCCCATAATCACAAAATCCGAACTAGCTGTTGACATTTGATTGTGATTCTTGATCAGGATCTTTTAAGAAATACGTGGTGTGTTTTTGGTGAAGTATGAAATTCAATCTCGTTGATCTTAGTGATTTCGTATATTCCCTCCAAAAATAGAATATGAAAATTCTCTCTCAAAATTTGGAAATCACCATGAAATGCAATTCTAAGGTTACCTAAAAAATTTGAGTTTTAGAAATTTTGACGCCAAATTTTACGAAAAAATTTGAATTTTGGCCTAAAAACTTGAATTTTGGACCAAAATTTTCAACGTTATACCAAAATTTGAATTTCGCGTAAAAATTGAACGTTTAGACTCCTCTAAAAAATAAATTTTACTCAAATTTTCCTGCCAAAAAACTCTTTTTTTTATTATTATTTTTTTGCTTACTCGATAAGATGTGTATAACTTGATAGCTTCTTCCTAACTCGATAACCTAGAGCAATTTTGGCGGAGTTGCGTTTAGGTAAGCCCAATTGAAATCCTTACTCGATAAACGATAAGGTTGATGCAGCCTTACTCGGCAAAACTTATGTAACTTGATAAGACTTGGTAACCTTAACTCGATATGCTTACTCGGTAAACACTTCCCTTAACTCGATATCAACCCATACTCGGTAAGAGAAATCCATACTTGGTATCAACCCTTACTCGATATGTTGGAACCCTAACTTGATAAGTTAACTCGATAAACAACAGTCAACTCGATAAAACCAGCACCCATACTCGATAGAGCCACCCTTACTCGATAAAATCAACCCTAACTCGATAAAGCTCATACCAAATTCGATAAAGAAAGCAAGATCTGCTCAAAAAACATGATTTTTCACCCAAAAACACCACGATTTGCCCCTGGTTAGCTGTGATACCACTTTTTATGACCAAGAAACACGTTCTGAAGGTCGCGGTTGATGGAAATACATGATTATTCCAGAGAGAGAAAGTAAAGAGAGAAAGGTGAAGAAAAGGTGTTTTATTGAAATGAATAAATGAAGTGAAGCTTGCACACACTTTCCCACACCCCTCATGGAGAGTCATGAGGGGTATTTGTAGGCTCATTACAACATTACTTTGCCTAGTGTATAATAATAGTCCCTAAAGGTACTACTTGTTATTAATCTAGTCCATTTCACGTATGTGACGTTATCTTTATAAAATAGCGAGGCTAACAAATACAATCCAAAGTATATAAAGCAAGTAAATGACATCACGATGTATACTCGTTCAAGATGGGGGGTTTATACCATCCGTACGTCCAGTTGCGAATCCACAACACTCTACTATTCACTAAGAATAATCCTTACGGTGGACTATAAACCGTTACAACTTCACTCCACCGATATTCCCAACGGTATTCCGCCCTCGGAAACCACCCAAAAGAATCTCGTGATTCGACTTCCACTAAGGTCACTAAGACCACTACAACGACTTCTCATCGGAAGTATCAAACCCCAACTAGATCACCAATGATCTAGGCTTGATCACCAAGACACAAGACTTCAATCTAGATCCCCAATGATATAAGCTTGGCCATTAAGACACAAGACTTTCCTTACAAACAAATAGAAAGAATAAGTGTTTGTTTGTTTAATCAAGCCCTAACCTAACCTAGAGACTCAATTATAGTAGAAAGTGTATAGATAAGAAGACCCTCGACACAATCACAAGAGTGGATTAAGTTCTTGTGATTCTTCCCTTGCGAGGAGATATGTTCTTTTAAATGATGTTAGTGTGAAAGATTAAGAACACAAGATAGAATTAGACGATTAGAGAGAAAGAGTATAAAGAGAAGAATATTAGCAAGGGGTGAGGAAATAATCGCAAGGGGTGAGGAATACAAGAGACAAGGGTGGGTATTTAAAGGCCAAGATTCCAAATGGGAATAATTTACCGAGACTGGCGCGTCACCTGCGTGTCGGAGCGCGGGCAGCTCGCCAGACTAACTGGTAAATTATTTCTTGCGGGACCTTAGTCTTGTAAATATCCAACCTTGCTAAACCCCCAATTGACTTCACACATTTAGACCTTAACATTAATCGTACTAAGGGTCTACCATCTCAAATAGCCGTTTTGTAAAAATGTTTTGTGAAGTGTTTAGGAAAAACAAATTATCAAAGAGAGAAGGTTAGAAAGGATAATTGGACAGGGGTGTTGGGTATTCCTCACATGGCATAGAAAAGAGAGAAAGAATATGCCATGAGATATTCCTTTACTTGTAAAGGAAGTGTGGATGTTAGAGTGGGAAGAATTTAAATTTCAAATTCAAATGGTGTGAGAGGGAGAAGTGAGAGAGTAAGGTTGGGTTAGGTTGAACCATGGTTGAGTTAGAAGAGTAACCATGGTTGGGTGAGAAGAGAGTGTGTTGAGAACAAACCATGGTTGGGTTAGAAAGGAAACCATGGTTGAGTTAAGAAGGATATCCAAAGGAATATTCCATCCTTGGAGAAGAGGGTGAGATGAAGGGTTGAGATGAGTTTGGGTAAGATGGATGGTTGAGATGAAGTTGGATGAGTTGGATTGGATGTGATGGATTGGAGCCTTAGTTTGAAATTAAAATATGGATTTTAAAGTGAATTATGCATGTGATGGAATAGAAGTGAAGAGATAAGGTGATGAGTTGGATTGTGTAAGGAATATATCATTTGATTGGATGGAGAGCCTTGGAAGAGGATTCAAATTTGAATGTATGAGAGGAGTGAGTTGGCTAGTCTGTGAGGGAGGAGAGGATTATGAGAGGAGTGTGTGTAATTTGAAAATATGAATGTTGGAGGTGTAAGAGATGAGTTGGATAGGATGGGATTGTGATAGTGATGGGGAGCCTTTGGAGAGGATTCAAAATTCAAATTTTGAATGTTGGAGTGTAGGAAGTGAGGTGGATGTGAGGAAGGTTTATTTGGTTTTGAAATGAATGGTTGGATGAGGAAGATGGAGATGTGTTGAAAAATCTAGTGGTTGAAAGGGAATGTTGTGAGTAGAATGTTTTAGAGATTTGGTGTGGGAATGAAGGGGACAAGAAGTACACAAAGTACAAGGAATATAAGAGCATGTTGGGGATAAGATTTGGGAGGATTTTGAAATGGTTGGGGGATTTGTTTGAAGTAAGGAATAATCAAAGGATTGATTAGGAGTTAATCATATTTGTCATTAAAGAAGAAAAGAGTTGACAATTATGATTAAGGATTAAGAAAATCAAAGGTTACTTATAATCTCAAGTAACTCAACGTCGAGTATTCATAATCTCATAACTCATGAATTTCCACGACTCGACGTACTCAACTATCACCTTGATACAAACAAGCTAAGTGTTTGGCATCATTGTAAAGCAGATCCCATACGGGAAAGGATGCATTTACACAAAGAGACCTTTGACTTAGTTTGACCAATAAGGGAGTAAACCCGTTACGTGATTAGAGAAGACGAAAGCACGGGTTATTACCATATGAATACTTTCACTCGATGATACGTGAAATATATAAGCTCCTTAGGTTTAGAAAAGCCTTGGCTAGAGGCAAGAGTTTAAAATACTTGAGTTGGCATTTTCCCGAAAATGGGTGTTTGAAAACTTGGATCTCTCTAATTCTAAAACTCGTTTCGTGTGTTCTCAATTAAGCACATAACATATACATACCTGTATTGAAATGTCCACATTTTTCGGGTAAGGGAAAAGCTGACTTTCAAAATTCGTCCTGAGCCATACATTAGCCTGGCGCGTCGCCTGCGCGTCGGAGAGCGGGCAGGGCGCTAGGAGTATATATGGATTCGGGAGAATTTTGGCTATCGTTTGTTATTTTATGTGTTTCGAAGATTTATTTGTCATCATTAAAACAGAAGGAGATCTTGTCAATGTTGTCCCATCATGTTGGTTTGTTCTTTAGATAATTGGTAATTGTTAAGAATCTCACCTCGTAACAAATCATGTTTTAACATTCTAGCATAAAAGATAGATAATAAGAAGGTAAAATTCTCGAAAGGGACCTCTCGTCAAAGGTATATCACTTTTTACTCTCTTATTTTTCAAAGTACAAAAGAGATCAGGGTGACAGAATGACTGGGAAACTTTACAACTATACCATATTTTGACAAATGTCTCTTATTTTAATATTATAATACATTTAAAGTACAAGTTGGTCTAAAAGTATAAGTTGCTCAAAAAACAAAGGATACTTTTCAAAAATATGGTTGAGTGTTACAGTTGTCCAATCGCCTTAGTCTCTTTTGAAATTTTGGAAATGATAGGGTAAAAAGTGTTTTTTTTTTTTTTTTTTTTTTTTTTTTTTTTTTTTTCTGGAAATGTTCCTTTTTAGATTAATGATGTTGTTTGGAATAAGAAAGGTTTCAACCATAGTTGTCAAAATCACGATCCTAATCCTACGATTCTACACACAAAAAACGATCAGGATTTTAACAAGATCGTAATTCAAGTAGGATCGTGTAGGACCGGATCCTATTTTTATTTATTTTTTTATTTTTAGCCATATTAACTTATTAAGCATACCCATGTTTTATAGGCCAAATTACTAAGAATTCTTCATCAAAGCGCTAATTTATAGCCCAACTAAGAGGGTAACCCATTCTCTAAGGTGGGCAATGTGGTAGTTTCTGATAGCGATGATGATGAACTTTTTGATGATCACATTAGGACGTTGTATTCTGGAAGTGGAGGTAAGGAGCAAAGTCTTTATAAGTAATGGAAAGTGGACACGGGTGACGGTAAGAATTATAATGATGATGACTTTTGTTCATCCCAGTTGAACACTTGATCGAATTCCTTAGCTTGTATAAGGTTTAGCTATGCTAGATTAATCTAACACAACTAGTATAGAAACTGTGATTGTGTATATCAAATACTATGCGGAATCTAGTCATTGATATTTTAGAAGAAATATTTGATGTAACAGTAAATAAAAGAACAAAACAGTTTAAAACAACAAATCAAACAGCCTCAATATTATTGAAGAATAATACGAATACTCTAATAGTATTATGGTTACAAAGCCTTGAAGCTATAATCTCTATAAAGAATCACGTATCAAACTCTATACCCTAGGACCTTTTATAGACTAAGGAGTCCTAGTTGGCTTACAATTACTTGTTCTCTAAGATAAAATTTTCTATATATTTTCTATAACTATCTAACCAACTATACATGTATATCTCATAAACAGTTGTAACATAACTCTAAATTGTCTAACAGTCTTAACTCTTGAAGCAGCAGAATTAACTTCATCAGCAGCATTATCTTTACAAGAGTGGCACTAACTTTGTACTAGCAGCACTAACACACTTTGCGTATATTCCTTGTAATTCTTCAGGAGTACTAACTTTGCATAGGCAGTCTTAATATTACACCAGCAGCAGAAAAATACTTAGCATATTTTCCATCGAAGTCCAAGAGCATTCTTAACACCATAGAGCAGTAGTGATGCGTGGGAATCGCACCTTGCTTTACCTCTCGAGGGATCTCGAGAAGCTTACAACCCCCCACCAGGCAGTGTACCTGATCGTTGTAGTATATTATAGTGACAAGTACCGGGGGATTGATCGTTCAGCTTAGGAATAGTGTCGCTAGGATTAGAAAACCTAATTAATAGTTCTAGAGGTGAGAGATGATTATTTTTGTATTTTTATATTTTTATGAAAGCAAGTAAAATCTCGGGTTTTGGAAGAGTGGGCGGAATTAGTTGCTATTCAACTAACCCAAAGCTATTATATAATTAAAATAAAATGAAACTAAATTATACTAAAGTTGTGAGCAGTAATTGGAGAAATTGTGTTTACTTAGACTTCATTACTCCCTAGATATCTTTTACATGTTAATTACTTGTTACACTTGTATGAATGACGGATTGTATTCCTTAATACCATTCGTGGGGTGGCATACATAACTCCCCAACTCTATGAGCTCTTATCTCCTCCTACACCATGACCCAGCACAACTATAGGGATTGTAAACAGTGGCTCATGCATTAAATACAACCAATAAAGACCTAGTACGCCTCGGTTCATGTTTCTTAAGACGTTCAAGCATGTTACCATTTGGAGATCTGCCAGTTTTCTTAAGCCTAACATATAAATCATTCATTCAAAACAAGAATAGACAAGTAATCAACACATAATCAACATCTAGGTTTCATTAGATCTAAGCAAACACAAAAGAGATCTAGCCTAGCATAATGGAATTGAGACAAGAACAAGATATAAACAACCAACACATAGACATATTGATTGAATTGAAAGTACACTTATCTCAATTACAATGCAAGGTCTCAAGGGTTTGGAACCCTTGAAAAACCTGTAAAAGAGGCACCAAAATCGTCTTTAGGGTTTCACCAAAACTTCTCCTCCTTTTTATGAAAAAACTAGAAAACTATATATAGGAAAAACAGTCTGACGGCGTCAAGAGTAACTTCTGACGCCGTCACCTCGCCGCCATATACTTCCTCGGACGGCCTTGATCCACTTATGACGGCCTACGTGACGCCGTCACCACCCACGGTATATTAATTTTGCCACTTTGACGCCGTCACGAGTCCTTCTGACGCCGTCACCACCTTCGGAGTTTAATTCTTCATGTCTGACGCCGTCAAGATGTTGGTCTTGACGCCGTCACCTTGTATTTTCAGCATGCAAATTTGGTACTTAGCCGTTTTCTTCACTTTTATGCTCCAAAAACGTCCAAAATAGCTTCTTTTCCAGAATTCACTCTCCAAACACCTAAAATCACAAAAGGAACGATTTAGGGCAATATTTGATCAAATAAAGTCGGATTCGGGCTTAAATGACCCCCTAAAAACGGATCATTTTTCGCCTCATCATATACCCTTACACTTGAGATTTGTTTGTCCTCAAGCAAATGAGCTTTTATTCTACTCAAAAGACAAGTTAGGGGTCATTTAACACTAATATAAAAGTAATTACAACAAATAATCGTACCACTAAAGACCAATAGACAAGCACGGAGGTCATACACAAGCACCTCACAAATAGTGTTTAGATACTCACATCTCTCTGGTGTAATAAAGTAATATAACATTATGGAAATGGAAGATATCTCTCACTACCTGTCATAGCAAAATAGATTACCATAGGCTTGGGAAAGGATCAAACCTCCACCACATGGCGTAAGCACCTAGGATAAACTATCAAAGAGGTCTTTTAAAGGGTTATAACGTTAGGTGTAGGGATATGAATTACACGGTTTTGTTGGATAAAGGAAGTTTTACTGGTGGCGAGTTAACAATCTTAGTTAATTACATGTACAAGATGGCGTTGCTAAGCCAAGACTAGACTCGATTTAAGCTAATAAATGAAAAATAACAAAAACATAAAATAAACATAGAATGAAAACGGGATGGTAGTCCGTATGTTTTTTCTCTTTTTCTTTTTCTATTTTTTTTTTCTTTTTCTTAATTTTTCTATTTTTTTTTTATTTTTTTTTTTTATTTTTTTTTTTTGCATACACTCTTACCCTACCATCCGAAATAATACATCATAGGGGTTTGAGCATTCCCCTTACACTTGAATCTTTACATACTTTACAATTAACTAATTTAATGACTTGAATTAAGAAAATCAAAACACTTGGAGCACTTTTAAGATTAACGTACATATGGGGGTAATAAATGATGTTCTTCCCCATTACTCCATAAAATAAGTACTTACCCATGAGTCCCAATCGTCCCAAAACAATATGTACAAGGATCTGACTCGACTTAGCAACCATGTAATCAATTAGAAAGTTAACTTAGGGTTTAACAAATAACAATAATGCACTAAAAATGAGCGCATACACGGAAGGCTAAGGCGATTTGGGTGTACATTTAAGTGGGGTGTAACAAATTCTTCCTTTAAGTAAAATGCTTAAAGTTAGAAACGAAAAGATAGGCTCGGAGGGGTGTACTAGGGGTTTCGTGTACTAAAAATGAGTACAACGCTAAGGGTGTGGGAAAAATTAGTTGACTTAACTAGCCAAGTAATATGACTTAAATGGTCAAGTAATTATGATACGGGTTTAACACAAGGGTGATCCTAGTGCCTCTTATCATGTAGTAAATCCTACTACACGAATGTAGTCTCACTAGCGGTCTCGGGATGCATCACTAACGCAAGTTCTAGAATCTAAATGCTCCCGGTACACTCATAAGCACCAATAATAAATGCTTTTCCTATCAAATCTAAAGGCGAACCTCACATTTTTGGGTGGAAAATTTTTCTGAATATACGGTTATGTGCTAGTCATACAATCTCCTATCCATGAGACGCTTGCTATGGCTAAAGTTTCACTCCTAAATGTTGTAAAAAATTTTAAATTTGGCACTAAAATTACACTAACAAGTATTTCTCATAGTTTTATTACTCATCTACTATCAGACAAAACAAACTCAAGCGAAAGTGCATATGTAAGGTATCATCTTTTTACCCTCCCCTTACACTTAAGATGAACATTGTCCCTAATGTTCAAGTAAAGAATGTAAAAGTTAAAAAGTAAAGAGAATGAAATCAAATACTCCCCTGATTCGCTCGGAATGGATTTTAGTTGGCCAGGTTAAATCTTCTTCCAAGAAAATGAACAATCAAAGCTTCCCTTCCAGAATATAAATCATCTTCTTGTCACAAATAACCTGTAAATCCTGACAAAAGTAGACAAGGCAACCTCGCGTAAAATCGGCGGCATCCTATATAAGTTACTAAATCCTAGAAAACAAAGTAAGATATAATGCTTGTGGAATGAAGTTTGCAGATTTCCTGGAGATTATAAAACTTAATAATTCACAAAAACTATAAGACTCCGTTAGAAAAACAAAACCAGTAAAATTTCCAGATTTTAACTCCTGACGTCGTCAAGAGCAATACCCTGACGCCGTCAGAATGGACCTGCAGAAATTCTTATGTTAAGTTTCCGGAAAATTTCTGGAAAAACTTTGTCCTACTTCCTGGAAAATCCTGCAAAACTTCATTATGACTCAATACAAGCATTTGACTCTAACAAGTACGAATATACATGTTCATTAAATATTGTGGAGAATCATGATCGGTTTGTTTCTTAAAAACATATTTGGGGTTTCCCCTTACACTTATTTTTTGCAAAAATACCTTTAGGTTGAAGTTAAGACTAGGCCAAACAACATAATAAAGTATTTTACATTTTAGTAGAGAAACATGATCAACCAACAATAAAAATAAAACATGCATACGGAAGCAAATAACAATCAAACAAATAAAAATCACACAAAACATGGGTTGCCTCCCAAGAAGCGCTTTTCTTTATTTACGAGTCTTGTAGCTAGACTCAAAGTCGTGGGTTACTACGTGATTCGGGTGAGTTCCTCATTGAGGACATCTTTGGGATCGAACTTAGGTTTCAACTTTGTATCGGTTCCCTTAGTGTGGTATGACCTTTCAAACTTTTCTCCATCCGGATCATACGAGGTCATTCTAATATGCCATGACCCGTCACCTTCTTTAGGTGGCTTGTCCCACCTCCATTTATACTTATCTCCATCTCTTTTCCATTTATTCAACTCTATATTAATAGGAATTACGCTCAAGAACTCAATCATCTTTCTAAAGACTAAGGGGTCCTCAAAGGGATCTAGCTCCTCATCCCTAGCTATGAGTTGTTCTACCGAATGTGTCTTCTCAACGAAATCCTTTTCTAGATAAAATGGGCATTGAGGTCCTATGAAGTTCCTTTCTATCCAAGGTCCATATCTAGATGGTCTCCTATTCATCTCTACCCAATGCGGTGTTGGTTCATCATCACAATCATAATTATGCTTCTTAACATCATACACCGACCAAGTATCGCCTTCTCCTACCGCTATCTTGGATTCCTTGCAATCTATCATGGCACTAGCGGTTGCTAAAAATCCTCTTCCTACCAATAATGGGCATGTAGTGTCACTAACCATGTCTAGGACGTGAAAATCCGCTAATATAGTTAACCTTCCTACGTGAACAACTACATCCTTAATCATTCCAACCGGGTGGGCAATACTTCCATCCGCTAGCCCTATCAATACCTCCGTTTCCTCTAACTTTCCTAGCTTAAGAGCGGTGAATAAGGATAAGGGAATCAAGTTGAGGCTTGACCCTAAATCGGCTAGTGTGTCGAAAGCTTCGGATCTTCCTATCTTACAAGGCAAAACAAATATACCCGGATCATCAAGCTTTTTAGGCAACTTGTTTTGAACGAAGGCGGTCCCATTTTTACCTAGCTTATACTTCTCATATTTTTCTAGGAGGGCACTATAGTAAGGAGCACGCGCTAAGACATCAATGACGGGGCGTTCAAGGTGAAGTTCTTTGAATTCATCGTCAAGGTCTTGCGTGAGAGGTGTTTCAACTATGCTTTTGACCGGCTCTATAGTGGGTGTTTTATTTGATTGGTCCTTTTGGGGAATTTGGTTTTGTTTGAAACACGTGCTCGTTGATTTAACCGAGTAGTATTGTGGACACGAAGTGGGTGACGAAACTGAAGATATGGAATTAACGTTTAGTTTCGGATTCTTGATTGTGTCGCTTGGGAGTGCTCCCATTTCTCGGTCATTGAGAACTTTCAACAATGCGTCAATTCTATTGGTCATCTCGCTTTGATTTTGTTTGAAATCGGCTTCAAACTTAGCTATGCGGGCTTCTTGAGATGCCATGAACTTTGACATCAATCCTTCAAGATTGTTGGTACTACCATAGTTGTTAGAAGGATTGTTGTTGAAGGTACGGTTGGATGGTGGACCGTTTGATTGGTAACGATTAGGTGGGTTGGATGAATTGGGTTGATTTTGTTTTCACCTAAGGTTTGGGTGATTTTTCCATGAGGGGTTATATGAATCACCGTATGTGATTGGCTCGGGCTTGAAAGTGTACCACTTATCTCCCGCTTCGTCGGTACGCATGGATGCGTAGTCCGCAAAAGCTGTTCCGGGGAGTTCCACACAATCACGAGTGTCATGGGGACCACTACATACTTCGCATGAAGAAGTGATTTTGTTCACTTGGCTTGAATGCTTCGGAGCTTCGTAAGATTTCATGAGAAACTTGACTTGGTCCTCAAGTTCCATGATCCTACAGTCGGGAGTGCTTGAATTATTCGAAGGCAAAGATATTGCCTTGACCGTTTTGTTCAAATCACGGGGATCATTCCAACTTTCGTTGTCATAGAGAGCAAGATCTTCTATGAGTTCCCATGATTGTTCCACACTAAGATCACGTAGCTTACCACCGGCCGATTGGTCAATGGTTCGCCTCGTGGAGATGTCGATATGGTCATAGAAGATTTGGACTTGGAGCCAAAGATCTATGCCATGATGAGGGACTTTTTGGAGTAAGTCCTTGAAACGAGTCCATGCTTCATAAAGAGATTCATTTTGACGTTGTTGAAACATCAAGATGTCATTCCTAAGTTTAGTAGTTCTCCCCGGTGGGAAAAATTGAGCAAGGAAACGAGTGGTGAGATCATCCCATGTGGTGATGGATCCCGCGGGTAAACGCTCAAGCCATTGACTAGCTTGATCCCGTAGAGAGAATTGGAATAGGTGTAAACGGGTAGTCTCTCTAGTTTCAACACCTAGGTCTATGGAATCTACGATTTTGAGGAAGTCCTTAAGGTGTTGGTTTGGATCTTCGGAACGAAGTCCATGGAATGCACATCCGCTTTGCACCAACCGGATGGTGTCAGATCGCAAGGGGGTCACATTGGCTCCGGTGAGCTCAATGGTGTTTCGGTAGCCTTGGTGGCTAGGTCAGGAATATTCTCCTAAGGTTCGGGGCCTAAGGGGTTCTAATGGTGGGTTTTGTTGTGGTGGGATGATGGGTTCAAAGATGTTACCACCTTCCATGATGTCGGATGGTAAAGAGTTACGAACAAAGGCACGAAGAAATAAGGTAGACTAAAGAAGACCTAAAAATAAAAATAAAAATCTTACTAGAAAGGAATCTAGCAAGTAGACCTAATAAAAAGAAATCCTAACCTAGACAATAACTATTCCCCGGGCTGCGGCGCCAAAAACTTGATGCGTGGGAATCGCACCTTGCTTTACCTCTCGAGGGATCTCGAGAAGCTTACAACCCCCACCAGGCAGTGTACCTGATCGTTGTAGTATAGTATAGTGACAAGTACCGGGGGATTGATCGTTCAGCTTAGGAATAGTGTCGCTAGGATTAGAAAACCTAATTAATAGTTCTAGAGGTGAGAGATGATTATTTTTGTATTTTTATATTTTTATGAAAGCAAGTAAAATCTCGGGTTTTGGAAGAGTGGGCGGAATTAGTTGCTATTCAACTAACCCAAAGCTATTATATAATTAAAATAAAATTAAACTAAATTATACTAAAGTTGTGAGCAGTAATTGGAGAAATTGTGTTTACTTAGACTTCATTACTCCCTAGATATCTTTTACATGTTAATTACTTGTTACACTTGTATGAATGACGGATTGTATTCCTTAATACCATTCGTGGGGTGGCATACATAACTCCCCAACTCTATGAGCTCTTATCTCCTCCTACACCATGACCCAGCACAACTATAGGGATTGTAAACAGTGGCTCATGCATTAAATACAACCAATAAAGACCTAGTACGCCTCGGTTCATGTTTCTTAAGATGTTCAAGCATGTTACCATTTGGAGATCTGCCAGTTTTCTTAAGCCTAACATATAAATCATTCATTCAAAACAAGAATAGACAAGTAATCAACACATAATCAACATCTAGGTTTCATTAGATCTAAGCAAACACAAAAGAGATCTAGCCTAGCATAATGGAATTGAGACAAGAACAAGATATAAACAACCAACACATAGACATATTGATTGAATTGAAAGTACACTTATCTCAATTACAATGCAAGGTCTCAAGGGTTTGGAACCCTTGAAAAACCTGTAAAAGAGGCACCAAAATCGTCTTTAGGGTTTCACCAAAACCTCTCCTCCTTTTTATGAAAAAACTAGAAAACTATATATAGGAAAAACAGTCTGACGGCGTCAAGAGTAACTTCTGACGCCGTCACCTCGCCGCCATATACTTCCTCGGACGGCCTTGATCCACTTATGACGGCCTACGTGACGCCGTCACCACCCACGGTATATTAATTTTGCCACTTTGATGCCGTCACGAGTCCTTCTGACGCCGTCACCACCTTCGGAGTTTAATTCTTCATGTCTGACGCCGTCAAGATGTTGGTCTTGACGCCGTCACCTTGTATTTTCAGTATGCAAATTTGGTACTTAGCCGTTTTCTTCACTTTTATGCTCCAAAAACGTCCAAAATAGCTTCTTTTCCAGAATTCACTCTCCAAACACCTAAAATCACAAAAGGAACGATTTAGGGCAATATTTGATCAAATAAAGTCGGATTCGGGCTTAAATGACCCCCTAAAAATAGATCATTTTTCGCCTCATCAAGTAGTAACTTGACAATGAGCAACAGCCAACAGTATTCAAGAAGCTTTATTCCAAACAATTTTGGTCTAGCTCCTGCACAATTAAATGCTGCTGGAATTCAAGAGTTTTATCTTAACTGTTATTATTATTATTATTATTATTATTATTATTATTATTATTATTATTATTATTATTATTATTACTATTATTATTATTATTATTATTATTATTATTATTATTATTATTTTTATTATTATTATTTATTTATTTATTTATTTTTGAGCATAAATTGTATCTTTTTATGCTGGTTTTTGGTTTGCTGGCCTAGTTGGTTGTAGTTAGTTGTCGTTTATGACATGCCATAAATAATTTAGTGGTTGTGTCAAGTGTTTGTGATGCGTGTGAATCGCACCAGGCTTTACCTCTCGAGGGATCTCGAGAAGCTTACAACCCCCACCAGGCAGTGTACCTGATCGTTGTAGTATAGTATAGTGACAAGTACCGGGGGATTGATTGTTCAACTCAGGAATAGTGTCGCTAGGATTAGAAAGCCTAAAAATTAAGTCTAGAGGTGAAGGATGATTCTTTTTGTATTTTTATATTTTTATAAAAGCAATTAAAATCTCGGGTTTTGGAAGAGTGAGCGGAATTAGTTACTAATCAACTAACCCAATAACTAAAGATGCAATAAAAATAAAATAACAAAAATGTAAATAAAACTAATTAAACTAGTGGTGTGAACAATAAATGAAAAAATTGTGTTTACTTAGATTTCATTACTCCCTAGATATCTTTTACAGGTTAATAGTTTGTTACAATTGCGTGGATGACGGGTTATATTCCTTAATACCAATTGTTGGGTGGCGTACGTACTTCCCCAACTCTATAAGCTCCTACTTCACTCCTATGTCGAGCCTGCAAGAAGCTCCTAACATGGGATCATTAGAATTCGCTCATGCATTAAATACAACCATAAAAACCTAGTACGCATTGGTTCATGCTTCTTAAGACGTTCAAGCAAGTTACCCTATGGAAGTCTGCCAGTTTTCTTAAGCCTAACATCGAAATCATTCATCCGTAACAACTATAAACAAGCAATCAACCCATAATCAACATCTAGGTTTCACTACATCTAAGCAAACACACAAGAGATCTAGCCTAGCATGTTAAAATCAAGACAAGCGTAAGATATATTCAAACAACACATAGACATATTGAATGAATTGAAATGATGCTTATCTTAATTGAACATGAAAGGTTTCAAAGGGTAAAAACCCTTGAAAATACTGATAAAATCGTGCTAGGGTTTCTCCAAGTTATCCCTCTAATTGTCCTCTCTTAATGAATGAAAATTACAAAACTATATATAGGTTTTCCAACGTGACGGCGTCAAGAAGAGAAATCTGACGCCGTCAACTCGCCGCCCATAATAATATCGGATTGCCTAGATCCAGATCTGACGCTGTCAAGAGCAAATTTCCTCTGGGCCGTCACGTGTAAAGGGACCATGACGGCCTATGGTGACGTCGTCATGCCCTAGTGTAAAAACTCTCTGGACCGTCACGTACTCTATCCACTTCACCTCTTGTTTTACTTTTGACACCGTTATGTAGAACTTGGTGACGCCGTCAAGTACTGTTCCCAACAAGGAAAATTAAGACTTTGCCGTTTTCTTCACTTTGATGCTCAAAAAACGTCCAAAATGCTTCCTTTTCCAGAATTCACTCCAAAAGTACCTAAAATCACAAAAGGAACGATTTAGGGCAATATTTCCGGGCTTAAATGACCCCCTAAAAACGGATCTTTTTTCGCCTCATCATATACCCTTACACTTGAGATTTGCTTGTCCTCAAGCAAATGCGCTTTTATCCTACTTCCTGGAAAATCCTGCAAAACATCATTATGACTCGATACAAGCATTTGACTCTAACAAATACGAATATACATGTCCATTTAATATTGTGGAGAATCATGATCGATTTTGTTTCTTAAAAACATATTTGAGGTTTCCCCTTACACTTATCTTTTGCGAAATACCTTTGGATGAAGTTAATACCAAGTCAAACGACAAAATAAAGTATTTTCACCATTTTATTTTTGAAACATGATCTACCAACAATAAAAATAAAGCATGCATACGGAAACAAAAAACAATCAAACAATTAAAAATCACACAAAGCATGGGTTGCCTCCCAAGAAGCGCTTTTCTTTATTTACGAGTCTTGCAGCTAGACTCAAGGTCATGAGTTATTACGTGACCTCATCGTTGGTCTCACTTTCTAGGTCATCTCTAATATCGGTATCGCTTTCATAGTGCAGGTATTTTGGGTCTTCGAACTCAAAGACATCTTCCCAATACTTGGATCCAAGTTTACCAACATCCTTAAAGAATCCACATGATAAATCATAAGTGTTCTCACATCCCCTCCGAACATCTTCATCACATAAGATAAGTTGAGAGTCTAGCTTATCAAGCCCGTCATAATCAATTCCATTGTGGTCCTTCCTCTTGTATGGCGTTTGGTATGACACCCTCCTAATTCCATCAGTGAATGTCATGATTCCGTTCCGGTCGTCAACCATTAAGTTAGTGATTTCACAAAAGGGTGCTCCAAAAACAACTTGTGACAACCTTGGGTCGACATAGTCGTCAATGTTGTCCACGATCGTAAAGTTCATTGTGAATGCATATTTCCAACGAATACCTGGACTTCATGATCTCTACCAACAACATTTTCTCCTTTATAAACCATTCCCTATCTGCAGATATTGTTATAGTGGAATAGGGACATAAAATTCTTAGGTAGGAACACGTTAATGTAGACATTATCGAAATACTTGCGGCCGATCATACAAGGATTTTTAGGTTATTCGGATCTCGCCGCTTTATCCTCCCCGATATCCCATCTTTCGACCCATATAAATTTCCTTCTAGTGACGGACGGTATTCGTACACCTCCTCATTACCCTTCCGAAAAATCACCTTCCTGACGCCATCGGTGAAAAAAGCACTACCATCCTTCTCATCAAGGATTACTCCCGAGTTATTGACAAATGGTTTCCCGAGAACAAGGTTGGTTAATGTTAGATTAGTGATTGGGTCTATGTCATCGACCACAGTGAGGTCGATGTTATAGATAAATTCTCCAATCTTAACTGATAAATTCTTTATTACCCCGGCGTTATTGATTCTTTCATACGAGGTACGTCCGGGGAAGGCTTCGTTTTAAAGGGATAGGGGGATTATGTTGATAGGGAGGTTAGGATCTATGTGAGTATCGGTTATGAGCTTCTTTTTAGTAGTGCAGGAAATTTTGAAAACTTCAGAATCGCTTCTCTTAACCATATGACTACTCCCTATAGTCATATCCACCAAATTTTTCTCGGATTCCTCTATAATGGATTTACCCAAAATTGTTGGATTCTTCGTATACCCTATCCAATTTGCTTGACTTTTGAGTGACGGAGTCCTTGATTGAGTTGGCAAGGTTTTTGGCCAATTCGTGGTCTAACCTTGAGGTTTCATCCTTAACTTCATGACCCTTATTTCCAGTTGGTTGTTGGCTCTGGTCAGGTGTAGGGGCAGATATTGTCGTGATAGTATTCACAAAATGGATTGGTCCTAGGGGGTTAACAGGGTCCCGCACGTCCTTTACCTTTGGTGACAGATGTTTAAAGAGTTTACTAGGACTTTTTATTTTCACAGGAGAGGCTGGCTGATTCATGACGGTAACAGATTTGACCTCTTCAGCCTGAATTGGTTTATTAACAGCGTGCTCCTTAATAGCAGTTAACAGATTACAAATCTTGTCATTCATATCGGCTTGCTGTTGTTTAAATTTAGTCTCGAGCGTAGAGAGCTGTAATTCTTGAGAGAGAATGAACTTTCGCAAGGCATCTTCATAGCTTTGCCTAGGAGTGCTCTGTGATGGAAAATGCTCGGACCATTCGAGTGGAGGGGAATCATTGAAGGAAACGCTCCGAGTTTGGTATCCTCTGAAATTAGGTTTATCCTTCCATGCCTCATAGGCCTCGTCAAAGTTTCGAGGACCTCGACCAACGTGTGACGATGTGAATTCCTTAAAAGCATGTTTTGGAAGCTCCATGCAGTTATGAGCTTCATGAGGGCCATTACACAATTTACATGAAGAAGCGATTTTTTTCACTTGGCTTAAAGGCTTAGGAGCTTCGTAAGATTTCATGAGAAACTTGACTTGGTCCTCAAGTTCCATGATCCTACGGTTGGGAGTGCTAGAATTGTTCGAAGGCAAAGATATCGCCTTGACCGTTTTGTTCAAATCATGGGGATCATTCCAACTTTCGTTGTCATAGAGAGCAAGATCTTCTATGAGTTCCCATGATTCTTCCGCACTTAGATCACGTAGCTTACCACCGACCGATTGGTCAATGGTTCTCCTTGTGGAGAGATCGATATGGTCATAGAAGATTTGGACTTGGAGCCAAAGATCTATGCCATGATGTGAGACTTTTTGGAGTAAGTCCTTGAAACGAGTCCATGCTTCATATAGAGTTTCACCTTGACGTTGTTGAAACATCAAGATATCATTTCTAAGCTTGGTAGTTCTCCCCGGTGGGAAAAATTGAGAAAGGAAACGAGTGGTGAGATCATCCCATGAGGTGATGGATCCCGCGGGTAAACGTTCAAGCCATTGACTAGCTTGATCACGTAGAGTGAATTGGAATAGGCGTAATCGGGTCGACTCTCTAGTTGTAACATCAAGGTCTATAGAATCTACGATTTTAAGGAAGTCCTTGGGATGTTGGTTAGGATCTTCGGAACGAAGTCCATGGAATGCACATCCGCTTTGCACCAACCGGATGGTGTCGGATCGCAAGGGGGACACATTGGCTCCTTGGGTGAGCTCAATAGTGTTTCGATAGCCTTGGTGGCCAGGTCGGGAATACTCTCCTAGGGTTCGGGGCCTAAGAGGTTGGTTTGCTAGTGGTGGGTTTTGTGGGTGGTCTTGTTGTGGTGGGTTGATGAGTTCAAAAATGTTAGCACCTTCCATGATGTCGGATGGTAAAGATTATGAACAAAGGCATGAAGAAATAAGATAGACTAAAGAAAACCTAAAAATAAAAATAAAATCTCACTAGAAAGGAATCTAGAAACTAGACCAAATTAAAAGAAATACTAACCTAGACAATAACTATTCCCCGGGCTGCGGCGCCAAAAACTTGATGCGTGGGAATTGCACCAGGCTTTACCTCTCGAGGGATCTCGAGAAGCTTACATCCCTCACCAGGCAGTGTACCTGATCGTTGTAGTATAGTATAGTGACAAGTACCGGGGGATTGATCGTTCAACTCAGGAATAGTGTCGCTAGGATTAGAAAGCCTAAAAATTAAGTCTAGAGGTGAAGGATGATTCTTTTTGTATTTTTATATTTTTATAAAAGCAATTAAAATCTCGGGTTTTGGAAGAGTGGACGGAATTAGTTGCTAATCAACTAACCCAATAACTAAAGATGCAATCAAAATAAAATAACAAAAATGTAAATAAAACTAATTAAACTAGTGGTGTGAACAATAAATGAGAAAATTATGTTTACTTAGATTTCATTACTCCCTAGATATCTTTTACAGGTTGATAGTTTGTTACAATTGCGTGGATGACGGGTTATATTCCTTAATACCAATTGTGGGGTGGCGTACATACTTCCCCAACTCTATAAGCTCTTACTTCACTCCTATGTCGAGCCTGCAAGAAGCTCCTAACATGGGATCATTAGAATTCGCTCATGCATTAAATACAACCATAAAAACCTAGTACGCATTGGTTTATGCTTCTTAAGACGTTCAAGCAAGTTACCCTATGGAAGTCTACTAGTTTTCTTAAGCCTAACATCGAAATCATTCATCCGTAACAACTATAAACAAGCAATCAACCCATAATCAACATCTAGATTTCACTACATCTAAGCAAACACACAAGAGATCTAGCCTAGCATGTTAAAATCAAGACAAGCGTAAGATATATTCAAACAACACATAGACATATTGAATGAATTGAAAGGATGCTTATCTTAATTGAACATGAAAGGTTTCAAATGGTAAAAACCCTTGAAAATACTGATAAAATCGTGCTAGGGTTTCTCCAAGTTATCCCTCTAATTGTCCTCTCTTAATGAACGAAAATTACAAAACTATATATAGATTTTCCAACGTGACGGCGTCAAGAAGAGAAATCTGACGCCGTCAACTCGCCGCCCATAATAATATCGGATTGCCTAGATCCAGATCTGACGCCGTCAAGAGCAAATTTCCTCTGGGCCGTCACGTGTAAAGGGACCATGACGGCCTATGGTGACGCCGTCATGCCCTAGTGTAAAAACTCTCTGGACCGTCACGTACTCTATCCACTTCACCTCTTGTTTTACTCTTGACGCCGTCATGTAGAACTTGGTGACGCCATCAGGTACTGTTCCCAGCAAGGAAAATTAAGACTTTTCCATTTTCTTCACTTTTATGCTCAAAAAGTGTCTAAAATGTCAAAAATGCTTCCTTTTTCAGAATTCAATCCAAAAGTACCTAAAATCACAAAAGGAACGATTTAGGGAACTATTTGATCAAATAAATTCAATTCCGGGCTTAAATGACCTCCTAAAAACGGATCATTTTTCGCCTCATCAGTTTGCTTGCGGTTAATGTGGTACCTCTGCCACATTCCATTGTACTTTTACGTTTTTTTTAAGTAATATATTTTACCGGGTGGAATACCCTCTACCCAAAATATTTTGGTGCTATTAATTGATTGTCTTTTGCAAGGTTAATGAGTGTCAAATCATTATGCTTTTATGGACTATTTAGAAATAGTTTAGGTGTGTCTTTTTGGGTTTATTATGAAAAACGACTACGTGCTTTGTAACATGTCAGTAGCTTGTTTTTGAAGTAAATTATCTAGAAACTTGACCCAATTTTGTTCATAATTTATTTATGTTACATATCTTCATGAACTATATGTTAAAGATTTTCAGTAATATTATTGGAATATCATAATCTAATTTATTTGATCATCAAGAAAAAAAAAATTGTGGTACCAATAAATTGTAACAAAAAAGTCACAGAATCACGTACTAATAAATTAACACTATCATTTTGCATTAATTTAAATGTTATTACGAAAAACTTATACTCCCTCCGTCCCATAATAAGTGTCCACAATGGAATCTTGGAATGTCCCAAATTAAGTGTCCATGTTGTATTTCAACCAATGAGAAAAAACTTTAGTGGGTAAAGATGATATTTGATTGGTGGAGTGTGTAGTTAGTGGGATTTTCTAAAATTTTGTGCAAATGGAATATGAACACTTAATATGGGACGGAGGGAGTAATCAAAAACATTGAAACAATAAATAGGTGCACATATATAGTAACTTTGTGCAAGTATGCATTGCAATGTATCTAATGCTACGTATTCTATTACTATAATGCTTGAACATATAACTTTCTCTTTTATTATCCATTTAAATTCGTTTATTATACGAAATATTATACAGAAATATAAATTACAACCCCTATACAAAAATATATACATTTTCATGGGATCTTACGATCCCGATCCGATCCTACGATTACGATCTAGTAAAGCCGAAAACGATCCTAGATAGGATCCCGATCCTGACAACCTTGGTTTCAACCTGTACATGTTTCTTTTTCATCCTGAATAACCATCTTAAAATACTAAAATGGCCAATTTACCCTTATTTTCATTATCAGTATGCACTTCCTATTTTATACTTGTAAGCCAAAATCAATGACAGAACCAAACTTCAAAAATTAAAATATCTTCTGTTGAAAAGCTTATTATAGATGTGAAAGCTACTCTTGTGGATTATGATGGTAAACCTCTTAAAAATGTTAATTATTCAACTAAGAGGGGTAATCTATTCTCTAAGGTGGGCAATGTGGTAATTTCTGACAGCGATAACGATGAAGTTTTGGATGATCACATTGGGACGTTGTATTTTAGAAGTGGAGGTAAGGAGCAGAGTCTTTATAAGCAATGGAAAACGGACATGGGTAACGGCAACAATTATAATGATGATGATTTTGACCTCTCTCCTGCACAATTAAAGGCTGATAAAATTCAAGTTTTTCGTTTTAACTAGGTTGTTTTATATTTATTTTGCATAAATTGTATGGTTGTGTCATGTGCTTGCTTGCAGTTAATGTGATACTTTAGCCACATTCCATTGTACTTAAACTATTTTTTTTTGTAATATATTTTACCGGATGGAATACCCTCTATCTCAAAAAAAATTCTCGAAGTCCCACTTCAAAAAGAACATATACATGAATATTTTTGTATCTAATAGTGAAAAGATATTCCAATTAATTCAACCAAACACATAATCTTGTGTGAAAAAAAAAAAAAAAAAAAAAAAAAAAAAAAAAAAAAAAACCTTCACTCCCTACAAACTTCAAAAAATATAAGATAAACAACACCAATAACAGATCCATTCATATCAATTGATATGTTTTTTGGCAATCTAAAATAAGGAATATTATGGAGAAGAACCCCTAAACTTTATGTAGATTTATACACATACAAAGATGTGGTTTTAAAGTCGAAATACAGAAAATTTGCCGGAGAGATAAGATGTGCAATGATGACGACTGAGTGGTGGAGACGGGAGAGTGACATGACGGATTAGAGTGGACGTCACGTGATATTAGGTTTATGTTGGTTGTCATGGGAGGTGGCCAGGTGGGTATGGAGGAGGAAAAGATGTGGTTTATTTGGGAGTAAAAATAGAAGTGTGAAGAAATAAGTTAGGGTATATTTGTGATGAAACATTCTGAACGGAAAAAAGTTTATATTTAAATCTCTTTTACGATTGGGATTTTCTTTTGTATTAAGTAAAAGTAAATAAATAAAAAAAAAATTTACTAGTTGAATTAAGGAATTTCTCCACTAAAACTAAAAAAAAAAAAAAAAAAAAAAAAAAAAAAAAAAAAAAAAAAATTCCTCAGTCCCTTTTGACAATTTTCCTATTAACAAATAATTGGTCGTGTAACAACACATCACTTAGTTGACTTTAATAGCAATGAAGAAAGACATTGTCTCTAGTGGTTTAGCCTGCAATATGCATGCCAATTTATGAACAAATCAACTTGCAAGACTAATAAGGCAACTTCGTATACATGCTCGTGAGAATATTATAGGTTTAGACCCCGGATCCCTTGCAAAGGGGATTAATTTTAAAAAGTTTTAAAAGTTTTTTGGAGATGCCACGTGTTCCTCGTTTCTTTTAGAATCAAGGGCAGTATTGTAAATTTACTCCCTCTCACTTTTTTCTCTCTTTCCCTCTTTCTTCTTTCTCTTATCTGATAATCTTTCCTTTTTACGATCTCTCTTCTTTGATTCTTTCAATTTTCCGGCTATATATAAACGAATTTACACAATGATTTCGATTCAATTCATTCATTCATTCAATTTTACATTTTTTTTATTCTTTCATTTGTTCATATTTTGCAAAATTATGGCTTTTTTGTTCTCAATTCATATTCCTTTATTTGAATCGTTAATATTTCTTCAAATCGTGTTAATTGTTCATATTGGCTTCGAATTAGCCGTTGGATTGCTTAATTGCAATAGAATTAGGGTTTTAATCATTCAATTGGTTAATTGGAAGACAATTGGGGGTTTTGAGTATTCAATTGGTCTATTGGAAGAAAATTAGGGTTTTAACCGTTCAAATTTGGGAATTTTTGATTGTTAAATCAGTTTCTGATGGTTGAGAGTGATTCTCATGTGTTTAATCAAGGTAATTTCATTTTTTGTTATATATTCATCAGTCAGCTATTTTTTATTATGTTCATCAATTAGTTTTTTGAAGATATTATGCCTGCATTGTTTGCTTAGTATGATGTGGATTCATCAGAGCATATTAGAATGAGGTTCATTAGTTATTTCTCGTTATTCTGAATTAATTAGAGGTTCGGATTCATTAGAATAACTTGTTAGAACATATTAGAATGAGGTTCATCAATAACTGATATTTATTGTGGTTTAATTAGATGTTGCGGATTCATTAGAATAACTTGTTAGAACGGATTAAAATGAGGTTCATCAGTGATTGCTTGTTATGATGGTTTAATTATAGGTTGCGGATTCATTAGAATAATTTTTTAGAACGGATTAAAATTAGGTTCATCAGTAATTCCTAGTTATTGTGGTTTAATTAGAGGTTGCAGATTCATTAGAATAATTTTTTTGAACGGATTAAAATGAGGTCATCAGTGATTGCTAGTTATGATGGTTTAATTATAGGTTGCTGATTCATTAGAATAATTTTTTAGAACGGATTAAAATGAGGTTCATCAGTAATTCCTAGTTATTGTGGTTTAATTAGAGGTTGCGGATTCATTAGAATAATTTTTTAGAACGGATTAAAATGAGGTTCATCAGTGATTGCTAGTTATGATGGTTTAATTATAGGTTGCGGATTCATTAGAATAATTTTTTAGAACGGATTAAAATGAGGTTCATCAGTAATTCCTAGTTATTGTGGTTTAATTAGAGGCTGTGGATTCATTAGAATAACTTTTTAGAACGGATTAAAATGAGGTTCATCAGTAATTGCTATTTATCGTGGTTTAATTAGAGGCTGCGGATTCATTAGAATAACATTTTAGAATGGATTAAAATGAGGTTCATCAGTTATAAAATGTTATCAATTTTATTTGTCTTGGTTCATCAACTATTGATTGTAATAATATATAATAATGAGGTTCATCAGTGATAAAGTGTTTTTGGTTCATCAGTCATTCATTGTATATATTTTTTTCAGATGATGATTATGAAGTTGTTCCATATTCTGTTAGTATTGTTTCTGAGGAGGGGGTGAGAAGTTATGGATTCCTGATGGTGAGAAGCCGGCTTATGGTATCATCTATCATTCTCTGGAGCAGGCTTATGAGTATTACAAAGATTATGCAAAAAGAGCTGGTTTTGAGATTCGTTTAGGTCAACATTATAAATCTACGAAGAATAAGGACAATAATCCTGATCTGCAATATTTTGTTTGTTGTAAAGAAGGTATAAATCCTGCCCCAAAGAAAGTTGGATCAAAGAGAAAACATAGGAAACATCCGTCTAAGCGTACTGATTGTAAGGCTGTTTTACGTGTGAGGTATGTTGAAGGAAAAGGATATTGGTGTTATGAATTTGTTGAGGGTCATAACCATAGCCTAGTTAGTCAGGAAGATAGTGTTTTTCTGGTTTCGTCTCGTGATGTTTCTTATACTCAGCAAGTTTTTCTATATCAAGCATCTCAAGTGAATCTTGGTCCAGTGAAGGGCTTTCATTTACTTAGGCAGATTTATGGGGACTACGATTTTATTGGGGTTAGTTCGGTTGATTGTAAAAACTATAGGAGAGATGTGCTTAATTTCATTGGTAAGAATGATGCTCAGATGTTAGTTGAGATGTTATTGAACAAGAAGGATTTTCATCCTAATTTTTCATTTGAGTATCAAACTGGTGAGAATAACGCGTTGACGAATCTTTTTTGGGCCGATGAGTACGCAAAAAGGAATTATTATGCTTTTGGAGATGTTATGTCATTTGATGCTACATTCAGGACTAATAAGTAAGTTCATTTTATATATGTTTTTTATTTTTCAACTGATGAACATCTTTTAATTAATAGGTTCATCTGTATTTTAAGATAAGATAGATATTGTTATTTTGATTGTACCCCACGTATCTTATCTATTTATCAGAAAATCCACTTTTCTTATCTCTCTACCCCACATATCCTATCTCTTTATTAGAAAATCCACCATCCCAACTATTCTATATTTTTTCCTCTACCCCACATATCCTATCTCTTTATCTCTTTCATATCTTTTAAATTCTGATGAAATGAGTTTAATAGGTCATGTTTCTAGCTTGAATTGTTTCCCCGGAGTGGTCGTTGGGTGAGTGTGAGTAGCTTTTTGAAACTCATTGATAAGCTCAAACACACAAAAACTTTGCTGCAACAAGATGATGGTCAACGGTATAAAAGTTAATTCGCGTTGCACATCATCTTGTTCTGGCAGTTTATGTGTGTTTTGAGATTATTAATGAGTTTCAAAGCCTACGCAGAGTCACCAGCGACCATTTCTGGGGAAACATTTGAAGCTAGAAACATTTAATTTTTTTAAAGTTGCTGTATTTGATTGTTATAAGCTGATGTTGTTGAATTTAAATGGTTCATCAGTATTTTTTAAACAAATTTTCTTAAAGTTGGTGTAAATAAGTTCATCAGTATTATAAAGCTGCTGTATTTGATTGTATAAACTGATGTTGTTGAAAGGTATTGAATTGAAATGGTTCATCAATTATATTATAACGGTTCATCGGTTTTATAATAATGTTTATCATTTATTTTTGATAGGTACAAAATGGTTTTTGTACCATTTACTGGGATCGACAATCATAATAATTGTGTTACATATGGAGTTGCGTTGCTGTCGTCGGAGACTAAAGAATCTTACATTTGGTTGCTTGAATGTTTTCAAATAGCCTTCGTGCGAGCACCAAAGGTTATTGTTACTGATCAAGACGCTTCAATGAAAGTTGCTATAGAGACAGTTTTCCCGTTATCTCGTCATAGATTATGCATGTGGCATATCATGCAGAAGTTGACTTCAAAGGTATGTTCATCAATGTATTTTTTTTTAATTATTTTTGTTTATTAGTTACTTATAATTTAAAGGTTCATCAGATAGTTTTACAGTATAATGTTCATCATTTTATGGGATATTGTTTTGGACTGATAGAATAATGTTCATCATTTATATAATAATGTTCATCAGTTAGTTTTATACAATAAGGTTCATCTTGATTTTTGTAGGTTGGTCCTGATCTAGCTAAAGATGAAACTTTTAAACGAAGAATATCGGATATTGTTTGGACTGATAGAATAGAGCCTGATGAGTTTGAAGCTTTGTGGGAGAAATTATTAGTTGATTTCGATTTGAAGAGTCACAAATGGCTTTCTGATATGTATGATTTGAGGTATAAATGGATTCCAACCTATTACAGGGATGAGTTGATGTCGGGTTTGATGCGTACTTCTTCTAGGTCTGAGAGTGAAAACAATGCGTACGGTCGCTTGACGAGTATTGATTTGACTTTATGGGAATTTTATAATCATTTTGAGAGTGTGGTGGGTTGTCAAAGTTTTGCTCAACGTAAAAATGATCATGACAGTCGGTATACTATTCCAGATATGCACACAGAACTTCAATTAGAGAAGGAGGCATCAGAATTATACACTCGGTCCATTTTCTTTGATGTTCAAAATGAGATTTATGCTTCTGTGATTTCTTGTATGTCGGTTAGTGTTTCGGATGTTGATTCTGACAAAAAATTTGTTATAAAAGATACTGGCGAAGATGAGCAGATTTCTAGGCGACATCGTATAGTGAAAGGGAAACCACAGTATGATGTTTTTTATAAGGTAACATCTTTTTATACATACAGTTTTGTTTCATTATTATTTTTTTTAATTTTATAAGAATGAGGTTCATCAGTCATTGTAGATAATAATGAGGTTCATCAGTCATTGTAGATCAGAATGAGGTTCATCAGTCATTGTAGATTATAATGAGGTTCATCGTTGCTTTTTATCATGTTTTTTGTAATCAGATAATGTATGTAGATAATAATGAGGTTCATCAGTCATTGTAGATTAGAATTAGGTTCATCGTTGATTTTTATCATGTTTTTTGTACTCAGATAATGTATGTAGATAATAATGATGTTCATTAGTCATTGTATATCAGAATCAGGTTCATCAGGTTCATCAGTCATTGTATATTAGAATGAGGTTCATCAGTCATTGTAGATAAGAATGAGGTTCATCATTGCCTTTTATCATGTTTTTTTGTACTCAGATAATGTATGTACTACCTTTTTTTTCAGGTTTTGTGTAAACCAGCTGAAGAGTTTTATCAGTGTACGTGCAAACGTTTTGAGTCATATGGACTGTTATGTCGTCATATCTTTTATGTGATTCGGTTTTCAAATGTTAAAAACTTTCCCAAGAAGTACGTGCTTAGGCGTTGGTCAAAAGATTCATTACCACCTCCATTAGTCATTCAAGCCACCGGTGACAGTCCTGATATGATCTTGCGTGAGATATTCAGATCAGTCGAGTATTGTGTGAATCATTATGCTAATGATCCTGAGCTACTGCAAAAGTTTAGAGATCATCAGGTTCAGTTAATGGCGAAGGCAGATGCTGATGTTCCTATACCTCCAAAGACTACTAAACGGGATAGGATTGCTTCTATTCTTGGTGTGTCGCAACCGGATGAGATTATTGTGAATGTTCCAAAGCAGGTTAGACTATTTATTCTCTTTTTTGTTATCTAGGTTAGTTGATGAACATGTTAAATTTTTGCAGTTTAGTTATATTTATAGTTATTATAGGTTCATCAGTTGTTATAGTTCATCAGTTATTATAGGTTCATCAGATTTATGTTATCATAATTTAGGAGTTATCATAGGTTTATCAAATATAGGTTCATCATTTAATATAAGTTCATCATTTAATATAGGTTCATCAGTTTTTTGTTCTGTGTTATTGTAGGCCCATCAGTTATCATAGTTTTTCAGTTTTTATAGGTTCATCAGTTTTTATAGGTTAGACTATTCATTCTCTTTTTTGTTATCTAGGTTAGTTGATGAACATGTTAAATTTTTGCAATTTAGTTATTTTTCTAGTTATTATAGGTTCATCAGTTATTATAGGTTCATCAGTTATCGTAGGTTAAACAGATGTTCAACATATTTTTTCATCAGTTATTATAGGTTCATCAGTTAATATAGGTTCATCAGTTATTATATGTGTTAGCCTAGGCCCATCAGTTATCATAGTTTTTCAGTTTTTATAGGTTCATCAGTTGTTCATCAATTGTTCAACATATTTTTTGATCATTTTTGTTTTTTGGTCCAAAACAGGTTAGTACTAAGGGTTCGCGAAAGAGGATTAAGAGCAGTGTTGAACGTTCACTTATTGCTAGTGGGAAGCGTAGAAAGAAGAACTGTACAACCTGCAAATCTAGTATGAACGATCATAACCAGGCGAAATGCAATGCCATAAAAGCTCAAATTGCTGCTAAGAAAGCTAGTGAAAAGGCTGCTGCGAAGGAGATGAAGCAGAAGGCGAGATTGGCTGCCAAGAATGCGAAGTTGGCTGAGAAAACTGCTGCTAGGAAGGCGAATTTGGCTGAGAAGACCGCTGCTAGGAACGCGAAGTTGGCTGAGAAGACTGCTTGTGTAGTTACTTAATAAATGTGGTGTTAGTTTGATAAGAGTGATCAAAGTAACTTTGATTTTTCTATTATACAAATAAATGTGATGTTTTACTTATAAAGTTTTTTCTATTATAAAGTTTATCAGTTTTACTTATAAAGTTGAGATAAAAGTTCTTCAAATTTTAGAGGTTCATCAATTTTAAATTATAACAGTGTCATTATAATTATCAAAGTTTCTAAAAAAAGTTCTTCTTTCTACAAATTTTAGAGGTTTATCATTTTTTACATATTAAAGTTCATCAAAATTTACATATTAAAGTTCATCAAAAGTTAATCTAATTTAACAATTTTTTTCAGGTTCATCAATAAATTCAGGTTCATCAACTGTTCTTTCATTTAAAAGATTTTCATCAAATTTTAGAGGTTTATCATTTTTTACATATTAAAGTTCATCAAAAGTTAATCAAATTTAACAATTTTTTTCAGGTTCATCAATAAATTAAGGTTCATCAACAAACAAGAAGTAAATTCAGGTTCATCAATTTTATTTAAGATAACAAAATGATAGTTCTATTAAACTAAAATAACTTGTCCATAACAACCAACCAAAATCTTTGACATGTACTTCTTTCTCAAGTCTTCAATCTGTTTGTCTTGTTCAGCACCTTCTTTTACAAACCCAGCATCAAAGTCTTTTTTCCCTGAATAAGTTTCCATGTGTCTCATGGCAAAAATTCCACAATCAATGAAATTGTTTTTGGTTTCCCATGGCAATTTGATATGATCCACTTTGTAGTTGTTCAGTGCTTGATAATTTGGATGCCCATTGTCTTTCAAGAACTTCATAAACTGAAATCTTTGTAATAATAAATTAAAAACAATGAGATTCAATTTAACTATGTTGATGAACATACATTTAATATACCTAACATTCTTACCAAATTAACCAGCTTTTTCTGATATCTATCCTTGACTAATTGATTGTGATGCATGTTGTCAAGAATATGGATTTGAGGTTCTTTCAAGTTGAAACAGACGACGTAGTAGTGATCGTCACCGAGCATCATCGGGAAAAGCGCCTGTTAAAGATAGAGGTTCATCAATTATTTACAATTAACTATAGGTTCATCAGTTTTATTAAGGTTCATCAGTTTTTTTAAGGTTCATCAGTTATTTATCTTAAAACAAATTAGTAAAATAGAAGTGCTTACCAGGTCAATGTCTCTGATAGATCCATAAACAGACAAAAACAAAAGATTCTTCATGTTTTCATTAAACTTTTGTGTGAGTGCTCTCGAGTTGTGAGACAGATTGGCCATTTGTTTTGTCTGAGGTTCATCAATATAAGTCAAGATTTTTGCATATGTACATTGTAACACCCCCAATTCATGGATGCAGCGGAATTCGAACTGGGTGTTACTCGACGGCACAATAGTCACAATAATAGAAAACGAACTCCAATTGAGTCGTTTTAAAAGATGTATCATTCAAATTATATAAATATCAGAGATTTCAAAATGAGGTTCCAATTGGTTCCATGTTTACAATGTATAATAAATGAGTTTTGAATGATAATAAAATTTATAGCCCTCTTGAGTATCCGTGTCCTTCCGTGCCATCCTTGATCGTCATGAACCTGAAATACATGCTTGAGAGGTCAACACAAAGGTTGAGTGATATTCATAGAGTTTGTTAAATCGTTTGAACATAATATGTTGGTAGTGTGAGTTATAGGCTCACACCAATGTTTGGAAAACAAAACAGGTAGGCTACGTTATTATACGCCCGGAACATGTATTATACACTAAGCTTATGACACCATAACGTTAACGTGTACCAATATCGATCGGCAGATTTATCCCGGTAGGTACTTTGCTAACATACCTAAATCTCAAATATTATTGCATTTGTTTGAACTTAGTCAATACAAATGGGATTCGTCAATCCCAATAGGCCTATTAATAATATTCGCGCTCACTATTGCTAGTGACTAAATGGTTCATAATAAAGGATCTCGGTTTAGCAAGGTTGGTACTTAGTGATAATAAAACAATCAGGTAAGCATACAATTTAAAAACATTGTGCGCGGTTATAAATAACATGTATTCCCCCCAAGGGTTTGTAAAACAATTAAGTAATCGAAAGTGGGGCTATGAACTCACCTTAAGTAAGATAGCAAGTAATGAATGTAACGGTCGAATCGTGAAGGTTTCTACGAGCAACCTATAATAGAATGTCGCGACTTAGGATCGGAGTAAAGAATATGAAGTAGTGCCTATATATATATATATCTTGCATTTAGTCCATGATGTGGTATGATGTATATTGTAAGTCTTTGAAAGTAATGATTCATGAAACATGTATGTTTTGTGTATCGTTTACTACCGTTCGGGCAGACATAATTCAGAAGTCATGTTAGTAAGCGTTCGAGGAGCCAGGACACTTTAACTCGTAAATCCACAACTCATCTCGACGGCTTACATAATGAACTCCTCACATGAGGCTCCCTACTATTGTAGTAGTTGATGAAATATATAGATATAAGTTTTGATCCGAAAGGTTACATGTCCGATATTTGTATAAACTTAGGAAAGTTTATTAGTACATGAAGATTGTTATTAGGGTATATATCATAAGTCTTGAATGACCATTTTCTCTTGGTAATATCTCATGGTTTCCTTTTAGGTGAAGTAGATCCAAATTGCTTGTTCATGTTATCGCCTAATTCATTGTTTCATGTTTACGCCTATGTAAGTTGGTATGGTCATTTCGTCATGGCCTAGCCATGACCTTTTGTCCTTGTTTCAAGGTCATGAGACACAAACTTGGCTCTATCCATGGTTGTGGTCTTGATTATAGGTCATAAGACCTCTTGTTCCTTTCAAAGTATAACCATAATCTTGTGACTTTCGCCTAAAAATGGGCTGTTTAGAATTTGAAGAATTTGATCACTCGGAAAGTGTTTTTAGGTCTTGAGCTTCTTAATTCCTGAACGAAAACGTCGTTCCGGACAACTTTCGTGTTTTAACTTTTTGATGAATCGGATCAGAAGTGGGACTTTCAAAACCCAAATTTGATCAGAATGGTATTTGGCAGTTTGCCGCAAAGTTTTGGTAATTTCAAATCGTCATAACTTTTGACTCGTATACTCGTTTTAGGTGGTTCAAATTGCTACGGTTTCCTTGTTAGGTCCTCTACTACAATATGTAATGATCCAATATCATATTTTTACCATTTTGATCAGGTCTTACCAAGAAAGTCACTAGTTTGCTTGTTATAGTAACTTGTCTTATCAATCATGTACAATAACTTGTTTTACTCACTTTTATACATCATGGACATGATAACAAGACAATATATAGCACAAATAATATGTAAATAACATGAACATGATTATTTAACAAGAATCAAGTTAGGGTTTGGCTCACAACTTTTGGCTTTCAAAGATGAAAGGAAGTTAACATGTAAGGATAGGACTTTGATAGACTTGCTTCAACCCACTTCTCTTCATGCAATCTTTCTACCCTTGGTATTCTTGAAAGATGGATGATGAAGGTTTAGGTGACTTGAGTGGATTTAAACTCAAGAGAAATCACCAAGTATATGAGGTTATGGAAGTATTTGATGAATGATAACCTAACTAGAGTTTCTACCTTGAACTTGCACTTGAATCATGCATGAAACTAGAAGGAAATGAGCAAAGGATGGTGTGGTTTTGGTGTGTGATATCCCACGGCAACAAAGGGGATGGGAGGGAGTATTTATAGGTCCATTTAGGAAGCTTACTAGGAAAGTGTTACAACTTGGTGACCAAGTTGTAAATAAATGATGATCTAAGGGTAATTTCATGAGATGAAGCCACATGGGATGACTCCCCCCCTCCTAGGTCAGTTTGGAGTGCTTGGAGAGCAAGGGTGTGGACTTTTCTTGGTATTATCCAAGATACTTGGTTAGTTTTGACTCCGGGAAATGCCAATCGTAAATGATTAAGCCTCAAAACGTAAAACCGGGTGTCGTAAAATTATGGAATTTGAAAGTATGGTTAAACTTGTCAAAATACTCCATAATAAAATATAAAATGAGTGGTAGGTTCTATCGGGTGCTAAAACCCTGCTAAAAACTGGAAACACGGGTCTAAAACGCGTAATACGTAAAACGTACGAATATTGCGTAAAATTGAGAAAAGTAAAATGTTACTTTTCTAATAGGATAAAAATGATTTAAAATGACTTATAATGTCTAGACTGGGCTCAGTCTAGTGTCGGTTGGTATTAAATGTCTTTTAGACATCAAACCGTAAGCCTAAAAATCAAGGAATGACTTATAACATCAAGGGATGATTTTTGGTCAATGGAGGAGGGAAAAATATGTTGACTTTTTTTCTAATAAGTTGAAAACTCAATTCTTCTTAGAAACGCGTTTTGTGGTCTAACGGTTAATCGCCCATACGGTTAAGCGTGCTCATGCGAGAGTAGTACAGGCTTGGGTGACCTGCCGGGAAGTCTTTGGTCATGTTTTTCTCAGTCACGATTAATTCTCAAATAAATCATGAGTGTGTCAAACATTTTTCTGATGTGGGGTCACCTGACGGGGTTGAATTTCGTTGTGCGTAGAATTTCTGATTGACGTTTTACCCTAAAACGTGTAATTCCGTGTAATTCCTTAATAACTTTCACGAAAATGAGCTTATGAATGTCAAACTTTTAATTTGCCATGGAAATGATTTATCACTTGAGCCCAAGAAATAAAAATCAAATTTCGGGAAAATTTTCGGGAAAATGAATAGTAAAAGTGAATAGTGAAATTTTCCGGGAATAGTAATTATCCTGAAAATGTGAATTGTTACAGTCTCTACCCCTTACGGGGAACTTCGTCCCGAAGTTCTATGTGTGTCATATGTTGGAGTGGTGTCGATGAAGAGATGTGGTTACTTATGAGGACTAAAGTCTGGGATTACCGGTGATGTAATTTGATTTGTCATTTCAGTGTATGGTGTAGGATGAGGTTTACTTTTGTGTAGGAAAGGTATGGTAATAGTCGAATATCAAAGGAAATTGATATAGCAGTCGAATATTAATAGGAATTGATATAGTAATTGCAATCATAGCCTAGTAGGTAATCGGTTGTTGTACCTAGTGTTTATTGACTTCATACTTATGTTATTTCGGATACAAATAAGCCCACTTGTTTATAATTCTTTATTTACATAGAGAAGCATCCCAAACAATGTAAATAGGGGAATATAAACTTATGGTTCGGTGATTTACAATTTCTTTATTTAAATGAAAAGGCATCCCAATTCATTCAAATAATTATAAATCATACTACTTAAGAATTCCCAACCCAACATTCATACTTAGCCGGTGAGTTACAAGGTAGGGTATTACGAGATGATACTGGTGTTCCAAAAGTACAAGATGAATATTCAATCTTGTAAAGCTGATGAGGGTACTTGTGGTGTAACTAAAGATGATTTGAGCTTTAAAAGTGCATCAAGATCTGTTAATGAGCTTGTGTTTGTAACGGTTGTGAAGATAATGATGTGATATGTTGATGAACAAAAGTGTGTAGTGTATGCTTAACATTAATACCCTTAGGTATAGATGTTGAGTTTGCTTTAAAAATCTTAAGAGATTTTTAAAAGTTTATGACGGAATGGTATCCTAAACAGGATGGTATTTCTACAGGATGAAGAGAATAATTGATAACTATCCCAAGATAGTAGTTCGGATTATCTCATAAATGAAAAATTTCAAGAATGAAATTAGGTAGTACAAATAAGGTGTTAAGATCTTGTTGAGTGGTAAGACACTATCGTGTCTCTAGATCGTTTTAATGTATTCTGGTGGTTTATCATGTTCATGTAGGAAATCAATCTAAACATAACCCTAGTACAACTACTCTCAGTATTTGAAAATTCTAAGTCGAATATAGTTAGTCAGACTATATTCCACTGTCCCTAGGTTAAATATAGGTGACTAGTCTATATTTAGCCAAGGTTCGATAAAATTTTCAAATACCTAAATTAGGTATACTTTTGATATGTCCGTTGCTTTCGGGAAACTGTCCACTAAACAAAGGCGATGTCAAACCCTTAAGTTGCAAGTCCCGCTTGTAACGTATGTTTTCATATTCCATTGCATAGAAGATAGTAAGGGTAGGTACATATGGAAAGGAAGTTTTTAAGTAGTTCTAAAATAGAACATACTTGGCCAGGATCACGAACTTTTAATAATGAAGGTTTCATAAGAAAACTTTGATGAATGTAGAGAAAGTTCAGCTTTTGTCGATGATGGATTAGTTTGTCCTTTAGAAATCTCATATTTCTTGTTTTGAAATCGATAGATTGTGACGGGTTTTTGATATCATAAGAAATGATATTGATGATGTGATGGAATAATTCTAGAGACCATTTGCACAAAACACAAAGTCTCGGAAGTAGGTTAGACCGTTGTATAATTCACAATGTCTGGGAAGTAGGTTAGACCATTGTGCAATTCACAATGTCTGGGAAGTAGGTTAAACCGTTGTGTGACTCAAAACATTTGAGAAATGATTAAGACCATTGTATCATACAATGTCTTGGAAAATGAATGAGACCATTGCATCTCACAATGTCTTGGAAAATGAATGAGACCATTGTATCTCACAATGTCTTGGAAAATGAATGAGACCATTGTATCTCACAATGTCTTGGAAAATGAATGAGACCATTGTATCTCACAATGTCTTGGAAAATGAATGAGACCATTGTATCTCACAATGTCTTGGACATATAATGTTGGAGTAGGAACATGATTGGGAGAGTGTGGTTGTGCCGAAATGCCATAGAATAGGCATACGCAGATATGTTTAGATAAAATGATTGAAAATAAACCGAGTTTATATATCAATATACTAATGCTTACGGGGAAATGCTAAAAATGGGTATATATGAATATACTAATATGTTTGTGAAGCATAACATGCTTACTAAGTCCATAATCGTCTGGAGGATGGAAGACACGGAGAGCGGAAGGCTATAAAATGTTTTTGCCTGTGATTGTAGTTATAGTTTAGGTCTCGCTTAGACCCGTTTCTCTATAACCATGGCTCTGGTACCAATCTGTAACACCCCCAATTCATGGATGCAGCGGAATTCGAACTGGGTGTTACTCGACGGCACAATAGTCACAATAATAGAAAACGAACTCCAATTGAGTCGTTTTAAAAGATGTATCATTCAAATTATATAAATATCAGAGATTTCAAAATGAGGTCCCAATTGGTTCCATGTTTACAATGTATAATAAATGAGTTTTGAATGATAATAAAATTTATAGCCCTCTTGAGTATCCGTGTCCTTCCGTGCCATCCTTGATCGTCATGAACCTGAAATACATGCTTGAGAGGTCAACACAAAGGTTGAGTGATATTCATAGAGTTTGTTAAATCGTTTGAACACAATATGTTGGTAGTGTGAGTTATAGGCTCACACCAATGTTTGGAAAACAAAACAGGTAGGCTACGTTATTATACGCCCGGAACATGTGTTATACACTAAGCTTATGACACCATAACGTTAACGTGTACCAATATCGATCGGCAGATTTATCCCGGTAGGTACTTTGCTAACATACCTAAATCTCAAATATTATTGCATTTGTTTGAACTTAGTCAATACAAATGGGATTCGTCAATCCCAATAGGCCTATTAATAATATTCGCGCTCACTATTGCTAGTGACTAAATGGTTCATAATAAAGGATCTCGGTTTAGCAAGGTTGGTACTTAGTGATAATAAAACAATCAGGTAAGCATACAATTTAAAAACATTGTGCTCGGTTATAAATAACATGTATTCCCCCCAAGGGTTTGTAAAACAATTAAGTAACCGAAAGTGGGGCTATGAACTCACCTTAAGTAAGATAGCAAGTAATGAATGTAACGGTCGAATCGTGAAGGTTTCTACGAGCAACCTATAATAGAATGTCGCGACTTAGGATCGGAGTAAAGAATATGAAGTAGTGCCTATATATATATCTTGCATTTAGTCCATGATGTGGTATGATGTATATTGTAAGTCTTTGAAAGTAATGAATCATGAAACATGTATGTTTTGTGTATCGTTTACTACCGTTCGGGCCGACATAATTCAGAAGTCATGTTAGTAAGCGTTCGAGGAGCCAGGACACTTTAACTCGTAAATCCACAACTCATCTCGATGGCTTACATAATGAACTCCTCACATGAGGCTCCCTACTATTGTAGTAGTTGATGAAATATATAGATATAAGTTTTGATCCGAAAGGTTACATGTCCGATATTTGTATAAACTTAGGAAAGTTTATTAGTACATGAAGATTGTTATTAGGGTATATATCATAAGTCTTGAATGACCATTTTCTCTTGGTAATATCTCATGGTTTCCTTTTAGGTGAAGTAGATCCAAATTGCTTGTTCATGTTATCGCCTAATTCATTGTTTCATGTTTACGCCTATGTAAGTTGGTATGGTCATTTCGTCATGGCCTAGCCATGACCTTTTGTCCTTGTTTCAAGGTCATGAGACACAAACTTGGCTCTAGCCATGGTTGTGGTCTTGATTATAGGTCATAAGACCTCTTGTTCCTTTCAAAGTATAACCATAATCTTGTGACTTTCGCCTAAAAATGGGCTGTTTAGAATTTGAAGAATTTGATCACTCGGAAAGTGTTTTTAGGTCTCAAGCTTCGTTGTTCCTGAATGAAAACGTCGTTCCGGACAACTTTCGTGTTTTAACTTTTTGATGAATCGGATCAGAAGTGGGACTTTCAAAACCCAAATTTGATCAGAATGGTATTTGGCAGTTTGCCGCAAAGTTTTGGTAATTTCAAATCGTCATAACTTTTGACTCGTATACTCGTTTTAGGTGGTTCAAATTGCTACGGTTTCCTTGTTAGGTCCTCTACTACAATATGTAATGATCCAATATCATATTTTTACCATTTTGATCAGGTCTTACCAAGAAAGTCACTAGTTTGCTTGTTATAGTAACTTGTCTTATCAATCATGTACAATAACTTGTTTTACTCACTTTTATACATCATGGACATGATAACAAGACAATATATAGCACAAATAATATGTAAATAACATGAACATGATTATTTAACAAGAATCAAGTTAGGGTTTGGCTCACAACTTTTGGCTTTCAAAGATGAAAGGAAGTTAACATGTAAGGATAGGACTTTGATAGACTTGCTTCAACCCACTTCTCTTCATGCAATCTTTCTACCCTTGGTATTCTTGAAAGATGGATGATGAAGGTTTAGGTGACTTGAGTGGATTTAAACTCAAGAGAAATCACCAAGTATATGAGGTTATGGAAGTATTTGATGAATGATAACCTAACTAGAGTTTCTACCTTGAACTTGCACTTGAATCATGCATGAAACTAGAAGGAAATGAGCAAAGGATGGTGTGGTTTTGGTGTGTGATATCCCACGGCAACAAAGGGGATGGGAGGGAGTATTTATAGGTCCATTTAGGAAGCTTACTAGGAAAGTGTTACAACTTGGTGACCAAGTTGTAAATAAATGATGATCTAAGGGTAATTTCATGAGATGAAGCCACATGGGATGACTCCCCCCCTCCTAGGTCGGTTTGGAGTGCTTGGAGAGCAAGGGTGTGGACTTTTCTTGGTATTATCCAAGATACTTGGTTAGTTTTGACTCCGGGAAATGCCAATCGTAAATGATTAAGCCTCAAAACGTAAAACCGGGTGTCGTAAAATTATGGAATTTGAAAGTATGGTTAAACTTGTCAAAATACTCCATAATAAAATATAAAATGAGTGGTAGGTTCTATCGGGTGCTAAAACCCTGCTAAAAACTGGAAACACGGGTCTAAAACGCGTAATACGTAAAACGTACGAATATTGCGTAAAATTGAGAAAAGTAAAATGTTACTTTTCTAATAGGATAAAAATGATTTAAAATGACTTATAATGTCTAGACTGGGCTCAGTCTAGTGTCGGTTGGTATTAAATGTCTTTTAGACATCAAACCGTAAGCCTAAAAATCAAGGAATGACTTATAACATCAAGGGATGATTTTTGGTCAATGGAGGAGGGAAAAATATGTTGACTTTTTTTCTAATAAGTTGAAAACTCAATTCTTCTTAGAAACGCGTTTTGTGGTCTAACGGTTAATCGCCCATACGGTTAAGCGTGCTCATGCGAGAGTAGTACAGGCTTGGGTGACCTGCCGGGAAGTCTTTGGTCATGTTTTTCTCAGTCACGATTAATTCTCAAATAAATCATGAGTGTGTCAAACATTTTTCTGATGTGGGGTCACCTGACGGGGTTGAATTTCGTTGTGCGTAGAATTTCTGATTGACGTTTTACCCTAAAACGTGTAATTCCGTGTAATTCCTTAATAACTTTCACGAAAATGAGCTTATGAATGTCAAACTTTTAATTTGCCATGGAAATGATTTATCACTTGAGCCCAAGAAATAAAAATCAAATTTCGGGAAAATTTTCGGGAAAATGAATAGTAAAAGTGAATAGTGAAATTTTCCGGGAATAGTAATTATCCTGAAAATGTGAATTGTTACATACATGATTTCAAATATTGAATCATAATTGATAAAGATTTTTGTAACTTACAATCATTGATGTGTGGGCATATAGCTTCTTCAATGATCCTACGTTCCTTTTCTCTTCTGCCATGTTATGTATATACGCCCACATATCAATCACTCCTGAACTAATTTCATTCCCTTCTTTGAAGCTCTCAAAGTGGATTCTTTGACCGTCAACAAAGTATGAATGAAATAACACATCACTGCAATTTCATTTTAAGGTAATATTTTAGAAAAATAAAGAAGCTACTTATTATAGAAATATTATTTTTAAATTGATGAACCTAATATATATTACTTACTCGAGATCTCCTCTTGCAGCGAATATTGTTTCAGCCACCTTTCTTTCATTGTCTTGTACTTTGTTCTTCATCACAACGACTCTTTGTAAATACGGAGATTTTAGAGATTCAGTAGGCTTTGTTTTTCTTTTTTCTCTTATATTTTCCAAGTCTTCTTGACCTTCTTCACCTTCTTTGACATTCTTTTCCATTTGAGGAACTTTAAGCTTTCGAGCAATTGTGTTGAAAGAATTAAGTGGCGTGGCTTTTAGAGGCGTGGAAAAACCTTCATCTACTACTTCACATTTTAATTTTTCTTCTGCTGATGGGGGAGCATATGATATCGGTGTTATCATCTTTGGCGATTCTTTATTTTGTGGGGAAGAGTTCTTATGTTTTTGTGATGTTTTTTTCAATGCTAAAGCTTCTGCTTGAATTCTTCTCCAAAGATTGTCATCACTAGTCTTGCTCAACCTTTCTGAGGATGTGTGCAAGAACGGTGTCTTTTTGAGCAACTTATCCAATAACTGCTCCAAGTCTTTCTTTTCTTCATACAAAACCAAAGGCAAAGACTTATTCTCAAATTGCTCCGTATTGAATATCGGGAATTCTGGCCTATGCAACTGTTTTATATGTTCATCAGTAAGTTAATTAATAAGTTCATCAATAAGTGTATAAAACTAATCAGTTATAAGTTCATCAATAAGGTTATTACTTGACGTTCAATCTTTTCATATTCTTTCAAAAAGGCAGGATCCATGAACATTTGAGTTAACGTTAACTCAGCTTGTTTGTCCGTCTGAGGTTCATCTGTTAACTCGGAGCCATGATTCATTTGAGGTTCATCAGTTTGCTTAGATGCAACCTTAGCGTCGGAGCCATCCTTTGTTTGAGGTTCATCAGTTTGTTTAGATGCTTCCTTTGCCTCGGAGGCATCCTTATCATCACCCATCATTATCATCAGCATTGAGCTCTCATCTTCAGTTTGTGAGCTCTCAAAAGTTGTCCTGTTTACCAAACTGTTCATCCAGTCTCGGACTTCCAACAACGATTCATTTCCGGGGTATATCTCCAATCCAGCCCTTAGCATGTCATCAATATTAATTTTCATCTCTTGAAATAAGCATAACATGTTCCTCAGTGAGTGACTGAATTCCTGTCATTAATATAATCAATTAAGTCTTTGAACCTATATTAACTTAAAACTGATGAACCTATATTTGAAGAACCTATACTTAAATAACATTTTAAAGTTTATATATATTTTACCTCAGCTGATTTGAATTGGGAATACTCCCCTTGAAATTCTAAAATCATTGCGGATAACTGTTGTTGGGTGAGCTTAATACTTGAGGATGAAGGTTCATCATTTCCATTTTCAGGTGTTTGATCGGTTCCGGTAATTGGTTCAGCAACTTCTGTGTTTTCATCACTTCCGGTCGTTTGAATATCCTCATTTATTCCGATCATTTGAATATCATCATCTGTTAATTGATGAACCAATTATAAGAAATTCAAATATACACAATTTTGCAGATAATATGTAAGTTATGAAACATAATACATTTTTACCCTGTTGATCAACCCATTGATGCTCCTCAATATCATCTATATGAACATCAGGCACTTGCTCACCAACGTCATCTGTCTTTGGAGATTTTGATGTTCTTTTCCTTTTGTATCCAACAATGTTTTTGCACATGTTCATCGAATAGCGGTTTTTAGGAGATAGTGAACTCCTTTTTGCTTTCTGTTTTCTTCCTACATGTTTTACACCATTTTTCATAAGTTATAACAGGTTCATCAGATTATAAAAGTTATTTTTTTTTCAAGTTCATCAAATGTTCAAGTTCATCAGATTTTACATATTCAAGTTCATCAAGATTTTCAACAAATTTTTGAGGTTCATCAAATTTTTACTTATAACAAAAATTTACTTATAAAACAATAATATAATATAAATAATGTCTATATACATACCTTCTTGATCATTTCCCCCCTCTGCTTCTTGTGGTTTGTCTTCCAGCATTAGAAGGATTGGTCCATCAGCCACTAATTTTAGATACAACTTATTTTAGGTAAATGTTTAAAATAAGAATATAATATAAGGTTCATCAGATTATAATTTGTGTACCTTCTATAGGCATCGAACCTTCCCTTTCTGAATTGTTCCCTTGAATGACATCTGAAATATATATATATATATATATATATATATATATATATATATATATATATATATATATATATATATATATATATATATATATATATATATATATATATATATATATGTCATTTTTTTAAGATGACACATACAAAAAGTACTGATGAACATATAGTAAAATGTATACCTATATTAGAAGGTTCATCAGCGTTTGTTTTTTGTTTCTTTCTTCTAATCTTCTTTTTTTTTACTGGCTCATCGCTATCTTTTATCGGCACAATATTAGCATCTGAATTTAGACACAATGTGTAAAAAAACACATTATACGGGACAGTAAGTGACGAACCAAATAAAATAATACATCATACCTTCAATCATGAGTAGTCCACGCTTGAAAGGAGAGTGATCCTTCAAATGAGCTCTACTCCAATGTGGTCCAGCTTCATATGAGACTTCAATCTTGTCTTCATCATCACCCCTCGGTTCTTCCTCCAATTGAATTTCGGCTCCAACATTCTCTATCTGCTGTTCATCATCGTTCTCTGAATCATCATCATTATTATTTTCTGCAGCTTCCTCTGCATCATCATCATCATCTTCCTCTGCATCATCATCCTCTTGATATTCTTCTTCTTCTTTATTTTCCTCATCATTATTTTCTTCTTCTTGATCTTCTTCCGGTTCTTCTTTTTTCTTCACTTTTTCAGCTTTAGGAGCTCTTCCTTTCTTTATTTTGCCAAACATCATCTCTTCCAATTCTTCCAAATTTTCTGTTTTCCAGTAATTAAACGCTAGGTATTTTGGTTTCTTCAGCAGCGAATTGACAAATATAACCTGCAATTTTAAGTGTAAATCTTAAATTAAGAAAAATGTAACTGATGAACCTGATAACCTAACTGATGAACCTATAATCTAACAGATGAACCTATAACCTAATTGATGAACCTATAAATTAACTGATGAACATAAAGTATATAGTAATTACCTCCAATAGCAAGATTGGACCATAGAATCTTGTTCCCGGTCTCCAATTTTTCCTTTCGTCCTTCAAATTATGTAGCACATACTCGCACCAGTCCAATTGTTTCACAAGATCCATATCAGTAAGAGAAGGGATGACTTCAATATTCAAAGTCCCCATCGTTCCCACATAAGACAAAATAGTACAAAACAATGATATTATGTTCTTCAAAAATATGTCTCCACTATCATTTTTCCTCATTTGATTCTTAATTACCGGCATCAAATCCTTGTTTGCATAAAGTCTAGGAACACCTTTGAATTGTTTTTTCCATTCTATGTATGCTTCATTTGATCTTTCCTTAACAACATCACGCACATCAACTGCATACTGACCCATTGGGAATCCGAAGGTATGGTGGATTAACTCAGGTGTTATGTGTATAGTATCACCAAAGACGGTTAGATTTCCAGATTCAGCATCAAACCTCTCAAGCAACCAATACCCTAAACGACTTGGCATGGCATTAATTTCAAAGTCTAACAATGATTTAAAACCCATTCTTGATATTGCCTCTTTTTGGTCCGTTGTTATTTTCTTAATTGTATCATATAATGGACCGGGAAAATTTTTTATTAGAACCGTTGGAAAATTTTTTAGGTTAGGTGGGAGAATTTGTCGAAAACTTAATCCAGGCTTAAGGTCTTCAGAGAGAACAGGTTTATTAGTTTTTGATGAACCTGATGGTTTTGAAGGTTTTGAAGGTTTGGAAGGTTTGGAAGATTTAGCAGCGATTTCAGGATTTGATGAACCCCGTGTTCTTTTAGGAAGTGGTTGATCAGCTTTCAATGAACCCCGAGTTCTTTTATTAGTAAACGCGTGTTCAACAAAGTCGTCATCACTTGGAGAATAGATTGTTAACGTCATAGGCTTCTTTCCTATACAATAAAAAAAACAACTGATGAACAATCTTTCAATGAAAAGTAACTATAAAAAAATTTTTCATATAATTTTTAACTGCTGAACCTTATTCTAAATAACAACTGATGAACCTCTTTTAAATTTATTCTAACAAGTTAGTACTAATTATACAATGATAACAAGTAATCACTGATGAACCTCTTTTTAATATATTCTAACAAGTAATGGCAATGTATCCACAACTTCTTATCTAACCATGATAACTATTCTAATCATTGATGAACCTTTTTTTAATCTATTTCTAACAAGTTATTCTACTGATGAACCATATTCTTAATATATTTTTAACAAGTTATAAACACTTTTTTCATTTATTTTAACTGCTGAACCTTATTCTTAATCTATTTCTAACAAAATTTATCCACAACTTCTAATCTAACCAGATAACTATTCTAATAACTAATGAACCTCATTGTAATCTATTTTAACAATTATTCTACTGATGAACCATATTTCTAACAAGTTATAAACACTTTTTTCATCTATTTTAACTGCTGAACCTTATTCTTAATCTATTTCTAACAAAATTTATCCACAACGTCTAATCTAACGAGATAACTATTCTAATCACTGATGAACCTCATTGTAATCTATTTTAACAATTATTCTATTGATGAACCATATTTCTATAAAGTTATAAACACTTTTTTCATCTATTTTAACTGCTGGACCTTATTCTTAATCTATTTTTAACAAAATTTATCCACAACGTCTAATCTAACCAGATAACTATTCTAATCACTGATGAACCTCATTGTAATCTATTTTAACAATTATTCTACTGATGAACCATATTTCTATCAAGTTACAAACACTTTTTTCATCTATTTTAACTGCTGAACCTCATTTTTATTTATTATACACTTCTAACTAATGATAATCGGCAAAATAATTGATGAACCAAAAACTTTTAAAAACCTGTAAAAGCTGGCCGGTCTTGGAATCGTTTCGATCTCTTTTCTGACAATGTTGGGCTCTTTTCTCTTCCAGATTCTAAATAAAAAAAATAATAAATCAAAATCATATTATCAAAATAAATAAATAAATAAATAAACTGATAAAATAATCCTAATTCTTTATGCATGCATTTTATATTCTAAAAAATCTAAATGAAACCTTAATTTTTTCAAAATCTAAAATTAAAAATAATAATAAAATGCATATTTTTTAAAAGCAAATACATTTTTTCATTTTTTTTCTAAAAATTACGCATGCAGTTAAAAAAATAATTAAAACATGAATGAAACCCTAATTTTTTCAATTTAATCTATTCCTTACCAGTTGGATTCATCATTTTGAACGGAAAATAATCGGAAAATGAAACCCTAATTTTTCCCCAAATTTATATCGCGATTTTTGAGAGATTTTCCCAAATTTAGATCGGAAAGTGAAATTGTGCGTGAAATTGTGAGTGAGTGAGAGCGGTTTTGAGGGAAGAGAGAAGTGGGGTAAATTACCGTTTTAACCTTTTTTAGGAAAGTCGCGTTTTTTTTTTTTTTTTTTTTTTTTTTTTTTTTTTTTTTTTTTTTTGAATGAGAGCGGTTGGATTGATTTTGGTCAAATATTTGACTAATTGGATGGACGAGATTCCTTTTTAGACTTTGTAAATTTACACCCTTTTGTAGGAGATCGCATCTCTATAGGTTTATGGTGTTTGACTTTGATTAACAGTGCATATTTGCGTTGACAGCTTAAAAAAGGTAAGCTTTTTCCTCTTGTAAAGTTCGATGCTTGTCTTTGTTAATAAATCTTATTAGGTTTATGTCATTTACTATTTGATTTACATATAGATACCTTCAATGCATAAATTGAAACATGTAAAATAAAATTGGAGGCTTGTGTTCATATATAATCGATGATGCTGTTATTTGAGTATCGGATGTACAGCATAGTACATGGCCAGCTTGTCCGTATTTTTACACCGATTTATGTTCTGTCTATTCAAAAACTGATGGGGGAATAAACATTTTTATATATAGCCGGACATAGTTAATTGTGTCGATTGAAAGAATTTATAGAAGGAATGAGGATTTTTTTTTTTTTTAGAAAGGCAAAGGAATGAGGATTTTAACACATATAGATAAAACTAATTAAGACACGAACCAAATGTTGATTGATCAGTTTAATATATTGGAGTCAAGTTTATAAATCATTTTATTAAAAAAGCTGTTGATTTATTATAAGTACAAGACTACCCAATTCCTTTTTTATTTTTATTTATTTTATTTATTATTTTTTTTAATGCAGTCCCCTTACTACGAGCATTTGGTTTATAAGAGCGAAAACTGATTTGACGCTGATGTGACAAGGTTGTTTGGTCTTTTTGTGTAGTCTCACTACTACTAGTCAAAAAAAGTGTTACAAACCTTGGCTGTGGAATGAGTAAATACAACATAAATGATACACTAAATCGCCTAATGAAACCATTTTTTCTTTAACATCGAAATTTTATTAAAAACACAAAACGGCTAGCAAGAAGCTAGACAAACAAACAAGAAAAAGAAATAACCCAAGACAAAACACCATAGAGAAGTAACAACACCCGAGACATGAAACCACCCAGTCATGAAAGAAAGGACCTACTACACCAAGGGTTTAACACCCAATCATTCCAGCTAGCGATATTCCCGCGACTTCGGCTATGAATCCAAAGGTGAGATATAGCTTTGATCTCCGTTACCACAAAGTTAGTGTTCATATCTTTGTTTTTAAAAATCTTTTCGTTTCGGTGTTTCCATATCACCCATGACGTAATACGAAGAATAGCGTCAAAAGTTTTTGTGAACACCGAGGCTAGACCAACCGAACACGATAACTCCAACAAATCATGGGATCTGGCCAAAGAAACATGAACATTACACCATCTACTTATATAGTCCCAAATCGGTTTCACCATCTTGCACTCAACAAAAATGTGGTCTGACGATTCACAATAATCATCACAAAAGGAACATAGAACAGTGTGAAGGTTGATACCTTTGTCAACCAGATTTGTTTTGGTTGGCAAGCGATTACGAATCAATCAACAGAAGAAAATATTCACCTTTTTTGAAATCAAAACGTTCCATAAAGTGGCAGGATCAGATTGTGACAATTCTAACGAGTCAATGGCTCACAACCTAGGGCCGCTGGTGAGCAAATGGCCACCGTCAATGCCACACCCGATGGATAATTAAAAATCGAAAACAAGTCTTGATCCATATCAGTTTGCCACTTGAACAAGTCTTTTCATTTAATGTGGCAATAAATGTTTAAGTTTACGAACAATTTAGGTTATTCGATCTCCTTCTTCAGTGTTTTATCTGAATACATGAAGTAACTAATAAGTATTTCATTTTTGGTTAATAGTTATCATGTGCATACGTAAAACTTTTATTTTAAAACAATATACTACAATAATTGCACATGAACACACTACATACTCATATACTTTTAACGTTTTTCAACAACTGGTTTTGAACATCAATATTAAGAAGATGGTAGCTAAATTGATGAGATTGTCTTTGTGTGACACTATAGGATTTATTTGTTGCTAGAACTGAAGGCGACGTTTGAATGATCGATGATTAAAGTAGTAGGGAACCTGCACACCATTGTTGAAGCCAAAAGTTGAGAAATGATATTTATTCTTACTTCATATTCATACTAATCCCTTTGCAAGATTCTGACAAGTGAAAAAACTGACGATTTATATGAGAAAAGATAATTTACAATGTTGTTTTGTAAATTATTCAATTACTTTGGAAAAAGAATTTTGTAAGCATAAGAACGAGAAGGTTAACATTTTCATTTGGTAATTGCGTTTCGATAGACTTCCTACTTAGTTAAACCTTTCCAAACGGGGTCTAGAAAATTAACTCTATAATGTGTCCAATATGTAACGCAAATGTTGAGTCAAACGACCATATTTCTTCAACTGTGAAGTTGCTTCTTTTGTTTTGGATTTGATTCATTTTTGGTGTAATATATCATGCCCTTTGCCTTCTTCTTCTCATGATTGGCTCACATGGATTGACAACTGGTCGGGTTCAAGTCTAAAAAAGATCTTGTTTGTTATCATCGTCTCTATGTTTTGGACTAGTTGAAAATATCATAATATTGTCATATTTAGCTCTTATTCTTTGAAGAAATGTGATATCTTCGATTTCATTCGTTTAGTTTCTTTTTCATGGCTGAAATATAGAGTAGGAAAATTTCTAGTTGAATAGATAGGTTATGTAATCCATTGAAATTTTCTAGCATCTTTTTAAAAAATAGTGTGTATATATTAAAACAAAATCTTAGAACTAGTAACAAAAATTAATAAACTTTTTAATTCACGTATCTTTAACTCCACTATGAACTTTCTTTCTCTCCAAGGTTCGGGAGGAAATCTACACTTACTCAACACTTATAAGTATAACATTATCATTACTTAATCATTTGCATAATACTTTTCTATAATAATGACTTGAAAAAGTGAAATTATGATAACGTTTGTGTAACAAAATGTACAAAAACATGCACCAACCATTTAAGTCAATTGTGACTAAAGGTATCCTTGTTGACTGGATCAGGTTAGCTTCAATTACAACCTCTCATATGTGTTTCTGCATGTTTTTAAAATTAAAGTCGTTATATATATGCTTTACCGTCACCGCGTTTTTGCCTTTAAGTTGCTAAGTCAAATCTTTTGACCTTTTCATCGCCAACAATGTTGTAGCCAAGTTTTTGCCTATAAATACCCCTTACAGCTAATTCACTATCCTCACTTACAAAATTATATTCTCATCTAGCTTTCATAGTTTTCTTCATTCCATCAACACACAGTCTTTTGATATAACTTATACCAGAAATTTTGACAAAAATCCAACTAATTCACGAAGCTAGAAAACCATGAGGGGGATTCATTTAACGTCATCGAAAGGTTCATCACCAACAAATTCATATGCTCAATCGCCAATGAGTACTTCTTCTCATCATAGAACGTTTTCCACCTCGATGATGGAAGAAGATTTATTGTATGCTGAAGAAATCATTAAACGATGGGATCTAGATTCTTCGTTCTACACGAAACTAGACTATTTGTTCTCTGGAGACAGGCGTGAAGCTCGACAGTTTGTGAAGTCGGTTAAGAGTTTGCAATCCGCTATGCATTTCTTCGTGTCCGAGAGCGCAAGTTCAGAGAAGATTATTCATGCTCAAAAGTTGATGCAAGTTGCCATGAAGAGACTAGAGAAGGAGTTTTATCGGATTTTGTCATTGAATAGAGACTATCTTGATTCAGAATCAATTTCTAACCGATCTTCACGAGCTAGATCGAGTATTTCAGAAGAGGATAATGCTTCGGATGAAGATGACATGAATTCATCGGCTTCTGATAGCGAAAGAGTTACAGTTTCAGACTTGGCGATGGATGATCTAAAATCGATTGCAGATTGCATGATATCATCCGGATATGGAAAAGAATGTGTCAAAATATACAAAATCATCCGAAAATCGATTGTTGACGAGACTCTCTATAATCTAGGAGTCGAAAAATACACTTTCAATCAAATCAACAAAATGGATTGGGAAACGGTGGAGCCGAAAATTAAAAAATGGTTACACGCTGAAAAGGTCGCGATAAAATCATTATTCTACGGTGAACGAATTCTCTGCGACTACGTTTTTTCATCTTCTGACAAGATCAGAGAAGCATGCTTTTCTGATATTTGCAAAGAACGAGCGACCGCTCTATTCGAGTTCCCTGAACTCGTTGCCAAATCTAAGAAATCTATGGAGAGAATGTTCCGAACTCTAGATTTATATAACGCAATCTCCGATCAATGGCCAGAGATCGAGATGATCTTTTCATTCGAATCAATGGCCATTGTCCGAACACAAGCGGTGACATCACTGGTAAAACTTGGTGACGCTGTGAGATTGATGTTGAGCGATTTCGAGGCCGCTATACAAAAGGAAACACTGAAGACGCCAATACATGGTGGAGGAATTCATCCGTTAACTCGTTACGTTATGAATTATCTTGTTTTCTTGAGTGATTACAGCATGTCACTTTCGGATATCGTTGCTGACTGGCCTCTTCAAGTTCAGTCACCATTGCCCGAATCTTATTTCTCTAGCGACAATTTGGATGAGTTGTCATCCATATCGGCTCGGTTTGCATGGTTGGTGCTTGTTTTGTTATGTAAGATCGACGCTGGTGCCGAGCTTTACAAAGACGTAGCTCAGTCGTATCTGTTCCTTGTTAACAATCTTAACTATGTTGTTTCGAAGGTTAATAGTTCTAACTTAAGAGACCTAATGGGAGACGATTGGCTAGTTAAGCATGGGCAAAAAGTTAAACAATACGCTGGAAACTACGAGCGGATGGCGTGGAGTAAAGTGATCTCGTCCTTGCCTGAGAATCCAATAGAGGACGGTTTAACAATTGAGGCCGCTAGAAATTCCTTCAGACGGTTTAATCTAGAGTTTCACGAAGCATACAAGAAACAATCTAGCTGGGTCATTTCTGACCCAAAAATTCGAGAACAAATTAAGATATCTGTTGCGAAAAAGATTTTTCCGGTTTACAAGATGTTTTACGAGAGATATCGAGAGGTTTTTCTAGGAGCTGATTCAGTCGTGAGATTCGCTCCTGATGATTTGGGTAATTACTTGTCGGATTTGTTTCATGGTACCGGAGCTCCGGGTAGTATTAGTACCTCGTCGCATTCATCTTCTTCGTCTTCTAGCTCATTGTCGAGAAGCCATTGAGCCGGTTTGTAGTATGTAGAGTTTGTCTTGATTAGGTTATTGCTTGGCCAAATGAAATTAACAATACAATTCTTTAATTTATTGATGAGCTAGTTGAACGAGTCTTGGTGAGTTGAATTTAAATTTGATGTTTGTAATTGTAGTTCTGTGCATTTGAATTACTTGACGTTATAAAGTTTATTAAAAAGGGTTGTATAACATTTAAATACAGTTCACTTGACGTTATAAAGTTTATTAAAAAGGGTTGTATAACTTTCTTTGAGCATCTATATCTATCATTTAACATTTTGCGTACAGTTGATAGTGTTAAGTCCAACTGATAGTGTTAAATCGATAAATTACCAACAGAGTTGTTTTTTTATTGGTCCCCATGGTATATTCAAAATAATACCCGTGATCTTTACTAGCTTTTTATTACACAGGCAATCTTTAATTTTCATAATAGTTGCATCGATAGTTCTGATATAGTATAAGAATGACTATCTGTGCAATAATTCAGTCTTTAATTACACACGTAATCTTTATTTTTATTACATGGATAGTCTTTATTTTACAAAATAAGGACCATCAATGCAACGAGTTTTGAGAAGTAGAGATCACCTGTATTGTATAATAAAAACTTATACGGATCATGAATTTTATTTTGGATTATACCACAGATCTGTTTACTGAAATGGGGGCTTATAGGACGCCTGTTAGTGTCCTATAATAATAGTTTATAGGACCTTTAGCATAATAGGACCAAAATAAAAGTGTCCCATAGGAAGGGGTTGTAATAGATATTTAAGACCTTTATCAACGTCCTAATAAACTCAAACATTTTAAAACTAATTCTTTGGTCCTATAAAAATGTTTATGCGACCAAAATGACGTCCTAATAGATCACATTATAGGATGTTATCTGGTGTTCTAATATATGTTAACCAATTTGTTGTGTTTTGGGACACTTTCAGAGGTCCTAACACACATTTTCATAGGACGAAAACATAACGGATATAGTCATATTTTAGCACCAAGAAAGGGTCCTAATACATAGGTGCTTTGTTAGGACCAAATTTGATGTTATAAAAGACATTTTATTCCATGTTTAGTTAATAGCATTAGTGTTCTAATAAGTGACATAATAAAACACTTCTTTTTTATGTAACATATTTAACAGTACTAAAAAAAAAATTTTAAAAAAAATAGAAGCCATATAATTCAATAAGCAAGAAAAGATTTCATTTCAATAATAGAGGTTTTCAACCAAGTTATATTTATATCCAAGATAAAAGTCTTACAAAATTCAACATAAATAATAGGAAATAAAAGTGGACTTGATCCATCATGCAACAATAACAGGAACAACTAGAGGATGATCTTTAGCCATCACGTGACAATAACATGAAATAACAAACAAAGTGTTTCCCTCGCTTTACACTGAGCCAATTCAGCGCTAAGCCGTTCTGCAGTAGCCCATACATCTTTGCGGTTCCATTCTTATCATGTAGGATTCTCATAATAATAACTAGAATGGTTTATGTGATTATGATTCGAATTGTATTTTGAATTTAGAGAGAGAGAGAGAGAGTTGGGAGGGATTCCTAGAGAGAGAAAGAGATGAGAGAAAATGTGAAAGATTAGATTGAGAATAATGGAAGCTCCAACCCTCTCCACATGTGGAGAGGGGTATTTATACTTACAATAAAACGCCCACTCCCGGGCTGTGGATCAGGCATACAGTGGGTGAAGACCCGTCCTTCTTCCACGGTGTTACTTAAACTAATACTAATTAACTAATAAACAAACTAACTACGAGCTAACTTAATGCTATTATAATCATTAGGTGACCGAGACTTTTACAGTAATATTTGTATTCCTAACAATCTCCCCTTAAGCGAGGTCACCTTTGAAGTTAAGATCTTTGGTCTTTAAGCATTCTTTAGTCTTTGTAGCTCGTAGGATCTGATTCTTCACTTTTCAACACACTTCGTATTTCAAGCAAGAGAACTTGTGATTTGAATTCCTTTGAGATATGTGATCTTTGAGCTTCTTTGAGATCATCAGCCAAAGTAAATCTCCAAGCTCATCCATAGTTGTATTGCCTTCATGTGATGTAGTGACTAAGGACTATCATGCTCACACCCTTCTGTATCTGGAGACGTTGCATTGGAGTTTGTGGATCAGGAGACCTTTTCATCAGAGTTGCGGAAACGTTGTTAGTAGTCTCTCAACATTTGTTGTAGCAAGTCTCTCATCTTCATTGATAGTGTGGAGGATGTGTGAGCATGAGGTATGGATTGACCCGATTCAGCTGGAAACTGGAGCCATCAACGCCATCTTTATATGTGTCCCTGAAATAAGACAGTTAGCAATAAAGATAGAGAACGAACATGGCTTTGTCATTCGTTCTGCGAGGACAGACTACCCTCCGGTTTTGTGAAAACCGACCTGTGATCAGGTAGAGTCTCTTTAAAAGAGGACTCTCCTTGACAGGAATTTCCAGCTTGTAGTAATGAATTTTCTATAGAATCCACTTTGGAATCTTCATACTCAGCATGTTCTCATACCGGAACGTCTCAAAGCAAACAGCACGATAGAGTGAATCGGTGAATGAATATTCACGGATTGATGAGAAATAGATTTATAGAAATCACTCGTGTGTCCTATGATAAACATTTTGAGACACAACGAGAGTTTTGTATTTAGAATCACATTTCCATCAAAAATACTTTTGTTTGAAAGATATTGTACACAATCAATGTGCTCGAAAGATTAGTTGGTGAGCACATTGAGAGGTTTTAGCAAAAGTATTCGCCAATCCATATCCTGGAACAAGTTTGATTCAATTATGAATCGCACCATCGTTGCTTTCCAGTTGTCACTTGATCATTGATCCAAGATGGATCTCACATGTCACCTACCAAGAGCTTGAGTGATGTTCGCTCTAGAAAGATTTCCATCTTCATTGTGAATATTTTCATATCACTCGGATGTTCTGGCAATACCACAAGGATAATGCGTAGGACTCTAAATATTTTATCTTATTTTTCACATTGTGTGAAACAATAAGCATATTTGGAATGTGTCCTAACAAGATTTATGGATGATCTCATGGCTCTAGACTCAATAGTGCGTTTTGATCTGCTCCTGGAGACTAGGGAGGCGTCTCCTGTTTTAGGTATCAACATGGCTCGCAATGAGCGGTCGATACATTGCACAGGGTTCCCCGTGAGAATGAAACAAGCTCTTTTAAGAGATCTTGAGTGGTTGGGAAGTTTAGTGTAGTGCGTCACTGGGTCCATGACATCTTGTCTTCAATACTAGTGTTACTTTAGTAACCACTAGTAGATTATGAATTGAACCCGGTTTCTGCCCTAAGGTTGAATATTTGGAGGGCTATTTCTTTTCACCCTTTCTCATTTCATTTCTTTTTCATTCTTCAACCCCTTCAGTGCTTACCGAGACTTCACCACTAGAACCTTGTTGGGTTTGTTCCAGTCCTAGCTCTATCTCAGTCCGCACTCTTCCCTTTCTCACTTTTCTCCATTTTTTTTTCATATCATTCCTAAGGACTTCTAATCTATCTATGGATTGTCCCTGGGAAGATCCTTCCGGTTCTGGTGGATCATGGGAACTCATACCTAACCTTAACCATCCTTATAACTCCATGCATAAAGCTAAATGGTTGGTCTTTGGTATAACTTCCGCAAACGCCTTTGCTCCCCCTCAATATGTGCATCGATATACGAAAGAGTTTAGCACATATGTGGGAGCCTATTATTGAGTACAAAAGATCACTTTTGATTATCAGATTCCATATTTAAATCACATTCTCTCCCCCGATCAAAAATTTCAAATCATTCGAGATTTTTGATCTCAATTGATTTAAATAATTTTAGGAAACTTTTGGAAGAGAAATGCGGTTAATTTTTAATGTTTTCTGATAAAAGGAACTTTTTCTTGCTCCCCCTCAAACTGTGAGGGAGGTTGTTATGTATCAGATTTGATGAGTTTACAAAAGATTTGAAGTTTTAGCAAAAAATTCTTTGAAGATGTACTCATTCTGACACATAATCATCACAATTGTTTTGTTGCTTTTGTACGAAGTGGGGAGTTTTGATGATACATAAAATTTTTGAAAATCATTCTCCCCCTCAATCAATGACAGATGTGTAAAACATAAATATGTTATGTCATTGATTGAGTGAAAAAGTTTTATCAAAGATATTCAATTTGATTTTCATTTAAAATCTCTTGGTACCACCAAGTTTTGCACAAATACTCTCCGGAAAAATCATAGAAGGGAAAGTATTTGGCGATAAAAACAAGACTTCTCTTCTTTATCAAGAAATAATGCACTGAAACATACATTAGATCGAGGGTGCATGGATGTAAAGTAATCCATGCCCGGATGAACTTCACCCGGTAAAAGGAACAACCGTCTTTTTGGCGACGTGTTTTCCCCATTTTGAAAAGCGGGTTGCTATCTGAAGTAATAGCAAACCTTATTTTTGAAGTGCGGGTTGTAGCCTGAAATGACTACAAGCCATGATTTTAAGTCCGGGTTACAGCCTGAAATGACTGCAAGCCATTTAGGCATGTTTTGAAAAACCTTTTGAACTTCTGTTCGAACTTCATTTAAAGACCCGTGTCATTATTGAATGACCTATCAATGCCAGAAGACATGCCTTAAAAAATTATTTTTGGTATTTTCTAATTTTCTGATTTTTATGGGTTTTTATATAGGTTTTATATTTTTCTATTTACGTATTGGTATAAGATATGTACAAAGGATACCAAATAGTTTAAGGAGATGTTGACATGAGCATCAAAATGAGATTGTCGTTCAGCTCGTTGTAGAAGTATGTAGTCAACATCTCTTAAACTTTCACCACCAAAGCTTTCGAGGCTCCTGAATAATCGTCTGAAGCGGTAGTTGCCATGATAAAGTCTTAAACGGGATTTTACAACTCTTGTGACTTAAACCGAGAGATCGATTCTCTCCCGGGATTTTACTAAAGCCAACAAAAGAAACCGAAAGATGTAATATGCGAGTTAAACTTAGAGAGAGATCTTGGATAAGTGACAATTAGCATTAAGTGTCAAGTCGTGACAAGTCAAGTTACAATAGATCCGATCGTAATAAGTCAAGTCGTAAAGATTAACTCACAACGTCAAATTACAATCAGACTAATCGAAACGACTTAAGTCACAACAATTCACCAAACACAAGTAGTTGACAAATCACTAGAATCTCACAACTGAGTTAATCGCTAGACACCCACCAAATCGATGAATTTTTATTTCCTCCTCAATGTGAAGCTTTGGTAGCTTCCCCCCAAACCGACAATCATCTTCATGAGACCACTTCCCCCAAGTGGTTGAAGTGATGCAAAAAGTCTCATTGTATGAAGCTCGAGAACCCGAAGAGAACGATAACACCGAAGTAACAGGGTGAACCATGGATCATCTCTGCGGTTATCAATCCTGGAATGTATGATGAAGCCCGATCACATGACCCTGTTGTACGTCCCCAATGTACACATTAATTTCTGGTTTAGAGCAGTCGTCTATTCAGGGGAATAATATATCGACATCTTCATTTCACCGATTGCTTTCCAGTTATCTTACATATACCAACTCACTCCATATTGTACGCATGTATCCAACACAAGAAGAGAACGATGACACCAAAGTAACAGGTTGAAGCACTGATCATCTCTGTGGATATCACCTCCGGAATATGTGACTAAGCCCGATCACGTGAACCTGTTGCGCGTCCTTGATGTACACAAATCTCTCCCCTGATGGTTGCGATCTCATTAGAATCATCATACCATTGTATACATGAAGCATTAACCAGAAGCACTTTGCGATAAATCATATCAACTCATATGAAGATGTCGATAAGCAATATCATCTCACGCTCCAATTGTTCTTCTCATAATTCTTCCTATTGAAAGCTGAAGTAGTTCATACCACAAGAATCGAGAGACTACTTCCTCCACTTAGTTGGAATGATACACCAAACACCACAAGTTAAGACACTGATTATCTCTGCAGTTATGACAATTGTCTTCCCGACATAACTTTGATTAAGACGAAGTATTAAGTTCATCACGTGTACTCTTAATGCATTCAGATGTATGTCTCCTTCCCCCTTGCTGGTTTTGATACTTCAGAATCAGCAACATATATTAGAAGAACATCATTTTCTCAGATATATCCTGTGAGAATCAACTGCTGTAGAAACTCTCTATGACAATCATTACCAACCCTTATGTAGGCTATTTTAAGTGACCACTGATGAAGTAAACCCGATATACCAAAGTTGAGACTGAAGAAGAATTCCCTAAATCCGTAACTTAAGCTTGCACTGTTGTTGATTAAAGAACGATGTAGAAGAGTAAGTACAACACCTCTTGAGACTATCCACATTCGCATTTGCGTGTGACACTGAGCACTACAATGTAACTCCTTGAAGTGATAGCCATAACCCGTGAGTACTACAATGTAACTCCTTCCATCGGGTATAACTAGATAATCCAAGTCCCAATCATACACTTTAGGAGTTCACACAAGTCATCAATCGATGCATGAAGTTTCGATGATGAAATAAGTAGACGCCTTCGTAAAATACTCTTCAATCTCAATTAAGGGATGCCAAATAAACTCCGTGATCACTTGACATTTCATGTCCAAATTGTTAGCCGTTTAGACATTTTAACTGACATTTTCCATAATGTTCTTCGGGTTGATTTACAAAGTGCACATTGGTAGGAGCAACAATCCTTGATTAAAGAACGAAAAGACGGATCATTATTCATGTGTGCAACTTCGTAATCATGATAGTCATCATCAACACCTTGAGGAATAACTAGAGATTGGATTACTTGAGCAAGTGATCAATCATCATTCATTATACTTCTAGATGGTGCATCTTGATCAATCATCATTCGTTGAAGCTTGGAAGTAATCATCAAACATAAATCCCAGTCATCCTTAGTAAGTAGAATATTAGGTGTTGGAGGAGAGTCGTATGACGAATCGTATGACCATTCTACAATCATTAATCACCATGTGGTATATTCACACTTCTCCCCTTCAAAAGTTGCAAGCGATGTTTGCACTTTTTGATTGAGCAAGTGAATAAGAATATAATCAATCATGTATTTTATTCACACTTCTCCCCCTCAAAAATTGCATACGAGGTCGCCATTTTTGATTGAGCATGTGAATAAGAATACACTCAATCATGTAGTTTATTCACTCTTCTCCCCCTCAAAAATTGCATACGAAGTTTGCCATTTTTGAATGACCAAGTGAATATGAATTCGAGCAAAGATGAGTAGATCCACTTGATGACTGAATGAACATGGAAGAAGCATGAACCGTATTGTTGAGAATGGTCAAAACTAAGAAGATTTCTCTTCTTCCAAAGATAAGGCGCACTGAATCGTACACCTTTCTTTTCTTTGATGAACGGGGCCTGAAGTGTTGTCAGCAGACACCATAATGATGACAATAAGGACCGAGGCTTGAACTGACGTGTTCAAACGTCATAGTCATTGACGAACGAGGCCTGAACTGATGTGAACAGACATCATTGTCGATGAAGAACGAGGCCTGAACTGAAGTATTCAGACGTCATAGTACAGATACATCAACATTGACATTCCAGACCTCCTGAAGCAGGAGATAAGCTTGCTTTAGGCCTCCAGACTTTGAGTCTCCTGATGTAGTGAATGATCGATGTACCTGCAACTGAGTAAGGACTACCTGCACTAACATTACAAGCTTGATTGCATATATATGGGTTAGTGACAAAAGTATCCAAACCCTTGGGGTTTTCACGGTCAACCATGGTATTGCCATTGATAAATATCTTTCCGGTAGGTATCCACTTAAGTCCAACATCCTTAAAAATTCTACCAGTTGGAATCCACTTATGGCAAGGTCTAGGATTACTAAGCTTCTTATGCATAGTGGAAGGCTTATCGATATTCCTAGTCTCCAAAGATTTAGCTGTTTGTGTCCACCTAGGAGAAGTTTTAGGTTTGTTTTGCTTCTTATACATTGTAGATGACTTTCTGTAAATCCTAGACTTAACAGGTTGAACCTTAGCATTGTTCCTCAATATCCTAGGAGGGATCATACAAGGTTGAGAACCTAAGATTCCATCCTTATGAAGTAGTGCCCTTTTCCTAGCATTTTCTAGATCATAGTTCTTGTACAAGTCATTTATATCATAAGTGTTTTGAACCTTAATGTTAGGTTTCGACATTGTTTTTGAACTAATCCTAGAGGAGCTGGGAGTAGGAGTAACTACTTGTTGAGGCTTAGCAGAACTAGAAGCAATAATCTTAGGCAAATAATGTGTAGTGACTTGTTTTGTCAAAACTTGTTCCGCATCAACTTGGGAGGCAAACGGTGTTTTTGAAAGTTTAGGTCGTTCAGATCTAAACGCAGTCAGTTGCCTAACAACGGATTGGTTTCTAATTGATTGAGAAACTGGTTTCCCCAAGATTGATGGTTTTGCAAACTTAGTGTTCACACTATTCCCTGTTGCTTTTCTTAGCTCGTTCTTTAATGCTGTTATTGTGAAACCCTTTTCCTAAACTTGAGCTTTGAGTTCATCAATTTTTGCAATCAAAGACGTTGTTTGCTCAACAGTTTTAGTATTCATTTCTTTGATTGAATCACACAGTTCTTTGCAATGAATTTTCAAAAACTCATTATCATCACGTAATTTAGCCACATTATGTTCCAATTCAATAACATTGCAGTCATGTTTAGCTTTAACTTCATTACACATATCGCATAACTCAGTAATACGTTTTTTCAAGTTGTTGATTGTCAAGTCCTTGGTTTCTAGCTGAGCTTTCAAATCATTAATCAAAAAGAATTCGCAGAAATCAGGAAGTTCCGGATCTTTACATGGTTGGTTAGTTTGAAAACTTTCTTCCTTTTGTTGCATTGCGATTTCAAGTGAAATACAATGTTTTTCAAGTTGTAAGTATCTCTTTGAAAGTTCATTAAACGTTTCTTTATCAACCATATCATTTGATTTAAAAGACTCAGCTGTAAACAAAGAACTTGACTCATCATCACGTTCAGCATCCTGATCACTTTCTCCCCCTTTATGATTCATATTTGTTGAATCAGAAATGGTATTGCTATCAGTCTTTTTCAACAAATATGTTTCATAACTGGGCATAACTTGATCAGTATGCAGTCGTTCATCAAAAAGCACATTATGATGTTTAGTTAGGGGTACCTCAACACATGACACTTGCTCTTTTACTGGATTTAATTCAGTGCCCATGTCTGGAGTATCTCTAGTCACTGAGTCGCAGGGTGTGTCAAGCTTATCAGTCTCTGATTCTTTGCATATCGTGACACCTGACCCAACATCCGATGCTAAACCCGAGTCACCAACACCACCACATGATTGTGCCCTACATACCTTCACCATGTCATCATATGCAGGTATATGCTGTGCCTTTTCGTTAATGAATCTTGTCACTTTATCCATAAGCTGGACAAGTGTGTCACTGAACGTGTCAACCTCAATTCCCGTGTGATCAGCAAAACACTTTTTCGTCATCTCACTATAATGGTCATACTCTAGAGTGAATTTTGAATCAAAGAACACTTGGAGTTGTTTGTTGATCACACAAAGGGCAGCCATGGATCCCATTTTGGAAAATTCTCCTCGATCAAGTTGTTGTTGTAGTTGATCTAAGTTAAGAATTATTGTGCATGTGAAAGTGTGAACATCTTGACCAAAGAGTGTTACAAATGCACGTTCGAATCCCATCTTGAATCCAGTTCCCTCCAAAAGTACCGATAGGTGTGAATGAAGTTGTTGAAAACATTCTATGCAACAATCTTTTGCATTATCGAGCAATTTAAGTGGCTGGTGAAGTTCACTGTCAGGTCCGACAGAGTTTGAAGTAGTAGACATAATGCAAACGTGCACGGGATTTTACAAGTCTATGATTTAAACCGAAAAATATAATTTTTCGCGGAATTTTACAAAATCAAGACAAAACCGTGAAACAATGAGAGACCGTTGGAAAGGTAAATAATGAGATGATAGTATGTTGAACGTGATGGTTGTATGATCAAAATCCGAATAAACCCCGAAATTATATTCAATTAGCTCGAAGAATTTACTCAACTCAAAATAATTCTCAAACTCGTACTTTGAAGATCACTCAAAACCGTAGTCCAAACTTAAACTCAACAATTTAATCACTTATGCTCAAGTTAACCAATATTGTGTGCCAATTTGTAACAAAACTAGATATCGACTCTTGTTGGTAAAACTGCCTACACGACAATTAATTCAAACCAAAAAAAATCCAGTCCAGAAACGAGAGTATTACTCAAAAATCGTCCCTGTAGAGATGACCGGCCCAATCTTGTGGCAGCCCAACCAAAACTAATTAGTCCTAACCCTAAATAATCGTGTATATAACACTAACCAAAAATCACACTTGCACTAAACTACTATTAACCCTTATCTCTGTACCAGCCGCCTCCCACATCAACTTTTCCTTCCACCTAACGTTTTAATCTCAAACACAGTCATAGATGACGAAAATAATCTCTTCAAATCCAAATGTAATCCGAATCAAAGCCAATCCCGTGATGAAGAGAACTCAAACCCGCCGTTAATTTGATATATTCTTGTTAAGACTAATCACGAGAGCACCTTGAAGGCATCAAGATCCTTAATGGGGTCATGGTAGGTTTTGTAATCTCGTTATCCTCTATGTTTTTGTCAATTGATCGACGCAAATAAGGTTTATAACAAAGTTGTTGTTAAACATTCATTTATATTCGAATAATGTTGAAGTTTGATCTTCAAATTTGACCGATGATGGTTAACGTTTCGTGTGATAGAACATTTGAACTACCATGTGAATTACAAAACAAAACTGAGGTCTTTGTTATGATTTGTGTCTTCACGTTTGAGACTGAACGAGTCAAGACCAGAGGATAACCGCCTTGTTATCTTTCTTGTCTCAATTGATTCGGGTAGTTGTTGGAGTTAGGCTTCAAGAGTATTGATTGATGATGACATTTTCTTTTTCGTGTTTAGATCGTTGAAGGTCTATGTGTTTATTGTACACCACGAAAAAGGAACAACAGAGATAATGTATGTTTTAGAATGTGATTTTCTTGATGCCCTAATCTTTGAATAGATATGAGATGAATTGATATCTGGCAGCTTGTTGAATCCGTGATATGGTAAAGATGAGTGAAAACACAAGAGTAGTAGAATAGATTTGGATTTGTTTATTGTCAATATAACAGCTAATCGCTACCAAGAGTCGACCAAAAGTTAATCGCAAAAACGAGTTAATCGCTACCAAGGGGTAAACGCAATAACAAGTTAAACGCAACAAAAGGTTAACCGCAACAATAGTACACGCTAACAAAAAATAATTAAACGCTAAAGATAAAAACTGGAAAAAGTTTAAACGCAAAGAGGACTAAACGCAAATTTGGACCTAAACGCAACAAAAGATTCCAAAGCAGTCACAGTCGTCCTTTTGTCAATATCTACCAACTAGCTAAGCGCTAGAAAGAAAAAAAAAATGGAGCAGAAAAACGTTGACTTGTGACCATCTACAGTTGTACCTCAACAAATTGCAACTAATTGCAAATAAACATTTGTTATGACACAATTCTACTTTAGTACCAGTTTTAGCAAAGTATATAAAACAAATGAAAAGAGTGAAATCTTAAGAAAAACAATTCGAACCCAAGATAAAACACAAGAACCAAACTGAAAATTCGAGATCAAACAAACCCTAGGATGAAACCATGGCTCTTGATACCAATTGTAGGATTCTCATAATAATAACTAGAATGGTTTATGTGATTATGATTCGAATTGTATTTTGAATTTAGAGAGAGAGAGAGAGTTGGGAGGGATTCCTAGAGAGAGAAAGAGATGAGAGAAAATGTGAAAGATTAGATTGAGAATAATGGAAGCTCCAACCCTCTCCACATGTGGAGAGGGGTATTTATACTTACAATAAAACGCTCACTCTCGGGCTGTGGATCAGGCATACAGTGGGTGAAGACCCGTCCTTCTTTCACGGTGTTACTTAAACTAATACTAATTAACTAATAAACAAACTAACTACGATCTAACTTAATGCTATTACAATCATTAGGTGACCAAGACTTTTACAGGAATATTTGTATTCCTAACATATCATTACCCGTTACTTTAGCATATATATCTTGAGGTCCAAGCTCATCCCGTTCATCCTCTGAAAGTTGAGTAGTCAATTTTTCCATTTGTTCCTGTATAAAAAACTAAAAAAGTATTAAATAAGTTAAACGTGACACCTTTATACTACTGAACTTGCAAGAAATGGAAATAAATCAATTTATAACTATGGAATGTATAAATATCTTTCAACACAAATGACAATTAGATATGTGATAATTGAAGCTATAAGGCTGGTAAATACAATGGCATTCGAAAAGCAAGCATGGAACAACACCTTTCTCGTTGTTGCACGTCCCAAGATTACATGTTTCAGAGATAAATTACCTAAATTTATTTTTCCGTCAAATACTTACATGCAACAATAACTGACCATTTCAAAATGACAAATGACAACTATTTAAAGGTTAAAACACACAAAAAACAAGATAGCTAGGGACCATATTCTAAACAATATTAGTTATTTTATTCACACAGAAGTGACAACCGTTGAAGTATTTATTAAGTGCAAATAAAATATACAAAATGCAGAACCAAGTCCAAAAATAAGTTTGTAACTAGCCGGACTAACCCATGAAGCCTTTTAGTTGATATAATGGTGTCATATCCGCATTGTGTGTGACCACATACAGTTAGTTGTAGATGCGATACACATGAACTAAAGGTTAACTCAAGATTACAACTAACTCCCTTTCCCTCCAAGTTCACCATTACAGTATTACCTTAGCTAAGGCTATTAGAAGAATGATTTTATTAGTTTTTGTATTTACACCTTATGCAATCTCTCTAACACATTTGCATATATAACATCAACACTTGCATAGTAATATAGAAATACCTTTTGTCTTTCATGAACATGAGCATAACTTGTTTTACCCGTGACTTGCACCATCTTCTATTTTGCTCTATTGGCCTTATTTTTTTCACTGAGTCTCTGAAGTAGAAGAGTAAGGATAAGGAGTTAAACTAAAAATAAAAATTACTGTATTATTCAACATTAAAAATTATATCTCATACCTTAGACTTTCCTTTATTCCACGACTTAACAAGTTTCTTCCACTGATACGCAAGCACACAGTTTGGCTTGGAGTTAATCTGTTCATGAAATGACAAAGTTGGATCATAGTACTCCTTTTTAACTCTTCCCCTCCAGTTCTTCACTTTCCTCCCAAACGATTTTAAAATCCAGTCATCAGAACGAAGGGGAATTAAAAAAGAAAGAACCTGCACACCAAAATCCCTTGCAACGCATAAAAGTATATAACATAACCTGGACTTTTGGACTTTTAAGGATAAGGCAATAAATAAATACACTTAAAGGGCAATACTACTAAATAATGTTTAACATTAGTAAACATAGCAGATTTAACAATTCAATAAATTAGGTTGGTTGGAATACTCTAAAATAACAACCCAATTGGTTAATTAAAATAATAATCAATCTCAAAAAGAATGAGTTTTACCAATTGACCAATGCATTTATAACATTGAAACATTGAAGCATCTTGCAAGGATTTAGCCTCACCAAAAACAGAGTTATAGATAATGTTGTTAAGCAAAATCAAACACTTAACTACTGACATAACTTACTAAGTAAACAAGATTATACTCTGAATTGAAACACAAAAAAGAAAACTTTACCTTCGAATTTGAAGACAAACCAAAACCCTAACTTCAATCTCGGCACCACAAACTGTATATGCCATTTTGAGTTAATCAACATAATCTAACCTTAAAGGTGTTAGAAGAACGTGGAGCCTTCAATTTCGCAGCCCCAAAATTTGTATACCCTGAATAGCAGTTTTAATTTTGCTAAAATAAATGGCGGGTTTGATATTTTCCCCAATTTTGGTGAGTTACAGAGATTAGAATTTACAAGATAAGTCCTCCATGTTGACTCTTTTACACTTACGGGGCAATTACGAATGTTTTGAAAATCGGGTTTTTAATCGACCGGTCGTGTCACTGGTTCACCAGGTCATCGATTTGACCAGTTCGACCGCCAGGTCAACCCGGGTTTCTATTTAAAAAAATCAATCGGGTCAACCGGTTCGACCACCGGGTCAACCCGGTATTTTTTTTAATTGAAAAAACCCAAACCCGGCGGGTCTAACTGTTTAACCCGGTTTTAGAAACCTTTTTTTTTACCCATTTTTTTGCCGGAACCGATTGAACTAACCCGGTCGGGTCGACCCGGGTTTCAAAACATTGGCAATTATATATACACCCACTGAAACTTGCATATTGCATATTTCCCCATGCTTAAATACCATTATACATTATGCATTAAAAATTTGTATTTTGAAGAACAATGCAAATTTACAAGTTTCGTTAGGTATATATGCAATTCCTCCTATATAAAATTATGTGTAAGTAGTACAATGGGGTGTCATGGGACCCGATGGAATTATTTTTGTAGTGTTTAATTAAGAAACTGTGAATTTTCCTATCTGCGTTGGGTCTAAAAATTTTTGTCCCCTTATATTATTGCTAAAAAAAATTATATGTTCCGTCTCTTATGTAAACAACATATATGCAGTATATTTGCATATATATTATAAAAACGTTGGTAGGGGTGAGCAATCCCGACTGACACCCGACTCCCGTCCCGATCCCGATACCCGACTTCCTTCCCGATACCGATCCGACTGTAATCGGGTCGGGAGTCGATTTGCGTTTTCCTTCTAATCGGAATTCTTGACGGGTCGGGAGTCGAGATGGTCCCGAGAAAACACAGCCAAAATAAAGATTCGGGACGATTCAGGACCATTATCGGGATTCGAGACGAGCCGTGACCATTATCGGGTCGGGAGTCGGTTTGGGTTTTTCCCCATTGTCGGAATCGGGATTAGTCGGGATGGGTCAGGACGGGTCGGGATTCGTCCCGATGCTCACCCCTACTCGTTGGACTCTCAACCATATTCCATATTTTGGTATAAAGCATAGTTGTTAAGATCCCGATCCTGATTATAAGATCTTACAATTCTATAAAGCAAAAATGATCTGGATCTTATGTAGGATCATATCAAGCTTAAGATCTTATAGGATCCCGATCTTGACTATGGGATCTTAAAGTCTAATCCGGTCCAATCTTACTTTTCTTGAACCGCAAACTAAAATACTACAAATTTATGGATTATATTTTTATAGAATTTAAAAAACAATATGTGAAACATTTTATATTCATAATTTAGAATAACATTTCCCTAAAATATTCATATAATTTTGTGTTTATAATATATAAGAATTTATAGATTTGAATAATATTACAAAGACTATTAAGAGAATGACATTATAGTAGGATCATAAGATTCCAATCCAATCGTACGATTTCAATCTTGCATAAATGAAAATGATCCTACGTAAGATCCTTATCTTGAAAACCTTGGTATAAAGCATAGACTCAAGTTTATTTAGTAAATGAGTCCCAAATCGGGTTCAAGCTCAGGATTGGGAACAATAATGCTCCAATCATATCAGTTATTGATAGCGTATAGAACCTTTAGCCCAATTGAATAAGGGCCCATACGCTCTAAACATGCTCAATAAAACTGAAACTCGTCATAACACGCCTGACCCCGACAACGCCGTAACATGGACTATTATTATATCTTGGACATTATGACTATTATGAAGTCCGAGAGTGATGACTTGAGCTTGTGAACTCGAAACGGACGATAACTCGAAATAAATTGTTTGAAAACTTAAATATAAACTTACATATATAAGTACAAGAAATGAAAATAATTAAATAAGTTTCATATAGTAAATATTTAATAACGAGAAATAACTCGTTATTCAATATTTAAAAGAAACCAATAATTAAAATGGAAAGTTTTACAATAAAAGGGTTGTTAGATGTTTCGAGGGCACTAAAAACTAAAAGTGCCATATATAATCCTAGCAATTTTTACAACTTTTGTACTATTCAATTTTTGTGTGGGTCCTCATTTAACGTCAACCACTCTTTTCTTCTTTCAATTTTTACAATTATAACATTTTTAAATGTTTATAAATTATATCCATTTATAATATATATTTTTCTTTATCCTCATTTAATTCAAAACCTATATTAAATTCAAATCCATAATTCAAATTCAAATTCAAATCCATAATTCAAATTCAAATTCAAATCCAAATCTAATCATCAACCCATCTACAAACCAAACGGGCCCTAAAATGCATTTGTAGATTGAAGGTAATCGTTGATATGAGACCAGTGTTCCTCAAATTAGTGGTTTGTTGTATTCCGAAAATACATTTAAAAATTATAATCCATGTGGACACGTGTCAAGATAACAATACTTTTTAGACTTTTTACACAACTCAAACATTTCCATTCGATCCCGTTTCTACAAATTAAGGGTTGGTGCGAAGCGGTGAGCAATGAGCATTTTAAATTTTTGTGACCGTTTAGCAAAAGAGCGGTGAGCTTTAACTAAATTTTTAGAAAACTAATTTTTCAATGCTTTTTTAAAAAGCGATGAGCTGTGCCTACATCTCACAGCTACTGCTCACTGCTAAACCATAATTTTAACAACCACACCCCCAATTTTAAAGAGTTTGTATCATGTGTAACTTATTTTGTATATCTTTTGTATATGTTTCAACTTATTTACTCATTTGTTGACCATTTGCCTTTGATATATTATTGTGTTTTATAAACATTCAATAAATTTAAAAACAGAAAAAGAAAAAGAAAAGATATGTTGTAAGTGTCGTATTCTATAATAACTAGCATATTATATAACGTAGTTTTATTAAGACTTATATGCAAGTTCCATTTACGTTAAATAAAACTAACATAGAAGAAACCACAAGTAAATTTTGGTGTTATAGGACTTTTGTATCTAGTGTCCTATTATGTCTAATTAAAATAAAACCCCAACTAATAAGCGTCCTCTAATATACATGTAATAGGACACAAATAGTGTGTCATATAAAGTTCTAATCTAATATGACCATAAGAAATACGTGTCCTATAAAACTTAACATAATAGGACTTTTACATCAAGTGTCCTATTTTGTTTCATGATAATAAGACCCTACTAAAAAAAGTGTCTTATAAATTAGTTTAGTAGGATCCACGAATTAAGTGTCATATTAGAAACCATTTAATAGAACTCAAAAGTTAGATGGTTGCATAAAATGTTTTATAGGACGCCATCTAAAAAAGCGTCCTAAAGAAGGGTCCTAAAAGCCCCCTTTTTTTGTAGTGAAATTTAGTATTCGTTAGTCTTCATGATATCAAGTGATTGAGTTGATGTTTATGTAAAAGTGTGTAAATGAGAGAGCATATGAAATGATTTGTTTATATATATATATATATATATATATATATATATATATATATAATGAGTTTCCTCTATTGAATGTGAACATTAATGTCACAAGTTAAGAAACTCAAATATGTAGTTTAAGCTAAGAAATTTACTCGTAGTACATATTGAGCTTATTTTGAATCTTTTTAAGAGCTTTTAAGGATACATAAAGCTCAAATGTGTAAAGCCTCACTTATTGTTATGAAGCATTAATTTGCTTTTACATTAATAAAGTAAAAAAACCTGATTTTGCAAACTCATAAAATTCGTGGACAGCTTAATTTGAAAGCTTTTGAAGTTTCTTGAAAAGTTGGAGAGTCTTTTTAATTTATTAGAACCCTTAGTTTGCAAGAAAAAAAGTAACATCTAATTTTTGGTATACAAAATTGAGTTTTAACAAAAAAATGAGACATATATGCGTACAAGCTTTGAAATGTATTTGAGTGGTTGCAAGTTTGAAAATCATTTTCAATCATAGTCTGTTTATTGTTTATATAGCGTTTTCAAGTCATTATATTAAACTTGCCACTAATAGACGGTATACTGTCTTAAATTAATGGTTTTGCTTTGATGATTTTATTTATTTATTTATTTATTTATTTATTTATTTTAATTTTTATTTTTTATTTTTTTTACTTTTGATCTGTAATATTTTTGTTTGTTTGACATAATATTTGATAAAAATGATTCTAATGAAAATATATTTAAAACTCAGGATGCGTTTGGCATGCTAACTAGAATTACAATCGGTATGACAATGATTAGAGGGTAGTATAGGATTAAAAATATCAATTTTATTTCTATTGTTGGATGTAAATTTTAAGGTATGGTTTTCACATGTTAGTGAAAAAATAGAATGTTAAAATAAACAAAGAAAAAGAGGTGATTTTTGCATTAAAAAATAATTCCATATGTTAGTGGCGAGTTCCACCGAAATCAATTAGAAAATGTGTCTACTCTCCCTACAACGAATCTCTGATTATGAAGTGATAATTTAATTCCACAACTTAGCTACCAAACAATTGCAATGATAATCATTGTGATTTATTGATTCTCATAATCGTGTACCAAATGCACCCTCAATCTATTCATAGTGCGTTTGGTACACGACTATGAAAATCAATCAATCACAATGCTTAACACGTACTGCAATTGTTTGGTAGATAAGTTAGGTAATCAAATTATCACTTCATACCCATATATTCATATTAGGGAGAGTAGACACATTTTCTAATTGACTCTAGTGGGACTCGCCACTAACATGAGGAATCATTTTTTCAATGCAAAAATCACCTCCCTTTCTTTGTTCATTTTAACATTCTATTTTTTTTGACCCACAATTAAAATTTGAGAACCATACTTTAGAAATGGAATCGGTATCTTTAATTCCATACTACTCTCTAATCATTGTCATACCGATTGTGATTCCAGTTAGCATACCAAACGCACCATGAGTTGTAAATATATTTTCATTCGTGTATATATATATATATATATATATATATATATATATACACACACACACACACTAACATGTGGAATTATTTTTTCAATGCAAAAATCACCTCTCTTTCTTTGTTCATCTTGACATTCTATTTTTTTGGACCCACCATTAAAATTTGAAAACCATACCTTAGAAATGGAATCAGTATCTTTAATCCCATACTACCCTCTAATCATTGTCATACCGATTGTGATTCCAGTTAGCATACCAAACGCACCCTAAGTTGTGAATATATTTTCATTCGTATAATATATATATATATATATATATATTGTGAAGCGTTCAAATGAGAAGCCTAAATTTTGTGAGAACGCGAGAAGCAATCCTAGCCACTCATTTTATCATCCTTTAACTTTAATATAATGGGTAATATTAGTTAATTAACTTTTTCAAAATTTCTTAAAAAATTTTGAAAAATTTTAAAAAAAAAATCGAAAAAAAAAATTTTAGAAAAAAATTTTATTGAAAAAAAATTTTCGATTTTTTTTTTCAAAAATATTTTTTTTCGAAAAAAAATTTTTCGAAATTTTTTTCCCGAATTTTTTTTTTCTGAAATTTTTTTTCTCACATGTGAAAAAAATAATTGGAAATTTTCACGAAATTTTTTTTGTCACGTGTGAAAAAAAATAATTCGTCACATGTGAAAAAAATTCGTCGCATGTAAATTTTTTTTTCGTCACATGTGAAAAAAAAATTCCGTCACATGTGAAAAAAAATTTCGTCACATGTGAAAAAAAAATTTGGAAAAAACCCCATTAAATGTTTAGTTTGGAGGGTATTCCTGTCTTTTTACCTAGTCGCTCTCTCTCTCTCTCTCTCTCTCTCTCTCTCTCTATATATACTTTTCAACAGACGTCTAATCCTTTTTTCCCGCCATTATGACTAATATAAGTAGCACAAGTACTCATTGGTCATCCCCAAACTTGTTTTGAAAGCCTACCAAAAAAACCCTAATGCAATGTCACTCACCAAATCTAATAATTTAACTAAAAAAAATCAAGAATCTCAAACTTTGGATTTACATTATGGCAAATCAGGGATGCACCTTACTTTGATAGCCATGAAGTCGAGAGAAATTGGGCAATGAGGTAATATGGTTAGTGTTTTTGTTGATAATCTTTTACTAGCGTATGTATCTTAGATTGTTTAATGGTATTTCCCTTTTTTGTTAGAGAATCGTAAAAGTGTTTTGTTTACTTTTTCAACAGCAGATCGACCTGGTGATTTTAATATGAGAGTTCACCACAATGGTTTATTCAAAAACTGGCCAGACAGGATCTACGAAAGAGGTCAGGAATGTCAGGTTGATTATATTGGTATTAATGAGATTTCTATTGACGAACTTGATGCTCTGATGACCCAAATCAGTTATGTAGAAGTCCAAACCAATTACTACTATTTTGTTAAACCTGGTATGACATTGGATGATGGCTTATATAGTTTTTGTGAAGCTGTCAATCTTGACCTGTTGAAAGAAATTGTGGAAGAATATAAGCTGATAGATGTGTATGTTGAAATAGGTAAGTGATGAGTGCTCAAACACTCATCGTTTTTGATATATTTAAACTGCCAAAACGCACAAAAACAATAAAAAAGATACCAAAATACTTAAATTATCCCAGGGATTGTGTTTTATGTGTTTTGAAAGCAAAATGTGCAAAAACAAAGAAAAAACGTACAAAGTTTGCAGTATTGGCAGTTTCAGTCTCCCAAGTTTCAAAACTTGTCAATTTTAGTCCCTATGCATTTATTTTTAAGGAAAAGTCAACCCAAGGTTTTAAAAGTCAAATAATCACAAAATATTACACTTGGGTTGCAAATTTTCCAAAATTACATAATTAGTCCCTGAAAAATCCAAATATGGCAAAATAAGTCCCTGGGAGTTTTGAAAAAATAAAAATTGGCAAAAATGGTTTGTGAACTTTGGAATTACATCATAATTGGTCCTTGGAAGCAAGTTTGGGAAATTACAAAATCAGTCCTTAAAGTTTTGGAAATTTCAAAATTGGTCCTTGATAACTTACAACCTAACCAACCGGACCCTATTTTTATTTAATCCAAAAACCAAACCAAACCCAATCCTAACCTAAGCCTTGGTCTGATCCAGCAAACAACCCAAGCCCAATCCACTTAGCCCAAATCCTAAAAACCGTTTTAAATAAATCCCCGGTCAAACTTGCGTTGACCCGTCTTCTCCCCCAACAAGCATGCGTGAAACCAGGGTATACATCCCCCCCCCCTCCTCACCTTTACACCAACTTTCCCCCCCACAATAAATTCCTTCACCTAACAACTCCACCACCATAAATGCATCACCAAACCCCTCACCAACACCACTCAGAATTGCCCCGACATAGTTTTGGCGCCAAAATGGCAATCTAGGGCTCAGATCATCTTAGCATAATTGAACGATGAGGATTTGGTCAGAGGGTCAAAGCAAAGACATTGGGACTCTCAGTTTTCAAAAAGAAGCCATGTGGAAGACTTAGGGCTAGAATTTTAGGTCGATATATATAGAAAAGCTCATAGAAGCTTATGGGTGTGTAATTTTCTAGTTTTTATGTAGTTTCAGTTTATTTTCAATGTATTTGTACCTTTTATTATTAATGAAAGTTTGGTTTTAAGTTAATTCTCATTTTTCACTTTTCAAAGTCTCATTTCAAAATCTCAAGTTCTAATCAAGTAATCTAATGTATGTTTAATCTACTCAGAAGCTCTCACAAACTCAGATAAAAAGGTTTTATAAGCTTTATCAGCTTGTGTAAACTATTTTAAATCAGTTTTTAATAATTGCTAAAAATCAAGAAAAAATAAATAAATAAATAAATAAATAAATTGGTGATCACTTAATGAATGAGCAAGGAGCACAGTGAATCAAGGATGGCTGTGGGTTAGGTACCTCATGGGAGGGCATAGGATTGGTTAATTTGGTCCCTTGGTTCTTAATCAGTTAGCTTGGAAAGCTTATGTAAGCTTCACCTTTGATTTTCATTCTCTTATATAGTTTAGTTGTTTGTTGCTTTCTCATATACTTAGTTATTGTCTATTATCTTAGTTTACATCAGTAGGTTGTAGTTTATGTTGCTTTAATTCAAAATCTCTTCATTAACTGTTTTTAAAGGGGTGTTTGGTTGTAACTTGTATGGTGTGTTCAAGCTGTGTAATTGTGCATCTATTTGTTTCTATCAGTTGTATGGGTGTATAAAGGCTCAGGGGAACAAGTGACTTGGTACAAAAGTTTGCAAAAGTCAGATTTATCAAAATTCCACCACCACAGTTAACTGTGGTGGTTTTTGACTCCCAAATCCTATCATTTCATTAGATAATTTGTTGTTTTAACATATTTTAGTCTCATTTTAACCTAAAAACATGTTTTCAGTTAGTTAGATCAAACCAAAGTTCATAAAAGTCAAAGTGCTTAGTTTTCTTTAAAAAGTCAAAAGCTGACACAGTTATTTTGCTCAAAGTTTGGAGTTCTGTAAATTGCTTAATACTAGGATTTAGGATTTGAGATTTTACAAGCTCAATCTTTACCACTTGGTTGATTTTTAAGATTTTTTTCAGATTTTATAGATTTTGTTTACTGGGTCCCACCAGGCCTCAAAGAGACCTGCAGGGCAAGATACTTGCCCTGTCTCAGCAGTTCACCCTCACACCACCACCTTTTGTGGTGGTTTGTGGCCACTACAGTGGTCCAAGACCTTTGATTTTGGTTCCAATCAACCACCCTCCTACCAGGGTTGACTCATTGATCATTCCTTTGACCTTAAGCCTGTGGACCCCACCTAATTTGGCCCCTTAAATTTGTCCCATAACTGCATCAGTCACCATTAAGCAAAGTGCTTAATTGAGCTTTTTGGCTTATTCAGGCCATTCATTTGCTTGAAACTTGCTTATTATTGTTCATTGGACTCTGAGAAACCAAATTTGATCATTGTGGACCCCACACCTCACCATTTGAGCTTAAAACACTCCACAGTCAACAAAAGTCAACTGTGGGTGTAATAAGCACTTCAAGTGCTTATTTTAAGGGTTAAAATAAAAGTGTTTTCATTAAAAGCTGTTGTTTTTAGTTTATAATTAGTTTAGAAAAAGAAAAAAATCCAAAAAAACCAACTTTAAAAATAGTGATAGCTTCTATTTAATAGGATTTATCAATTTATTTTTCTTTTTAATTTATTTCTAAGTAATATATCACTTTTATATTTTTAGAAATTCTATTTTAGGTTAAAATAATTTTATAAATTTTTCCAGATTTTTATTTTGTCTTTTTGTGGTTTTTCTAATTAATTTTAGTTTAATTTAGTTTTAATTAATATTAATCAATTAAATAGCATAATTAGATTTTATATAGTATAACCTAGTTTTTATAACTTTTCTAGCTTCTATTTTAGTTAAAACATTTTTATAAATTTTTCTAGAATTTTTACTGTTCATTTTCTATTTTTTATAATATAATTAGTTTAATTAGTAATTAATAAGTAATTAGAATAATAATTAATTAATTAGCTTAAAAATACTTAGAATTAACTTTTTATAATTTTTTAGGATTCCTGTAATGGTTAATTAGATTTATAAAATTTTTCTTAATTTTCTAAGTCTTTTTAGTATTTTTAATAATTCTAATTAGTTTAATTAGTATTAAATAGATAATTAGTAATTAATTAATAATAAATAATTAAATAGTGTAAAAATAATTTTTATTTTTCTTAAAATTTTCTTTAACTATTAGGATTGTAAAAATATCAATTTTACACTTTTAACCCTTCCCGTCCTTCAGTTGTACTTTTTGTTTTGTGCGTCTGTATACGTTTTTTAATTAAAACGTACGTTTTTAGTTTTTAGCTCAAATCTTCGTAATCCAAATTCCCGTAATCAATCACATAGCTTTCATAAGCTATATTTGTTAATAATTTCCAAATAATTATGATCATAACCCTTTTCTGTGAATAATTACCCGATCACGAATACGCTAAAGTTACAATTCACACTTCAACGGGACTTAACGACCTGGTGATACCTTATATTACCCGGAGCATTGACCTAGGCTATTTGACTTTGTTGACCATTATTTGGTCAATATAAGTTAGGTGGTTCGGGCTCAATCAGTAAGACTAGGTTAGAGTTGTCTAAGATGTCCCCACAGTCTATTAAGACAATATTTTTGGAGATGGATGAACCTAGTAGAAAAATAGATCGTGCTGCTATTCAATCGTGCTGCAGACGTTTGGTTCTAGATGACATAGATAATGACCCAGACCTTAACCCATTTATGAAACTTTCGAAACTACCTGTAGATGTCTCATATGTTGGGGAATTTAGTGACTTGCCACACATTGAGCCCGGTTTTTTCAATTCTTGACATGTCTTCCTTTGCCAGCCAAGCTGTTGACAACAGTGATGGTGCATTAGTCATTATTGATAAGGAAAATAGTTTTCAGGACCTTGATAGTTTTGATGTTAGTCTGTTCATAGTGACTAAGGATAAGCCGTTGGAGAAACTAGGGAGACCACTAGTTGATGGCAATAACACCTTTGAGGAACCTGATGTGGAAGTCACTCTATTCCAAGTCAATCAGGATAACCAGTTAGAGAATGTAGAAGGAGAACCTGTTGGTGGCAATAACATGGAAGAGGATGGTGATGTTGATATCACTCTGTTCCAATAGAGTGATAGTGTGATACTAGTCACTTAGGAAATGTAGGTGATGACACAATTCAGGCAAATGAAAATAATGTTATTGAGGAGAATCATGTACAGGTTGCTTTGTTCCAACAGATTCAGAGTCATGAGTTAAGCAATGCAGGAACATCTACTAATAAAAGTGATGATTTGAATTTGGAAACTCAATTACCTTTGTTGGATGATGATGCATTTTACACTACTTATGCTTCTGACTCAGACATAGGTCACTCTGGGGTGCCAGGGGTTAGGACAGATTCTGTTGATGATGGTGTTGTTGAAACTTTCTTTTATTGTTATCAATCCTTTGATACTGCAAAAGATGTGAAATAGATGGTAAGAGAGCATTCCATAGAAACAAGAAGGGAGCTGCTATTTCTAAAGAATGACAAAAAAAGAATAAGAGTCAGATGTGTGGGTTGTGTTCCCCTATCTGGCCCAATTGCTACTGCTGGACTGGGTATAGGCCTAGTTAAAGATCTATTAACAAGAAGGGGTTTGGAAGCATTAATTGCTGGTAAAAATGACCCTTCCCAAATATTTTGCCCATGGCTGTTGCTTGTCGGCAGGGATAATACTGAAAAAGGTGCTTGGACAGTGAGAAAATATAATGATCAACATACGTGTTTGCAATCATGGGCGCTCAAACATTTTGACCTTAACTTTATCTCAAAGAAAATTAAAGATACGATTCAAACCAATCCAAGGATTCCTGTCAAGTCGGTTCATAATCAGCTTACCAACCAATTTGAGCATGAAGTCTCAATGCAGAAGGTTTTAAGAGCTAAAAGAATATCAGTCAGAGGCATTAGGACGGAATTCAAGCTCTAGTTCACCATGTTGAGAGACTATGTTCAAGAGTTGCAGAAGAGGAACCCTAATACAACAGTTGTGATTCATGTGGAATGGCCTGCTGAGGATAGTCTTCCAATAAGAGAATTCAAGATACTCTATGTTTGTTTAGGTGCCTTGAAGGAAGGATTTAAATCCTGTCAGAGACGGTTGTTGGGGATAAATGATTTTCCAATTGATGGTCCTTTGAAGGGTCAACTTCTGACAGCTGTCGGAATTGATAGCAACAATGGTATATACCCATTAGCTTATGCTTTTGCTGAATCAACAAACACAATAGCTTGGACTTGGTTTCTTCATTGTTTATCTGATGATCTTGAACTTGAGCCAATTTCAATAATCACTTTTGTTACTGACATGAACAAGGTACTCCCACAAACTATAAATGATTTGAATTTCCTATTTTTTTAAACAGACAGTAAATATATCTGTTTTTGTGCAGGATATTACATCAGCATTAAGAGAAGTTTTCCCAAATGCGGAGCACATATTTTGTCTTAGAACCATTCATGAGCAAATGAAAATTAATTGGCAAGGTAGGGCCTTCAAAGACCATCTTTGGAGATGTGCAACAACCTCAACTGTTGTATAGTTTGAGAAATCTATGGATGATTTGAAGACATTTAGTCAAGCTGCCTATGCTTGGTTAAGTCAGATACCACAAATCCATTGGTCAAGGTCACATTTCTCATGTAAGTCATCTAACTGTGTAAATTTAGTGGTATATGGTAAAATAATATGAAATGTATAAGTAATACAACTTTATTTGTCTTGTTTTAGGGCGACCCCATTCTGATGTGTTACTTAATAACATGTGTCAAGTGTTTCATGAGAAAATAATTGAGGGTGTAAACAAACCAATTATTACAGCATTAGAATACATCAGGGAATACTGTATGAAGAGGATAATACATGTTGCAAAGGTCATTGAGAAGAGTGATATGCCACTAACACCTACTGCACAACACATGTTAGAAGGTATTAAGAAAGAGGCGGTTAGGTATAATGTTTTATGGATTGGGGGAGATAAGTTTCAGGTAAGTGGACCATGGGGAGACCAATGTGTAGTTAATGTTGTAGAGAAGTCTTGTACTTGTAAAAGATGGGAGATTACATGTTTACCATGTAAACATGTTGTCGCTACCAATTGGAATATGGTTTTAAATGGACAACAAGTAGGAGCTGTTGAAACACGGGCGCATCCTTGTTACTATCTCAACACTTGGGAAGCAACCTACAAACACAATGTATCCCTCATAACTAGCAATGAGTATTGAGAAAAATCGTCTGTGCCAACAACTATTGTTCCACCAAAGACTCAAGCAAATGCACCTAACTCAACTAGTAAAAATTGAGTAAGGATAGCTCCTGAAACTGAAGAGATTGTCAAGAATGATAAACTGTCTAAGGCTTGGAAGAGTGTAAGGTGTAGTGTTTGTGGCATTGCTGGACACAACCGAAAAACATGTATTGGCTATGGTGGAACTCAAAGTCGTCAAACTGGCGGTAAAAAACAAAATAGTTCAAGTTCTAAGGGAAAAGGTAAACAAGTGCCTCAAGAGGTTGCATCAAAGAAGACACATCCTACAGGGAACAAAGTTGCAGCCGATAAACAAGCTGAAGGTACAGGTGTTGATGAAAGTTAAGATGTTGCAGTTGAAGGAACTTGTGTGCAATCTGGAATTCAAGATCAAGGTACTCAGGATGTTGCAACAGAGAAACAAGATGAAATTGCAGGTGTTCAATCTCAGAGTCAAGATCAACATATTGATGAATCCCAGTGTCAATCCCATCAGCAAGATCAATCACAGTCTCAATCTCAGGTCCATTCAAGTAATGTGCAAGCAGTTTCTGTTTCATCCCAGCATACTACCAGAAGAGTGACTAGGCAGCAGGCTTTAATGGATAGAATGATGCCCTCACCATAGGGCTTTCTTTATGTGATGAGGCGAAAAATGATCCATTTTTAGGGGGTCATTTAAGCCCGAATTCGAATTTATTTGATCAAATATTGTCCTAAATCGTTCCTTTTGTGATTTTAGGTACTTTGGGAGAGAAATCTGGAAAAGAAAGCAATTCGGACGTTTTTGGAGCATAAAAGTGAAGAAAACGCCAAAGTCTTAATTTTCCATGCTGGGAACAGTACCTGACGGCATCAAGGGCATTTTGGTGACGGCGTCAAGAGTAAAAGTGGTGACGGCCCAGAGAGAAGTTTTGGGAGAAACCCTAAGTACGATTTTGGTGTAACTTTACAGGTTTTTCAAGGGTTCCAACCCCTTGATACCTTGCATGATTAATCAAGATAAGTGTTCTTCTAATTCAATCAATATGTCTATGTGTTGGGAGAAACCCAAAGTACGATTTTGGTGTAACTTTACAGGTTTTTCAAGGGTTCCAACCCCTTGATACCTTGCATGATTAATCAAGATAAGTGTTCTTCTAATTCAATCAATATGTCTATGTGTTGGTTGTCTATATCATGTTCTTGTCTTAATTCTATCATGCTAGGCTAGATCTCTTTTGTGTTTGCTTAGATCTAATGAAACCTAGATATTGATTATGTATTGATTACTTGTTTATTCTTGTCTTGGATGAATGATTCATATGTTAGGCTTAAGAAAACTGGCAGATCTCCAATTGGTAACATGCTTGAACGTCTTAAGAAACATGAACCAACGCGCACTAGGTCTTTATTGGTTGTATTTAATGCATGAGCCATTGTTTACAATCCCTATAGTTGTGCTGGGCATGGTGTAGGAGGAGATAAGAGCTCATAGAATTGGGGAGTTATGTGTGCCACCCCATGAATGGTATTAAGGAATACAATCCGTCATCCATGCAATTATAACAAGTAATTAACGTGTAAAAGATATCTAGGGAGTAGTGAAATCTAAGTAAACACATTTTCTCCAATTACTGCTCACAACCTTAGTATAAATTAGTTTATTTTCTTTTCTAGTATTTTATTTTGATTGCATCTTAGTATTGGGTTAGTTGAATAGCAACTAATTCCGCCCACTCTTCCAAAACCCGAGATTTTAACTTGCTTTCAAAAAATTATAAAAATACAAAAATAATCATCCCTCACCTTTAGAACTAGTATTTAGGCTTTCTAATCCTAGCGACACTATTCCTAAGCTGAACAATCAATCCCCCGGTACTTGTCACTATACTATACTACAACGATCAGGTACACTGCCTGGTGGGGGTTGTAAGCTTCTCGAGATCCCTCGAGAGGTAAAGCCTGTTGCGATTCCCACGCATCAAGTTTTTGGCGCCGCTGCCGGGGAATAGTTATTGTATAGGTTGAATTTGATTTTTATTAGGTCTACTCATTAGATTCCTATCAAGTGAGATTTTTTCTTTTGTAGCTTTCTCGTAGTCTATCTTTTCTTTGTGATTTTGTTTGTAATTTGCTTCAAATGGACTCTACACTTAGACTTCTAAGATTGCAAGATAGGGTTGAGCGGCTAACACACCAAAGAGTTCAAAATACCTCATTTAGAGACACCTATGAATCATATGAGCCTTCTCCTAGGATAGATTCTTATGAACAACCTCCATGTTTAAGATCTAGTTTTAGTGAGGCCAATAGGAAATGCGACCTAGTTTGCCAAGGAATTATGGAGAGAGCCATTGCAACAAATCATAAGTTGGATGAAGCACTAGGTTTGCTATTATCACTACCTAAGAAAACAATTGAGGAGGATTTAGCCGAGCATGATCACATTGATCAAAAAGACCTAGGTTTTATGATCGATGATGATGAATCTCAAGAAACAGATGATGAATCTCTTGGGCAATTTGTATATAGCAGTCAGAATATTGAAGATGATCCTTATGATTCGGACATAGAAGTTGAGATGCCTAGAGAAGCACATGAGATACTTGGGAGAATGTTAGGGCTAGATCCTGACACATGGAATGATGAGGTGAACAACATAAGCCCACAAAATACTCAACCATCATTTGAGGCACATGCACCGCCCGTGACTTACCCGGAAGAAGTAGAAGAAACTTTAGGAATTCCAATGGAGGTAGAACCCTTGGACCAGACACCACTTGAGGATATAGGTTTGAACACTTGTAGTGATAACCTTACTCCTAGTTCTAGGGAATTTCCTAGTGTTGATGAACCGGAACCTCAATATTTACACACCTTTCCATCCTTAGATATATTTCTAGGAGACAAAAGAGGAACCGACCCACCCATCAACCAATATTATCCGGGTAGTTTTAGGATGAAGGAAGCCATTCACTCACCCCCTTCACCTCACGTGGCATATTCACACCCTAAGGGTGTGTATCGCTACTTTCACCCACACTTAATCCTAAGTGTAGGGAGAACCTCCCCTATTTCCGTTAAATAAGGGTAGAGTCAGGCTCGTGACTCGAACAAAAACAAGCGCTTCTTGGGAGGCAACCCATGTTTTGTGTGTTTTTATTTGTTTGTTTGTTTGTTTGATTTTATTTGTTTCCGTATGCATGTTTTATTTTTATTGTTTGTGGCTCATGTTTCAAAGTAAATTGTGAAAATGCTTTATTTTGTTTTTAACTTCGTCTTAATTGCATATAAAGGTATTTTGCAAAAGATAAGTGTAAGGGAGATCAAAATTTGTTTATAAGAACGAAATTGAGCATGAACCACAACAATATTAAATGGACATGTGTATTAGTACTTGTTAGAGTCAAATGCTTGTATCAAGTCGTAATGATGTTTTGCAGGATTTTCTAGGAAGTAGGACGAAGTTTTTCCAGAAATTTTCTAGAAACTTAACATAAGAATTTCTGCAGGTCACTTCTGACGGCGTCACGAGTTTACTTTTGACGGCGTCACGTGTAAAAATCTGGAAATTTTACCAGTTTTGTTTTTCTAACGGAGTCTTATGGTTTTTGTGAATTATTAAGTTTTATAATCTCCAGGAAATCTGCAAACATTCATTCCACAAGCATTATGTCTTTAATTGTTTTGTTTTTATTCCTAAGTCTGGAATTACATCTAGTTGTGAGTTATCTTTGTTTGGATTGATGCTTTGGGTTTTTGTAGTTGTTTTCTCAGGTTTAACAGGTTATGTATGACAAGAAGATGATTTATATTCTGGAAGGGAAGCTTTGATTGTTCATTCTATTGGAGGAAGATTTAACCTGGCCACCTTATTATCCATACCGAGCGAATCAGGGGAGTATTTGATTTCATTCTTTTTACTTTTTAACTTTTACATTCTTTACTTGAACATTGGGGACAATGTTCATCTTAAGTGTAAGGGGAGAGTAAAAAGATGATACCTTACATATGCACTTTCGCTTGAGTTTGTTTTGTTTGATGGTAGATGTGTAATAAAACTATGAGAAATACTTGTTAGTGTAATTTTAGCGCCAAATTTAAAATTTTTTACAACATTTAGGAGTGAAACTTTAGCCATAGCAAGCGTCTCATGGATAGGAGATTGTATGACTAGCACATAACCGTATATTCAGAAAAATTTTCCACCCAAATATGTGAGGTTTGCCTTTAGATTTGATAGGAAAAGCATTCATTATTAGTGCTTATGAGTGTACTGGTAGCATTTAGATTCTAGAACTTGCGTTAGTGATGCATCCCGAGACCGCTAGTGAGACTACATTCGTGTGGTAGGATTTACTACATGATAAGAGGCATTAGGATTACCCTTGTGTTAAACCCGTATCATAATTACTTGACCATTTGATTCATATTACTTGGCTAGTTAAGTCAACTAATTTTCCCCACACCCTTAGCGTTGTACTTATTTTTAGTACACGAAACCCCTATTACACCCCTCCGAGCCTATCTTTTCGTTTCTAACTTTAAGCATTTTACTTAAAGGAAGAATTTGTTACACCCCACTTAAATGTATAACCAAATCGCCTTAGCCTTCCGTGTATGCGCTCATTTTTAGTGCATTATTGTTATTTGTTAAACCCTAAGTTAACTTTCTAATTGATTACATGGTTGCTAAGTCGAGTCATATCCTTGTACATATTGTTTTGTGACGATTGGGACTCATGGGTAAGTACTTATCTTATGGAGTAATGGGGAAGAACATCATATATTACCCCCATATGTACGTTAATCTTAAAAGTGCTCCAAGTGTTTTAATTTTTTTAATTCGAGTCATTAGATTAGTTTAATGTAAAATATGTAAAGATTCAAGTGTAAGGGGAATGCTCAATTCCCTATGATGTATTATTTTGGATGGTAGGGTAAGAGTGTATGCAAAAAAAAAAAAAAAAAAAAAAAAAAAAAAAAATCGAAAAAATCATGAAAAAGAAAAAAAAATAGAAAAAAAAGGAAAAAAAAAAAAAAAAAAACATACGGACTACCATCCCGTTTCATTCTATGCTCATTTTATGTTTTTGTTATTTTGTATTTATTAGCTTAAGTCGAGTCTAGTCTTGGCTTAGCAACGCCATATTGTACATGTAATTAACCAAGATTGTTAACTCGCCACCAGTAAAACTTCCTTTATCCAACAAAACCGTGTATTTCATATCCCTACACCTAACGTTACAACCCTTTAAAAGACCTCTTTGATAGTTTATCCTAGGTGCTTAGGCCATGTGGTGGAGGTTTGATCCTTTCCCAAGCCTATGGTAATCTATTTTGCTATGACAGGTAGTGAGAGATATCTTCCGTTTCCATATTGTAATTTACACTTTATTACACCCGAGAGATGTGAGTATCTAAACACTATTTGTGAGGTGCTAGTGTATGACCTCCGTGCTTGTCTATTGGTCTTTAGTGGAACGATTATTTATTGTAATTACTTTTATATTAGTGTTAAATGACCCCTAACTTGTATTTTGACTAGAATAAAAGCGCATTTGCTTGAGGACAAGCAAATCTCAAGTGTAAGGGTATATGATGAGGCGAAAAATGATCCGTTTTTAGGGGGTCATTTAAGCCCGAATTCGAATTTATTTGATCAAATATTGCCCTAAATCGTTCCTTTTGTGATTTTAGGTACTTTGGGAGAGAAATCTGGAAAAGAAAGCAATTCAGACGTTTTTTGAGCATAAAAGTGAAGAAAACGCCAAAGTCTTAATTTTCCATGCTGGGAACAGTACCTGACGGCGTCAAGGGCATTTTGGTGACGGCGTCAAGAGTAAAAGTGGTGACGGCCCAGAGAGAAGTTTTGGGAGAAACCCTAAGTACGATTTTGGTGTAACTTTACAGGTTTTTCAAGGGTTCCAACCCCTTGATACCTTGCATGATTAATCTAGATAAGTGTTCTTCTAATTCAATCAATATGTCTATGTGTTGGTTGTCTATATCATGTTCTTGTCTTAATTCTATCATGCTAGGCTAGATCTCTTTTGTGTTTGCTTAGATCTAATGAAACCTAGATATTGATTATGTGTTGATTACTTGTTTATTCTTGTCTTGGATGAATGATTCATATGTTAGGCTTAAGAAAACTGGCAGATCTCCAATTGGTAACATGCTTGAACGTCTTAAGAAACATGAACCAACGCGCACTAGGTCTTTATTGGTTGTATTTAATGCATGAGCCACTGTTTACAATCCCTATAGTTGTGCTGGGCATGGTGTAGGAGGAGATAAGAGCTCATAGAATTGGGGAGTTATGTGTGCCACCCCATGAATGGTATTAAGGAATACAATCCGTCATCCATGCAATTATAACAAGTAATTAACGTGTAAAAATATCTAGGGAGTAGTGAAATCTAAGTAAACACATTTTCTCCAATTACTGCTCACAACCTTAGTATAAATTAGTTTATTTTCTTTTCTAGTATTTTATTTTGATTGCATCTTAGTATTGGGTTAGTTGAGTAGCAACTAATTCCGCCCACTCTTCCAAAACCCGAGATTTTAACTTGCTTTCAAAAAATTATAAAATACAAAAATAATCATCCCTCACCTTTAGAACTAGTATTTAGGCTTTCTAATCCTAGCGACACTATTCCTAAGCTGAACGATCAATCCCCCGGTACTTGTCACTATACTATACTACAACGATCAGGTACACTGCCTGGTAGGGGTTGTAAGCTTCTCGAGATCCCTCGAGAGGTAAAGCCTGTTGCGATTCCCACGCATCATTATGCTATGCTAATGAAGTAGACAGTATTTATTTATGTTAACTATGAACAAGTTATGTACTCTGATTACCATGCTTCGAAAAATATGAAATTTTATGCATTTAGAATTATATCCAATTGCATTATATATAGAACCATGCTATGTTTCTGAATTTTAATTGTGTCTAAAATATGTATGTTGTGTGCAACGTATGTTATATCTAAATGTATGACTGCATAATATGCTACTGCAAATTGATGCAGGCAAAACTAACCCAAACTAAAACTTCAAAAGAATGTTGACTATTCAAAGTCAATTATAACCAAATTTCTATGCATCTGCATATATACCCATAACGTAAACTCAGAAAAAGAACCAAACTTCATATCCATGTTGGAGACAATGTTACTACCATTCAATAGAATCTAAACTTAAAACATACTAGTACAAAATAGTTTTGGTAAAGTTTCTAACACTACCAAGGTGGCCTAACAAGTAATTACATTTTCACAAAACACAAAACACGACCATCATACTTTAAAGCTAAAAAGTTAACCAAGTGCATAAACAATCAAGAACAATATCCAACTGGGCACCAGGTAAATCTTCCACTTTCACACATCACCTTGAACTATTTCTAATCTTTCCTTGAGCTCATTTCTCCCCCTCAAAAGGCCTAGTATGATCATTCTTGAACGAGCACACATTTCAGGATCATACCATCCTATCCACCGACAAGAAGACCCCTAATCATTAATATGACATTTCATTAATGAACCTTCATTGTTACAATGTACTTTGCTACTTGCTAAAGCAAGGCAATACAATCAATTTTAAAACGCACTTACTTTATCAGGACAAGCATAAAATCGACGCCCTAGGTTGGCCGATGTCCACGAAGTGCGTGTTATAGCTTGTTTACCACACCAGCAGCGTACCATGTTGAAGGAGGAAAGGTTTTGGGGGAAAGATTAAAGGATGACGAGTGACAATATAATTTTGACTCACAGTAATATAGGGAACCGGGACAATGTACAACGGCTAGAAACTAGATCGCTACAGTGAATGACGATTTTGACCTCACCAAGAATACGTTGCAGTTTCTATTACGAGCCGAGGGACACAATCGTCCTCAAAATCCCAAGTTTTGGACGCCACATGACGATTTTGGAAAGTTAAGGTCAATGGCGATATTTTGTGGAAAGTTTAGGGACTAACAATGTATTTTTGTCTCTCTTTAAAGTTGTTTTTTATCGATTTTAATTCCAAAATTAACATTATTTCCAAACAACTAAAGTTAAAAAATGAAAGTTTATTTTGAAAGGGATAAATTATATGGGGAATGCTAGATCCACATAAACAATCCGAAAAAAAAAAAAAAAAAAAAAAAAAAAAAAATCACACGCTGATATGATCGGGGTTGATTGGTCTATTGATTGTGGTTTTTCTCTCTTTTTTATGATTAGGCCAATCAGGTTTTGTTGTATCAGCGTGTAGTTTCTTTTTGTAAATTGTTTATGTGTATCGAGCATTCCCCAAATTATATTACTAAAATCAATCATCCAAGTTATAGATAGAATTAATGAATACGACAACCTCAAGTATGACTCGCTTGATGAAATCAGCTAGGGCCGCCGGTGACTTATTGGCCACCGTCAATGCCCCACCTTTAGGGTGATACAAACATGTCTTGATCCATTGTCCAACATATATTAGTTTTGCCACTTAAACCAAACTCTTTATTTAATGTAAAATTACATGTCTATATCCATAATGATGAACCTTCTGTAGAAGATTGAGAATGAAATCTACTTTTTCATAACATATCATTAGATAATCATTTCTATTTAGTCTTATTTACAGGATGAGTTATAATGACCCCCTATTTATTTTTATTATTTTTTATTTTTTTTATTATTATTATTTTTATTTTTATAATTTTGTTTATATCAAAAAGCTATAAACCTGAAAGTGCGGAATAAAAATATAAAGTTTAATAAGTCAAACGTTTAAAATTGTCAGAAATACGAAACAGAAACTGAAAAAAAACTGTGTTATACTGAAATTAAATAGAGACAAAAAGAGGGACAAGTTGGTCAAAGATGGCAGGCTAGGGGTAGCCCCATCCATACAACACAACCCTATTTATAATACAGACTTTAAACATTGAAATGATGATCAACTTTTTGAGTATCAAAACCAAAACACCAACAATATGCCAATTCTGAACACCAACAATATGCCAATTCTGACCAGAGGCATATATCCTTGTTGACTTGCTTTTGGTAGCTTCAATTGCAACCTCTCATTCGATATCCTCGTGTTTCTTTAAATAAAAGTCGTATATTTTGCAATTTGCATCACCGTGTTTTTGCCAATAAGTTGACGAGTCAAACCTTTTGATCCATTCAACCACCCCACAATATTGTAGCCAAGTTTTTGCCTATAAAATATTAAATACCCCTTACAGCTAATTCACTATCCTCACTTCCAAAGTTATATTCTCATCTAGTTTTCTTGGTTTTCATCATTCCAACAAACAAAACCTTTGAGTATAAATTAAACTTACCAGAATTTTTGAAAAACTCTCGAAAAAACTGAAACAATCAGAGGGATGCATTTTACGTCATCTAAAGCTTCATCACCAACAAATTCATATGCTCAATCGCCAGCTAGAACACCTTTGTCTCCAATGAGTACTTCTCCTCATCATAGAACATTTTCCGACACGATGATGGAAGAAGATTTATTGTACGCTGAAGAAATCATTAAAAGATGGGACCTTGATTCTTTGTCCTACACGAAACTAGACTATTTGTTTTCGGGCGACAGACGTGAAGCTCGAGAGTTTGTTAAGTCGGTTAAGAGCGTACAATCCGCGATGCATTTCTTCGTATCGGAGAGTGCTAGCTCGGAGAAACTCGTTCATGCTCAAAAGTTGATGCAAGTTGCCATGAAGAGGCTGGAAAAAGAGTTTTATCGAATCTTGTCATCGAATAGAGACTATCTCGATTCAGAGTCAGTTTCTAACCGATCCTCCCGAGCTAGATCCAGTGTTTCAGACGACGATAATGCTTCGGATGAAGATGACACGAATTCATCGGTTTCTGATAGCAAAAGAGCTATGGTCTCAGATATGGTTATGGCAGATCTTGAATCCATTGCCGATTGCATGATATCATCTGGTTATGGAAAAGAATGTGCGAAGATCTACAAAATTATTAGAAGATCCATCGTTGACGAGACTCTCTATAATCTAGGAGTCGAGAAATTCACTTTCAGTCAAATCAACAAAATGGATTGGGAAACATTGGAGCCAAAAATCAAAACATGGTTGCACGCTGAAAAAGTTGCGATTAAATCATTATTCTATGGTGAGCGAATTCTCTGCGACTACGTTTTTTCATCTTCTGACAAGATCCGGGAAGCATGTTTTTCCGATATTTGCCAAGAACGAGCGACCGCTCTATTCGAGTTCCCTGAACTTGTTGCCAAATCTAAGAAATCTATGGAGAGAATGTTCCGAACTCTAGATTTATATAACGCGATATCCAACCAATGGCCAGAGATCGAGATGATCTTTTCATTCGAATCAATGGTCATTGTCCGAACACAAGCGGACACATCATTAGTAAAACTCGGTGACGCTGTGAGATCAATGTTGAGCGATTTCGAGGCCGCGATACAAAAGGAAACATTAAAGACTCCAATACACGGTGGTGGAATTCATCCGTTAACTCGTTACGTTATGAATTATTTAGTTTTCTTGAGTGATTACAGCATTTCACTTTCAGATATACTTGCTGACTGGCCTCTTCTAGTTCAGTCACCATTGCCCGAATCTTATTTCTCTAGCGACAACATGGATGAGTCGTCGTCCATATCGGCTCGGTTTGCGTGGTTGGTGCTTGTTTTATTATGTAAGATCGACGCTGGTGCCGAGCTTTACAAAGACGTAGCTCAGTCGTATTTGTTCCTTGTTAACAATCTTAACTATGTTGTTTCGAAGGTTAATAGTTCTAACTTAAGAGACCTAATGGGAGACGATTGGCTAGTTAAGCATGGGCAAAAAGTTAAACAGTACGCTGGAAACTACGAGCGGATGGCGTGGGGTAAAGTGATCTCGTCTTTGCCCGAGAATCCAATAGCGGACGGTTTAACAACTGAGGTCGCTAGGAATTCTTTTAGACGGTTTAATCTAGAGTTTAACGAAGCATACAAGAAACAATCTAGCTGGGTCATTTCTGACACGAAAATTCGAGACCAAATTAAAATATCTGTTGCGAAAAAGATTTTGCCAATTTACAAGATGTTTTACGAGAGATATCGAGAGGCTTTTCAAGGAGCTGATTCGGTCGTGAGATTTGCTCCTGATGATTTGGGTAATTACTTGTCGGATTTGTTTCATGGTACAGGAGCTCCGGGTAGTATTAGTACATCTTCGCATTCATCTTCTTCGTCTTCTTGCTCATTGTCGAGAAGCCATTGAGCCGGTCTATACTATGTAGAGTTTATCTTGGTATATTAGTTGTTTGGCTGGTTATAATACAGTCTTGATGACTTGAATTTTAAATTTCATGTTTGTGTGTTGTGTGTATTAAATTAGTTGTAAAATCTTATACATCCAAAGACAGCATCACTTGACTATTCAGGTTTCCATAAAAGGAGAAGGATATATATATATATATATATATATATATATATATATATATATATATATATATATATATATATATATATGAATATATTAGCTACAATTTATTATAGTTAACTCCCTACAATTTTATGCTATATTCTGTGGGTCCCTGAGTCCATTTGTGAGTTCTTGACTTATTTTTGTGGGTCCTGAATATTTTTTTATGTAATTTTAATGAAGGATTGTAGCTAGTTGGGTACAATAATTGTACCAACATATCCTATATATATATATATATATATATATATATATATATATATATATATATATATATATATATATTGAATATATTATATACAATTTTTTGTAATCAATTTCTTACAATTTCATGTTATAATTTGTAGGTCTCTAAATTTTTTGGTAGGTCCTTGAATCATATAAATATATACTAGGTAGTTTTTTAGGCCGTGCTTACCCATGAAAGTCAACGTTTATTGTTAGATGATCATTTACATAGTCGTTAATTATTATTTTCCAATTCGACATTGAGCAGCTCATGAGTTAGATCGACACGATGTAGTAGTGTTATATTTATATATAGCCGTTAATATTAGTTTCCAATTTGATATTCGTATAGCATCTTTGATCCAATAAAATGTTAATTCTTTATAAGCAATTTCTACACGATGTAGCATCGATGATAGTCTAGCAGAATGATTCAAAGAATTTTATTCTTATAAGTTAATGTGTGTTTATAAAGAATAACATTCTTTGATTCAAAAACTTACCAAAATTGCTTATTTATTTCAAACCTATACGAGATATAGTTATATTTATATACAGGTTATATATGTAAAAGCTCGTTTACGCTTATGAACCTACTTTAGCTAGATATTTGAAGCTCGGGGTCGAGCTCATTTATTAAACAAGCTTTATGTTAAGCTCTTGCTCGAGCTCGAGCTCATGAAGGCTTGGCTCTTTCCGAGTTTTTATCGAATCAATCTTGCGTAGCTCGGCTTGTTTACATTCCTATTTAAAAAAATATATATTATATAATATTCATTAAGATGATATACGAAAACATGTGAAAAAGATATATTATGACTATCCAATATCCACTTAACTATAACTTGAGTTTGTTGCTGAAAATTGATTCTTTCATTTTTAACTTGTAACTTGAAAAAATTCAACACTCTTATCCACTTAACTATACCTTTGACAATCCTTCCACAAGATTTTACCCATACTCCTATCACCCCCCTTTCCTAGACTTTCTATTGTTCTCTTTCATTTGAGTGGTCGATGACACATTAATACTTGACACAATAGCCATTCTAAGTTTCTAACACGTATGACCTACATCGCTACACACTCCTACTTTCACTCTAGGTCTCTAGCACAACAGTACCACAAGACAAGGATGCCATACCTCAATATCTCTTGCCATATTCAGTACACTTTTAAACATCTCACTATTGCTATTGCAATGCATAAAAAAAATTAAGATGTATTGTTCTTACACAATCCGTATTAATTAGTTCAGCCAATATACATTACCATAAGATGTGCTACCACACCATCATGCTCCTATTACTTATATCACATAAGTCATCAACAACCACATTATCCCAATGACCCTAATGATAAGGATCACACTTTGTGCATACTTTTTTAAACATTTAACAAAAATACTTTAAAAATATATTTAATTTAACAATCATTCACTTTCTAGAATTCACATTACGTTCATAACTTTTCATAACCCATGTAACTTAAAAACAATATTTTATACAACTAATGATAATCTTAGTAATTTAACATTTAATCAACATTATAAATGTAGAGAAACTCTCATTATCATAAGTTGTAGCGAAACAAAATGTGACATTTCTAAAATTTCATGTCATTTATTTTAATAGTTTATTATTCAACTATTCTATTTTTAACTAATTAACTTCGTCGGAAGTTTTCCGCGTATGTCATAACGCGTTCAATTCATTCAACCACGACTATACTATTTCTACTCTACACTTTCTATGCACCATTGTTTCCTTACAATCCTATTTTAAAAGTCATAATTAACTTTTTCCAATTTTACATAAACCTTGCACCTTTTACGTTTTACGCGATTTAAATTTACGTTTTATGGTTTTAACAATGTGAACAAACCCTAGACTATGATAATTTTACATATTCTATTCATTTTAACCTATTTTCATGTTTACAATTAAATTTTATACTTGTCATTTCATTTTTATAGTTTACGTCACTTTTATCAAGAACCGATGCCACCAAACGTATTTTCGACTCACGGTTTTATTTTTAACGACGTTTAAACACTCCGATAAACCCATGACTCAACTAATATATTAAAAGTAGTTCTTTTAACATTTTTTAACATTTTAACAAGTTTAGTATTTTTATGTTACCCACTTTTATTTTTCGCGTCTTAAAAACTACACGTTTTAAATTATCGGGATAAAAACTACACCTCATAACACAACAAATACTCAAAATACACCATAAAACCCACTCACCCTTTTTCCCTCCCCATGTGACCAGCCATAAGACCTTGTTGTGTGTCATCTAGGACACTTGTTCCATTGTTTCAAACTTGTCTTCCACTACATAGTTTATATCACTAACTAGTTTACTATTACATGCAAAACTCACCAAATTCTTCCTTCCTCCTCCTCTTGAACGACCAAGAACAGGTCCCAAACACCTATTTCATCCAACTTTTCACTAAATTATTGATCATAGAATAAAGATCTTAAAGCCCTAGTCTTGTTGTTGATTTATTACACCTAAACAACATACAAATCTCATCATTTATAAGGTGTTCTATTTGAAAGATTACAAAAGTATTTTTAAAGACTTCCAAGGTGTCAAGTGGCTGTGATTTTCAATGTTTTACAAAGTAATTTGGTGGTCAAAGATTGAGTTCATGTGGGTAAAAGAAAAGGTGCAAGTATTGTTGGTAAATTAGGTGTAGTGGTCCTTGTTTCTTGATTTTTCCTTGTTCATCACTTTTGTAAGGAAACTCTCCAACCACTTTTAATTTTATTTTATTTTCTTTCACTACTGTAAATGTAATATTACTTGATGTAATTGTATATTACATAAATTATTATGCTTAATTAGGCTTGGTACATAGTTAGGAAACACTAAAAACCCTAAAGGACTAGACATGCAAACTGTGAATCTGATTCAGGGGTAAAAACGGAATAAACTGATTTAATCAGTAAACATTGGACCTAAACTAAAAATATTTAGTTATAGCCCTATGTCTTGTGGTCATTTTGACGGGTATTTCATCGAATAACTCATTACGATGATTAAACTAGAATTATTTTCGTGAAACATGTCACATTCTGAGTAACATATTTGAAACGTGTATAAGTCATTTTTTTGTGTGAATAACCCACTGTTACTCAAAACATAAAATTTTTAGATAACATCTTAAATTAAACGTGGCCGAAAACGGGGAATTAATTGGACTTGTAGAACTCTAGTTATCGCAACTTTTGTGGGACTGTTGAAATTTTGAAAGCTGATGGACTGAATAGTATGGATAAATGGATAGTTTTACTAATATTATGTAACTATTGGCTTATTAAAACCCACAAAACTTGTTAGTACAGATTAATACCTTTCCGCGGATATAAAGAACTTAAATTTTTGACTTACGGTTTACAAGTAACGGATTTTCTAAGATCTACAAATTATAAAAATGTTAACAGCTTTGACTTTTAAAGTGTAGAGGATTCAAAAACTCATATGACTATATCTCTAAAACTTAATTTTGAACACTTGATATAATTAGGAATTATGTACCAAGCGTAGGTAAGATAATAACTTATATATATAGCTAAGTTGCATCAATGTTTATTTTCAAAAACCTAAGACAAACGTATATCTACTTAGGTTCATCGTAGAAGCTCTGCGGCTACTTTTCATCACTTGCTCGTTTCATATTACCTCCTTTGTTCACGGTGAGTTCATAGCCTCACCTTTACTTATTTAAACGTTTTATAAACCTCGTGAGGGGGATACATGCTAGTTTTACAAACCGAATACAAGTAGCTTTCTTTTTGGTATGCTTGACCCAATAACATGATTTATAGACATCAGACATTGAGTATTTCTTGCCAATTAAGTCCCCATCATGAACCATTAATTCCGTAGGGAAACGCTGGTATTATGAATATGCATATTAGGCTTGGCGGGCTTGGCCGAGTGAGTAGCGCTCACCTTTCAACGGTCACATAATATTGAGAGGTTGTGGTAAATGGAAAATCTTACCCTTTTCGGGGCACTATTAAACTAGGTCAAGGTTCGGTTTCATGAGCTCAATGCTATAAATTTGATTACCCGACATGTATTTGTTATATGTCTATTGATAAATTATACTTGTATTCAACTGATTACATATTAAACTCTATGAATTCACTCAACTTTATGTTGACTTTTTAGCATGTTTTATCTCAGGTCCGTAAGTGGCTTAAGCATGGATGGGTGGCGCAAAGAAATGGATATCTACTTGATGGCTCATGTTTAATAAAATTTCTCATTCGATAATGTTTCAAACTTTTAAACTTATGTAACTTTAGATTATGTTAAAAACTTTTGGGACCTTTGTTAACTCTGATAAATTATCGAATGTGAAGTTTTAAAAACGACTTTGTTTTAAAGTTGTTTACTATATTTGTACAATGTGACTAGTATATAACATCATCATGTCCCTTTCCGCTGCGATCCTAATATGGGGGTGTTATACAAAACATCATACAAATTGTTTAAATCATATATACATGTATATGCGTATTATCTACATACCTACTTATCATAGTCATAAGTACCATCCTTCATGTTCTTCTGCCTTCTGCTTTACGACGATGGCCATTACCACGAGGCACTGCACCAGCTTATAATACTTACTGATCATGCCACCATGTCTTGAATGTATGGAGTACGTAATAAGCTGTTAATTCTTTCATAGCTCCTGAAGTGTTAATATAGAATGTGATTATGAATAAATTAATACTTGAATACCACATATAACATATATAATACTCTAATAAAGAACTATACCTCATATATTGATAATGGAGACATCGTTTTTGGCAAACCAGGTACTATATATAATATTTGATTTCTTCATTATCTAACCTCCATATCATAGCTCTACCTTGCTGGTAACCCTAACTTCCAATGCTTGAAAATAAAAATACAAAAAGTAAACTTATTGAAATCATAAGCATCGCACATCACGAAACCAGGTTGTTTGTCATTCCTTTTTTTTTTTTTTTTTTTTTTTTTTAAATAAATAAAAAACCACTGGTTATGCAAGAAAATAAATAAAAACTGAAAATAAATTTACTTACAAGTTCAAGCTTTGAAAGCAATTTAAAGGTGCCTAGAAAGATTGGATGCACTTAGGGGATGTTTGGTATGATGGAATGGAAAGGGGAGAAAAGGATTAAGATCGATTCTTGTGTTTGTATGCGTCAAGGAATGGAAACGGGGAATAAAAAAGTGATTCTCATTCTAGCTAATTGATTCTTTCTAAAAAGCGGAGAATAGGTGAGAATGAAAAATTGTTTATGTTTCTATTCCTTCACTCATTCACGAGGAATGATAATTTTTTTGAAAACATGGGGGTATAAGCACCATCAACCACGTGTGAGGCACATGCAACCAAAAATGAAAATCCTATATCCAATTCGTCTCTAACACTGAAAAGCTTCATTCTCGAAATCAAACGGGTTTTTTCACAAAATTGATTCGTTGTTGGTTTTTATTGTTGTTTATCATCGTGACGATTTGACAATATCTTTGACTCCATTGTTGACTATCAAAGCAAGGTTTAATTATAGTTTAAGAACAGTATGGTGTAACCTCATGTATGTCATATGTTTGATAAAATGCCAAGCCAAAATTTGATCAACAAAATTTGTTCTTACGTTAATTTTTTGTTGTAAATGAGTTAGTTTTCAAATATAAGTAAACACACTACAAGAATCGACCAAATATCCATTCTGAATCAAAATGGGAAACTGAGTCCTTATGCTTCTATTCTGAAATTATTTCTATGTTGCTGCAACCTGATATTGTAAATTGTAGAGCAAAGTTTGATGTTCTCATGTTGTGTTAACTCAAAGAATATTGATGTTGTGTTGTAATGCAATCCAAGGTTATTGTTTTAAAAAAATATTGTTGTTAGGCTCATATAATTTGATGTTTAAGCTTGGTCAACACCAAATATGAAATATTCGTGAAATAGTATAAAAGCATTATCAAATTATTACTATGTTAATGGGTGTTACTAGAAAACCTAACACTTTCATCGTTTGAGAGTTTTTATAACATTAGAAAAGCGAAAAAATGGCCCCAACAAATGAGGACCTTATATTGATTAATTAGTTGAAAAATGAAAATTCGATAATTAATCGTGTCTCCATGAACTGCATACGATAACCAAACGAGAGAAACATTATTTTCATGTTGATTCTCTAGTTGTACCAAACACATGATCCAATTCCATTTCTTTGACTTCATTCTCTTTCTTTGCAATTCCATTCTCTACTGCAATTCCATTCTATGCGATTCAAGCGTACCAAACGTCCCCTTAAAGGTTAGAGAGAGAAACAAATTGAAGAAATAGGTTGTTTGAAAATGATGATTGTGTTAGTTTGTGAATAAATATTAATACGTAAATGTCTAGAATTGAACCCGAGACCTCGGGATTGCACACATTGCAAATGAGAATTAAAGATTAATAAATATTAATTGTTATGTATATTTATTAATTAACACAAGTAAAAGGACTAATGATCGTTAGTAATTAACCGTAAGTACTAACTATCGTTAAATACAAAAGGAAAAGGACTTGGATGTAATTAGGAGCCAAGAAGGTTCCAGAAACCCCCTCTTGGGTCCTAGGCCGGTCGACAAGGTCAAGGGGAAACCCAAACCGACTCCAACTTGTCCTCCAAGTTTCATCTAGTATATATATAAGGCTTAGGGTCATTCATTCACATCTTTTGTGCACACACTAAACCCTAAAAGCTTTCTTTTCTTTCTTGTGTTTCCTGCCGATCGAACCTATCAAACCCTAAGGGTTGGGTCAATTTTTTCTTAAACAAAAATACTTGTGTTTGATCTTGCAATCAATTTAATTCGTTAGTAATTTGTGTGTACAAGAACAACATAACAACTCACTATAGTTGTTATCAAGGAATCGATCAATAAAATGGTAAGGGATTGATCATTGATTCATATAAACCCTAATTAGGGTTCATCTTCTTTAATCAAGGTTAATCATGTGATTTTTGTTCTGCTAGAATTCCACGGTACGTTCCTATTATGTATATGTTAATTATTAATGTGTTATAGATGTTCCATTCGCTTTCGCATATATGTTTTACCTGTTTACATTCTTGTCATGGTTTTAATATTCTAACAGTAGTATCATGAGCTTGCTATAACATGTTAATGATTACTAAAACACTTAAAAATTGAATCTTTGATGTTTTTAGATACATGTTAAGGTTTTTTGTTTTATCTAGGGTTTTAGATTCAAAACCCTTGTCATTTGGGGGGGGGGGGTTCGATTACCTCCTTTACCCAAATTTTAGGGTTTGTATTAAATATTAATAATGATTAAAAACCCTAGGTTTTAACAAGTTTATGTGTTAATTGGACGTACTTGTGACCAAATTTGTAATTGTTATGCTTTGATCCGTGACAGAACATGCATGTTAGTCATGGATTGTTAATTGTTTTAATTGTTATGTTTTTGTCACATGTTTAGATACATCTAAAATTGGGAAAGACCCCATATTTATTAAAATCAATTTATGTGCTATGTGGTATGTGATTGACTTTGGCCGACGCAATTGACTTGTCAATGTATGTGGTTCACTTCCTTCAAGAAGGGAAGACCTTAGTTGATTATATGCATATTGAAACCTAGAATTGATTTTATTAGGATATTTTCTAATCAATATTGCATGTGGCTATTTGTTTCACCTTATAATCGTTATGTTTATTAGTTGTTTGATTTGTCTTTAATTACTTGTTTTATTGTTTTATTTTGTTGGACACGTTGTAAGCAATAAAAGGGTAATTTTTATAAAGAAAATTAATTGGACTAATAATGGTGAAACTTTAAGTGATAAAGATTGATTCTTTCGGTGTCTTATGTGCCGACAGTGGTTCGCTTCGCACGGTAATTTGCTCCCAGGCGAGACTAGCAAGATTCATACTTTATTACATGTTTTAAGATTTAATGCATAAACTTTTGCTTGATTGATGTTTTTTTACACATGGTTTTAAAAGTAAGCCTTATAAGACAAATTCATAGTGATGGTAAGAAGGCTTGGAAAGAGCCTAGAGTCTGCCTTGGTTATCACACTTATGAATGCGTCTTGTAGAAAACTAGAAGGGGGGGTTGAATAGTTTTGCGTCTTTTTCGTTTCAAAAAGATTTTGCTTTCAAGTAATTAATGGTAGTTTGTAAAAACTCTTTAAAGCTAAAGTATAGATACAAGTTAATTCACATATGTCACATAAATACTTCTTATTTAAAGTGTTGAATAGAAATTATAATTTCATATATCTCACTTAAGTATAAGTTTGTATTTATATATGTATATGAGTTTTAATGATTGTATATACTTTAATTTACTAATGTATAATTTATATTTTGAATGGAACCTAGTTTGATCTTTATGTGAAACCAATATATGCACAACACACAAGCAATTTTAACTATGAATGATATGCAAGTAAGTAATTAATCAAAGAGTTAGAGATGGAAAGATCAAACCGAGAGACAAAGGATTTATAGTGGTTTGGCTACAAGGACACCTTCCTTGCCCTACTCCACTCCCCGAGTCACCTACTCGAGAGTTTTCTTCACTAGATCAAAAACCTCCTTTATGGCGGAGAAAACCTTACACACCAATTTGCACACCACAATAATATCACACCACAATCACACCTTCAACACAACTTCTTCACACCAATCTTCTTCACACCTATCTTCTACACACCAATCTTCTACACTTCAAATTTCTTCACAACTTTCTACTTTGCTCCTAGCTTCTTCACAACTTAACACTTCCTAAACCTTTTTCTTCACGCCACTAGTTTCTTCACACCTTCACTACTAAGTCCTATCCACTACCCCAAGATATATACTACTTCACAACTTCAAGGCTTCAAGGTCTTTTCAACTTCAAAGCTTCAGCTTCTTTGTCTTCACAACTATCTCCACTTCAATGAACTATCACACCTTATTTCTTTTATCACTAATCCTATCCACCTCTACTTCTTCACTTCTATTACTACTTCACGCCTTCAATAGATCTAGATCCTATATCTAAATCTATCTAACCAATGTATACAATATGTTCTCAAAGGAATAAATGATATACAAGATGAACTAAACAAACAACTTAGATAGCAAGATGATACTAAGTTGTAATACTTCTAGTATAAGTATTCTTCTCTTTGCACTTGAGTGTTGAGGCTTGAATCACTTTGAAACAAAGATCAAAGTATATAAGATCAAAGGATTTTTAGAAGATGGAGAAGGATGTTTAGATCAGAAAGTTTTAGTGCAAAAAGGTGAGGAAAAAATCCAGATTTAAGGTGGTATTTATAGGCAACAGAATCTGACAGAGGAGCGTGGCCGGTCCCCTTAAACCATGGCCGCCCCCCTTAAAATTAAGGGGACCGCCCTTTAATTAAGGGGGCCGCCCAGCTGAGACGGCCAGATTCTTTGTCTTTTAGTGGGGAAAGTTTATTTGGTGAAAAACTAACTGATTTTGGTTAAAAATTTGAATTCATATATTTAGTATGAATAAAACATTTTTCTTTATTACCAAAAGTGTTTTTCAAAAATATATAATATGTTTATATAATTAAGTAAACTTTGTATTACTTAATTAAACTTTCCTTTGATCTTATAATGCTTTAATCACTATGTTTATTCATACCTTAAGTGATTAGATGGTGAAAGTGATTATTAACTACTAAATACTTGTTTACGTCATTATCTTTGATTTAATGTGTTTTCGTTTTGTGATCATCAAAACATAGAGATATCAAAAGATATGAATAACGTTTTTAGTCGTTTATTTATATCAACAATCTCCGCCTTTTTGATGATTACAAAACCTAAACTCATTAAATCTAAAAATTAATTTTTAGAAAAGTATTTAGTGAGTTTACATTCACTTCTCCCCCTTTTTGTAGAATCAAAAAGGTTTAAGCCAATAAAGTAAAAACTCCCCCTTGATGTATGCTCCCCCTCGTTTGAGAGCACCAAGGGTTCGAGAAATGGGGTTCTTGCTAGAAAAATATTAGAAGCACAAGCATGGCATAAGCAAACACATATGGCATAGTACTAACTTATAATGAGCATGGCAAAAGAGAATTAGAAACATATATTAAATCGTTCATTAAATGAAAATGATTATGTCAACCCATAATCATTGTTACATAGGTTACAAAGATGAAATTCTAAGCTAAGTAGAATGTCCTAATGTGCCAACAAGAAGTGTCACCAAACTTTCTTGAATCCCAAAATGGTTGAGGAGATTTATTTGAAAATGAAAAACATAAGCATGTAAAATGCTTGATGGTTTAGTGGAGGTAAACATTTGGTTGCATGGATGTTGTTGGGTTTGGAGATGTGGAGCTTGTAGGTGGTGAAATTGAAGATGGGTTTGTTGATTGAGGGTTTTGATGTTGTTCAAGTGATGGTGTTTGTTGAGATCTAGTAAGAAGATACTCAATCCAAGTAAAGTGCTCATTCAATGCAATGGTTTGTTGTTGGAGGAAGATGCAACAAGGGCAATTGTTAACATGCTTCTCAAGTTGGTTTTTGTTGTGTGATGATGATGGTGAGCTTGATTGTGGTGGATCCAAATTGCGTTGAGCAAGATGTAATGCTAAAAGAGCACTAAGCTCATGTGCCTCTTTTAGCTCCTCAACGAACTTTAAGTGTTCGGAGGAAGGTGATGGTGGTGGAGCTTGATAGTTGTCTTGGGTGAAAGTTTGAACATGCAACATGGGAGTGGCATGTGAAGTTGTAGGATGTGGTGGTGGTATTCTTGGTGGTGGAGACATGGTTGAGCTTGGATAGTCATGAAAACATGAAATGTGTGGGAGAGGTTCTTCATGAGTGGGCGATGTTTTTGTTGAATGAGCAACATGTGAAATGTTGATTGAGAGATTGGGATTGATGTTTTGGGATGGAGCATGCTCATCATAAGAAGAGCCATGAATGAGGGAATGAGTCGGTGATGGGTTGTGAGATGAATCATTGTTGTGGTTTTGAGGTTCAGTAGTTGGTTGACTTGGAACAACATCACTTGAGTTTTGACAAGAATCAAGTTTCCTCCTCCAAACGGGTTTGACGGAGATCCTTGCGGTTCTTGAAATCTTAGGTTTTTGGTTGTTGGGAGATGACATTTTTGGGTGTGATGGCATTAATGATGGGAAGAGGGTATTTATAGTGTATGAGAAATGTGGTTTAGGAAGGTAAATTTTGAGGGATAGCATGGGACAAAATGTGTTTGTGAATTTTGGGAAGTATAGGCTGAAATGGGTCAAAAAGTGATAAAGAAAACAGTATCCCCGACCATCAGATGGCCGGTCCCCTTAATTAGGGGCCGGTCCCCTTAATCATTAAGGGGGCCGCCCATCTGGTGTTTCCCAGAATGCCAGAAATGGATTTTTGGCAGAAAATTTTCAAAAAGGTTGTATTTTTGGATTTGGATTCAAGTAAGTTTAACTTTTTGAGGCAATATAGGGCATACTATTCATGAATGTAGAGAGTGATATAGAATTAATGGAAATAATCAATAAATTTCTAATAATCATGCAATTCATTTATTTATCAATTAAGATATGCAATTAAGGAGGCAATAAAGTAGATAAGCTAAATAAGCAACTATATGAAAATGATAACACTTAGCCTAGAGCAGGCAAGTTGATGATTGTTAACAAGTAACACATAGGTGGATATGATTATATGGACTTCAAGACTTGTTACAAACAAGATCCATATGGGCAAGTCATGATTCTCATGAAATGATTTGATTAAATTGTGAATGTCATTTCCAATAGAGGTGTATGACACATGTGAGAAGATTAAATGTGTTTTGAGCAAAACATTTTTAGTTTTATTCAACAATGTTTTGAAGTGACTTCAAGTGTGCAAAAAAAAAAAAAAAAAAAAAATTTTAATCTTGTTTTTGATTAAAATAATGGTTATGAAAGAAATCTTAGTTAAGTAAAGAGATATTTCATACAAAAAGATAGGAGTTTTAAATATGATGTTTTAATCATAATAGTCAAGAAGTTGCAAGTGAAGGATTTGAAATGGAAGCTTGTCATTGTCATGAGAATCAATTAAGCCCATTGTCACATATAATCATCTTTAATGACACCTAAAGATATTAAAGTGAAATAATAGATACTTATGATCTAAATGCAATGGGACAGGAGGAAACAAGATAAATAGTTCATGGATACAAGATAGACATATGTATATATATATATATATATATATATATATATATATATATATATATATATATATATATATATATATATATATATATATATATACAAAGAACATCATAATATCAAGTTGCAAGCAAGTATCAATAATAATGTATCTATTAAGGCAACTAGTAAGACATATAGCTTAAGTGGAAGGATTCTACTATAGATCATAGAAGATTTAATAAAAATGATACTAGACTAAACAGCAATAAGGTTAATAATGCTAATATCATGTATGCATATATTAGTGTTGATAATCTAAGAGCATGGCAGCATATCAGTTAAATTTTATTCACACACTAATTAAAACATTCTAGAGTATAATATAACATTGACAAGTTTTAGAAAAGAGAAACTTATCTCAGGTCCAGCTTTTCAAAAAGGATGGGCATGACGGTGAAAGAAGAAATTTAGGAGGCTTCATCATGAAAAAGTAACCGATACACCATGATACCAATACTCCAAGAGTGAAGAACAAAATGCTGATACATGAATAAATCCGCAACAACATCATAGGCGAGACAATTTGTAGAGAGTGAAACAATATGATAAAGACCAATATCCGTCAAAGGTAATAAAGCGAGATGAGTAGATTAACACGAAATAGGCTCTTCATTTATAAATTTCCTGAACAAGATAAACAGCTTGGTACCCAGATTCTCATGGGTCCTAGTTGGTTAGATGACAACATCCATTGCATTTGAATGTACATAATGTAGATGTCGTCGATAAGTACAAGAATTCATCAATAGTTTGTTTTAATTAACAAACAATGACTTTCTTGACTAGAATGAAAAGTAATGAATGTTAATAGTATTAGTTCTAAATTTACTCACTAGATTTAACAAATTTTATTTGTTTTAATGCATTTGTTGAAGAATCATTTACGATAAATCCTAACCCGGTTTTATCATAGAATGGCTTTTGAATGTCGAGAAGATATTTTAAAGACTTTGAGCTATTTTCGAATTTTGCCAATGTTTTTGCTTTTTCATTTTCCATTTTAATTTCATGTTTGTAATCTCGACATTTTTTACATACAAGATCGATTTCAATATTACTTTTAAGTCTAGACATTTTATCTTCTAAAATGATTTCTTTTTCAGAGTTGTTTTCAGCAGATGTTGAAAATTTATTTTTAAAAATAATTTTTGAGTCAATGTTGCAGAAATGTTTGAAGTTGTTTTCCATTTTTAAAAATTCTAATATAAATTGATCATAACAAAAATGTTCAGTTTCGAATTGTACCTTCTTTGCAGTTGTACATTCCTCACATGCTATACGGTGATCAATTTCATTTTCCATGTCGCTCCATGTTTTGTTTGTAGTTTCACTTGGATCTAGGAACATGTAGTTCTTGCCATCAATACTCGTGTTCTCATTTGTTTGAATATTCTCATGAGCCGTATTATCATCGTCTTCTTTGCACTTGTTGCACCATGATTTCTTCACGCTCTTTCTTTGGATTTGACTCATGTATTCTTTGTTGTATATACCTTCAATGATCACAATTGAACTAGTAGTACATGTATTTACATCATCTAAATATTTATTTACTAAATTTTCTAGATTAACTATTTCATGTGCAATATCAAGTTTATTATCTTTGGTTTTACATTTCTCTTGGTGAATCTTTAAAAGACATTTCCAAATATCATTTGGCATTTTACAATGAAATAATCTTTCATATTTAACTTTTGGTAGAGTTTTGAAAATAAGTAATTTGGCTTTAGTGTTTTTATCAATATTAGTTTGAAGATTATTATATTGATTTTCAAAATCTATTTTGGTTGGTTTAAGATCACCAATTGAAATGATATGCTAAAGATCAAAATCTATTGATTTCACATAGTTTTCAAATTAGTTTTTCCATTCAAGAAAATGATCATTTTCAAATAAAGGTGGTTGTTGTGCAAATTTCCCTTCTACGTATTTTTCAAATTCCATTGATCGTTGCAAGTTTTAAAATACAATATATTTAAAAAAATCTTGCTAGACGTGGCTCTGATACCAATTGTAGAAAACTAGAAGGGGGGGTTGAATAGTTTTGCGTCTTTTTCGTTTCAAAAAGATTTTGCTTTCAAGTAATTAATGGTAGTTTGTAAAAACTCTTTAAAGCTAAAGTATAGATACAAGTTAATTCACATATGTCACATAAATACTTCTTATTTAAAGTGTTGAATAGAAATTATAATTTCATATATCTCACTTAAGTATAAATTTGTATTTATATATGTATATGTGTTTTAATGATTGTATATACTTTAATTTACTAATGTATAATTTATATTTTGAATGGAACCTAGTTTGATCTTTATGTGAAACCAATATATGCACAACACACAAGCAATTTTAACTATGAATGATATGCAAGTAAGTAATTAATCAAAGAGTTAGAGATGGAAAGATCAAACCGAGAGACAAAGGATTTATAGTGGTTCGGCTACAAGGATACCTTCCTTGCCCTACTCCACTCCCCGAGTCACCTACTCGAGAGTTTTCTTCACTAGATCAAAAACCTCCTTTATGGCGGAGAAAACCTTACACACCAATTTGCACACCACAATAATATCACACCACAATCACACCTTCAACACAACTTCCTCACACCAATCTTCTTCACACCTATCTTCTACACACCAATCTTCTACACTTCAAATTTCTTCACAACTTTCTACTTTGCTCCTAGCTTCTTCACAACTTAATACTTCCTAAACCTTTTTCTTCACGCCACTAGTTTCTTCACACCTTCACTACTAAGTCCTATCCACTACCCCAAGATATATACTACTTCACAACTTCTAGGCTTCAAGGTCTTTTCAACTTCAAAGCTTCAGCTTCTTTGTCTTCACAACTATCTCCACTTCAATGAACTATCACACCTTATTTCTTTTATCACTAATCCTATCCACCTCTACTTCTTCACTTCTATTACTACTTCACGCCTTCAATAGATCTAGATCCTATATCTAAATCTATCTAACCAATGTATACAATATGTTCTCAAATGAATAAATGATATACAAGATGAACTAAACAAACAACTTAGATAGCAAGATGATACTAAGTTGTAATACTTCTACTAGAAGTATTCTTCTCTTTGCACTTGAGTGTTGAGGCTTGAATCACTTTGAAACAAAGATCAAAGTATATAAGATCAAAGGATTTTTAGAAGATGAAGAGGGATGTTTAGATCAGAAAGTTTTAGTGCAAAAAGGTGAGGAAAAAATCCAGATTTAAGGTGGTATTTATAGGCAACAGAATCTGACAGAGGAGCGTGGCCGGTCCCCTTAAACCATGGCCGCCCCCCTTAAAATTAAGGGGACCGCCCTTTAATTAAGGGGGCCGCCCAGCTGATGTAACACCCCCAAAATATCGCAGCGGAAGACTGTGTCATAGGGGTGCTACTTCATAATACAAAGTACAAGGTATAGAAAACGAACTCTAAATGAGACGTTTTGAAAAGTAACCATTCGATTAATAAGTTTTGAATTACAAACTTGAGTTCCATAATACAATACATAAGAGTTTTAAATCATATCGAATGGTAAAGATAAAAGCATAAGTCTTCAAAACATGCCAAGCGACTCTATGCTCCATGCAACAGCTATCACCTTACAGACCTGAGATAAACATGCTAAAGTGTCAACACAATGGTTGGTGAGTTCATAGAGTTTGTCTTAAAACAGTTGAAAAGCCTTAAAGAATGTTCACACAGCAAAGGCATTGTGAATCCACTCAGTTGCAAGTCCCGCCATAAGAGACTTGCAACCTGTGTGTCCACAACCCACTGCTACAATATAATATGAGTAAGACATGTATAAGTGCAGCATATATGTTTTGAGTATGAAAATTGTATAACGATCATGTATCATCCAAATAAATGGCCTTCCAACAACTCCAGGTTGGGATGTATCCAAATTAATGGCCTTCCAACAACTCACGGTTGGGATGCTTGCTTGTATCAAGTCTAGGCACCTATGCCAATGCGATCAAGAATAATACTATCATGTATGTATGCAATCATGTATGTAAATGTAATCAAGTATAAGACAATCAAGTATATAAATGTTTTGAGTATTTGTACAAGTAAGCAAGTAGTTGAGCATGTATCCCCCCCCCCCAAGAGTTAAAACAAGTATGAAAAGAGTAGGGGCTATGACTCACCTTAAGCTTAAGTGATGTGAAATCAAAGTGGTAGTCGAATCGTGAAAGTCTCTAAGAGTAGCCTATAATAGAACGTTGCGACTTAGGTTTTGAGTAACGTCTAAGCATACGAAGAATTGCCTATATATGTCTTGCATAATGTTCATGATGTAGTATGATGTATAGTATAAGTCTTTGAAAGAAAGATTCATGAAACATGTATGTTTTGGTATATCGTTTACTACCGTTCGGGCCGACATAATTCAGAAGTCATGTTAGTAAGCGTTCGAGGAGCCAGGACACTTTAACTCGTAAATCCACAACTCAACTCGACGGCTTACATAATGAACTCCTCACATGAGGCTCCCTACTATTGTAGTAGTTGATGAAATATATAGATATAAGTTTTGATCCGAAAAGTTACATGGCCGATATTTGAATAAACTTAGGAAAGTTTATTAGTACATGAAGATTGTTATTAGGGGTAGTTTCATAAGTCTAGAATGACCATTTTCTCTTGGTAAAATCTCATGGTTCCCTTTTAAGTGAAGTAGATCCAAATTGCTTGTTCAAGTTATCGCCTAATTCATTGTTTCACATTTACGCCTATGTAAGTTGTTATGGTCATTTCGTCATGGCTTCGCCGTGACCTTGGTCATTTTTCCATGGTCTTGAGACTCAAACTTGGCTTTAGCCATGGTTGTGGTCTCGGCTTTAGGTCATTAGACCTCTTGGTCTTAGTAAATCATAACTATAATATAGTGACTTTGGTCTAAAATGGGCTGTTAAGATTTTGAAGAATTTTATCACTCGGAAAGCATTTTTAGGTCTCGGGCTTCTTTGTTCCTGAACGAAAACGTCGTTCCGGACAACTTTCGTGTTTTAACTTTTTGATGAATCGGACCAGAAGTAGGACTTTCAAAACTCAAATTTGATCAGGAAGCTATTTGGCAGTTTTGCCGGAAATCTTTGGTAATTTCAAATCGCCATAACTTTTGACTCGTATACTCGTTTTGGGTGATTCAAATTGCTATGTTTTCCTTTTGAAATCCTCTTTAACAGTAAGTAAATGTCAAATATCATAGTTATACTATTTTGGTCGTGGTTCTCCATAAATATCACTAGTTTGCTTGTTTACTTGTCATAAGTTACCATATGTATACCATAGCTTGTTTTATCCATTTTTAAACATCATGAACACAATACAAAGACCATATATAGCATGAAAGAAACATAATAAGCATGAAATGATATTGAGCAAGAAAGTGTATAAGGGTTTGCTTACAACTTGTGAGGAAACTAACTAGAACCAAGATCAAAACCAAGAATTACTACTTAATCTTCCTAACCCTTTCCAACCATAGCCATGCTTCCAATAATTAACCACCCTTGCTAATCTTGTATTCTTGAATTATTTGTGATGAAGGTCTAGGTGAATTGAGTGGATCTAAACTCAAGAGAATCACCAAAGTTTTCTAGGGTTTTGATGTAGTTTGATGAATCAAAAGCTAACTAGGGTTTATGTGTTGATATGGTTCTTGAATCTTGCTTGTAACTTGGAAGAGAATGAGCTAAGGATGAGATGATGGTGTGTGTGTGTTGTGGACGTTCATAGAGGGGCAAGGGGGTATTTATATGAGTTTTGAGGAGGTTAGGAAGGTAACTAGTAAGCTTCCTAAACTTGGTGACCAAGTTGTGAATATGTAGTGATCTAAGGGCACTTTTGTAATTTCAAGACACATGTGTGGTGACTCCCTCCCCCCTAAGTCGGTTTGGAAGGCTTAGGGACCAAGTTTTGGTCTTTGGTTGATATTATCCAAGATATAGAGCTAGTTTTGACTCCGTAGGTTGCTAACCGTAAGCTGTTAAGCCTCAAAACGTAAAACCGGGTATCCTAAAAATATGAAACTTATAGGAATGACTAAACTTGTTAAAATGGTCCATAATAAAATATAAAATGAGTGGTAGGTTCTATCGGGTGCGAAAACCCTGCTAAAAACTGGAAACACGGGTCTAAAACGCGCAATTCGCGTAAAACGCTGAACTGAAAAACGTAAAATTCCGAAACTTTTGGAATTGTCATAAAATGATAGAAAATCATATTTTTATTGTTTATAATGTTTTATGGACATATCGGGATGCTAGAAGGACGTTTAAACCTAAAAGTAAATCTCGGACACGGCTTTGTGATTTTTGCAGAAATGATCCGACGAGCGTCAAACTCTCGGATTATCGTTAAAATAGTTTAACTTACGAGAATATGAAATAAAAATTTCTGAGATGAATAGTGAAAAGTGAATAGTAAAAAGTGAATAGTAAAGTGAATAGTAAAAAGTGAATAGTGAAATTTTCGGGAATAAAAGTAAATATCCTGAAAACGCGAATTGTTACAGTCTCTACCTCTTAAGGGAACTTCGTCCCGAAGTTTAGTGTGTCTAGGTCTCTTATCTTAATAAGGGCATAATAAGGCTAGAGTTTGAACTATAATAGAATAACATGGTAGGATAAGGTACGTACTCGTTTAGGCATTGCGGACTTCCTTAGCACCTAAATAGTATGCTCGACCCCGAGGTGGACTAACATTGCCTCCATGGTTCGGGTTATTTGCTTCAAGCATTGCGGCTAAAGTTGGGTTATCCAGAACTTGTCTCTGTGCTCTATTCAACTTAGGACAAGTATTTCGGAGGTGGTTTGGGCTGTTGCACTCAAAGCATGTCTTTTGGTTGTTCCTCCTATCAGCCGCATTTGCCTGTCTTGCAATTGATCTACACTGACTTGTATTATGGCCATACCGATTGCAATAAGTACATAAAGAGCAGGGCTCAGACCCCAGATGATGATAAGCACATTTTGAACATTTAGGTAATGGACCCTCATAATGTTTCTGACCAGAAACAGTTGCCGCAAATCCTCTTGCCTTCTTGTTGTCAACTATTGTGCCTATTTGTTCGTCCGACCCACTTGTTCCCTTCCTTTTGTCACTGCTCCTTAAAGTTCCATTCCTAACCATCTCGTCTGTTAAGGTCCCTGCTCTCAATATTGCACTTTGAATTGTGGGAGGTTCGGTTGTTTTCACCATCCCACGAATCTCAGGAACAAGGCCATAAATGTACCTCTCAATCCTTTTGGATTCAGGGGTAACTAGATGAGGAACTAGTTTAGCTAGTTCATGAAACCGATCTGTGTAGGTTGCATGACCAGCTCCTATCATAGAGTGATGCCAAAACTCGTCCTCTAGTTTTTGCATTTCATTACCCGGGCAGTACTCTTCCTTCAGTAGTCCCTTAAAGTCGTCCCATGTCATGCCTACAGCTGCTTCTCTACTCCTTGCTTGAATCTGCGTGTTCCACCATGTCAATGCTTTCCCTGTTAGCAAGCATGCAGCATATTTCACTCTCTGGTGGATTGCACAGTCACTGATGTCAATTACTGACTCCGTCTTCTCGACCCATCTTGTATATGCTAGTGCACCTCCTTTACCATCAAAATCAATTGGCTTGCATGTCATAAATTCCTTATACGTACATCCAATCCTATTGTTGTTGTTGTTGTTGTTATTACCATTCCCTCCTCTATTATTTGTAGTGTTATCTATGCTTCCGTGGTTTCCCGAATTGTTCATGTGATCTCCAACTTGTGTGACTATTGTGGGAAGTAGGTTTTGTAGTTGTTGAGCAATAATGGCGGAGACATCAGGATTTCCACCATCGTTACCAGGGTTACTAGTGTCGTGAGCATCTCCTCTACCTCCACGTCCACCAGTTCTTCCACCATTGTTACTAGTGTCGTGAGCACCTCCTCTACCTCCACGTCCACCAGTTCTTCCGCCCCTTGCTGTTGCACCACCTCGGCTAGTGCTACGAGTTACTCTCTTTGGTGCCATGATATCTACAAGGAAGGGTATTTTGTCGACGTTAGATATGAGGTGATATTCCTAGACTACTTAGTCTTAAATTTTGCCAATCTGAGTCAACGTTGATTTATGTAAGCATGGTCACATATGTCTACGTGAGTCGTGACGCATTTATAATTATGTTGGCCACCATAATTATAATTGCTTCCTTTCACACGTATACATATTACCAGGCATACATAACTCAACGATTGATACTACATAATTGGGTAGAGTTTCTATCATTTGGTCTCAAGTTTTGAAGGGTAACGTAGTGTGGGTGACGAGAAAGACTAGTCGCGTTGGTAGAAAGGTTTGAGTGTCGTACTAGGACATATGAATCACTTCTAGGTATTAGGACCATATAAGGCAAATCATCAAATCTGTACAGAAAATTAATAACCTTTATTTAACTTAATCTTATGTCTTATCAAACAAGAACTGTCACAAGATCAAGTTACATAAATAATTATTACTCAGCTCTACATTTTTGATGACTTGACTATAGTCTGGGGTTTCTCTTAAACAAACAATTAGCAATAAGCATATGCGCATGTAGTGTGTGTTAGGCAAATACAGAGTAGAGTCTTAACGTATATAGCAGTTATAGTCTAGGCACTAAATGCAACCTAGTTCTCTATAACCAAGGCTCTGATACCAATCTGTAACACCCCCAAAATATCGCAGCGGAAGACTGTGTCATAGGGGTGCTACTTCATAATACAAAGTACAAGGTATAGAAAACGAACTCTAAATGAGACGTTTTGAAAAGTAACCATTCGATTAATAAGTTTTGAATTACAAACTTGAGTTCCATAATACAATACATAAGAGTTTTAAATCATATCGAATGGTAAAGATAAAAGCATAAGTCTTCAAAACATGCCAAGCGACTCTATGCTCCATGCAACAGCTATCACCTTACAGACCTGAGATAAACATGCTAAAGTGTCAACACAATGGTTGGTGAGTTCATAGAGTTTGTCTTAAAACAGTTGAAAAGCCTTAAAGAATGTTCACACAGCAAAGGCATTGTGAATCCACTCAGTTGCAAGTCCCGCCATAAGAGACTTGCAACCTGTGTGTCCACAACCCACTGCTACAATATAATATGAGTAAGACATGTATAAGTGCAGCATATATGTTTTGAGTATGAAAATTGTATAACGATCATGTATCATCCAAATAAATGGCCTTCCAACAACTCCAGGTTGGGATGTATCCAAATTAATGGCCTTCCAACAACTCACGGTTGGGATGTATCCAAATTAATGGCCTTCCAACAACTCACGGTTGGGATGCTTGCTTGTATCAAGTCTAGGCACCTATGCCAATGCGATCAAGAATAATACTATCATGTATGTATGCAATCATGTATGTAAATGTAATCAAGTATAAGACAATCAAGTATATAAATGTTTTGAGTATTTGTACAAGTAAGCAAGTAGTTGAGCATGTATCCCCCCCCCCCCCCCAAGAGTTAAAACAAGTATGAAAAGAGTAGGGGCTATGACTCACCTTAAGCTTAAGTGATGTGAAATCAAAGTGGTAGTCGAATCGTGAAAGTCTCTAAGAGTAGCCTATAATAGAACGTTGCGACTTAGGTTTTGAGTAACGTCTAAGCATACGAAGAATTGCCTATATATGTCTTGCATAATGTTCATGATGTAGTATGATGTATAGTATAAGTCTTTGAAAGAAAGATTCATGAAACATGTATGTTTTGGTATATCGTTTACTACCGTTCGGGCCGACATAATTCAGAAGTCATGTTAGTAAGCGTTCGAGGAGCCAGGACACTTTAACTCGTAAATCCACAACTCAACTCGACGGCTTACATAATGAACTCCTCACATGAGGCTCCCTACTATTGTAGTAGTTGATGAAATATATAGATATAAGTTTTGATCCGAAAAGTTACATGGCCGATATTTGAATAAACTTAGGAAAGTTTATTAGTACATGAAGATTGTTATTAGGGGTAGTTTCATAAGTCTAGAATGACCATTTTCTCTTGGTAAAATCTCATGGTTCCCTTTTAAGTGAAGTAGATCCAAATTGCTTGTTCAAGTTATCGCCTAATTCATTGTTTCACATTTACGCCTATGTAAGTTGTTATGGTCATTTCGTCATGGCTTCGCCGTGACCTTGGTCATTTTTCCATGGTCTTGAGACTCAAACTTGGCTTTAGCCATGGTTGTGGTCTCGGCTTTAGGTCATTAGACCTCTTGGTCTTAGTAAATCATAACTATAATATAGTGACTTTGGTCTAAAATGGGCTGTTAAGATTTTGAAGAATTTTATCACTCGGAAAGCATTTTTAGGTCTCGGGCTTCTTTGTTCCTGAACGAAAACGTCGTTCCGGACAACTTTCGTGTTTTAACTTTTTGATGAATCGGACCAGAAGTAGGACTTTCAAAACTCAAATTTGATCAGGAAGCTATTTGGCAGTTTTGCCGGAAATCTTTGGTAATTTCAAATCGCCATAACTTTTGACTCGTATACTCGTTTTGGGTGATTCAAATTGCTATGTTTTCCTTTTGAAATCCTCTTTAACAGTAAGTAAATGTCAAATATCATAGTTATACTATTTTGGTCGTGGTTCTCCATAAATATCACTAGTTTGCTTGTTTACTTGTCATAAGTTACCATATGTATACCATAGCTTGTTTTATCCATTTTTAAACATCATGAACACAATACAAAGACCATATATAGCATGAAAGAAACATAATAAGCATGAAATGATATTGAGCAAGAAAGTGTATAAGGGTTTGCTTACAACTTGTGAGGAAACTAACTAGAACCAAGATCAAAACCAAGAATTACTACTTAATCTTCCTAACCCTTTCCAACCATAGCCATGCTTCCAATAATTAACCACCCTTGCTAATCTTGTATTCTTGAATTATTTGTGATGAAGGTCTAGGTGAATTGAGTGGATCTAAACTCAAGAGAATCACCAAAGTTTTCTAGGGTTTTGATGTAGTTTGATGAATCAAAAGCTAACTAGGGTTTATGTGTTGATATGGTTCTTGAATCTTGCTTGTAACTTGGAAGAGAATGAGCTAAGGATGAGATGATGGTGTGTGTGTGTTGTGGACGTTCATAGAGGGGCAAGGGGGTATTTATATGAGTTTTGAGGAGGTTAGGAAGGTAACTAGTAAGCTTCCTAAACTTGGTGACCAAGTTGTGAATATGTAGTGATCTAAGGGCACTTTTGTAATTTCAAGACACATGTGTGGTGACTCCCTCCCCCCTAAGTCGGTTTGGAAGGCTTAGGGACCAAGTTTTGGTCTTTGGTTGATATTATCCAAGATATAGAGCTAGTTTTGACTCCGTAGGTTGCTAACCGTAAGCTGTTAAGCCTCAAAACGTAAAACCGGGTATCCTAAAAATATGAAACTTATAGGAATGACTAAACTTGTTAAAATGGTCCATAATAAAATATAAAATGAGTGGTAGGTTCTATCGGGTGCGAAAACCCTGCTAAAAACTGGAAACACGGGTCTAAAACGCGCAATTCGCGTAAAACGCTGAACTGAAAAACGTAAAATTCCGAAACTTTTGGAATTGTCATAAAATGATAGAAAATCATATTTTTATTGTTTATAATGTTTTATGGACATATCGGGATGCTAGAAGGACGTTTAAACCTAAAAGTAAATCTCGGACACGGCTTTGTGATTTTTGCAGAAATGATCCGACGAGCGTCAAACTCTCGGATTATCGTTAAAATAGTTTAACTTACGAGAATATGAAATAAAAATTTCTGAGATGAATAGTGAAAAGTGAATAGTAAAAAGTGAATAGTAAAGTGAATAGTGAAATTTTCGGGAATAAAAGTAAATATCCTGAAAACGCGAATTGTTACAGCTGAGACGACCAGATTCTTTGTCTTTTAGTGGGGAAAGTTTATTTGGTGAAAAACTAACTGATTTTGGTTAAAAATTTGAATTCATATATTTAGTATGAATAAAACATTTTTCTTTATTACCAAAAGTGTTTTTCAAAAATATATAATATGTTTATATAATTAAGTAAACTTTGTAATACTTAATTAAACTTTCCTTTGATCTTATAATGCTTTAATCACTATGTTTATTCATACCTTAAGTGATTAGATGGTGAAAGTGATTATTAACTACTAAATACTTGTTTACGTCATTATCTTTGATTTAATGTGTTTTCGTTTTGTGATCATCAAAACATAGAGATAACGGAAGATATGAATAACGTTTTTAGTCATTTATTTATATCAACACGTCTTAGACGACTTTCTTTTATCTCCATTCTTGTACAATATCATCTTAAGGGTGATTTACCTCAATTACACTTTTGTGGATGATAATTGAAGGTTATTCTTTAATTGGTGACTCCAATACCTCAAGTAAAACTTTTTGTATTAATCTTAAGAATTGGTAATAAAAAGGTTTTGAAAACTTATCTTATAAAGATGAGTGTATGCATCTTTATACATGTTTTGATTGTCACATCAAACAAATACCCTATAAAAATTTAAGTTACATGCCATCTAACTATAAGAGATACTTGAAATTATTATTTGGTAAACGTGAGGCCTAGGCTAAATTTTAATGGCAAGGTAAAATTCTATTATTGAAACGAGACCAGATATAGATATTTTACAGGTTTCTAAGTTAGACGACTTAATTAAGTTGTGCATGAGACCTAAAACTTAAGACATGAGATGAGATGAAACATGCTTACATTGCAAATTGATGAATCAATTTGATGTAATTCCCATAACGATCTATGAATTGGAAATCTTGTTTGCCAATTATTGTTCGACAAATTACCATCTTTTATACTTTCATTACTATCAGATCAACTGATGTAATGAAATCTATGTAAAGTTAGATCCTAGATTTTCAAGAAAATTAAGTGGATATATGAATATATCCTTGGGTATTCTATTTTCTTGAAAATATGTATTATCGAAAATACTAATGTTTGAACTTTTTTCTGTAGAAATGGCTCAACCCGATAACTCCACTATTGTTTCTGCTTTCAAGAGTCATCTTGAAAGGGAAAAACTGACTGGGAAAAGTTTCAATGATTGGCACAGATCGCTCAGAATTGTCTTGAGGGCGACTGATAAGCTCGATTACTTGAATATTGCTTACCCTGACCATCCTGCTGACACTGCACCTGAAGCAGAAAAATCAGCATGGTATGTTGAGTACAAGAAGTATAATGAGGTTGCTTGTTTAATGCTCACTAGTATGGATGCTTAGTTACAAAAGCAGTTTGAGTACTACTATCCATACAATATGCTTCAGGAACTCAAGAAAACATATGAGAAATCACCAGATGTGGAATTGTATGACCTACTCGATCAATTACATAGTTGTAAACATGGTGATGGGAAACATGTAAGTGATTACATGTTGATGATGAAATGATTCTTTGATCAACTTCACAGACTCGACTTCGGTTACATCAAGAAAGTGCAAGTGAACCTAATCAATAGGTCCCTTAATAAGGACTTTAGAGGTTTTGTTCAGAATTTTAACATGCATTGCTCGGGGAAGACAGTCTCAGAACTACTCACAATGCTGGTAGATTATGAGAAAGGTTTCCACCTCAGGGCAAGGCTCCTACTTCTCAAGTGTTGGCAATTCAGGGAGGTAGGATCCAGAAGAAATTACAAGCGAAGAAGGGTAAAGGCAAGGCTGATAAAGGCAAGCAGGTCATGGCCTATCAACCAAACCCTAAGGTGAATCAGTACCAGCCCAAGCAGAACAAGGTGAATCCTCCCAACAAGAAGGATCAGGCTTGTCACCACTGTCATGAGAAGGGCCATTGGAAACGCAATTGTCCACTCTACATTCATGACTTGCGACAAAAGAAGCAGAATAATGAAGCTGGTAACCCCAATACTTTAGGTGCATTCTTCATGATTGAATTATTTACTTTAACTCATAAAAATTCTTGGTTATATGATACGGGTTGTGGTATTCATATTTGTAATACTATGCAGGGGTTTAGAGATGAGAAGAGGCTTGCTTATGGACAAAAATATCTGCACGTTGGTAATGGAGCAAATGTAGCTGTTGAAGCTATAGGCGTATTTGTTGGGTTTATTGATTTGATGATACAAAACATATAGAATGAAACAAGAAGGACTTAATATGACAAGAAGGAATTCTACAAAAGATGGAGAAGGACTTGCTTGTAAAAGAAGATTTATATTTTAGTCCTTCGTAGTATTCTTGTAAACCCTAAATCTCTATTATATAAAGAGATCAAGGGTTAGTGTTTTATTATTATGTCTTCCAATATGTAGTCCAGGAAAAGTGTGTGTGTGTTCTAGGGCGTGGTTCATTGTAAAATCCTAGAACTAGTTTAGTTACTTCCAAGATCAAAGGTTTCTTTGATCCTTGTTATAGGTAGATAACACGTATTTTTCTTATCAAATAATATTTGGAGGTGATTGTGGAAAAACCTTGTCTCAATAACTTTGATTTGTTTAATTCTGCTGTGCGTATCATGTTTATTGTCATTGTTATTGTTTAACCCTAGTGCTCAAAACGATCCAAGGAGTCTAATAAACTCCACAATTGGCATCAGAGCTCAGGTGGCTCGTTACCTAGGGATTCACAAGGTTTTATTGTCACAAAGAGAAGCAGATTCGAAGATAAGGTATAATTGTTATTTTTATTTAAAAGTATCGGATCTATTTGTTTGAATTTGATGTAGCGACAAAAGATTATACAGCAAACAATGGATTCTTAATCTTTAATTATGTTTGTCGTTTACTGATTGGTCTATCAATTTGTACATGATACAATACGATTCATTGGTTGTTGATTTGAGATCGTGGGACGGTAGAGCAGAGTTAATGGGCTGATTATTTTAATCGCATCTTGCTGCTACTGATTGGTCGAAAACTATTGAGAAGTAATTGTTGTGTGTATGCACGTGAAGGAAGAGTTTTTTAATGGGTCGATATTATTTAAGTAGTAACCTTGTACTAATTCAATATATATCCTCGTATTTTGATTTGAGTGGGGCCGATTCATAAATCAATATTAAAATTCGTTATATTGGAAGACATAATAATAAAACACTAACCCTTGATCTCTTTATATAATAGAGATTTAGGGTTTACAAGAATACTACGAAGGACTAAAATATAAATCTTCTTTTACAAGCAAGTCCTTCTCCATCTTTTATAGAATTCCTTCTTGTCGTATTAAGTCCTTCTTGTTTCATTCTGATGCGTGGGAATTGCACCAGGCTTTACCTCTTGAGGGATCTCGAGAAGCTTAAAACCCCCACCAGGCAGTGTACCTGATCATTGTAGTATAGTATAGTGACAAGTACCGGGGGATTGATCGTTCAACTTAGGAATAGTGTCGCTAGGATTAGAAAACCTAAATACTAGGTCTAGAGATGAGGGATGATTCTTTTTGTATTTTTATATTTTATGAAAGCAATTAAAAATCTCGGTTTTGAAGGAGTTGGGCGGAATTAGTTGCTAGTCAACTAACCCAATAACTAAGATGCAATCAAAATAAAATACTAAAAATGAAAATAAACTAAATTATACTAGTGGTGTGAGCAATATATGGGAGAATTGTGTTTACTTAGGTTTCACTACTCCCTAGATATCTTTTATAGGTTAATTACTTGTTATAGTTGCGTGGATGACGGATTGTATTCCTTAATACCATTCATGGGGTGGCGTACTTACTTCCCCAATCCTATAAGCTCCTACTTCACTCCTATGTCGAGCCGGCTAAGAAGCTCCTAACATTTGGTCACTAGAATTCGCTCATGCATTAAATATAATCATAAAAACCTAGTACACATCGGTTCATGTTTCTTAAGATGTTCAAGCAAGTTACACAATGGAGATCTGCCAGTTTTCTTAAGCCTAACATTGAAATCATTCATCCAATACAACTATAAACAAGCAATCAATCTATAATTAACATCTAGGTTTCATTACATCTAAGCAAATACATGAAAGATCTAGCCTAGCATGTTGAAATCAAGACAAGCATAAGATATATTCAAACAACACATAGACATATTGATTGAATTGAAAGAGGACTTATCTTAATTGAACATGAAAGGTTTCAAGGGGTAAAAACCCTTGAAAATACTGTTACAAACGACCTAGGGTTTATTAGGTTCGACCCTAGTATTCCCCATACAAGTTCCTCTCTTAATGAATGAAAAATAGAAAAGTATATATAGATTTTGTGAGGTGACGGCGTCAAGAGTAAATGTCTGACGCCGTCATCTCGCTGCCAATAAACTCCTCGGACTGCCTAGATGTAGATTTGACGCCGTCACATGTAGTCCATCTTCAGGCCGTCACCAATTTAACTCTTGATGCCCTTCTCTTGACGCCTTCAGGTTTTCACTGGGTAGTCATGGATTTTACTCCTGACGCCATCACAATTTCCTTCTTGACGCCGTCAGGTACTGTTCTTAGCATGGAAAATTAAGTCTTTGCCGTTTTCTTCACTTTTATGCTCCAAAAACGTCCAAAATGCTTCCTTTTCCAGAATTCACTCCCAAAGTACCTAAAATCACAAAAGGAACGATTTAGGGCAATATTTGATCAAATAAATTCAATTCCGGGCTTAAATGACCCCCTAAAAACGGTTCATTTTTTGCCTCATCATATACCCTTACACTTGAGATTTGCTTGTCCTCAAGCAAATGCGCTTTTATTCTAGTCAAAATACAAGTTAGGGGTCATTTAACACTAATATAAAAGTAATTACAACAAATAATCATTCCACTAAAGACCAAATACAAGCACGGAGGTCATATACTAGCACCTCACAAATAGTGTTTAGATACTCACATCTCTCGGGTGTAATAAAGTAAAATCACAATATGGAAATGGAAAACATCTCTCACTACCTGTCATAGCAAAATAGATTACCATAGGCTTGGGAAAGGATCAAACCTCCACCACATGGCGTAAGCACCTAGGATAAACTATCAAAGAGGTCTTTTAAAGGGTTGTAACGTTAGGTGTAGGGATATGGAATACACGGTTTTGTTGGATATAGGCAGTCTTTACTGGTGGCGAGTTAATCATGTTGGTCAATTACATGTACAATGTGGCATTGCTAAGCCAAGACTAGACTCGACTTAAGCTAATAAATGAAAATAACAAAAAAAACATAAAATGAACATAGAATGAAACGGGATGGTAGTCCGTATGTTTTTTTTCTCTTTTCTTTTTCTATTTTTTTTTCTTTTTCTTGATTTTTTGATTTTTTTTTTTGCATACACTCTTACCCTACCATCCAAAATAATACATCATAGGGAATGAAAATTCCCCTTACACTTGAATTTTTACATACTTTACAATAAACTAATCTAATGACTCGAATTAAGATAATCAAAACACTTGGAGTATTTTTAAGATTAACGCACATATCGGGGTAATATATGATGTTCTTCCCCATTACTCCATAACATAAGTACTTTACCCATGAGTCCCAATCGTTCCAAAACAATATGTACCAGGATATGACTCGACTTAGCAACCATGTAATCAATTAGACAATTAACTAAGGGTTTAACAAATAACAATAATGCACTAAAGATGAGTGCATACACGGAAGGCTAAGGCGATTTGGGTGTACATTTAAGTGGGTAGTAACAAATTCTTCCTTTAAGTAAGATGCTTAAAGTTTGAAACGAAAAGATAGGCTCGGAGGGGTGTACAAGGGGTTTCGTGTACTAAAAATGAGCACAACGCTAATGGTGTGGGAAAATTAGTTGACTTAACTAGCCAAATAATATGACTTAAATGGTCAAGTAATTATAATACGGGTTTAACACAAGGGTGATCCTAATGACTCTTATCATGTAGTAAATCCTACTACACGAATGTAGTCTCACTAGGGGTCTCGGGATGCATCACTAACGCAAGTTCTAGAATCTAAATGCTACCGGTACACTCATAAGCACTAATAATGAATGCTTTTCGTATCAAATCTAAAGGCGAACCTCACATATTTGGGTGGAAAATTTTTCTGAATGGTACGGTTTTGTGCTAGTCATACAATCTCCTATCCATGAGACACTTGCTATGGCTAAAGTTTCACTCCTAAATATTGTAAAAAATTTTAATTTTGGCGCTAAAATTACACTAACAAGTATTTCTCATAGTTTTATTACACATCTACTATTAAACAAACAAACTCAAGCGAAAGTGTATTTGTAAGGTATCATCATTTTACCTTCACCTTACACTTAGGATGAACATTGTCCCCAATGTTCAAGTAAAGAATGTAAAAGTGAAATAAGTAAAACGAATGAAATCAAATACTCCCCTGATTCGCTCGGTATGGATAATAAAGTGGTCAGGTTAGATTTTCCTCCAAGAAAATGAACAATCAAAGCTTCCCTTCCAGAATATAAATCATCTTCTTGTCATACATAACCTATAAAACCTGAGAAAAAAGACAAGGCAACCTCGCGTAAAATCGGCGGCAATCTATATATGCTAATAAAACCTAAAAAGCAAAGTAAGATATAATGCTTGTGGAATGATGTTTGCAGATTTCCTGGAGATTATAAAACTAAAGATTCAACAAAAACTTTAAGACTTCGTTAGAAAAACAAAAATGGTAAAATTTCCAGAATTTTACACGTGATGCCGTCAGGTGTTACTTACTGACGCCGTCAGAAGTGACCTGCATAAATTCTTATGTTAAGTTTCCAGAAAATTTCTGGAAAAAACTTTGTCCTACTTCATGGAAAATCCTGCAAAACATCATTATGACTCGATACAAGCATTTGACTCTAACAAATACGAATACACATGTTCATTTATTATTGTGGAGAATCATGATCGAGTTTGTTTCTTACAAACATATTTGGGGTTTCCCCTTACACTTATCTTTTTGCGAAATACCTTGGGATGAAGTTAAGATTAAGCCAAACAACAAAATAAAGTATTTTCACCATTTTAGTTTGAAACATGATCTACCAACAATAAAAATAAAGCATGCATACGGAAGCAAATAACAATCAAACAAAAAATAAAAATCACACAAAACATGGATTGCCTCCCAAGAAGCGCTTTTCTTTATTTACGAGTCTTGTAGCTAGACTCAAGGTTATGGGTTACTACGTGACCTCATCGTTGGTTTCACTCTCTAGGTCATCTCCTACACCTGTTTTGTATTCCGGACCTAGTTGCAAGCATTCTTTGTAGAAACCAAGCATCCTATTCATCACACACTCTACTTCTCTACGTCTATCCTCATCATTCCTATAGTAAGCTGCTTGTTTGTGTTCCTTTTCTATGTTCATTCTGATGCGTGGGAATTGCACCAGGCTTTACCTCTCGAGGGATCTCGAGAAGCTTACAACCCCCACCAGGCAGTGTACCTGATCGTTGAAGTATAGTATAGTGACAAGTACCGGGGGATTGATCGTTCAACTTAGGAATAGTGTCGCTAGGATTAGAAAACCTAAAGACTAGGTCTAGAGATGAGGGATGATTCTTTTTGTATTTATATATTTTATGAAAGCAATTAAAAATCTCGGTTTTGAAGGAGTTGGGCGGAATTAGTTGCTAGTCAACTAACCCAATAACTAAGATGCAATAAAAATAAAATACTAAAAATGAAAATAAACTAAATTATACTAGTGGTGTGAGCAATATATAGGAGAATTGTGTTTACTTAGGTTTCACTACTCCCTAGATATCTTTTACAGGTTAATTACTTGTTATAGTTGCGTGGATGACGGATTGTATTCCTTAATACCATTCATAGGGTGGCGTACTTACTTCCCCAATCCTATAAGCTCCTACTTCACTCCTATGTCGAGCCGGATAAGAAGCTCCTAACATGGGATCACTAGAATTCGCTCATGCATTAAATACAATAAAAAAAACCTAGTACACATCGGTTCATGTTTCTTAAGACATTCAAGCAAGTTACACAATGGAGATCTGCCAGTTTTCTTAAGCCTAACATTGAAATCATTCATCCAATACAACTATAAACAAGCAATCAACCTATAATTAACATCTAGGTTTCATTTCATCTAAGCAAACACATGAAAGATATAGCCTAGCATGTTGAAATCAAGACAAGCATAAGATATATTCAAACAACACATAGACATATTGATTGAATTGAAAGAGGACTTATCTTAATTGAACATGAAAGGTTTCAAGGGGTAAAAACCCTTGAAAATACTGTTACAAACGACCTAGGGTTTATTAGGTTCGACCCTAGTATTCTCCACACAAGTTCCTCTCTTAATGATGATGACAAACGACCTAGGGTTTATTATGAAAAGTTTGTGCTGCTCGAGTTGAAGAGTGAGAGATATTGGTTTACACACACATGGATTATTGGTTCACACACACAGGAAGAAGTTTGGTTTATGTTCTTGAAAGATTAAAGACTCATTCTTATTGGATTAATTGGTTACGAATAAGATTGATTATCATTTATTTGATGTTGTAGTTGAGTTTCACAAGTTTGTGTTCTTATCATATCTCAAAGTGGGTGTTACACTTTGAAGATAACTTGTTTGTTTTATACGGTGGTGACGAAGACTTGTGAAATCTAGTTTTCATAGGTCAAGGGGACGATGGACGAAGACCTAGTTAACTATCACTTGAAGGAGTTACGTTATTGTGCTCAGTGTCTCATTGAAGATGGGGATTTTGTCAAGAGATTGCGGTCTACTTATATATTTGGTTTTGGGTATAAGTTCAAAGTCACGTGGATAGTAAAAGACATAAGACACAAGTTTGGGTAATTCTACTTCTTCATCAAGTTCATTATATTTGGTTTCTTCACAAGTGATCATTACATAGAGCCTACAGAATTGAAGATTCAAGAGATGGTAAACATATTAGTTTCAGGGGAAGTTTATTGATTAAATGTTTAACCATCTACATGCACCACTCAAGGGGAAGATTATATTGCATACTTTCCCTATTTGTTGATAACAAAAAGGGGAAGAAATTTTGGAGTGGTATGTCATGGATTAAGGGGAAGACAAGATTGTTTCATTCATGGCATACAAGAACGTGTTTGTTTTGTCATCATCAAATAGAGGAAGATTGTCGGGTTTATTGATTTGATGATACAAAACATATAGAATGAAACAAGAAGGAATTCTACAATAGATGGAGAAGGACTTGCTTGTAAAAGAAGATTTATATTTTAGTCCTTCGTAGTATTCTTGTAAAACCTAAATCTCTATTATATAAAGAGATCAAGGGTTAGTGTTTTATTATTATGTCTTCCAATATGTAGTCCAGGAAAAGTGTGTGTGTGTTCTAGGGTGTGGTTCATTGTAAACACCTAGAACTAGTTTAGTTACCTCCAAGATCAAAGGTGTCTTTGATCCTTTTTATAGGTAGATAACAGGTATTATTCTGATCAAATAATATTTGGAGGTGATTGTGGAAAAACCTTGTGTCAATAACTTTGATTTGTTTAATTCCGCTGTGCGTATCATGTTTATTGTCATTATTATTGTTTAACCCTAGTGCTCAAAACGATCCAAGGAGTCTAATAAACTCCACAGTATTTGAATTAGTTTTGCCTTCGGGCTTAGTACTGTATTTGAATAATTGTCATTATGCACCTTCAATTGTTAGGGGTGTAGTTTCCTTTTCTTGTTTGTTGGATATTGGTTTTAAACATACTATTAATGGCAACGCAATTTCGGTTTCTTATAATGATGTTTTTTATTTTAATGCTATTGCTGTGAATGGTATTTTTGAGATTGATTTGAATGTATCCAATGAGAATAATAATTCAATGTATAGCATCAATCATAAGAGAATCAAGAAAGGTCTGGATTCATCTTATCTTTGGCATTGTCGACTTGCTCATATAGGCAAGGCTCACATGGAAAAGCTGCAATGCGATGGGCTTTTGCAAGATATCAATGATGAATTATTTGATAAATGCAAATCTTGTATAGCAGGTAAGATGACTAAAAAACCTTTCTATAATCATATGGAAAGAGCTTCTGATCTACTTGGTCTAATTCACACAGATGTGTGTGGACCACTTAGACATGTGTCAAGGAGGGGTGCTAGCTACTTCTTAACATTTACGGATGATTATAGTTGTTATGGTTATGTTAATTTATTTAAACATAAACATGAGATGTATGAAACATTCAAAGTGTTTAAAGCGGAAGTAGAGTTGCAAACCGGAAAGAAGATTAAAGCTCTTCGTTCGGATAGAGGTGGTGAATACTTGAGTCAAGAGTTTAAAGATTTTCTAGCTGAGAATGGAATTGTGCAGCATCTCACTTCTCCATATACTCCACAACAAAATGGTGTATTTGAGAGAAGAAATCGTACATTGCAAGATATGATATGATCTATGTTTAATCTTACAACTCTTTCTTTTTCATTTTGGGATTATGCCTTAGAATCTGCAGTTCGCATTCTAAATATGGTTCCAACTAAGAAGGTGGATAAGACACCATATGAGTTATGGACCGGTAAAGTGCGTAACTTATCTTATCTAAAGGTCTGGGGTTGCGAGTTGTTTGTTAAACGTGACTCAGCAGATAAACTCCAACAAAGATCTATAAAGTGTATCTTTGTAGGATACCCAAAGGAAACAATGGGTTACTACTTTTATTACCCACCTGAAAACAAAGTTTTTGTTGCAAGGTATGGAGATTTCTTGGAAAAGGAATTCACATCTCAAGAATTCAGTGGTAGAGTTTATGATCTGGAAGACGACCAGGTAGATGCATTACCTTCTGAAAACACTAGCCAACTTCTGGAAGAACCTGAAAGTTTAGGTCCTCCACCGGAAGTTGAAGTGGTTCCCATTCTCAGATCTGTAAGAACTGTGAAAGCTCCTGAACGTCTATGTCTCAACGTAGAATTTGAGGAAACTATACTAGGGGATCTTGATGAACCTCCTAGCTATAGGGCTGCCATGAATTGTCCTAAAAAGGAAAAATGGCGAGTTGCTATGAATGGGGAAATGCAATCCATGAAAGATAATGATGTTTGGATTGAAGTTGACCTTCCTCCCAATGCGAAGGTTGTTAGGAGTAAGTGGATCTTTAAAAAGAAAACTGACATGGATGGCAATGTACACACCTATAAAGCTCGTTTGGTAGCTAAAGGCTATACCCAAACTTTTGGTGTTGACTACGAGGAGACCTTTTCTCCTGTAGCTGAAATCAGGGCTATTAGGTTTCTCAAAGCTATAGCTGCATACTTTGATCCATTTATGGCGCAGCCTGAGGGGTTTGTGAATCCAGAATTCCCAAATCGTGTATGCAAGCTTCAAAGATCCATTTATGGATTGAAGCAAGCATCACGACAATGGAATAACAGATTTGATAGTGAGATTAAAAAGTATGGATTCACTCAAAATCTTGATGACCCATGTGTATATCACAAAGCTAGTGGGAGTGATGTATTTTTCCTTATTTTATATGTCGATGACATATTGATCATGGGAAAAGACATTCCAATTTTGCAGAAGGTTAAGGCATATCTTGGAAAGTATTTTTCTATAAAAGATTTAGAGGAAGCTTCATTTATTCTTGGAATCAAAATTTATAGTGATAGATCTCAGCGATTGATTGGATTAAGTCAAAGTGCTTACATTGATCAAATATTGAAAGGATTCAATATTCAAAAGTCCAAAAAAGGATATTTGCCGATGCGAGAGCAACATGGCTTAAGCAGCAAAGTTTGTGCTTCAGCACCTGCAGAGGTGGAACGCATGAAGAGAGTCCCTTATGCTTCGGCTGTGGGATCTATTATGTATGCAGTGAAATGTACAAGGCCTGATGTGGCATTTGCTTAGAACTTGACCAGTCGATATCAACAGAATCCGGGTGAACTTCACTGGACTGCTGTTAAGAATATTCTTAATTACCAAGGGCTACTAAAGATATGTTCTTGGTATATGGGGGATATCTAGATACAGAACTTGATGTTACAGGTTACTGTGATGCTTCCTGGAAAGGTGATAAAGATGATACGAAGTCTCAGACGGGTTATGTCTTTGTCATTAACGGAGGAGCTGTGGATTGGAGGAGCAAGAAGCAGAGTACATTAGCGATGTCTGCAACAGAAAGTGAGTACATAGATGCTTCAGAAGCTGCAATGGAAGCCGTCTGGATTAGGAAATTTGTTTTGGGGCTTGGAGTTATGCCATCGATTCAAAGACCTATAAAAATGTATTGCGACAACTCAACTGCAATTACATTTGCCCATGAGCCTGGTATCATGAAAGGCACCAGACATTTCCCGATTAAGCATCACTATGTTCGAAAACAAGTAGAAATAGGTGAAATCGAGTTACTCAAAGTTCACACAGATGAAAACTTAGCAGATCAATTAACAAAGCCTCTACCTGGCACTAAGCTTTATAAGCATGCTGAAGGCATGGGACTTCGTTTAGCTAAAAGTTTCATGCTTATATGTGATTAGTATTTGGATAAAGGATGTAATGTATGATTATTATTTTAATGAAATAAAATATTGTTGTTATTTATCATTGTCTTAATAATATATCCTGTATTTGCATGTTTAAATCCATGAATAATTTATTATTCTAAATTGTCCGTTGTCGGTTAATGATATGGGAATATCATTAAATTATGACAAATCTGAGTATTGGTTAGAATATACTTGAAAGCATATTGATGCGTAGTCATACCAATGTCACATGATATTCAATGAATTGAATATAGGACTTATCCCAACTTCATGATTTCACATTATGGGGATTGTCATTAAAGTGAATCATGTTTAAAAGTTATCCTCAGACTTGAGATACCAGATAAGTGTCATGGATTTAGTGCATTTTTGTGAAGCAATTTACCGCTATCCGTAACTGGTAGTCATAAGGATTGTTTTCAGAAGTGTTGCAAAGTTCATGGGTTATTCTTGTAGTAAAGAAAGAATTTGTTCCTTAGAATTTGTTTTGGAGTTTAATACTGCTGGCCACTCGTAGGATTGACAAAATATTTGCGTGGCCACGCCCAAAGTCTATCTGGAATACGTACAGATATTTTGGTGATTTTGTTCAATCATTTACAAACGAGAAACATAATTTTAATAAAGAATGACTTAAACCCATATCTTTATTAATGTGATATTAGAAACAAAAGGATAATAATAATGATGAATCATTAAAGGTTTTATCCAGGAAACCTACCTCAAGTCGAATTAGGCGCATTGGAGTGTTGCAAGATGCTAACCAATGTCATTGTACTATTAATATATATCCAAGTGGGAGCTGTTAGTTTGTGAATAAATATTAATACGTACATGTATAGAATCGAACCCGAGACCTCGGGATTGCACACATTGCAAATGAGAATTAAAGATTAATAAATATTAATTTTTATGTATATTTATTAATTAACACAAGTAAAAGGACTAATGATTGTTAGTAATTAACCATAAGTACTAACTATCGCTAAATACAAAAAGAAAAGGACTAGGATGTAATTAGGAGCCAAAAAGGTTCTGGGAACCCCCTCTTGGGTCCTAGGCCGGTCGACAAGGACAAGGGGAAACCCAAACCCACTCCAACTTGTCCTCCAAGTTTCATCTAGTATTTCCAAGGCATAGGGTCATTCATTCACATCTTTTGTGCACACACTAAACCCTAAAAGCTTTCTTTTCTCTCTTGTGTTTCCTGCTGATCGAACCTATCAAACCCTAAGGGTTGGGTCGATTTTTTCTTAAACAAAAATACTTGTGTTTGATCTTGTGTACAAGAACGAGGTAACAACTCACTATAGTTGTTATCAAGAAATCGATCAATAAAACGGTAAGGGATTGATCATTGATTCATATAAACCCTAATTAGGGTTCATCTTCTTTAATCAAGGTTAATCAAGTGATTCTTGTTCAGCTAGAATCCAACGGTACGTTCATATTATGTTTATGTTAATTATTAATGTGTTATAGATGTTCCATTCGCTTCCGCATACGTGTTTTACCTGTTTACATGCTTGTCATGGTTTTAATATTCTAACAGATTGAGTAAAAGACGGTTTATAAAAAAGAATTGAAGACTTGGTGTAACAGTGTCATACAGTTTATGCCTACATGGCAAGCTTTGACTGCTCCACAAAAATATTGAGGCTTGAAGCTAGTAGCTGATGTGTCATCTCCCAAGGCCTCTGTAGTAGCTGATATGTCATCTCTGAAAGCCTTCATAGTAAAAAAGGGACTCTTTTATATAATAGGTATATATATATATATATATATATATATATATATATATATATATATATATATATATATATATATATATATATATATATATATATATATATATATATATATATGTATAGACACACACACACTAGGCAATCCTTTTGGATGCCAAAAGCACGGCCTAACACGGTTTACGTGTTATTTCTAAACGTAACCGTGTGTTTTGTTATAAAAATAAAGAGGGAAAGTGTTATGCATTTGTTTGATGCTTAAACTTAGAACTTGTAGTAATGTTTTTGGCAAATTTGTAGAACTGCGGTAGATAAACAATGAGTAGAAATATCAAACTAGAAAAGACATAATGCAGCCATGCAAAGAAAGCTACTTCTAATCTGGATAATGCAACAAACTCCATACTAAGTAACGTAGAATAAAAATAAGTAACGTGTAATTCGAAGTATTAGAATAAAGATATGTACAAATAGTTACCAAAATAGAGAAACTTTGTTGCATTTACAGTGGAGTGGGTTTGTGCAATTGCAAGCTCAGTAGGCAATGTAAACTACTCTAAATTATGCCATTTTAAATAACAAGTTGGCAAATATGCTTTTAATCTACGCTTACATTTTCCTAAATTGATATAGCCTTTTAATTGAAGGCAAAATCCATATAAAAATTAAAATAAAAGAAATTTAAAAAAAAACTCGGGTCACTCAGTTGACATGTGTCTGAATAAGAAAATATTTCAAACCCGATACCCGGCCCTATTTAGTATTCGGGTTAGTCGTTGACCCGACTAACCCTAATAAGATTTTGAACCCGACTAACCCGACCCGAATAGTCTTATTCGGGTTGAGTCCGGGTCGGGTCAACTTTTATGACACCCCTAGTAGTACTCAATTGTACTAGTAAAAACATCTTAAAAAGTAAACTATAATACTTTACTAAAAATATACAATGCATACTTAATTATACTCCATACTAAAAGGGGGAAACGCCCTCCCCTCCAAAAGCAACCCCGTTCAAATAAAAAAATATATAACAATTTGTACACTTTGTTGCTTTCCTATTGGTTAGGCTTTTGTAGTGGCACAAGTGTCGCAATCCATTTCCTATGAAAATAATACACCTTCTACCACTGTTCACCCCCGTTCCGTTCGACCACTGTTTTGTCCACTGTAGCAACCGTAACTCAACTGTTGCGTCCACTATAGCTCCGTTATATTGCTGTGCAAATATCTTGCTAGAACATTCCACCATTTTCCCATTCTCACACAATACCTACAACATCCATTCTCTCCTCTCCCATTCCCATTATCTGTTTTAAGCGGGTGTTCTCCCACAGATCTAGAACCCTCCTCCATCTTCTCGCATATCAGAGTTTTCATAGAAGCACACTAAACCTCCGATCATCACTTTCAAGTTATGCCCTCTTTATATTTACCTCATTATTTCAATCTTATTAATCAAAAGTTTATAAAAATCAAATCTTTTTACTCTTTACAGTTGAACTTCCATAGATGCAATAATTGCTTCGGTGTATACGAAAGCACCTCAATCATTACAAGTAAGTGATTATTTCAATTGGGTGTTCTTTATTCTTTTATAAAGTTTATTTATCGGTTAAAAAAACTAGAAATTTGTGATAAGAAGATGCATTAGCAAATTTGTTAAGGTTTTAGGGCCTATTTGGTAGGAGCTTTTATGGGAGCTGTTAGCTTTTTGTTACAAAAATAATCTCCTCTAAAATAAGTAGCTTTGTTTGGATACTAGCTTCAAGCTTTTATTTCAGGGTAAACACCATAAAATAACAACATACTTTCTCTAATTTGCTGAGGTGAAACATATATGTTTCACCTCAGCAAATTAGAGAAAGTATGTTGTTATTTTATGGTGTTTACCCTAAAATAAAAGCTGAAACGGGAAAGAGAGCATAATGAAACAGAGATGCAGTTTAAAGAAAGAGAGCTAATTGAAAGAGAGATGTAGTTAAAAGAAACAGAGGTGATTGAAAAAGAGACAGTGAAAGATGTTCAAACAGAAGAGGAAACAGTCAATGAGGGTGATGCATCAAATGTTAGTTTGGTTTTCACGGGCAGTGATTCATCTTCAGAATAGCAAGTTGAAAGCAGCAGTCCAAGCTATGATTCGGAAGATGATGGTGCACACAGGAATGAAGCTGTTTGGGATACAGAAGATGATCATATCACACCTTCATTTGACACAGAGATATTGGCTATGGTACAAAATTCTAACATTAATGATAATGTTGTTGTGTTCGATAATGTGTTTGCTCATAATCAGACGCATCCTGAGCATTCTGAGTCTATTAGTGACATATATGTGGTGGAACAAAATGATAGTAATATTACTTTTGCTACTCCAGATATGGATCCTAATAGAGGTGAGCCTGCCCAGGATGGATCTTCTTATGAACAAGATCGTGCTTTATTTGCTTCTTTAATCAATAATTTCAAACATGAACTTGAAAAGTGAAAAGAGGACAATCGCAAAGCTAAGCAAGCGAATGTCTTATTGAAAAAAGAGATTGAAAGATTTAAGGAAATTGAAAAAGGTTTTGAAAATGTAACTAAAACCAAAACTGAACTTGAAATTGAAATATCAAAACTTAAATCTCAAGCTCGACAGTTTGAAATGAATGGAGAGTCTGTAAAACCACTTTTAAAAGAAAAAGAAGCACTTGAAGTTGGTTATAAAGAAGCTATTCTTCGTGAAAAACGTTCCATTCAAAAACTGGATGAACAAATGGTTCTTAACAACAGAAAGGTTCAAGCACTTTTAAAAGAGAACGGTGATTTGAAAAGTGAAAATTCAAGGCTTCAAAAAACCACTTCAAATTTTGAGAGTGTTAATACAAACAAGAATTTTTGAAATGAACAAACGATCTTGAAAACAAACTTCGAAAATTGGGGCAGACTACTCACACTATCAATATGCTGCCTACTAAAGATGAGAAAGTTTATAAACAAACATCTGGAATTGGTTTTGTGAATAGTGCTCATGTGGAAAATGAAAAACCATGTTTTTAAACAAAGTGCAAAAGCTGACACCTATTTTGTATAACGTTGAAGATTTGGGAAAAATGTTTGAAAGTAAAACAAACAAAAAACCCATTCTCGTACCACGGCTTTGTGTATGGTTGTACACAATTGACAGATATACCAAAAGAACCTTTCAAAAGAAAAGACACAAATGTGAAAAGATTTTTCAAAGAAGCTCAACTTGCTACTTATGATGCTAATTTATGGCAAAATAAAGCAAGGAAACAGTTTTGTGATCTTAAACAACACATTGAGCAAACGTTAAAGGTCATTTGGTTTAAGCAAGAAAATACCTACAATTATTTCTCTAATCCTCTTTCATCAAATGTACGCCTAAAGATACAAGTAAAAAAGATTTTGAAAGATGAGATTGAACCTCGTGTGAAAGATATCAACTTATGTTTTGAGTACTTTGAAAAATATCTTGTAACTAAAATGAGAGAAGATCTAGAGTACGTTCATTCTATCGAAGACGAATTTGATGAAAAATGCTTAATACTTGACATTCAAAAAGAAATTTTCACAAATCAAATAGAGTCATTCAAGTCTGTATCTGTCAGCCATGAGTATGAGAATGTGCATTTTGAACGAACATCTTCTTTTAAATCTGAAAATCTTTATCTCAAAAAGAAAATCACCGAGCTTTCAAAAGAAGCAGCTGACGTCAAAGAAGAACTGTCAAAAAGAACTACTCAGTTTGAGAAACATCTTGCAAAACTCAAAGCACAAAGTATTTCTTTCCAACTAAAACTGTAAGAGAAGAATGAGAAAATGTCTTCTGAAAACTCTTTGACATCGGTGCTTAAAGGAAAATAAAAGATTTTTGAAGCCAATTGTGATGATACCAAAATCAAGTTTGATCTTGATGAACTTGATACAAAAAATATTGAGTTGGAACATGCTGTGGCATCATTACAAAAAGAAAACGAGCATTTGAAACAGACTTACAAAAACTTGTTTGATTAAATCAAGTGGTCAAGAGTTCAGAATCAAATTTCAAACAAATCCGACTCTCAGATCGCACCAAATCATCTTTTTGAAAAAGAAAATTCTGTGCTTCAAAAGAAATTGTTGAATTAGAAAAGACGATTGCACAACAAACCAAGGATTTTGGTGATGCCAAAAATGATTTTTCAATCGAAACAGACAAATATGAAAAATATTTTGCACATCTTGAAAATCAAAATGCTTCTTTGCATGAAAAACTGACATCATCAGATCATCTTTCTCTTCAAAAAGAATACAATGATTTGAGAACTTCATACAATGCCTTAAAAGCAAAGTTTGATGTTCATAACCAGTCAAGAGGAAAATCTCAAGTTTCAAACGAGTCTATACCACAAGTAAGTGTTTCAGAGAAGGTTTACTCAGGTGAATCTTCAAAACCATTTTCAAAAAGGGTTTCTCAGTTTACCACCTATTCTTTACAAAAAGGAAGGCAGTTTTCAAAGAAACCTAATTTTTCTGAAACATTTACTCCTTAAAAGGTTTCAACAACAAGTGTTCTAAAAGAAAAGAATCTAGTTCTTCAAACTCCATGCTCTCGTTTTACTCCAGTAAAGCCAGTGTGGAAACCAAAGCAAAGCCGTTCAAAACATTTGAAATACTCTTACTCTGAAATGCTTCCGCTACAACAAAAGAATGGCTCTGCTTTGAAAAAACCAAATTCTGGAAGGTTTCCATTCATCTCAAAAACGAATTTTCGAAATGAAACGCCGAGTTCTAACAATGGATGGAAAACTTCTTCTTCAAGTTTTAAAACTCCGAGAGAGACACCGAGTTTCTCAAACAACTTTCAAAAGCCAAAGAGTTTTAAATCACCGTTGATTTCACGAGCTTTATTTCAAAATGAAACACCGGTTTTCAGTCCTCGTTGAATTCAACTTCTTTGTCTCGGATTGACACAACTTACAAATGAATTTCAAAATATGGTAACCCCGTTGGCGCTGTGCTTAAATGGGTTCCAAAAGTTGTTGTCTAATCTAAAAACATTATGACTTCTTAGTATTTCAGCTAAGGACTCGTTCTTCAAAGAAAGGAAAGTGCTTAAATCAAAACATAGGTTTAAATATTTTTTTTGAGCACTTATCCTAAAAACATTATGACTTCTTAGTATTTCAGCTAAGGACTCGTTGTTCAAAGAAAGGAAAGTGCTTAATCAAACAAAGGTTTAAAGATTTTTCGTGCACTTATCCTAAAAAATTTATGGCTTATGCACACATAACAGTGTATAACCCACGATTTTCAAAGAAAGGACCCTGTTGTACATTTCTGTGTGACAATCCTAAAAGATAAGAAGACTTCTCACCATAAAGCTTATCAAAGTCTTCTTAATATTTTGAGCAAGATTTTGAGAAATATTTCAAAAGGTTTTCAAAACTTTTCACGATGTAGCTCAAGATATTACTCCCTCAAATCCTTAAAAGCTTAAATTTACTCAAAATGTTCTATTTTTGAGGGGGAGTAATGAAATGATGTTCCAAAAAGTTCATGCTTAAAAGAAACTAATACGGAAATAAAAAAACATCAGTTTCTCCCCATAAGCTATCCAAAAACAAAGATTTTAATCAACTGGTATAAAAAATACCATGGATATGCTATTTTTGAGGGGGAGAAATGTGATTGAAATGTGATCGTCTTGAATCTCAAAAGAGCTCGACTGAGAAGTAACCAATGAATTGACGAAGCTTAAATGTCGTTAATCGAAAAGACTTGTCTTGGACGGGTAATAATTTCAGGCTAGTCTAACTAGTGATGTAAGCATGTCTCGAATAAGACTTGTCTGAGTAGAATGTACTGTATCTCGAGACTTTCTTTGGACTTGACCAGGATGGGTAATAATTTCAAGCTAGTCTAACTAGCGATGTAAGCGTGTCTCGAATCGGTCATGTTCACTGAAAGTAGATCAATTCAAAAAGTGCAAACTCCTCCCGCATGTGCAAAATTCTTAAAATTCATGAGCACATGTGCAGGGGGAGTCCTTCAAAAGAAAATGCAAAACTCTCAAAGTATTAACAAAGTACGTTTTATAATCATAAACACTTTGAGAGATTTTTCATATGAATGGTTTTATGGCAACGATAGGATAGTCATAAAGATATAAGGTGACTAAGGTTAGGAAAAACCATCCTATGATCCGCCAGAGCCGGAGGGATCTACCCAAGGACAAATCCAATAGATTAGAATTAGAAGTCCTTAGGTATGATTGAAAAAAGGAGTAAGTGAGAAAGGAGAAAGAAGGGGTTGAAGAATTAAAAAGAAAAGTTATGAAAAAGGGTGAAAAGAAATAGCCCTCCAAATGTTTAACCTTAGGGCAGACACCGGGTTCAACTCATATGCTACTGGTTGTTACTAAGGTGACACCGGTATTGAAGATAAAGACGTCATGGACCTAGTGACGCACTGCACTAAACCTTCTTAACCATTCAAGTTCTCTTGAAAGAGCTTGTTTCATTCTCACGGGGAACCGGTGTAATCTATCAACCTGTCTCTTAGAGATGGTTGATATTGAACCAGGAGACCTCTCCCTAATCTCCGCATAGGAAACCAAATGTGCACTTATCGAGTCTAGAGCCCCGAGATTCATCAAAAGATCTCATAGGAACACATGATATTTCTACACTGGTTGTTCATCATTAAGGACGCCAGATGTAAACTTAAAAGTCCTACGCAGATCATAGCAATCTATAGAGAACGTTTATGAGAGGATTTACTTATGTATTTCTCAATGATTGAACGGAAACTCCTGCCAGGGTCAACATCAAACAGCCCTAACAGCAGGTCACTTCGGTAACTTCTTGTGGGTTACGCTTAGTGTTCGTGGTGGTTTCAAACAGTCTACAATCGTGGAGTGATCCCCAACGACTCACCCATTCGTTGAGCTACTTAGTAGGTCTCGTAAGCTCCCTAGGGAGTATCCAAAATGGGAACGGCCTTGGTAAGAGTTAAAAGGAGTCTTCACACTATGCTGTTGACGATCTCTAATTCCTTATCTGTAAGTACCGGTTGTTTATTGTTAACTGTTTACCTGCAGCTATACAACATCTCCTTGGCGATAGATTCCACATGCTCATACTCACGTCACAAAGTCAAAGAAAGCTCCTTAAAAGATCTAAGCAACACAAGGTTCAAAGAAAGATTCTACGATACAAAAGGGAAACTAAAAAGTAAAGAGGCAAAGATCAAAGTGAAAGAACGGGAACAACAAATGTATGTATCACAAAGACTAAAGACGTATAAGCATGTTGGAAAAGCATGCAACCACCGGAGACTAAGAAGTGAAGAATGGCAGACAAAGAATGATAAAAAGTCAATTAACAAAGATCACAAAGCATGAAGGAACAAAGACTAAAGACTAATCTACAACGACACACAAAGTTCAAGACAAAAAACACAGAAGACCTAATCACGTGGAGCATCATTCGAATGACCACCCCTTAGGGGGAGATTGTTAGCATTAAAGAAATATAAAAAGAAGTGATGGTCATTCTCATATTAGAACTTTGTGTCGTTTGTTATGATATGTAATAGATTAGTCATTGGTCTTTGGACTTGGTAAGCTAATATGTTATGTGTTATGTTTTATAAGCCTTGTTATTTAATCATGTATCCAAGTCCAAGCCCAAGCCCAAGCCTATGGAAAGCCTTTAGGGCGTCATATCTCATGTACTATATAAACACCTCAAAGGCTCATTTGAGGTGTGTGCTTGTGTGTGTATTGTGTGTGCCTCTTTTCAATAAAAGTTCTCTTCATCTTATTCTCTCTTTATATATTATACGCCACATACATAGTTACAAGTCACCATCTTTACTTCATATACGTGCTATATTTCTGTTAAAGCTGATAGTATTTAGGTCCTACATATAGACAACCTAGATGTTTTAAATCCAATTTCATTTACATTAGATTAGTAGATACTGACAAGAAACGGTCTATTTATTTGTGGCATTCTGCTTTTTAATACGCAGCTCCAAGCTCTGTATTTTAGTCGAATAATTAGAAAAGCATTTGGATAGTTTGCATAAGCTGCTTATTCCTTTACTAATCTAAGTGATCCCAAACAACTATGATTGTGCAGTCTTAGTAAATATTTAACATTAAGTTATAGAATACAAAAATTTTCAGTTTCGAATTTGATATATGTCTTAATCTGGTATTGCTTACACCTTGTGTGACTTATTTTGCAATTTATAGTATAAAGTCAAACAATTAAGTGTATGAGCTTTTCTTTTTTTTCCTTTTTTTGCCATTTAAAGCACTACTATGTTTCTTCATGTGTAGTTTAAAACCTTTTTATACGACTATTCAAGTAAAATTATTACTTTGTGTTGCAGTGGCCTTTTGTCATGGAGTGATCCAACACTAGATGTCTATCCAAAAGAACCCTTGGATAAACTTCTATTGAACAAAAGATTCTCATTATCTTTCATGCAGTTTGCTGACAGATTTTGTCTATTATCTCATTTGCATCAAATGTTGTTCATGTGCTATGATCCATAACATTTTTTGCTGGAGATGGCACGAATCAAGATGGTTGTGTTGTGTAATGGCTAGATGGGTAAATAGGCTCAAGTTGAAACGGGTCATTTTAGTGCATAACAGGTGGGGTTGGGTTAAATATGAATATGATTAAATGAACATTATAATTACAACCAATTTAGAATTATTGACCGGTAAAATAGGTTGATGTAGGGGCTGTTTGGATAGCTTATTGTAGCAACTAATTAGCCTTGAATTATGCTTATTAGGGGCATTTTTAATAGCTAATTTCAGTAGCAACTAATTAGCCTTAAACTGTTGTTATCAGGGGTAACCCAAAATACCATGACGGTTCTTACAGTTATACATTTACATTTCCATATAGGCTTTAAAAAAATGTCATTACTTATTGAAACTGATGCAAATTTTCTTGGCACACTTAATTCAGAGGTTTTTATTACCAAGCACTTTTTGTTTGTAGGTTTAAAGCGATTGGACAATGGGTTCAGTTACAAGAACAACCGTGAAGTTGATAGTCGAAAGAGTGAATATTGAAGTGAGCTAAGAAGTTTTATTGATTGTTTTAACTATGCAAATGATATCAGAACCTTCAGATTTTTTTTCTTTTGTTAATTAGGCCGAGAATTTGTAACAGACTATTTAACATATGAATTATAATGTTGCGAAGCAAAATGATGACTTCGGTGATTGTTTCTACAACGGCCATACCTTTACAGATTTTATTGCTTCAATGAAATACCAGCTTTTCATGTTAGAAGCATTTATATCTTAACAAGACGTATACGAACGATGCCACAATGTGAAATTTAAAGGCATACCACTTGGATGAATTTTAAGTGTAGTTTAGTTCCTATTGCATATGTGTTTGAACTGTCGAAATGAGGTATCTTATATTTGATTGATTTTTATATACAAAGCTAAATACATGCTAATTCACCTTTATTGTATCAAGTTTGTATGTGTATACATAATGAAGAATAATATTACGGAAAATGCCCCGCAGCAACGCGCAGGCAACCCTACTCGTTTCTACTGTAATACATTTAGTAGGATTGCTTCGGGCAATCCTGTTTCTACTAGGGACAATCCTGTTTTTGCTAATGGCTTAATGAACAGTTAAAGCTATAGTACTAACGGTCGTTACTTTTTTTTAATACTTAAAAAAAACTGAAATGCGACAGCAGTCCCTGAGGTGTAACTTTTGTTGCAAAATAGGTCCCTTGGGGACTAACAATGTAATAGAATTTACATAATTAGCCTTTTATATTAGATGTCCATTACACAGTTAGTCCTACTAATGGCCATTACTTAACGGTGTTAAGTAACAGCATTCTATGTGACTTATCGTCTGCAAAACTATGTAGCCAAATAACCCGCAGTGAAGCATTGGCACAAAACCTCGCATGCGAACATTTGTGAGTAGATGGCTCTAGTGCCTAATAAAAGACTTCTATCATTTGTATTATATGAGAAATGAAATAGTCTATGTGTTCCATTTTTTGTCGATTGTCAAATGAGCGATCTTTAATCCTTAATTTACAAAAAGTTTGGCTCCCTCACAAAGCTATTATCTTGTTAACTTTTATGAGATAACATGAAGATTTATCTAAACATATGAATTATCATATTGATGCATGATCTTTATGAATAATTATTTGATTTGGCCACGGAGGTTCACCCGCGATGACTCTGGGCTATCCATAGGGTAGTCGTCCTGGGATTAGTCACCTCGCAATGTCGAGTTGAAACCCAGGTATACCAAAAAATGAAAAGAAAGAAATTTATTATTTGATGGAATCATGGAACGATAGAATGCAATAGTATTTAACCCCTTACTTATATCAGTCAACAACCTTTTTGCCCATCCTTCTGGGTTTAAGGCTGGTCACAGTATGGCAACTCAATTACCCCCATTTTACCTGCCACATTTGATTTCTCTCTCCAGTGACCTGCAGGCGATTCGGTACCCCAGTAAGGGCAACTAAGTTCAATTTTTTTATTTTATTTTATTTTATTATTTTAAACATTTTAAACAACAAACTTAATTTCATTAATAATTAAAACATTAATTTCATTAATAATTAAAATAGTACATTGATTGAAAACATTACATAAACATCACATAAACATAAACTTAAACTTCAATTGTAATCTGGGTGATCCCATGTTTGAGAGTTGTTGGAGTCGTAACAGTCGTCGTAAGGATCAAAGCTCGCAAACTTCTCTGCATTTAACTCTGCTTCCAACCTGCTAAGCTCCCGCCCCTTTTCAATGTAAACACCCATAAAGTCCCATCAACATCATTTCCTCCACAATACCAATAGTAGGTATTCCCACAGGTAAATTTTTGCTTTTCTTTCTCATGCATTGCATGTGATGACTCACTAGACCTACTCACGTATCCTCTCAAGCCAAATATCCTGATAACCATAACACAAGAACTCTTAATCTAAGATCACAACACACCATAATAAGAAATCTATCATCACAACACACTAAACCTACTACAGTACCAAAACAAACTCTAATAAAACCCTAATTGAGCCCTATGTGTTTATAAACCCTAATTGCTTATCTAAACTAGTTTGAAATTATTCGAGGCTTATGTAGGAGTTACATTAGGAGCATTAGGATATCTTAGACTCCCTAAACCTTAGTACAAACCTTTTGAAGCTTAGGTACAAGTCCCTTAAGCATAAAACCCTAAATAGGTCTTACAAGTCCCAAAACTAGGTTAAACCTTCCCAAAACTCCACCATAAGCTACCACCACTTAGTATAAGCCTCCTAAGACTTAATATTAGTCACTAAGCACCCATAGGAACCTAATCTAGGCACTAAACATTAAGTTAAATCCTAATCTCTCACTAAATAAGATTAGGTATAAACTAAACCTAAACTAGTTAAAACCTAAACATAAGCACCTTAAGCACCTAGACTAGCACCTTGGTCACCCTAAGCACACACCCTAGAACCTCCCAAGCTAGCACACAAGGTGGTGCATCACCACCTTGTCACCTCCGCGGCACCACCACAACCAAACAACTCCATCTAACGCCACCCTAGCTTCCATGAGTCATCAGAGTAGCTTAGGTTTGTCACTTATAGCAGTCATGAGTCACTTCCCCCCCCTCTCCACCATAACACCTCATGCTTACTCATCAAACCAAACGAGCCCTACAAATAGCTTGTACCCCCTCCTTTCAAATCCACACCTTCACTTCTCATCACCTCACATATTCTAGTCCTAGTGGTAGTTCAAGAGTCCTAGTAGCCTTAGATGTTGAGTAGCTAAGCCTTGCATGCTTTTCGAGTTCCATTTTTAACCTAGGAAATCCTAGTTCTCCCGTTAACCCTCCCTTTCAACAAGTAAGCTTCATTTTTGCTTCTAATAGTCTTATTACAGTGCTAGGTTAGTATTAGGATGCCTAGGAACCTTTGCTTGAGCCTTGATCATTTTCTTTTAGAACTTTTCATTTTAAAACCCTAATTATAGAATAATTGTTAAAAACATGCTATAATACCTTAACTTAAGCTATGAGTTAGTTTAGGCAACTTAGATAAGCTACTATTAGTAAACCATAAGCTAGGAAACTCTTTTGTTTCATAAAAATATAGTTTGCATGGAATTATTAGTAGTTTTGCAAAGTTTTCCATGCATAGGGGTATATATGGTAACTTTCTGAAAATATTAAGTCTAAGGACTATTTTTGGCATTTCATAGAAGTATTAGGTAAAAGAACCCTTTTTGCAAAGTTTTATAACCTTAGTATATATGTTATATAAGTTATAAACTTATAAGGACTAGTTTTGCAAATATTAATAAGTCAAGGATATAAATGGTAAATTCTAAAAATTAATAAGTCTAAGGGTCATTTCTGTCATTTTTATGAAATATATAATTATAGGGACTAATTGTGTAAAGTCTAGATAGTTAGAAAACTAAATCACATAAAGAATATAAGTTTAGGGTAGAAAGTGTAAATATGTGAAACTTGAAGGTTATTAAGTAAAGTATTACCTAAAAACAAAAGCATGACACAATAGTAGGGAGCTTCATGTGAGGGGTTTCATTTGGATATTCGTTTTGACGAGTTTTCTGGGTTTAAGAGTTAAAGTGCCCTGGCTCCTCAAACGTATACTACATGACCTCTGAATTATGATAGCCCGAACGGTGTTATTTTATAACTAAATCTAAAATAGTTAACTCAATTGTAGGGAGCTTCGTGTGAGGAGTTATATACTTTTGAACTATGATGGCCCGAACGGTATAATGTTGGCAGCATAATACAATAGTAGGGAGCTTCATGTGAGGAGTTATACTTCTGGATTACGATGGCCTGAATGGTGTTAAGTTATAAACATAGAAACCATGGGAGTAATTACTTAGGAAACTTAAAACAACTAAGGAACTTAACCACACAAAACACACCTACAAAACCCTCAGGACACGTGAGTAAGGCAACCTAGTTTCCGAGTCACTTTTCACATCATCCCTAAGCCCAGGTGAATTTTCATAGCCTTACTTTTTCTTTAAAACCGAACACAAGTCTTTTTCTTTGGTTATTGCACGAGTGATACTATCTTCCACCATTACATAACTAAAATTCGTGAACCATAATCATTTGCGAGTAAATGCTAGTATAGTTGATAGATCTATTGGAGTTTGACAACCCCCGTTGGTTTGCCTCAGCCGGGCCACCAATAAGTACTATAGTTGAAATCTCTCAAGGTTTAACTTTGGCAAGTTAACCTTATCTCTGTCCCATCATGTAAGGGTTTGCAGTGCCCCATGATCTGGACTGTTAACGTGCGGTTCATGAGCTTAGTGCAATAACACTTTTCACATGATAATTGTATATGCATTGCAATTATCAAAAACCTTACATTTTTCCTCGAAGGGTTTAACATCTAAACCCTAGGGAAACTTGTATTCACACTATACCTAAACCTATGAGTCTCACTCAACACCTAGTGTTGACTTTTTAAGCATGTATCCTAGGTATATAGCTGTTACGGATCTATGGCACAAGGCGGCACTGAACTTGGAGGACTTTCAACCCCCTTATCATTCAAAAACATAACATTTCAAAACTTAGATTCACGGGGACCTATTGTTAAAAAAACTCTGAAAATTTAATGAATGATAACTATAAAAACGTCTCTTTTCGAGTCGTTTTCTATTACTATAACTATGATTCCGTAAGGTAATACCCCAGATCTAAATCCGCTGCGATCTGTCAAGAATGGGAGTATTACTGATTGGCATCAAAGCTTCAGTTGTAGAGAACAAGGTCAAAACCTAAACTACAACTAATTTTCTAAAGTCCAAGAAAGTCCTCAGTGCCACTGCCATCCTCCGCAACAATACGTGTTAAACGGTTAGTATAGTAGATAGTACCTAATTGCTAAACGCTTTATTTCAATACCTAGTTATGTCTACTTCCCGATATCCTACCCCTGCCTCATCTAGTTTACATACGGAGAATGTTCTTCCTTCTCTGAGTGTACTAGATTATTCCTCAAAACACCTTTTCCCTGACTCTTTAGATGACTCTAGGAATAATATAGTTACACCACCACCCTTAGGATTTACACCTTTTATAGAAGACCCACACCTAAAACACCTAAGAGAATTGTATGCTAATACACCACCTATTCCTTCACCAACCCCTATTCCATTTCAAGATGTCATTTCTAAGCTTAGTAGTTCTCCCCGGTGGGAAAAATTGAGCAAGGAAACGAGTGGTGAGATCAACCCATGTGGTGATGGATCCCGTGGGTAAATGCTCAAGCCATTGACTAGCTTGATCCCGTAGAGAGAATTGGAATAGGGGTAATCGGGTTGTCTCTCTAGTTTCAACACCTAGGTCTATGGAATCTACGATTTTTAGGAAGTCCATAAGATGTTGGTTTGGATCTTTGGAACGAAGTCCATGGAATGCACATCCGCTTTGCACCAACCGGATGGTGTCGGATCGCAAGGGAGTCACATTGGCTCTGGTGAGCTCAATGGTGTTTCGGTAGCCTTGGTGGCTAGGTCGGGAATACTCTCCTAAGGTTCGGGGCCTAAGAGGTTCTAGTGGTGGGTTTTGTTGTGGTGGGTGACGGGTTCAAAGATGTTCCCATCGTCCATGATGTCGGGTGGTTAAGAGTTACGAACAAAAACACAAAGAAATAAGATAGACTAAAGAAAACCTAAAAACAAAAATAAAATCTTACTAGAAAGGAATCTAGCAAGTAGACCTAATAAAAAGAGATTCTAACCTAGACAATAACTATTCCCCGGGCTGCGGCGCCAAAAACTTGATACGTGGGAATCGCACCAGGCTATACCTCTCAGGGGATCTTGAGAAGCTTACAACCCCCACCAGGCAGTGTACCTGATCTTTGTAGTATAGTATAGTGACAAGTACCGGGGGATTGATCGTTCAGCTAGGAATAGTGTCGCTAGGATTAGAAAACCTAAATACTAGTTCTAAAGATGAGGGATGATTATTTTTGTATTTTTATATTTTTTAGAAAGCAAGTAAAAATCTCGGGTTTGAAAGATTTGGGCGGAATTAGTTGGTAGTCAACTAACCCAATACTAAAGATGTAATCAAAATAAAATACTAAAAATGAAAATAAACTAAATTAACTAAGGTTGTGAGCAATAAGTGGAGAAGTTGTGTTTACTTAGAGCTCCCTAGATATCTTTTACACGTTAATTACTTGTTATAGTTTCGTGGATGACGGATTGTATTCCTTAATACCATTCATGGGGTGGCACACTTAATTCCCCAATCCTATGAATGCCTACTTCACTCCTATGTCGAGCCGGCTAAGAAGCTCCTAACATGGGATCATTAGAATTTACTCATGCATTAAATACAACCAATAAAACCTAGTGCACGTCAGTTCACGTTTCCTAAGACGTTCAAGCATGTTACCAATTGGAGATCTGCCAGTTTTCTTAAGCCTAACATCGAAATCATTCATCCAATACAACCATAAACAAGTAATCAACACATAATTAACATCTAGGTTTCATTAGATCCAAGCAAACACAAGATATATCTAGCCTAGCATGATGGAATTAAGACAAGAACAAGATATAGACAACCAAGACATAGACATATTGATTGAATTAAAAGAATACTTATCTCAATTACACATGAAAGGGATCAAGGGCTGAGAACCCTTGAAAAACCTGTAAAATTCGTGCTAAGTTCGTACTTAGGGTTTCTCCAAAACTTCTCTCTTTTTAATGTGAAAATTAGAAAACTATATATAGGAAATAGGGTCTGACGGCGTCAAGAACAAATTTGTGACGTCGTCATCTCGCCGCCAAAATACTTCTCGGACTGCCTTGATCTACTTTTGACGCCGTCATGTGTTATGTGTTTCCAGGCCGTCATGCATTTTACTCTTGACGCCCTACCTTGTGACGCCGTCAATTCTGTACAGGGTCGTCATGGAAATTACACTTGACGCCGTCAGAAATTCCTTCTTGACGCCGTCACCTACTGTTCCCAGCAAGGAAAATTAAGACTTTGGCGTTTTCTTCACTTTTATGCTCCAAAAACGTCCGAATTGCTTCCTTTTCCAGATTTCACTCCCAAAGTACCTAAAATCACAAAAGGAACGATTTAGGGCAATATTTGATCAAATAAATTCAATTCCGGGCTTAAATGACCTCCTAAAAGTGGTTCATTTTTCGCCTCATCACTTTCCCAACCACATATGGCATAAATAGAGATGCTTGTTAAACTTCTAGTTATAACAAGTTATTTATGACCTTATGTGATTGTGATCTTCTTTCCAGTTGTTCTATGACATTTTATGTCATGTGTTACAACTCTTCCCATACTCTATTCCCTACCCTCTTCCGACACCTTAGATCACTTCCTCTATCATTTTACATGATACTGATGATGAGAATCCCTATTCTACATCATAACAATCTGATCTCATTCTTCCTTACCTCTAAATCATTCCTTCTAAAAATCTCGTAATCTCCCCTAGTTAGAGAATCTTCCCCTAACTATCCCTATATGCAAGTATATAATGGTTATATACAAGCATACTCCTATCTTTCCCTCTTTACTCCCCATTCCCTTAAGATTTCTATGATTTCCGAAGTAGTTCTTCCCTCTTAGTAAAACCCGTAGTACCCACTCTCTAGGTTTCCTTATACTTGAGGTTAGAAATAGATTACCCTTAGAAAAACATAAGAATAGATAGAAGATACCTTAAATCCCCTAGGTGAACCATCTTTAAGAAAGCATCAAGGAAATAGAAAGTAAGAATAGAAATTCTTAAGAAACAAACTAGAAAATCTATATCTGATAAGTAAGATATTACGAATAGATAAACTTAGTATATGATAGGATCACTATATTATATCAAGGATATTTGAATTAGTTGTGAAGATTAGGAAAAAGGAAATCCTTAAGAATACCCCAAGGAATTAGAATTAAAAGTTATTGACCTAGAATCCTAAAATTTTATAGGTTAGTTGTACGGGCATTCATTAAAGTTTTCACCATATAAGTTAATAGGAAGTTTTAGTTTACCTATACCAAGTTTCTTAAGCTATATGTCCCGTATTAGGATTTTATCTCGGAAGATACTATGGATATTACCCTATATGGTTTTAAGTACTTAGGACATAAGATAGAGAAGTTTAGCCAAAGAACAAAGCAAGAAACTCCACCTAGAACTAGTGATACTTCTATCAAGCCTTTAGCTTTAGAAACTTTTCCTCTCTCTAGCCCTCTTCCCTCTATAGGATCTTCATCACCAGTTAGGTCAAATACACCACCCCTAGATGTTAAGTCTATAGGAAACTAGATAGTTCATTATGAAATATACCAAAACCTTTAGGAGGGAAACTAACTTCAAAGGAATCTAGTAAATCTTATCTTCCTCAGGATACCATCCTTCCAGGTATCCTATTTCCCCCATCTTTTCTCCTTTTACCGCTTAATCCTATTTTCCCGTCTTCTCCCCACTCTACCGTTATAACCTATTCTCCCGTCATCCCTCATTCTAACGTTTAAACCTACCCTTTCATTTTTCCCACACTTCCATACTCTTCCTACTCTTCCGTCTTTTCCTACCCATCTGTCTCTCCCACTCCTTTCTATTTCTCCCATTTCTTTCTACTCCCCCGTTCCTTCCTATCTCCCCGTCCTTTTCTCCTCTTCCGTTTAACCCTATTCTTTCATATTTTCCCATTCCTCAATTCTTCTCTCCTCTTCTCTTTTGTCTCTTCACTCTCTTCTTCCCTTTCTTTCTTATCCCTCCATTCCATTTTTATGTCTTTCCCCACTCTCTCTTACCCTACCCTCATACTATATTCCTCTGTATTCCTAAAATGTTCTAAGAGTTAGAACTTGTATTCCCTAATTTCTCATCATTTCACAAGTTTCTATTAGTTAGAACTTGTAAGAATACCTATACCGAGCTTTAAACCTCATTATGCTCGACCATGATATTAAATCATCTTGTCTTGCAAGAATTGCAACATTGAGATCGTCAACATTCCTTACTCCAGTCATGATTCGGAGTACAACCAAGTAACTAGTTGCTAACAGAATGACTGTAGAATTAGAAAACTTGAACTCCTAACATGGCTAAAATACCCGTAAATCCTTTGTCCAACCCATAAGCACATAGCTTACAGGTTTCTAAACTAAACATTATAAAATCCTCAATGTTTTCCTAAACTTCTTGAGGCAATCTCATAGAGTCTCTCACTTTCAAATCCAAGTCAAAACACTTCTCCACTCTTTCCCCAAAACACTTCCATACCATACTTTCTTAGTATGGTCAACTCTCTGTTCTCTTTCCAATACTATCCAAAAATGATTTATAATCATCGTACTAAAATTAATCAGGAAGTTTTTTCATTCGAAAGGAAAAATTATAAATCACTAAGACTATGAATCTATAAATCTTTACCTACAAGAATTGGGACGCCTTTACTTGTAAGCAACGAGATATAAATAAATGAGTCTAAGTATTTGGCATCTGTACAAATATTTCTCAATCCGTTTGTACAAAACTACTTTTTTCTTCCGTTAGTCTCACCCTTTCTTTCCCGCATCATTTCTTTTTCTCCGCCTCTACTCTTATACTTAAAAAAATCTCGGGACGAGATTTTCTCCAAAGGGGTAAGATTGTAAACACCCATAAAATCCCATCAACATCATTTCATCCACAATACCAATAGTAGGTATTCCCAAAGGTAAATTTTTGCTTTTCTTTCTAATGCATTGCATGTGATGACTTACTAGACCTACTCACGTATCCTCTCAAGCCAAATATCCTTATAACCATAATACAAGAACTCTTAATCAAAATCACAACAACACCATAATAAGTAATCTATCATCACAACACATTAAAACTACTACAATACCAAAACAAACCCTAATCAAACCCTAATTGAGCACTATGTGTTTATAAACCCTAATTGTTTATCTAAACTAGTTTGAAAGTGTTCAAGGCTTATGTAGGAGTTACGCTAGGAACATTAGGATATCTTAGACTCCCTAAACCTTAGTACAACCCTTTAAAAGCTTAGGTAAAAGTCCCTTAAGCACAAAACCCTAAATAGGTCTTACAAGTCCCAAAACTAGGTTAAACCTTCCCAAAACTCCACCATAAGCTACCACCACTTAGTATAAGCCTCCTAAGACTTAATATTAGTCACTAAGCACCCATAGGAACCTAATCTAGGCACTTAACATTAAGTTAAACCCTAATCTCTCACTAAACAAGATTAGGTTTAAACTAAACCTAAACTAGTTAAAACCTAAACACAAGCACCTCAAGCACCTAAAGCACCTCTCCTAGCACCTTGGTCACCCTAAGCACTCACCCTAGAACCTCCCAAGCTAGCACACAAGGTGGTGCATCACCACCTTGTCACCTCCTTGTGCCGCGGAAAAACCACAACCAAACGCCTCCATCTAACGCCACCCTAGCTTCCATGAGTCATTATAGTAGCTTAGGTTAGTCACTTATAGCAGTCATGAGTCACCTCCCCCCCCATCTCTCCACCACAACAACCCATGCTTACTCATCAAACCAAACGAGCCCTATAAATAGCTCGTACCCCCTCCTTTCAAATCCACACCTTCACTTCTCATCACCTCACACATCTGGTCCTAGTGGTAGTACAAGAGTCCTAGTAGCCTTAGAAGTTGAGTAGCTAAGCCTTGCATCCTTGTCAAGTTCCATTTTTAACCTAGGAAACCCTAGTTCTCATGTTAACCCTCCCCTTGACCAAGTAAGCTTCAATTTTGCTTCTAATAGTCTTATTACAGTACTAGGTTAGTATTAGGATGCCTAGGAACCCTTGCTTGAGCCTTGATCATTTTCTTTTAGAACTTTTTCATTTTAAAACCCTAATTATAGAATAATTTCTAAAAAAATGCTATAATACCTTAACTTAAGCTATGAGTTAGTTTAGGTAACTTAGATAAGCTAATATTAGTAAACCATAAGCTAGGAAACTCTTTTGTTTCATAAAAATATAGTTTGCATGGAATTATGACTAGTTTTGCAAAGTTTTCCATGTATAGGGGTATATATGGTAACTTTATGAAAATATTAAGTCTAGGGACTATTTTTGACATTTCTTAGAAGTATTAGGTATAAGGACCCTTTTTGCAAAGTTACATAACCTTAGGATAGAAGTTATAAAAGTTATAAACTTATAAGGACTAGTTTTACAAATATTAGTAAGTCAAGGATATGAATGATAAATTCTGAAAACTAATAAGTCTAAGGGTCATTTCGGTCATTTTTATGAAATATAGAAGTATAGGGACTAATTGTGTAATGTCTAGATAGTTAGAAAACTAAATAACATAAAGAATATAAGTTTATGGTAGAAAGTGTAAATATGTGAAACTTGAAGGTTATTAAATAAAGTATTACCTAAATACAAAAGCATGACACAATAATAGGGAGCTTCATGTGAGGAGTTTCATTTGGGTATTCATTTTGACGAGTTTTCTAGGTTTTCGAGTTAAAGTGCCCTGGCTCCTCAAACGTAGACTACATGACCTCTGAATTATGATGGCATGAACGGTGTTATTTTATAACTAAATCTAAAATACTTAACTCAATAGTAGGGAGCTTCGTGTGAGGAGTTATATACTTCTGAATTATGATGGCCCGAACGGTATTATGTTGGCAGCATAATACAATAGTAGGGAGCTTCATGTGAGGAGTTATACTTTTGGATTACGATGGCCCGAACGGTGTTAAGTTATAAACATAGAAACCCTAGGATTAATTACTTAAGAAACTTAAAACAACGAAGGAACTTAACCACACAAAACATACCTACAAAACCCTCGGGACACGTGAGTAAGGCCAGCTAGTTTCCGAGTCACTTTTCACATCAATCACATCATCCCTAAGCCCAGGTGAGTTTTCATAGCCGCACTTTTAAATGCTTTACAAACGTTGTGAGGGGGTTACAAGCTTACTTTTTCTTTAAAACCGAATACAAGACTTTTTCATTGGTTATTGCACTAGTGATACTATCTGCCACCATTACATTACTAAAATTCATGAACCATAATCACTTGCGAGTGAACGCGAGTATAATTGATAGATATTTTGGAGTTTGACAACTCCCGTTGGTTTGCCTCAGCTAGGCCACCAATAAGTACTATACATGAAATCTCACAAGGTTTAACTTGGACAAGTTAACCTTATCTCCGTCCCATCATGTAAGGGTCTGTAGTGCCCCATGATCTGGACTGTTAACGTGCGGTTTCATGAGCTTAGTGCAATAACACATTTCACATGATAATTATATATGCATTGCAATTATCAAAAACCTTACATTTTTCCTCGAAGGGTTTGACATCTAAACCCCAGGGAAACTTGTATTCACACTATACCTAAACCTATGAGTCTCACTCAACACCTAGTGTTGACTTTTTAAGCATGTATCCTAGGTATATAGCTGTTACGGATCTATGGCACAAGGCGGCACTGAACTTGGAGGACTTTCAACCCCGTTATCATTCAAAAACATAACATTTCACAACTTATTCACGGGACCTCTTCTTAATAAAACTCTGATAATTTAATGAATGATAACTCATTTTATAAAAAACATCTCTTTTTGAGTCGTTTTCTATTACTGTAACTATATTTCCATAAGGTAATACCACATATCTAAATCTGCTGCGATCTGTCAAAATGGGGGTGTTACATTCATCGTTCCAGCCTCCATCATCAGCTGCCACATTTTCCTTAAACTTAGCTGAAAGTGATACAAATGAGGTTGTTGTTGTTGTTTCTCAATAACAACAGGTGCAACAGAAGAAGTTGATGCACCTTGCACTCTTGGTGCATTAGCAGCTTCCATATTTTTCTCAAAACTCCAACGTATCTTGTTTAAGATTTGGGCCTGTATCTAATTCACACAAGACCACAAAATCTCAGTAACAGCAGCGTCTTTACGATATTCATCATACAGAAACTGATCGATCACAGCTTTGCATTCTTCCGATATGTCTTTGCACTCAACGTATCGTTCTCTCAAACGTTTTTTTTGTGCCTTTGCGAGCTTAAACTTCTTAATTACTTCGACAATAGCCTCTTGGCATTCCTTGTCGTCTTTGTCAGCTTGTTTTTGGATATACATTTGAAGTTGTTTGACTGTATGAGGTAGTTTGCAAGCCATTTTGAATAGAGAGATTTTGGGGATTTAAGTGTGTAATATGTGGTACTTATAATGTGTTAAAAGATATATATATATATATATATATATATAAATATATATATATATATATATATATATATATACATATATATATATACATATATATATACATATATATATATATATACATATATATATATATATATATATATATATATATATATATATATATATATATATATATATATATATATATATATATATATATATATATCGTTTAACAACGGTTACAAATTAAATACACAAAGTTACTCGATCGCCCTAGCGACCAACTTGTCCCAAAAACCTTTGGCGATCGATTCCCCATAGTAGAGAGATCGAGTGGGGATCAATCGTCTTTGTCAATCGCATGGCCTCACTGTGGGCAGCCTAACAAGTATTACCACCTACCCTCGTCGTGTCATCTCATCCCATTGACCAAGCTATCTCAAATCATAATATACATCAATAGTCTTAATTGCCGGTCACCTTTTTTTCAACATATCTAATCTACTCATTTCTCCGACATGACATTCGAAATAAAATATAAATGTAATAACATGACATAATGTAAAGTGTCATGCATGTGCTAATTTTCATATATAAAAAGTAAAAAATAAAATAAAATAAATCCCTTTGCACTAACTAAGAAAGCAAAATAATGAGTGAAGTGAGCCCTTTTGAATACATTTCTCAGTCTCCACCCCGTTAACCCCCCCACAGAGCACCCCTAAGTAATTCTTTATGGCCGTGCTAAGCCCGTCCCAAAATTGTTTCATGCTCCTCTTCTATGGTTGCGGAAATGTTCTAAAGAATTGGGTTTTGTTAGGTCACAATTTATGTAAACACAAGTATAAGGATGATAGAAATAAGATGAGAAGGAGATATGGTTGATTAAGACACTATGAGAAATAGAAATGAAAGAGTTTTCTTTAGAATAATGAAATAACCAACAAGGTAACTAGTTACATATGACTAGTATATATAGGGAAGGAGTAGGGCAACACTCCCTTCCTCCCTATCAAGTAAAATGAGATGGGCTTAAGGCCCATGGGCTTGCTACATAAGCCTTAAGATTAAATAAACATACAAGCCTTAGCAACCTATTACAAGTAAATGACCGAGACTTGATAAATAGTAAAACTTTGATCCCAACAATCTCCCCCTAAGGGTCGGTCATCACGGTTGCTTGACGTCTTTGTCATTTCTTCATCTTTGACTTTCATAGCTTTAGACGTCTTTCAAAAATCATGAGATAAATCTTTCATCGTTCTTTGTTCTTTGTTCTTTGTTGTTGTGATAGTGATCATGTTATAAAGTTGTCTGCCTTTCGTCACTTCTGCGTCTGTGGTGGTAGTCCGCCATTCCAACATGCTCATACATCTTTGAATTCTGACTTATACATGCACGTAGTCCCTTTCTTTCACTTAAGATCTTTAGTCTTTATACTTTGTAGATTCTTCTTTATGGCATAGAATCTTTCTTTGAACTTTGTGTTGCTTTGATCTTTGAGGGAGCTTTTGATGACTTCAAGATGCATGTATGAGCTTGTGGAATCCGTCGCCATGGAGATGATGTAACCCTGCATGTAAACAGTTAGCAATAAAACATCTGGTACTTACAGATAAGGAATTAGAGATCGTCAACAGCATATTATGAAGACTCCTTCTAACCCTTATCAAGGCCGTTCCCATGTCAGATACTCCTGAAGGAGCTTACGAGACCTACTAAGTAGCTCAATGACTGGGTGAGTCGCTGGGGATCACTCTACGACTGTAGACCGCTAAGAAACCACCGCAAACACTAAGCGTAACCCACAAGGAGTTACTGAAGTGACCTGCTGTCAGGGCTGTTTGATGTTGACCCTGGCAGGATTTTCGTTCAATCATTGAGAAATACTCATGTAAGTTCTCTCATAAACGTTCTCGGCAGATTGCTAAGATCTGCGAAGGACTCGATAATTTACAGCTGATGTCCATTGATGTAGAACACCAGTTGCAGAAATACTAAGTGTTCCTAAGAGATCTTTGATGTATCTCATGGCTCTAGACTCAAAAAGTTCACACTTAGGTTTCCTATGCGGAGACTAGGGAGGGGTCTCCTGTTTCAATATCAACCATCTCTAAGAGATAAGTCGATAGATTACATTGGTTCCCCGTGTGAATGAAACAAGCTCTTTTAAGAGAACTTGAGTGGTTAAGAAGGTTTAGTGCATTGCGTCACTGGGTCCATGACGATTTTATCTTCAATACCGGTGTCGCCTTAGCAACAACCAGTAGCATATGAATTGAACCCGGTGTCTGCCCTAAGGTTGAACATATGGAGGGCTATTTCTTTTCACCCTTTTCTTTACTTTTCTTTTTAATTCTTCAACTCCTTCTTTCCCTTTCATTATTTTCTCCTTTTATCGTATCATACCTAAGGACTTCTAATTCTAACTATTGGTGATGTCCTTGGGTAGATCCCTCCGGCTCTGGCGGATCATAGGACTGAATTTCCTATCTTAATCACCTTATAACTCCATGATTATCCGACAATAGCCAAGAAACCTTTGATTGAAAATCTCTCAAAGTGTTTGTGAATATCAAACATTTTGTTTAACATTTTGAGAGTTTTGTGTTTACTTTTGAAGGGCTCCCCCTTCACATGTGCTCACAAGTGTTTAAATAAATTTGCACATACGGGAGGAACAAGCACTTTTTGAATTGATCCACTTTCAGTGAACCTGACCGATTCGAGACACGCTTACATCACTAGTTAGACTAGCTTGAAATTATTACCCGGCCTGGTCAAATCCACAGAAAGTTTCTCGAAACGGTACATTTCTACTAAGACAAATCCTTTTCGAGACACGCTTACGTGGCTAGTTAAAGAGTTCCATTGTCATCTTTTAGGTGACAACTAGCTCTAGTAGCTAACTTAATGTTATTACCCGTCGAGGATAAGTTTTTTCGAGATTATTAACTTTTATGTTTCATCAATTCTTGGGTCAATTCTGAGTCTAGCTCGCATGAGATTTGACTTTAAGCAACTTAGAACTTTCATATTTTAATCACATTCACTTTTTCTCCCCCTCAAAAATAGCATATGAGATGTTGTTTTTGATAAACTTTTGATTAAAATATGCTTTTTGAGTCTTACGGGGAGATATCAACAAGAACTTTTTGGTTTTTCAAACGATGAATTTTTCCAAGTGCTCCCCTCAACAAGTGAATACTCATTGAGGTGAAATACTTGTCTTTTGAGCAGAGTTATGAAAATCAGAAAATGTTTGATTAACTCTACTCAAAAGTAAGAAGCCTTCGCTCCTTATATAAGGATTGAAGCACTGATGCGTACCTCAGGGTCCTTTCAATACAAGAACGGGTTGTACACTGTTATGTATGCGCAAGCCATAAAGCATGATTTTGACAGAACATTTTGTATTGGAAATGCTCCCCCTCAAAACTCGCATATGTTTTGAGAATTTTAAACTTTTGAAGCGAATTGGGGAGTAAAGATTTGAAAAATCTTGGGCAAAATTTTGAAAAGTTTTGAAAAAAACTTTTGAAAAAATTTGAATAAATTTTGCTCAAGATTAAGAAGCATTAGATAAACTTAGCGAGAGAACTTGCTTATTGTTTTTAGGATAAGTTCACGTTTGGTTTTAAGAAATGGTTTAGCAAGGCACTTTCCTATCTTTAAAGAACGAGTCCTTAGCTGAAATACTAAGAAGTCATTCTATTATAGTAGCCAAAGCATTCCAGATTTTGAAAATTCAAAAGGTTTTGAACGACTTTGCTTTGGTTTTCACTCTTGCTTTACTGGTGTAAAACGAGAGTGTAGAGTTTGAAAAACTTGTTTCTCACCATTTTGAATCCTTTTACCAGTTTTAGCCTTTTAACACATTTAACCCTTTGCCCTCAAAATATGTTCCGTGACAAACATTTTGACAATTGTTGAAGTTTTGACTTTCAATGGGATGACATGTACTTGCTCACAGAGAAAATGCATCAGGCATAAACAAGTATACAGATGAATCAAGAAACTCATTCTAAATCTTCCTAAGTGCTCAGAATTCTCAGATTAACACACAAGATCACAGATTAATTCATTCTTTCACTCAAAATTTTCCAATTATTGTCATGGTTTGGGGTTATGAATTGAGACTTTGCACGCATGTTAGCATCAAAATGCAAGAATATTGTACAAACAAACGCCCTAGTAGTAGCAGCAAAGACATCGACATCTTAAACCTTAAAACACATGATTTCAAACCTATGTTGTTTCTAATCGATCAAACACACCAATCGAGCATTCTTTAGTGTTCTCTAAAGTTATATGAAATAATTAAATAGACTAAACACATAAAAAAGAAATGCCCCGATCGATAATTACATGAAACCTAGTTTTTGATTATGCCTTTTTGATCGTTTAAAACATTTTTAAACATTTAGGGAATGATTAGACAACAACAATGAAGAAATTAGAAACTCACAATCGAAAAGAAATCGAGGATAAAAAATCATTAGTCTGATTTGTTGAGGTTTTTAATTATGTGTGAAACTTTTGAGAACATTTGTGAAAACATTGATTAGAGTCTGTTTTATTTTTTTTATGCAATGTCCTTTTACCTAAGTTTAAGACTTTTGTGAACTTTACTCATTAAAGGTTAAATACTTTTCCATTTGAAGTCTAAACATAGTTAACTTGGAATCCTCGCCGAAAAAAATTTCTTTTCTCCCCCTCGAATTAGCATTAACTTTGTGAAACATTTTGTGCACATTTAATTCGAGAGATCATAGAATTTTTTTTCTTTTTCGAAAATGAGTTTTCAATCCGAATGGTGAAGAAACATTTAATCCTTGAAGAATAATGATTAGGTGTACAAACTTCATGATTTTGTGAAAAAGTTTTCTCCCCCTCAAAACATGTTCCATTTTAATGGAGGAACATAGTTTTGAAGATTCGAAGTTTGTACACAAAGAAAGAAGATTCTTAAATATTTAGAGAAAAGAGTTAGATGTTTGACTCACTTGGTTTTTAAAAAAAAATTCCAAATCATCTGGAGTCAAACACAGCATACCAATATGGTGAAATAAATCAGCAAACCTCGATGGAGGTAATGTCTTTGTAAACAAGTCCGCCAATTGGTATTCAGTACCCACAAACGCTAATTCAATTGTACCCTTCTCAACATGCTCCTATATGAAATGGTAGCGGAGAGCAATTTGTATGGCCTTGGAATGATGAATGGTGTTGCACGAGATAGCAATAGCACACTTTGAGTCGCAGTACATTGAGATCTAGTAAAATACATAGCCGTAGTCCGTGAGCTAAGTTCTCATCCAAATGACTTGAGCACAGAAAGCAGACATGGCTACATACTAAGCTTTTGTTGATGACAGTGATGTACAAGCCTGCTTCATTGACTGTATCCCTTTGTAACTAAAACAAGATTTGTTGCGAATCACTGTGCCTTTTGCGTCCAGCTTGTTTTCCAAATCCATTTAAGTCCAATGATGTGTCGAAGGGTGATGTTGGTAGAACGTATGCATATCAGACGGATCCAAATTGCGAGAAGACAACTCCATTATATCAGGAACGGTTGGAGTCGGTGCAAGTGGATTGAAGAAAGTATTTCCATCATAATCTGCAGGTTGTGGTACTAATTGTAGTAGTGGATCTTCAGCTGATTGTCTGGAGTTGGAACTGCTTTGGGTCCTAAGCTGTTGTGCTTAGAAGCCATTGCTGAAGTACTTTTAAACGGTTGATTACGGGTCCTAAGCTGTTGTGCTCAGAAGCCAAAGCTGAAGTGCTTTAAACGGTTGATTACGGGTCCTAAGCTGTTGTGCTCAGAAGCCAAACCATTAAGCTCGGGTCCGAAACAGATTTGTTCCGAAGCCATTCCTGTTATATGTGAAAAGAAGAAAGAATAGACAAAACAAAGAACATGGATCCCCAAGTGTAATTGGGTTCCGGATGTTAGAAGCATAAACATGTAGTGTCAATTATCTTCTTGACACTCGGACACACTATATCAATGATTTCCTTTCTCGCCTCAGGGATAAAAGTTGTGGATTTCACATTAGTTTTGGTGCAAATGTCTAAAATCTTTCCTGTAGGAATCCACTTAAGACCAACTGATTTGAAAATTTTACCCGTGGGTACCCACCTAGTGTTAGATCTAGGAGATGTTTTCTTTTTAGATGCAATGGGAGCATCACTTGGTTGAGAAAACCTACGTCCTATATTGATCCACTTCTTAGGTTTCTGACTTATGACTTTTGGTTCAACGGGTTTGTATGTCTTAGTTGATTGAGTCTTTTCAAGTGAATTTCCCTTTTGAAGATATTTTAAAGCACAAACAACATGATTATTTACGCAACTACTCTTAGAAGCTAGCCAATTCCTATTAGTTTGTTGATTACTCTTAGGTTTTGGTGTGCTACTGCAAGCAGTGTTATGTACTACAATGGAAGGCATCACACGAGGTTCTGAACCTAAAATTCCATCCTTTTGAAGTAGCGCCTTTTTTCTAGCCTTTTCTAGATCATAGCTCTTGTACATGTCATATGTGCCATAAGACTTTTTACTTTTAATGCTCGTTCTAGACACTGTTTTTGAACTAATCCTAGATGAGCCAGGTATAATCACGTGTTGAGATTTGGTAGACACAGATGCATTTTCCTTAGGCCAAGAATGTGGAGTGACTGGTTTTGTCAAATTGTTTTTCTCAACAACTTGGGAGGCAAACCGAGGTTTTGAAAATATAGGTCGTTCAGATTTAAATGCAGTTGGTTGTCTAACCACTGATTGTTTTCCGTTTGTTTGAGAAGGTGGTTTCCCCAAGATTGTTGGTTTTGCAAACTTAGTATCCACACTCTGGCCAGTCAGTCTCCTTAATTTGTTTTGTAATACAGCATGTGCAAATACCTTTTCTTGAATTTGACCTTTTAAAAGCTCATTTTCTTTAACTAATGTATCCACACGTTTTCTTTGTTCATTCAAAAGTTGACCATTGTTGCCCGAATTTAGAGATTCGTTTTGCATTTGGAGTTCAAGTGAGATGCAATGTGCCTCTAGTTTTGAAAAATCTTTATGACACTAGGCAATGGTCTTTTTGAGAAGAAGGTTTTCAGACTCAAGAGTTTGATTTGATGTTTCAGTCATTATATTATCAGGTAAAGACTCAGACCCAGAACGTTTGTCAAGACATTGTACAACATCCTGGTTAACCTCTCCTTTATTACTGAAGTTAGGTTGCTCAGATTGTTGTTTCTCATTTGCAGGCATAATATGATCAACAGTAGATTGTACCTCAACCATTTGCTCTTTGTCAAAGTTCGGTTCTTTGTCATAGATGGGTATGACATCTTCCTCATCCGTCTGTTCTTTGTCAAAGTTGGGCTCTGAGTCACGGGAGGGTCTGATCTCTGCACAATCTGCATCTGTATCATCCCCTAATCTACTGCTGTCATCCTGATCTTTTAATTCTGTCCCATTGCATTCCATGACAACCAAATTAGCTTCCAATACATCATCTTTATGAACTTGCTCTTCATGAATCTGCAACTTCTTTTTATTTACCCTTTTGTCATACTCTTCTTTGTGAAGTACTCTTTCAGCAATTGACTTCTCAAGAGTATCCAGGTGTGGGAGCAATATATCTTTGAAGATTTGAGCCTTAATTCGAGTGTAATAAAAAAACTACTGGCTTACATCTTCACAGTCATAATTGATGAAATGTTGAAACTGTTCCTTGAGCACTCTGAATGCGGCCTTGGATTCATTCTCGTGAAATTCTTCAGTTGCGAGTTGCTTTTCAAGTTGATTCACATTGTAAAACATTGTATTAGTGAAAACATCAACTTCTTCTCCAAAGACGTCTTCAAATAAGATATTTTGTACAAGCTCGGAACTAAATTTAGGAAAGTTGTTTTTAGACAGGAGTGTAAGGTGTGACTGAAGTAATCTAAAAGATGTCATGCATTTCTCAAATGGGTCTTTAGAATCATCAGAAGCATTAGTGTCGTATACTGGGTTTGTATCATCCATGTGAAGTTCCTGCATGATTGCCATTAACATCACATCTGTTGTATCGGCTTCCAAATCTGCTTTATTGGATTCCAAATCTGCATATTCATCATTAGAAGGAATATCTCCCATGAAACATTGCAAAACATCATTGAGATTACCCCCTTCAACTTCCATTTGACTAAGTGTGGCATTGTATTCAACATTATCGTCAGAGAGTGAGGTTGAATCATAATCTTGAGCTTCCTCATCTGCAATATTTTCCGTATATGCCATAAATGCCATGCTTGGTTCTATAAGATCTTCTTCATCATCAATATCTTTCATTGTGTTTAAGCATTCAGCAGTTGAAGTCATATCGCCATTGCCTTTCTCAGTAGATATTAGACTAAGCTTCACTAGATTTTGCAGTAGAGATTGCACATTATTATGTAGTGTAGCAGGATGATACTGAGGAATGAAGAAAGGCTTAGGTGCATTTGGAGGAATGAAGAAAAGACCATTTGGAGTGTAAATTAAGGATCCATGGTCAACAGCTGGGGATGGTGGAGCAGGGAGAATGGTCTTCAGTGGAATCATGCTTGAGCAAGATTCAATAACTTGCTTCATTCTGATGTGATGAAGTTCTACTGTACGATGCATAACTTCAAGATATTTCCACATTTCATAAGCACTGGCTTGAAAGTCCATATTCATGTAAATTGAGTTGGGAAGGGCTAGTGTCATGAACCATGCAACTTGTTGGTCAGCATCATACTGAGCAAGTTCAGTAGCATTCAAATCTTCATCATTTTGTAGTCTGATAATCCCTTTTTAGTCAGCAAGAAGTGTCATTATGTATGGACCATCTTGAATGGAATTAAGCATGAGATCTGCGGCAGGATGATCTGTGAGCCATTGTAGAAATCTCCGTTTCCATTAAGTATACGTTCCTGGTAGCAACATTGGAGGCCTTGATTCATTGCCAAATAGTAGAACATGACGAATGAGGGAGCTGTGCCTTTGTTGTTGATGCTGTTGCAGCTGAGAATATTGGTGAGGAAGGTAGTTGGAAGAAGGTACTGTTGCTGATGACTGTTGCTGATGAGAATAATGGTGAGGAAGGTATTTGGATGAGGGTGATTGAGACATTGTGAATGACATTTCTCTCCCCCTTGATTGTTGCAACGTAATCGAAATAATCAAACCAAAATGTCACACTCAAGGTCGAAATAGTGATTTCAGATTTTCCCTCCTAAAATAATTTGAAAAAATTCTCAGTTCCAAAATTTGAAAATCACTGCAAAATGCTATTCTAATGTCACAGGAAAAATTTGAGTTTAAAAATTTTGCCGCCAAATTTCACCGAAAAAATTTTGAATTTTGGCCTAAAAATTTGAATTCTGGGCCAAAATTTTCACTGTTAAACCAAAATTTGAATTTCGCGTAAAAATTGAATGTTTAGTCTCCTGTAAAAATTAAATTTTACTCAAATTTTCCCGCTAGAATTTTTTTTTTTTTTTTTTTTTTTTTTTTTTTTTTTTTTTTTTAGAAATAAAAGATAGTAAGAAGAGATTTAGAAAGAAAATTGTGTAAATATGGATCTTATAGAAGGTATAGATGTAATGCAAATTCTCGAAACTTAGTCAGAAAGCAGTTCTCGAAAGAATTTGAGAGTACTCGAAAAATATGTAATCTCGAAACTTTGGTAATTTCGAAACTGTGTTCTCGAAAAATGAGTGTTTTCGAAACTTTTGTGTTTTAGAAACTTTTGTGTTTTAGAAACTTTTTAGTGTTTTAGAAACTTTTCAGTGTTCTAGAAACTTTTCAGTGTTCTAGAAACTTTTCAGTGTTTTAGAAACTTTTCAGTGTTCTAGAAACTTTTCAGTGTTTTATAAACTTTTCAGTGTTCTAGAAACTTTTCAGTGTTTTAGAAACTTTTCAGTGTTCTAGAAACTTAGCACCAAAACTTTCTAAATTATACAATTTAGAAAGTATACCACGAGTCGAAGTGTTTTCTCACTTATACAAGCAAGGGAAACACCGTGTAAGCAACGGGAGCAAGTGTGTTCTCGAAACTTTGTGATTTAGAAACTTTGTAATTTAGAAAGATTGCTAGAATTTAGATTTTGCTAAAAGCTTATCCAAATGAAGTTTGTATTTCAAGATTCTTGTACTTCTAGTTATAAAAACACCAAAACTTGAAGAAAGTTGCAAACTTGATGATTTTTATGAAAATTTTTTGTGATCTAGAAAGTTTGCTAGAATTTTGATTTTGCTAAAAGCTCATCCAAATGAAGTTTGTATTTTAAGATTCTTGTACTTCTAGTTATAAAAACACCAAAACTTGAAGAAAGTTGCAAACTTGATGATTTTTATGAAAATTTTTTGTGATCTAGAAAAAAGTACAAAATCAAGTACGAAATTTTTCTAAAACTCTAAATTTTTGAAAAAGATTGAAACTTTCTTGTTAGAAAAGGTTTATAACACTAGTTTGTAATCAAAAAAGTGTTAAAAGCTAAGAAAAACAAGAAAAGTAATGATCTTTTTAAACAAAAATGTTTAGAAAGCCTTAAAAAAATACAACCAAACTCAAATCACTTTTTTTAAAGAAAGTTTGACACTTTTTTGTTTCTTATGATTTGTAGCACAAGTTTGTAAGCAAAGATGTGATAAAAACCAAGAAACAAACAAGAAAGTATAAAATTTTCACAAAAAATCGAGTAGAAAAAAAAGGTTTTTGATTAGATTCAACTTAAAAACAAGAACTACACCTTCTTCCGGCGAATGATACCACTTGTTAGGTCACAATTTATGTAAACATAAGTATAAGGATGATAGAAATAAGATGAGAAGGAGATATGGTTGATTAAGACACTATGAGAAATAGAAATGAAAGAGTTTTCTTTAGAATAATGAAATAACCAACAAGGTAACTAGTTACATATGACTAGTATATATAGGGAAGGAGTAGGGCAACACTCCCTTCCTCCCTATCAAGTAAAATGGGATGGGCTTAAGGCCCATGGGCTTGCTACATAAGCCTTAAGATTAAATAAACATACAAGCCTTAGCAACCTATTACAAGTAAATGACCGAGACTTGATAAATAGTAAAACTTTGATCCCAACAGGTTTCTACTTTCTTACGACATCCAATGTGTAATTGTAACACCCCAACCCCGAAAGGGCTAAAGTGTAACATTATGGTGTCAAATCAGAACATAAGCAAGCGGAATACATTAGTAATACAAGGTTCACAAAACAGTTCTAAAGAAAAGATAAAGAACTAATTCTGAACATTTCAACTTCCAAACTAATTACAAACTAAGAACCAAAAGGGAATCTCTAAGTCTATCTCTAATCCAAGGGGAGCTATCAACAATGTAGTCCACTAAGAGCTCCTAAGCACTCTTCACCCAACCCAGCTTCCTTCTAAAACATGCCGCAGGAAAGGAAATGCGGCTGAATTTAAAAATCCTTGTGAACAGATATAAACAAACAAAAGCTAATAACAAAAGGGAAAAGAAACTGAATCCGAAATGAATCCAAGCAAACCTGTTGAAACGAATATCAAAAAATATGGAACATATGATAGAATCAACATAACACGATCAAAGGAAATACGTATAAGGAATATCAAATGAATCAAAGGAAAATGAAACGAATCATAAGTGTATGCAAATGAAGTAAGGAAAACGTAAGTCAATAGTAATAAGGAAGCTAGGATAACCTGGATCACATATATAGTATAAGTAACAGAAATTCCCAACAATCATATATCAAATTGTACATAGAGTAGCTAGCTCGATGTACCAAATGTAAAATGGAGTGTATTGCACACACATACCCATTCACCAAATTCAAAACGAAACAAAGTACCTTGGATGCATCCATACGCTCCTTGAAAAAACAAATATACATATACCAAGCTCTAGGCTAAGCATACATACAATAATAATAATGGCCATGGTGCTATAGCATAATAGGGAACGCTGTGGACAAAAACCCACCTCCACAGATAGTGTCAACACTGGTACAAAAAGTTGTATTGGTCACGCCAAAAATGTGTGACGATATGCATATACTCACACACGTTTTTTTTGTTGTGTGTCACTAAAGGTCCCGCCACCGTAGGTGGCATATGGTCACATTGTTGAGTTCGTGGCCTTTTCCATCGAAAAAGAGTGACCAAAACCCCGAATATGTGTGACAAATTAGGCACAAGTTTTTTTGAATTAGTCATTATCAGTGACCGTAAACACTTTATAGTCACACGAATGTTTTTTGAGAGTGACTATTGTTCGTCCTTTAGCCACATAAATATATAATATATGTGACATTTGAGATGATATATTCAAGTAAATGTGTATTTTGTGTGACTATTTCCCGTCCTGTGGCCACATGAATATACAATAAATGTGACGTTTGTGATGATTTAGTCACACAATGGGTGTTCTTTTTTTGGAGTTAGTCACATACAATTTAACACAAAGTGGCCAAAAGTGTAAATAAGTGTGACCATATGCTGTTTAAAGTGAAGAAATGTGTATTTTGTGTGACTATTGATCATCCAATGGCCACGTGAATTTTATGTTTGTGTGGCCTTTTGTAAAATTTAGTCACACAAAGCATGTTTCTTTTGGGTATTTAGTCACATACCATTAATCAAACAGTGGCCAAAAGTGTTAATAAGTGTGACCATATGCTGTTTAAAGTGAAGAAATGTGTATTTTGTGTGACTATTGATCATCCAATGGCCACATGAATTTTATGTTTGTGTGGCCTTTTGTAATATTTAGTCACACAAAGCATGTTTGTTTTGGGTATTTAGTCACATACCATTAAGCAAACAGTGGCAAAAAGTGTTAATAAGTGTGACCATATGCTGTTTAAAGTGAAGAAATGTGTATTTTATGTGACTATTGATCATCCAATGGCCACGTGAATTTTATGTTTGTGTGGCCTTTTGTAATATTTAGTCACACAAAGCATGTTTGTTTTGGGTATTTAGTCACATACCATTAATCAAACAGTGGCCAAAAGTGTAAATAAGTGTGACCATATGTTGTTTAAAGTGAAGAAATGTGTATTTTGTGTGACTATAGATCATCCAATGGCCACGTGAATTTTATGTTTGTGTGGCCTTCAGTAATATTTAGTCACACAACGACTAAAGCAAACAGTGACCAAAAGTGTTAATAAGTGTGACTATATGCATGTTTTAGTCACATTTAAAAAATCAATATATATCAAAACAATTCAAATATATATCAAAACAAATTCAAATACAATAAAATTGGAATGTGTATAACTGAACAAAATATAAAATTGGACATCTTTTTATACACCAAGGAGTCTTAGTCGGCTTACAATAGTTTCTTTATAAGTATCTATAATCTTTTCCATAAGCAAGTAGCAACTTCGAGTGGTCTTAATCTCTGAGCAGTACCAACTTTAACTAGCAGTAGTAACTTTTGTACTAGCAGTAGTAAATACTTGGCCACATTTTCTTTGAAGTTCATGAGCTGCGCTAAATCCATCTAAGCAATATTAACACAAACATGATCAGCAGTAATTCAAACAACATTATGAAGACTTTTAATCCAAAACAATGAACCTACTAATAAAATTTGCAGTTAAGCTAACAAGTTTTTCTCCCATTGATCTAATCTCATCATCTGGATATAAAAGCCTTGAAATTGTAGGCTGCTGCATATCAACACATCAGGATGAGAGCAAGACTAGAACATGTCAAAGCTCACAACATAACAGAACTAGATGAGCCACTGGTTCAACTATCTGCACAAACATGATAGGAGAGTTAATACTAGTACCACATTAGTGCTGCTGGAGCAGAGTTACTACTACTACTATATATATATATATATATATATATATATATATATATATATATATATATATATATATATATATATATATATATATATATATATAACAGAATGTATATAAATGAAGCAAATATATATAAAATTGTAATGTCGTATATAATCAAATTCTCAACTATCATAAGTTAAAACCTGTTGACACTTCGCCGCCTTAGCTTGCTTTTGCAAGGTTTCACTAGAGACCAAATGTTTTCGCTTCGTTGGTACTAATTTAGTCCAGTATTTTGTTCACTAATATTTGGTATCATAGTTGGTGGTGTAACCTGTAGAACCGTTTGTCGTGGCTTAAGCGTTTCGTATGTCCAATAGTTTTAACAGGTTCCTATATGTATATATAAAACACGGTACATTAGTCATGTATGTAAAACTAAAAAATCAAAGGTGGATGTTTTATTACTTACCACTGTTTCCATTACTGGTACGTTTTCTAAAGTTTCAATGGCTATTGGAGTGGTCACCTGCAATATAAATTAAGAAATACAATGGTGTTATCATTAGAAAATGAAATTGTTAACAACATAAAAAGTGGCTTACATCTGAGTCTAATGTCAGTTTCTTTCTGCAAAAAAAAAATATGAGAAATGTAAGAAACCAAGGCACTAATAACGCTGCATAATATAAGATATGCCAACCATGAAACAGTAAAAATATACATGGGTTGGCTTTGGTGACTGAGATGGAGCATACCCACGCCTCGAAAATGAAGTGTGCCAGAAAATCCAGCTGAGCGAATTTTTAGCCAGGCATCCCATGTATCATCCTCACACGTGAAAATAGTATGTAGCCCCTGCAAGAAACAAGTAACGTGATTAATGCTAACATAAAAGACGACAACATTAGATGTCCCAAATATAAGTTTAGCCTCAAAACAAACATACGGGTTGCATATCGAATCGGGCAACAAATAATATACAATTGGTTGCAATTTTATGCAGTGCCAAACGTGGAACGAATAAATGTCAAACACATTACCAAGTAAGCAAATCACTAACATTTGGTACAAATGAAACAGTTTGACAAAAAGCAACCGTATTTGAGTTAATTTCCTATATAACAGATGTTATGTTAATCTTTTGATAGATAACTTACGCAACTGCGATAAGCAAACTCCAACTGTTCAGCAACATCCTCCCAGAGTGGAAACCAATCAAGACTCCCTTTACAAGCAAAACAGTGGCCTCTTAGAACACGTCGATTGGCTCCATTCCAATAAACAGGAAAACTATGTCGTCTTAATAAGTCTACCTGCAACGATTACCACCACACGAATTTATAATCAAAAACATGTTTTAGGCTAGTTTAATCCACAAAAATCAATGTAAATCGTTTTATATTCGATTACACATTTAAGAAAATATAAACTAAATATGTATTTGAGCATACCCATGAACAGAGTAGGATAGGTGAGATGAGGGTGATGGTGGCTCGACTGTGATGGTGGTGGTTATCTCGAACCAAACAACCGAAGCAAACAAAGTCTCCCATACAGTTCCCTTGTCTTGATGACGGTGATGGCGTGGAGGAGCGATGGTTGGTAGAACCACGGCGAGATAAGGCGGTGAAGTGTGGCGGTGGTGTGAGTCAGTTCTAGAGAGAAGGAGAAGAGATGAATAGAGAGAAGATAGATCTGACTAAGCTAGTAGTGTTAATGTTTTGATTTTGGGTGAAAAAAGGGCGCCATATGAGCGGAGTGGGAGATTGAAATTTTGGGGAAAATTAAGGGGCGGGATGTTGAGCGCTATACTAAAAATTTGGAGATTGAAAGCCTATCAAATGAGCTTGAAATGTTTAATGAGTTGAGCTCAACCTTATATAAGTTCGACTCGAGTTATTGTTGAGTTCTCGAGCTTGTAAGTGATATAAAATATGTGCTTTTTTTTAATATGTAAGTGTACTAAGTGTAAATACTTATTTATGAATGTATCAAGCTTTTCGAGCTGAAATCAAACCAAATTCAATTCTTAGGTTATATTTCAAATTTAATTTTTGTAATAAAACACATATTTATAGATAAATCGAGCTTTTCGAGTCAAGCTCAATCCGAGTTCAAACTTTCTCGATCATGAATAACATATGACCGGGAAGGTCCCTGGATACTTGCTTCTTAGTGTCTGTGACAAATGGTATACACCTACCAAGCCGGTGCAACCCATGAATGACCAGTGATAATGGCTAATTCACATGGGTCATGTGCATTAGGTTATCACTGGTCACATTCATTAATTAATGGGTATTTGACATCGATCATATAGGTCATATGCATTGGGTGGATAGTTGCTTAGAGTGTCATGTTACGACGCATCCATGACTGTTGACAATTGGTAATTAACATGCATGGGTCATGGGTCATGTGCATTGGGTTAGAGTGGCTTTTAGTGTAATGGAAACCATGCATTACCGGTGATAATGGCTAATTCACATGGGTCATAGGTCATTTGCATTAGGTTATCACTGGTCACATTCATTAATTAATGGGTCTTTGACATCGATCATATAGTTCATATGCATTAGGTGAATAGTTGCTTAGAGTGTCATGTTACGACACATCCATGACTGTTGACAATTGGTAATTAACGTGGGTCATGGGTCATGTGCATTGGGTTATAGTGGCTTTTAGTGTAATGGAAACCATGCATTACCGGTGATAATGGCCAATTCACATAGGTCATGGGTCATGTGCATTAGGTTATCACTAGTCACATTCATTAATTAATGGGTATTTGAAATCGATCATATGGGTTATATGTATTGGGTGGATAGTTGCTTAGAGTGTCATGTTACGACACATCCATGACTGTTGACAATTGGTAATTAACATGGGTAATGGGTCATCTGTATTGGGTTGTAGTGGCTTATAGTGTCATGTTATCAACCAATACATTCATGGTGATCGACAATATAATGGGTAATTAACATGGGTCATGGGTCATGTGCATTGGGTTGTAGTCGCTTATAGTGTAATGGAAACCATGCATGACCAGTGATAATGACTAATTCACATGGGCGACTTTTTAAATACAAAATATACTAAAGGTCAGGTGCGCTTGGTTCAAACTTGAGAAAGGGAAAGGGAAAGTGTAAGCTAATAGTCGGGAAAGGGAAATGTAAAGAAGATCAATCACCCTAATTTATTGGGTAATGATCCATTACCTACTATTGGGTAATGGGTTATTGCATTATGCTTTTCCAAACATATTTTTTCGCTACCTTTCCCATTCTTCACCACCTATAACCCCCTACCAAGCATTAGGGGTGTTCAAAAAACCTGAGAAACTGACAAACCAAGCATTCGGTTTCGATATCCGTGGTTAACCAACCGAACCATATATAATATAAATAAATTACCCGCCCCGCGATGGATAGTTAAAATCTTCCAACTAACCGAACCGAACCACCCCGTGAACACCCTACCAAGAGTATCAAACACACTTCACTTTTAAACTTCTACAGTAATACATATATATATATATATATATATATATATATATATATATATATATATATATATATATATATATATATATATTAAATACAAAGTTATCAAACACACTTCACACATTTCCATAATCCTCTCTTTCTCTCTTACACTCACAGTTACAACTCACTCGGATCTAGGTTTTGATCCCAAATCTCAAAAAGCTGATAATATCACAAATGAATATAATCCAAATACCCCCTTAGAGCTATTTATTCTTAGGCTTAGGTTGATTATCTGTTATAAGAATTGCGTTGCATTTGTGTTGATAGAATAAGGAAGAACATGCTGTGTTGTTTTTGCGAATAATTAGAGCAAAAGAGTTATTAAGGTTTGCTTGGATTAGCTTATTTTATCGTAGGATTAGGTTGACTATCTGTTATTAGAATTATGTTGCATTTGTATTGAGAGAATAAGGAAGAAAAGTGGCGGATGTGTGTGCGAATATTTAGGCTAAAACATCCAAGTATCAAAGATGGAAGAAGTATCAATGATGGGTGGACAGACACCACTTTCAAGTATGAACATAAACTTGTTCTGGTGTTGTCCATCCATTATTGATTCATCTTTGCTGTAACAATTCGTATTTTCAGATTTATTTCTATTTCGGAAAATTTTACTATTCACTTTTACTATTCATTTTTCCCGAAATTTGATTTTTCTTTCATGGCCTCAAGTGATAAATCATTTCCACGGCAAATTAAAAGTTTGACACTCGTCAGATCATTTTCGTGAAAGTTATTAAGGAATTACACGGAATTATACGTTTTAGGGTAAAACGTCATTCAAAAATTCTACGCACAACGAAACTCGACCGCGTTAAGTGACCCCGCATCAGAAAAATGTTTAGTACTCTCATGATTAATTATAGAATTAATCATGACTGAGAAAAATATGACCAAAATAAGCCTCGGCCGTGAAAAACTGGAATTTTCAGTTTTAAGCGTTTTTACTCAGTCGTAACCTTAGCCTATACCTGCACCGCGTTTCTAAGACGATTTGAGTTTTCAACTTATTAGAAAAAGTCAACATATTTTTCCCTCCTCCTTTGACCAAAAATCATTCCTTGATTTTATAAGTCATTCCTTGATTTTTAGGGTTGCGGTTTTAGGTCTAAAAGAGCCCAGCCTAGACATTTAACACCAACCGACACTAGACTGAGCCCAGCCTAGACATTATAAGTCATTTTAAGTCATTATTATCCTATTAGAAAAGTTACATTTTACTTTTCTCAGTTTTACGCAACTTTCGTACATTTTACGTATTACGCGTTTTTAGACCCGTGTTTCCAGTTTTAGCAGGGTTTTACCACCCAAATGGAACCTACCACTCATTTTATATTTTATTATGGAGTGTCATGACATGTTTAACAATACTTTTAAGTTTCATATTTTTAGGATACCCGGTTTTACGTTTTGAGGCTTAATCATTTACGATTAGCAATTTACGGGGTCAAAACTAGTCACATAAGTAGGATAATATCATCAAAAGTCCACACCTTGTTCTCCAAGTTCATGAACCGACTTAAGGGGGGGGGGATTTCAGCCCTTGTGTGTCTTAATCTCATGACAATAGCCTTAGGATGATTACATGTGTTCACCTTGGCCTCCAAGGTTGGACTAGTCAACTAAACTAACCTCCTTAAGACCCTATATAAGCCCCCCCCCCATCCCCCCTTGTTGCCGTCCATCAACACACACCAAACCACACCACACTTAGCTTATTTACTTCTAATTTCTAGCAAGGTTCAAGTGCTTCAACAAGATAGAAACCCTAGTTTTTTTTAGGTAACCAAAACACTTCCATAACCTCATATACTTTGGTGATTCTCTTGAGTTTAGATCCACTCAAGTCACCTAAACCTTCATCACAAATCATTCAAGAATACAAGGGTAGAAGGGTTACTAAAGTGGAGGAAAGCTTATTCAATCAAAGTCCTAGTTCTTGTCCTAGTTTCCTTTTTTCATTAAGGCCAAAAGTTGTAAGCAAACCCTAACATACTTTCTTGGTTAATTATCATTTTCATGCTCTTTGTGTTCCTTTCATGCTATATATGTTCTTGTTATTGTGTTCATGATGTTTAAAAATGGATAAAACAAGTATTGATAGACATATGTTAACTTATGACAAGTAAACAAGCAAACTAGTGATTTCTATGGAGAACCACGACTAAAATAGTATAACTTTGATATTTGACACTTACTTACTGTTAAAGAGGACTTAACAAGGAAAACATAGCAATTTGAATCACCCAAAACGAGTACCCGAGTCAAAAGTTATGGCCATACGAAGTTAGCGAAACCAAAACGGCAAAACTGCCCATACCTACTGTTTTTGCATTCTGCCATTTTGAAAGTCCCCCTTCTAGTCCGATTCATCAAAAAGTTAAAACACGAAAGTTGTCCGGAACGACGTTTTTGTTCAGGAATAAAGAAGCTCGAGCCCTGAAAACGCTTTCCGAGTGATAATTTTCTTCAAAATCTTAACAGCCCATTTTAGACCAAAGTCACTATATTATAGTTATGATTTACTAAGACCAAGAGGTCTAATGACCTAAAGCCAAGACCACAACATGGCTAAAGCCAAGGTTGAGTCTCAAGACCATGGAAAAATGACCAAGGTCACGGTGAAGCCATGACTAAATGACCATATAAACTTACTTAGGCGAAAACATGAAACAAGGAGTTGACGATAACTTGAACAAACAATTTGGATCTACTCCACCTAAAGAACCATGAGATACAAGTTATAATAAACTTACCCTAATAACAATCTTCATGTAAAAATAGACTTTCCTAAGTTTATTCAAATATTGGACATGTAACTTTTCGGTTCAAAACTTATACATTTGTTATCAAATACTACAATAGTAGGGAGCCTCATGTGAGGAGTTCATTAAGTAAGCCGTCGAGATGAGTTGTGGATTTACGAATTAAAGTGTCCTGGCTCCTCGAACGTTTACTCCATGACTTCTGAATTATGTCGGCCCGAACGGTAGTAAGAGATATACAACCTATACATGTTTCATAAACCTTTTATATTCAAAGACTTACACTATATACTAAGTACTACATCATGAACATTATGCAAGACATATATAGGCAATTCTTCGTATTCTTAGATGTTACTCCAAACCTAAGGCGCAACGTTCTATTATAGGCTGCTCTTAGAGACTTTCACGATTCGACTACCACTTTCATTTCACATCACTTAAGCTTAAGGTGAGTCATAGCCCCTACTCTTTTCATACTTGTTTTAACTCTATGGGGGAGATACACGCTCAACTACTTGCTTACTTGTACAAATATTCAAAGCTTTTATACTTGATTGTCTTATACTTGATTACATTATACTTGATTTCATACATACATGATTGTGTTATACTTAACTGCGTTATAATTGATTATGAGACTTCCAGTGGCTCCAGATTAAGTTGCTGGATGACCATTGAGACTTCCGATGGCTCCAAATTAAGTTTTTGGATGACCATTGAGGCTTTGATACATCCTAACATTTGCGAATGTTGGATACATCATAAACGTGAGGTCTTCAGAGATGAAGTGTAGACTCACGACTAATTGCTAAACTGTTTTGATGAACTTATACATATCCTTATTATACCATATATATTAGCAGTGGGTTGTGAACACACAGGTTGCAAGTCTCTTATGGCGGGATTTGCAACTGAGTGGATTCTCAATGCCTTTGCTGTGTGAACATTCTTTTGAGGCTTTTTCAACTGTTTTAAGATAAACTCTATGAACTCACCAACCATTGTGTTGACACTTTAGCATGTTTATCTCAGGTCTGTAAGGTGATAGTTGTTGCATGGAGCATAGAGTCGCTTGGCATGTTTTGAAGACTTATGCTTTTATCTTTACCATTCGATATGTTTTAAAACTCTTATGTATTGTATTATGGAACTCAAGTTTGTAACTCGGAATTTATTAATCGAATGGTAACTTTTCAAAACGTCTCATTTAGAGTTCGTTTTCTATACCTTGTACTTTGTATTATGAAGTAGCACCCCTATGACACAGTCTTCCGCTGCGATATTTTGGGGGTGTTATAGATTGGTACCAGAGCCTTGGTTATAGAGAACTAGGTTGCATTTAGTGCCTAGACTATAACTGATATAAACATTAAGACTCTTCTCTTTATATTGCCTTACACACACTTCATGCGCATATGCTTATTGCTAATTGTTTGTTTAGGAGAAACCCCAGACAATAGTCAAGTCATCAAAAATTTAGAGCTAAGTAATAATTGTTTAATTAACTTAATCTTGTGACAGTTCTTGTTTGATAAGACATAAGATTAAGTTAAATAAAGATTATTAGTTTCTTGTAGAGATTTGATGATTTGCCTTATACTTACTTTATATGATTCTAATACCTAGAAGTGGTTTATATGTCCTAGTACGATAAGCACGACTAGTCCATTTCGTCATATCACCTTCTCTAGATACCCAGACTACGTTACCCTTTCACAACTTAAGAGCAGATGATAGAAAGTCTACCCAATTATGTAGTACCAATTGTTGAGTTATGTGTGCCTGGTAAATATGTATACGTGTGAAAGGAAGCAATTATAATTATGGTGGCCAACATAATTATAAATGCGTCGCGACTCACGTAGACATATGTGACCATGCTTACATTAATCGACGATTGACTCAAAATTGACAAGATTTAAGACTAAGTAGTCTAGGAATATCACCTCATATCCGACGTCGACAAAATGTCCCTCCTTGTAGATATCATGGCACCAAAGAGAGTAACTCGTAGCACTAGCCGAGGTGGTGCAACACCAAGAGGTGGAAGAACTGGTGGTCGTGGAGGTAGAGGAGCTGCTCACGACACTAGTAACCCTAGTAATGATAGTGGAAGAACTGTTGGACGTGGAGGTAGAGGAGATGCTCACGACACTAGTAACCCTAGTAACGATGGTGGAAATCCAGATGTCTCCACCATTATTGCCCAACAACTACAAAACCTACTTCCCACTATAGTCACATAAGTTGGCAATCACATGAACAATTCGGGAAACCACGGAAGCATAAATGACGCTACAAATGATGGAGGAAGGAATGGTAACAACAACAACAACAACAACAACAACAACCACCATAGGACTGGATGTACGTATAAGGAATTTACGTCATGCAAGCCAATTGAGTTTAATGGTAAAGGAGGTGCATTGGCATATACACGATGGGTCGAGAAGATGGAGTTAGTGATTGACATCAGTAACTGCGCAATCCACCAGAGAGTGAAATATTCTGCATGCTTGCTATCAGAGAAGGCATTGACATGGTGGAACATGCAGATTCAAGCAAGGAGTAGAGAAGCAGCTGTAGGCATGACATGGGACGACTTTAAGGGACTACTGAAGGAAGAGTACTGCCCGGTTAATGAAATGCAAAAACTAGAGGACGAGTTTTGGCATCACTCTATGGTAGGGGCTGGTCATGCAACCTACACAGATCGGTTTCATGAACTAGCTAAACTAGTTCCTCATCTGGTTACCCCTGAATCCAAGAGGATCGAGAGGTACATCTATGGCCTTGTTCCCGAGATTCGTGGGATGGTGAAAACAACCGAACCTCCCACAATTCAGAGTGCAATATTGAGAGCAGGGACCCTAACAGATGAGATGGTTAGGAATGGAACTTTGAAGAATAGTGATAAAAGGAAGGGAGCAGGTGAATCAGGCGAGCAAAAGGGTACAATGGTTGATAATAAGAGAGCAAGAGGATTTGCGGCAACAGTTTATGATCAGGGAAAGTTTGAAGGTCCACATCCTAAGTGTAATAAATGTGCTTATCATCATCAGAGGTCTGAGCCCTGTCGAATGTGTACTAATTGCAATCAGAAGAGCCATTTTACAAATCAGTGTAAAGTAACGGCAAGGCAAGTAACACCGGTGAATGCGGGCAATATAAGAAACAACCAAAAGACATGCTTTGAGTGCAACAGCCCAAACCACTTCTGAGATACTTGTCCTAAGTTAAATAGGGCACAGGGACAAGTGCTGGATAACCCAACTCTAGCAGTAATGCTTGAAGAAAATAACCCAAACCGTGGATACAATGTTAGTCCACCTCGGGGTCGAGCATACTATTTGGGTGCTAAGGAAGCCCGCAATGCGTAACGGGTACGTACCTTATACTACCATATTATTCTATTCTAAACCTAGGTTTATTATGCCGCTATTAAGATAAGAGACCTAGACACACTAAACTTCGGGATGAAGTTTCCTGAAGGGGTAGAGACTGTAACAATTCGCATTTTCAGATTTATTTCTATTTCGGAAAATTTTACTATTCACTTTTACTATTCATTTTTCCCGAAATTTGATTTTTGTTTCATGGCCTCGAGTGATAAATCATTTCCATGGCAAATTAAAAGTTTGACACTCGTCAGATCATTTTCGTGAAAGTTATTAAGGAATTACACGGAATTATACGTTTTAGGGTAAAACGTCATTCAAAAATTCTACGCACAACGAAACTCGACCGCGTTAAGTGACCCCGCATCAGAAAAATGTTTAGTACTCTCATGATTAATTATAGAATTAATCATGACTGAGAAAAATATGACCAAAATAAGCCTCGGCCGTGAAAAACTGGAATTTTCAGTTTTAAGCGTTTTTACTCAGCCGTAACCTTAGCCTATACCTGCACCGCGTTTCTAATACGATTTGAGTTTTCAACTTATTAGAAAAAGTCAACATATTTTTCCCTCCTCCTTTGACCAAAAATCATTCCTTGATTTTATAAGTCATTCCTTGATTTTTAGGCTTGCGGTTTTAGGTCTAAAAGACATTTAACACCAACCGACACTAGACTGAGCCCAGCCTAGACATTATAAGTCATTTCAAGTCATTATTATCCTATTAGAAAAGTTACATTTTACTTTTCTCAATTTTACGCAACTTTCGTACATTTTACGTATTACGCGTTTTTAGACCCGTGTTTCCAGTTTTAGCAGGGTTTTACCACCCAAATGGAACCTACCACTCATTTTATATTTTATTATGGAGTGTCATGACATGTTTAACAATACTTTTAAGTTTCATATTTTTAGGATACCCGGTTTTACGTTTTGAGGCTTAATCATTTACGGTTAGCAATTTACGGGGTCAAAACTAGTCACATAAGTAGGATAATATCATCAAAAGTCCACACCTTGTTCTCCAAGTTCATGAACCGACTTAAGGGGGGGGGGGATTTCAGCCCTTGTGTGTCTTAATCTCATGACAATAGCCTTAGGATGATTACATGTGTTCACCTTGGCCTCCAAGGTTGGACTAGTCAACTAAACTAACCTCCTTAAGACCCTATATAAGCCCCCCCATCCCCCCTTGTTGCCGTCCATCAACACACACCAAACCACACCACACTTAGCTTATTTACTTCTAATTTCTAGCAAGGTTCAAGTGCTTCAACAAGATAGAAACCCTAGTTTCTTTTAGGTAACCAAAACACTTCCATAACCTCATATACTTTGGTGATTCTCTTGAGTTTAGATCCACTCAAGTCACCTAAACCTTCATCACAAATCATTCAAGAATACAAGGGTAGAAGGGTTACTAAAGTGGAGGAAAGCTTATTCAATCAAAGTCCTAGTTCTTGTCCTAGTTTCCTTTTTTCATTAAGGCCAAAAGTTGTAAGCAAACCCTAACATACTTTCTTGCTTAATTATCATTTTCATGCTCTTTGTGTTCCTTTCATGCTATATATGTTCTTGTTATTGTGTTCATGATGTTTAAAAATGGATAAAACAAGTATTGATATACATATGTTAACTTATGACAAGTAGACAAGTAAACAAGCAAACTAGTGATTTTTATGGAGAACCACGACTAAAATAGTATAACTTTGATATTTGACACTTACTTACTGTTAAATAGGACTTAACAAGGAAAACATAGCAATTTTAATCACCTAAAACGAGTACCCGAGTCAAAAGTTATGGCCATAAGAAGTTAGCGAAACCAAAACGGCAAAACTGCCCATACCTACTGTTTTTGCATTCTGCCATTTTGAAAGTCCCCCTTCTGCTCCGATTCATCAAAAAGTTAAAACACGAAAGTTGTCCGGAACGACGTTTTCGTTCAGGTACAAAGAAGCTTGAGCCCTGAAAACGCTTTCCGAGTGATAATTTTCTTCAAAATCTTAACAGCCCATTTTAGACCAAAGTCACTATATTATAGTTATGATTTACTAAGACCAAGAGGTCTAATGACCTAAAGCCAAGACCACAACCATGGCTAAAGTCAAGGTTGAGTCTCAAGACCATGGAAAAATGACCAAGGTCACGGCGAAGCCATGACTAAATGACCATATAAACTTACTTAGGCGAAAACATGAAACAAGGAGTTGACGATAACTTGAACAAACAATTTGGATCTACTCCACCTTAAGAACCATGAGATACAAGTTATAATAAACTTGCCCTAATAACAATCTTCATGTACAAATAGACTTTCCTAAGTTTATTCAAATATTGGACATGTAACTTTTCGGTTCAAAACTTATACATTTGTTATCAAATACTACAATAGTAGGGAGCCTCATGTGAGGAGTTCAATAAGTAAGCCGTCGAGATGAGTTGTGGATTTACGAATTAAAGTGTCCTGGCTCCTCGAACGTTTACTCCATGACTTCTGAATTATGTAACCTCTTGTAAATTTCCCTTACGATTAGTAAATGCATACGAATAAATAAAACGATGTTACGATAAATTAACACCATTTTATGGGTAACAAAATTTTTTTTTATGATATGGCTTGATATTGAACCACTACGATAACTATGATTAACCGTTTACCCAGGAACGATGCTTACACACAACCTAGGTTGCCTATAATTATTGCGAACGGTAAATAATTATATAACGCGTTTATATTTAATAATACGTTTCGTCTAAATAACGTATACTATTTATATATTCCCCGAACCTACGAAACTTCCCGAGAACGCTCACTAATATTTTTGAACCTCGACACGATAATCGAGACACCCCAGGTGGGCCCCCAACACCCTTTGGGCCACGGATTACACAACACAAACCAAACGGACTCCTTTATTTTTTTTCTTTCTTTTGCTTGGGCCGACACCACCAGCAGCCCACAGGCCAAGCCCAAACGCACCCTTTTTGTTATTTAGTTTTGTTTCTGCCAGTTGCGACACTCCCAAACGCACCCTAATATCTCACGATTTCTACACGCAACTTACATATATTTTTGTTTGCCTCGTCTCACCTAGTACCAAAGAAATCGAAACAACCTAAGTTACACTTATTCTTACTCGTTTACTACCCTAGAAAACGCATAAGCAAAACACCAAACTCAACCTTGGTAGATAACACAAAAACGTGGCATATTATTCCTTAGCACCACCCATGCTCTCCAATCCCATCTAAATGAACAATGTGAATGTAAGAAACGTCAGGAATGAATAGGGATTCACTTACACAATCCTAAGCTATGTAAATACTCGATTGGTTCATATTTGTGGCGTTACTATTCGCCTAACATGCAACCTCCATCCTTGTGAACTTATCTTGTCCATACACATTCAAAATACAGCCTATATAAGCTTTACATGCAAACCACATCACTACATACACTCATACGTACCATACCACTAAAATTAATAACGAGAAGAAACTATGGAGGGACGAAAGGATTGCTAGGAGAACCACGCATAGAAGAGAACCTAGGAAGCAAGCTTGGAGCTACTTGAACCTTGGAGAGACGTGAAGTGAACCACGAGGCATTGAACCATATACACGAACCATACGTCTTGTTTTACTCCACCTCTTGAGGTGAGGTGAGACCTTGATTTCTTTCTTTCATTATTTTCATATACATATTTCTTGTTTTGCACGAACACTTTACCTAAATAAAATGAGAAACTTAAACGCGACATGCATATATTATCTATCGTATTACATATTTACTAAGTCATTAATGAGACCCTATAAGTATTTCAAGCTCATATTAACATATACATACTAAATATTACACGTTCCTAAGTAGTAAGGACCTATACGATTTCACTTTAAAAAGACTTAGATTATTTTTCAAATTATATATTTTTTACGCATGAGTTTTGGCTTACACTTTAGCTTCGCCATGTCTGATTTTAACACACGACCTATTAATATTTTTGTACGATCTAATTTCCCACCTAGTATACTATCAGGAATGATAAATAGTACGACTTAACAACTTCATTTGATCACTAAACGAGACCCAAAGTAAACCGACATTGAAACTGTTTTCAGAAACTTAAAAGCCTTAAGTGGGCCGTAAAGCCCAAAAAGCTTGTTTTAGCTTATTACGATAAGCTAGGAGTATAAGCTGTTTTGAAATGATGTTATAACTTAAAATGATGGATTTCGACTAAACAAGTATACCCCCAAACCCTTTGGATCAAAAATCGTTATTGGACCCTTAATATTGGATCGTTAAGCCCAATTTACAAAATAAGCTAATAATAAGCTAATAAGCTGTCGAGTTAAGCTTTTCTAAATGATTTGAGCTTATTGAACTAATAAAAATGCTAAGTTTTGAATTTGGTAATGTTTGGACCATTTTTGCAAATGTACGAGAGTTAGGGACTAAAATTGTCAAAATTGTAAACTTGAGTGAAAAGTATAAAAACTGTTTTTCTAAGGGTATAAACTGTAAATATTGAAACTTAGGGATAATAAATGTAAATATTTGATATTTGGACTAAAAATGTAAATATATATAATTTTTGGACTAACGACGTAAATGTTTTCCGTTAAGGGTAAAAAGTATAAAATTGAGAAACATGAAGGATTGAATGGTAATATTGATTTTAATAAAAACCTTATATATATTTATACTTATATATATATTTGAATATATATTAAAACGATAAATAATAAAACATAACTTATTATATATATATATATATATATATATATATATATATATATATATATATATATATATATATATATATATATATATATATAATACGAATAAAACTTATATAACGATAAACAAATTTAGACAAATAAAACAATACGTAACCATTATTTATTTTTATACGACGTAACACATCACGTATGCACTTTATCGATTTCTTATAATTAATAATAAACGTTCGCAATAAAACGAGACTTAAGAACTGAAACGTGCCATATCTTTTAGGTTGTGTGTGAAGCCGTTGCCTTGCATCGTTGAGATTACAATTGTTCTACTATCCTACTAAGGTGAGTTCATAGCCCACACTTAACTGATTTCTGTAGAGGGATACATGCTCAAAAACCGAACACAAGTCTTTTCCTGATCTTATTATTGCTTAAGTAGCTATTGCCAAAAGTCCCTCGATCATGAACCTTAATCACTTGAAAAGTAAATGTAAATAATTGTGAATAGATCTATTAGGGATTGACAATCCCCATTTGGTTGCTAGAGGAAAGTCACCAAATGCACGTTATTTGAATATAATAGGTTACTGGCAAATACCTATCTTGGGGGCTATATATTTTACATCATTATTATGAAAATATTGATGTCTGTTGAATCGTTGAGTGTCATGAGCTTAATGCAATAATGAATGTGATTTCTAACTTGTTTATTTGTATCGATATTACAATAAACATCTATCTCTTGTGTTCAAACTCTTAAATATAAACCTATGAATTTCACTCAACTTTTGTTGACTTTTAGCATGTTTATCTCAGGTAACTAAATGGAATGGATGGCAATGGCATGAAGTGGGCAAATAAAGAAACGTTTATTTCTCTTTAAATAAAACTTGTTGTTGAATAACGAATTCTCTTGGAATTATGAATATTTGGTATTTTAAATAAAACTTAAAACGATCACTTGAATCGTTTTCTATAATTGTGACGAAAGATCCACAATATAATACCCCAAAAGTCTTCTGCTGTATTGATCGATTTTGGGGGTGTTATAGATTGGCATCAGAGCTACGGTTATAGTGAACCAAGTGTTTTTTTTGGAACATTGGACTATAACTACACTTTAAACGGGACAAAATTTTCATAAAATACCATCCTACGCCCTTCGTGCCTACGCATCCCAGTAATTGGTAATAAGTATTATTTACCTTTATAGCATTTTTAAATTGGTTATAATTATGCTTACATTTACTAATCGGGAAATTTATTACAGTATCATGTCTTCGAACACCCACCCTATCAGCTTGTCCTCAAACTCAGGAACTGAAGATGTTACTTCAGCCTATGCTACCTCACCTATGCCTATGTCTCCTGCTACCGACAGATACATGCAAAGCCAGCAATTTCTGCCAGCATCTGACACAGAGGCTTCTCCTCTGGCAACATCTGGTCCGATTCGCCGATCTAGGCAAATTAGACAACTTCAGCCGTATGAAGCAAGTACTGTTGTACCAGCACCAGCTCTTGTCATACCACCTGAATCAGTTGTGCCATCACCACCTGCACCACCAGTAATACCACCAGTACCAACTATCTTCTACAGCCAAACTACTACTGTGCCACTAACACCATCACCCATAGTATCACCTCCACTAGCATCACCACCAGCACCTTACCGAAGTGTCCCTCTATCACCTCACCGAAAGACTTACCCAATCCACCCAACCGCCTCAGAATCTAGTATTCACCGTAGTCGCCGAAGGACCCACAAGCGGGCAGATGCTCGTAAATGGTCTTTCTTATTGCCCATTATGCGATATTGGAGATCTCAAGAAGGAACACCAACAACAAGGGAACTTGGGGAAAGTTCTTACTCTACCTCCCGAATACTGCCAGTCACTGGGGAACCCATACACCATACCATACCATTGTTAGCTGCAAGAATGGTTCGCCACGAAGACCGACTTGATTCCATCGCTAGTATACTCAACAAGATTCCACAGGAACTTCTAGAAACGTTTGAAGATGACATGAACAGTCTCATAATTGGTCATCTTGCAGTAGAGGATAAGGTCGAAAAGTTGGATTCTCTATTTTGGGAATCAATGGAATTCATAGGAGCACTTTGTGGGGCTAACACTTCAACCGAAATAGCATTGGGGACTTTAGACCGAGAAATTGAAAGGATCAACACTGAAAACCTACGCCTTAGGCAAGCCCTGCTAGAAGCTCGAGAAAGGGAAAGAGCTTGAGATCAAACCATGGAAACCATGTCCACTGCCATTCAAGAACTCCAAAACCGCCTAGACAAGGCCTTAGGAAAACCATGAGACCACCACCTTGTTAAGAAAAATCAATGTCCTACAAATAAGAATATCTTGTCGTGTTTTGTAAACATTTGCACAAGTACAAATAAGTGTTGTAACACCGTGACGTTGATTAATTGAAGTTTATTTTATCTTTATTTACGTTGCATTATATCGTAATATATTGGTTCATACAGGTCAAACTTATTCGTTATGTGAGTCATCCCAACATACGAAAATTTACGATGATCGAATCATTGTAACTACGACCTATATTTAACTATTCATTACTCGATATGTATTTTCAACGTGATAAGATTATTATAAATGTTCTAATAATATACCTTCTTTTATAGCAATATGGCTAGAACTAGGAGAACAACCACGAACGCCGCACCAGCAAACCCCGAAGTTATGACCCCGGCTGCAATCCAGCAAGCAATCGCTGACGGCGTTAATGCCGTTTTAGCTGAACAAAACCGTAATAGAGACGGAAATGCACCGGCACCCCGCTACTGCACATACAAAGACTTCATAGCATGTCAACCTACGTATTTCAAAGGAACTGAAGGAGTGTCGGAATTAGCTCAATGGTTTGAAAGAAGTGAAACTGTTTTCCAAAAAAGTGGATGCTCGGAAAACAATAAGGTAAGCTTCGCAACGGGAACACTAATGCAAGACGCTCTATCCTGGTGGAACTCTACCGTTCAAACACTAGGAGCAGAAGCAGCACATCAGTTTACTTAGATTGAATTCAAGGCTAAAATACTAAAGAAGTATTGTCCCCGTTCCGAATTGCGAAAACTCGAAGATGAGTTCCATGCCTTAATAGTGAAAGGAGTTGATATGAGAAGTTACAACCGGAGATTCCATGAACTTAGGATACTATGCCCTACCATGGTATCCGATCATGAGAAGACATTAGAGAAATATGTCGAAGGACTCCCTAGGAGTATTGAAGGAAATGTCACCTCAGCAAATCCGCCAACCTTGGAAGCAGCAATGGAACTTGCTCAGAAACTTCTAGATCGAGAAGTGAAATACAATGAACTTAAAAGGAAATTGGACGATAAAAGAACCACTCACCATCACAACAACAACCAGCAAAGCTACAACAGTCATCACCGCAACAACAACCAACGCAACAATAATCGGAACCACCAACCATATCACAACACTCGAAGCACTCAGCAGCAGAATCAAAGACAAGAAAAACCCCGAGTCTACACCGCTACGGAAGGTGTAGGGTACAACGGACAGAAACCCCTGTGCCAGCGATGCAAACTTCATCATGAGGGTCGTTGTACCATCCGATGTGACATATGTCATAAAATCGGTCATCAAACCAGAAACTGTAGGATTCCTGCTACGGGAAGCAACACATTAGCTGTACCACCCACTTGTTTCGGATGCGGAGAAGTAGGACACATCCGGAGAAACTGCCCAAAAGGAAACTAACCAGCCAACGCCCAAGCTAGGGTATACCTACTCGGAGATGGAAACGGACCCGATGTAGTCACCGGTACGTTTTTACTAAACCATCATAATGCTAGAGTATTGTTTGATTCGGGCGCCGATAAGAGTTTTATATCAGATACGTTTGCCCCTTTACTTAATGTTACCCCCTCTAAGCTAAACACCACCTACGAAGTCGAGATGGCTGACGGGAATTTAATAGACACCAATACCATCATGAAAGATTGCACCCTAACCTTATCCGAAAAACCTTTTGCCATTGATCTTATGCCGGTTCAACTTGGTAGTTTCGACGCTGTCGTCGGCATGGATTGGCTATCCCACCATCGTGCTAGGATTCACTGTGACGAAAAGGCCGTCCATATACCACTCAAGGATGAAACACTCATTGTCCAGGGCGACAAAAGCAAACCTCAATATGGAATTATCTCATGTATGCGAGTAATAAAATACATGAAAGAAGGATGTCAAGTATTCATGGCTCAAGTTACGGAAAGTAAGTCATCCGAGAAGCAGTTTGATGACGTACCTATCGTTAGGGATTTTCCTGAAGTATTCCCTGAAGAATTACCTGGTATTCCACCCGTACGTCAAGTAGAATTTCAGATTGAACTAGTGCCTGGAGCGGCACCAGTAGCTAAAGCACCTTATAGGCTAGCGCCATCAGAAATGGAAGAGTTGTCAGAACAACTAAAGGAACTATCGGATAAAGGATTTATTCGACCAAGCTCATCACCTTGGGGAGCTCCAATTTTGTTCGTTAAGAAGAAGGATGGATCCTTTCGAATGTGCATCGATTACCGGGAGTTGAATAAACTTACGGTAAAGAATCGATACCCATTACCTCGAATTGATGATCTGTTTGATCAATTGCAAGGATCAAGTGTGTACTCAAAAATTGATCTGAGATCAGGATATCATCAGCTAAGAGTTCGAGAAGAAGATATTCCGAAAACTGCATTCAGAACGCGCTATGGTCACTACGAATTTCAAGTAATGCCGTTCGGTCTGACCAATGCACCAGCAGTTTTCATGGATTTAATGAATCGAGTATGCAAACCTTACTTGGATAAGTTTGTAATAGTATTCATAGACGATATTTTGATCTATTCTCACAACAAAGAAGAACACGCGGGACATTTACGAATCATTCTAGAACTGCTTAAGAAGGAAGAATTGTACGCTAAGTTCTCTAAATGTGACTTTTGGATTCACACCGTACAGTTTTTAGGACGCATCATCGATAGTCAAGGCATTCACGTAGACCCTGCAAAGATTGAGGCTGTTAAAGGTTGGTCATCTCCTACAAACCCCACGGAGATTTGTCAATTTTTAGGTCTCGCAGGTTACTACCGAAGATTTATAGAAGGATTCTCCAAGATTGCAAAACCTTTGACTAAACTGACCCAAAAGAATGAAAAGTACATCTGGGAAGAAAAGGAAGAAGCAGCCTTCCAGTTGTTAAAACAAAAACTTTGTGAAGCTCCAATATTAGCCCTCCCAGAAGGAAACGAGGACTTTATAGTATATTGCGACGCATCTTATCATGGACTAGGAGCGGTCTTGATGCAAAGAAGCAAAGTGATAGCTTATGCATCCCGCCAACTAAAGAAACATGAGGAAAACTACACGACTCTTGACTTGGAGTTAGGAGCTGTAGTGTTTGCGCTCAAGTTATGGAGACACTACTTATATGGCACCAAATGTACCGTATACACCGACCACAAGAGTCTTCAACACATTTTGAATCAGAAGGATTTGAATATGAGGCAACGTCGCTGGCTAGAGTTGCTCAGCGATTATGATTGTGAGATCCGTTACCACCCAGGAAAGGCTAATGTAGTAGCAGATGCGTTAAGCCGAAAAGAACGATTGAAACCCCTTCGAGTTAGATCACTAGGAATGACTATACACTCACCCCTTCCATCCCAAATCCTTATCGCGCAGAACGAAGCACTTAAAGAAGAAAACCGACCCAAAGAAAAGATTTACGGTATGCCCGAGAGTAAGAATGGTTTCGTGAAGAAATCTGATGGAACACTGTGTTTCAAGGACAGAAGTTGGATCCCTATGATCGGAGGTATTCGTGAGCTCATCATGTATGAGTCCCACAAGTCAAAATACTCCATTCATCCAGGTTCCGACAAGATGTATCAGGATTTAAAGAGACTATATTAGTGGCCAAACATGAAGGCTGACATCGCAGAATATGTCAGTAAATGTTTAACATGTTCAAGAGTAAAGGCAGAACATCAGAAACCTTCAGGCTTACTTGTACAACCAGAACTTCCTATGTGGAAATGGGAACGAATCACTATGGACTTCATCACCAAACTCCCAAGAACCTCATCCGGACACAACACAATATGGATTATTGTGGATCGTCTAACAAAATCCGCTCATTTTATACCTATCAGAGAAACCGATGAGATGAATACACTAGCTCAGATATATGTGAAGGAAATTGTCACTCGACATGGAGTACCAATTTCGATTATCTCGGATCGAGATAGTCGTTTCACCTCTTCCTTTTGGAAATCATTACAGAAAGCCTTAGGAACTAAACTAGATATGAGCACCGCATACCACCCTCAAACTGATGGTCAAAGTGAAAGAACTATCCAAACCTTGGAAGATATGCTCCGAGCATGCGTTATCGATTTTGGAAAAGGTTGGGATAAGCACTTACCATTAGCAGAGTTTTCATACAACAATAGTTACCACACCAGTATAAAAGCAGCACCATTCGAAGCATTGTATGGTAGGAAGTGCAGATCGCCCGTCTGTTGGGCAGAAGTCGGAGAAAGACAACTTATAGGACCAGACCTTGTTAGGGAAACAACCGAGAAAATCATTAAGATTAAGCAACGCTTACAAGCAGCCCGAGATCGACAGAAAAGCTACGCAGACCTAAAAAGGAAACCCATGGAATTTCAAATAGGAGACAGAGTCTTATTGAAAGTATCTCCCTGGAAGGGAATGGTACGATTTGGAAAGCATGGAAAGTTGAACCCCAGATACATCGGTCCATTCAAAATCCTGGAAAGGATAGGACCCGTGGCTTATAGACTAGAACTACCCGAAGAACTTAGTCGGATTCACGACACCTTTCATGTGTCAAACATTAAGAAGTGTTTATCCGATGAATCTCTCGTGATTCCATTGAAAGAGATTCGACTAGATGATAACCTTATCTTTACCGAGGAACCCATTGAAATCATGGATAGAGAAGTCAAGCAACTAAAACAGAACCGTATCCCTATTGTCAAAGTTCGTTGGGACTCCAAGCGAGGACCGGAATATACCTGGGAGCGCGAGGATCAGATTCGCTCCAAGTACCCACATGTCTTCACCTAAGACACCCTCGACAACTATCTTAGACTACAATTTCGGGACGGAATTCCCTGTAAGAGGTAGGTAATGTAACCTCTCATAAATTTCCCTTACGATTAGTAAATGCATACGAATAAATAAAACGATGTTACGATAAATTAACACCATTTTACGGGTAACAAATTTTTTTTTATGATATGGCTTGATATTGAACCACTACGATAACTATGATTGACCGTTTACCCAGGAACGATGCTTACACACAACCTAGGTTGCCTATAATTATTGTGAACGATAAATAATTATATAACGCGTTTATCTTTAATAATACGTTTCGTCTAAATAACGTATACTATTTATATATTCCCCGAACCTACGAAACTTCCCGAGAACGCTCACTAATATTTTTGAACCTCGACACGATAATCGAGACACCACAGGTGGGCCCCCAACATCCTTTGGGCTACGGATTACACAACACAAACCAAACAGACTCCTTTATTTTTTTCTTTCTTTTGCTTGGGCCGACACCACCAGCAGCCCACAGGCCAAGCCCAAACGCACCCTTTTTGTTATTTAGTTTTGTTTCTGCCAGTCGCAACACTCCCAAACGCACCCTAATATCTCACGATTTCTACACACAACTTACATATATTTTTGTTTGCCTCGTCTCACCTAGTACCAAAGAAATAGAAACAACCCAAGTTACACTTATTCTTACTCGTTTACTACCCTAGAAAACGCATAAGCAAAACACCAAACTCAACCTTGGTAGATAACACAAAAACGTGGCATATTATTCCTTAGCACCACCCATGCTCTCCAATCCCATCTAAATGAACAATGTGAATGTAAGAAACGTCAGGAATGAATAGGGATTCACTTACACAATCCTAAGCTATGTAAATACTCGATTGGTTCATATTTGTGGCGTTACTATTCGCCTAACATGCAACCTCCATCCTTGTGAACTTATCTTGTCCATACACATTCAAAATACAGCCTATATAAGCTTTACATGCAAACCACATCACTACATACACTCATACGTACCATACCACTAAAATTAATAACGAGAAGAAACTATGGAGGGACGAAAGGATTGCTAGGAGAACCACGCTTAGAAGAGAACCTAGGAAGCAAGCTTGGAGCTACTTGAACCTTGGAGAGACGTGAAGTGAACCACGAGGCATTGAACCATATACACGAACCATACATCTTGTTTTACTCCACCTCTTGAGGTGAGGTGAGACCTTGATTTCTTTCTTTCATTATTTTCATATACGTATTTCTTGTTTTGCACGAACACTTTACCTAAATAAAATGAGAAACTTAAACGCGACATGCATATATTATCTATCGTATTACATATTTACTAAGTCATTAATGAGACCCTATAAGTATTTCAAGCTCATATTAACATATACATACTAAATATTACACGTTCCTAAGTAGTAAGGACCTATACGATTTCACTTTAAAAAGACTTAGATTATTTTTCAAATTATATATTTTTTACGCATGAGTTTTGGCTTACACTTTAGCTTCGCCATGTCTGATTTTAACACACGACCTATTAATATTTTTGTACGATCTAATTTCCCACCTAGTATACTATCAGGAATGATAAATAGTACGACTTAACAACTTCATTTGATCACTAAACGAGACCCAAAGTAAACCGACATTGAAACTGTTTTCAGAAACTTAAAAGCCTTAAGTGGGCCGTAAAGCCCAAAAAGCTTGTTTTAGCTTATTACGATAAGCTAGGAGTATAAGCTGTTTTGAAATGATGTTATAACTTAAAATGATGGATTTCGACTAAACAAGTATACCCCCAAACCCTTTGGATCAAAAATCGTTATTGGACCCTTAATATTGGATCGTTAAGCCCAATTTACAAAATAAGCTAGTAATAAGCTAATAAGCTGTCGAATTAAGCTTTTCTAAATGATCTGAGCTTATTGAACTAATAAAAATGCTAAGTTTTGAATTTGGTAATGTTTGGACCATTTTTGCAAATGTACGAGAGTTAGGGACTAAAATTGTCAAAATTGTAAACTTGAGTGAAAAGTATAAAAACTGTTTTTCTAAGGGTATAAACTGTAAATATTGAAACTTAGGGATAATAAATGTAAATATTTGATATTTGGACTAAAAATGTAAATATATATAATTTTTGGACTAACGACGTAAATGTTTTCCGTTAAGGGTAAAAAGTATAAAATTGAGAAACATGAAGGATTGAATGGTAATATTGATTTTAATAAAAACCTTATATATATTTATACTTATATATATATTTGAATATATATTAAAACGATAAATAATAAAACATAACTTATTTTATATATATATATATATATATATATATATATATATATATATATATATAATACGAATAAAACTTATATAACGATAAACAAATTTAGACAAATAAAACAATACGTAACCATTATTTATTTTTATACGACGTAACACATCACGTATGCACTTTATCGATTTCTTATAATTAATAATAAACGTTCGCAATAAAACGAGACTTAAGAACTGAAACGTGTCATATCTTTTAGGTTGTGTGTGAAGCCGTTGCCTTGCATCGTTGAGATTACAATTGTTCTACTATCCTACTAAGGTGAGTTCATAGCCCACACTTAACTGATTTCTGTGGGGGGATACATGCTCAAAAATCGAACATAAGTCTTTTCCTGATCTTATTATTGCTTAAGTAGCTATTGCCAAAAGTCCCTCGATCATGAACCTTAATCAATTGAAAAGTGAACGTAAATAATTGTGAATAGATCTATTAGGGATTGACAATCCCCATTTGGTTGCTAGAGGAAAGTCACCAAATGCACATTATTTGAATATAATAGGTTACTGGCAAATACCTATCTTGGGGGCTATATATTTTACATCATTATTATGAAAATATTGATGTCTGTTGAATCGTTGAGTGTCATGAGCTTAATGCAATAATGAATGTGATTTCTAACTTGTTTATTTGTATCGATATTACAATAAACATCTATCTCTTGTGTTCAAACTCTTAAATATAAACCTATGAATTTCACTCAACTTTTGTTGACTTTTAGCATGTTTATCTCAGGTAACTAAATGGAATGGATGGCAATGGCACGAAGTGGGCAAATAAAGAAACGTTTATTTCTCTTTAAATAAAACTTGTTGTTGAATAACGAATTCTCTTGGAATTATTAATATTTGGTATTTTAAATAAAACTTAAAACGATCACTTGAATCGTTTTCTATAATTGTGACGAAAGATCCACAATATAATACCCCAAAAGTCTTCCGCTGTATTGATCGATTTTGGGGGTGTTATAAATTATGTCGGCCCGAACGGTAGTAAGAGATATACAACCTATACATGTTTCATAAACCATTTATATTCAAAGACTTACACTATATACTAAGTACTACATCATGAACATTATGCAAGACATATATAGGCAATTCTTCGTATTCTTAGACGTTACTCCAAACCTAAGTCGCAACGTTCTATTATAGGCTGCTCTTAGAGACTTTCACGATTCGACTACCACTTTCATTTCACATCACTTAAGCTTAAGGTGAGTCATAGCCCCTACGCTTTTCATACTTGTTTTAACTCTATGGGGGAGATACATGCTCAACTACTTGCTTACTTGTACAAATATTCAAAGCTTTTATACTTGATTGCATTATACTTGATTTCATACATACATGATTGTGTTATACTTAACTGCGTTATAATTGATCATGAGACTTCCAGTGGCTCCAGATTAAGTTGTTGGATGACCATTGAGACTTCCAATAGCTCCAAATTAAGTTTTTGGATGACCATTGAGGCTTTGATACATCCTAACATTTGCGAATGTTGGATACATCATAAACGTGAGGTCTTCGGAGATGAAGTGTAGACTCACGACTAATTGCTAAACTGTTTTGATGAACTTATAGATATCCTTATTATACCATATATATTAGCAGTGGGTTGTGAACACACAGGTTGCAAGTCTCTTATGGCGGGACTTGCAACTGAGTGGATTCTCAATGCCTTTGCTGTGTGAACATTCTTTTGAGGCTTTTTCAACTGTTTTAAGACAAACTCTATGAACTCACCAACCATTGTGTTGACACTTTAGCATGTTTATCTCAGGTCTGTAAGGTGATAGCTGTTGCATGGAGCATAAAGTCGCTTGGCATGTTTTGAAGACTTATGCTTTTATCTTTACCATTCGATATGTTTTAAAACTCTTATGTATTGTATTATGGAACTCAAGTTTGTAACTCGGAATTTATTAATCGAATGGTAACTTTTCAAAACGTCTCATTTAGAGTTCGTTTTCTATACCTTGTACTTTGTATTATGAAGTAGCACCCCTATGACACAGTCTTCCGCTGCGATATTTTGGGGGTGTTACATTTGCTCTTTGTCAAAATACATAAATAATTATCAAGTATAATTTGTATTGATAGAATAAGGAAGAACATGCTGTGTTGTTTTTGCGAATAATTAGAGCAAAAGAGATATTAAGGTTTGCTTGGATTAGCTTATTTTATCTTAGGATTAGGTTGAAGTACAATAAACATATCAAGAACTTAAAGAGGTTTTTCATGTATTTAGTTACAATGAAAATATTTTCATTGCATTGTTGATATAAATTTAATATGATTTCATTGATTCATGATTAGCCCTCTAATGTCATAGGACCTACATAACTAAAATGTATGTTCGTCACATTTAAGTGAGCAATATAAATGATAGTAAGAATTTGGTTGCTAAGAACTTAAAGCTCATTAATCAGGGCCCATCTATCTAACGATGTAGATGGGTTCCATCGCTTTAATTGGACCCCATTTTCTAACGATGTTTAATGGTTCTTTCAATAATCAAGATTAAACATCGTTAGAAAACAGGGTCCAATTAAAGCGATGGAACCCATCTACATTGTTAGATAGATCTGGCCTGATCATTGAGACGTCTTCAATGCGATCATGATATAGTGTGTATTGTTCATGACAGGCCACACTCCTTCATTATCGCATTCAAGATGAGTGATGTTACTTAGACTCTATTCTTTACTCAACATTTGTAGATTGTTTATATCACTGTGTTTACTTTATATATATGTATGATGTATTTTTTATATAAGAATTGATGAGGCAAAAAATGAACCATTTTTAGGGGGTCATTTAAGCCCGGAATTGAATTTATTTGATCAAATATTGCCCTAAATCGTTCCTTTTGTGATTTTAGGTACTTTGGGAGTGAATTCTGGAAAAGGAAGCATTTTGGACGTTTTTGGAGCAGAAAAGTGAAGAAAACGGCAAAAAATTGATTTTCCATGCTAAGAACAGTACCTGACGGCGTCAAGAAGGAAATTGTGACGGCGTCAGGAGTAAAATCCATGACGACCCAGTGAAAACCTGAAGGCGCCAAGAGAAGGGCGTCAAGAGTTAAATTGGTGACGGCCTGAAGATGGACTACACGTGACGGCGTCAAATCTAGATCTAGGCAGTCGGAGGAATTTATTGGCTGCAATATGACGGCGTCAGACATTTACTCTTGACACCGTCACCTCACAAAATCTATATATACTTTTCTATTTTTCATTCATTAAAGGAGGAACTTGTGTGGAGAATACTAGGGTCGAACCTAATAAACCCTAGGTCGTTTGTAACAATATTTTCAAGGGTTTTTACCCCTTGAAACCTTTCATGTTCAATTAAGATAAGTCCTCTTTCAATTCAATCAATATGTCTATGTGTTGTTTGAATATATCTTATGCTTGTCTTGATTTCAACATGCTAGGCTAGATCTTTCATGTGTTTGCTTAGATGTAATGAAACCTAGATGTTAATTATACGTTGACTGCTTGTTTATAGTTGTAATGGATGAATGATTTCAATGTTAGGCTTAAGAAAACTGGCAGATCTCCATTGTGTAACTTGTTTGAACGTCTTAAGAAACATGAACCGATGTGTACTAGGTTTTTATGATTGTATTTAATGCATGAGCGAATTCTAATGATCCCATGTTATGAGATTCTTAGCCGGCTCGACATAGGAGTGAAGTAGGAGCTTATAGGATTGGGGAAGTAAGTATGCCACCCCATGAATGGTATTAAGGAATACAATCCATCAACCACGCAACTGTAACAAGTAATTAACCTGTAAAAGATATCTAGTGAGTAGTGAAACCTAAGTAAACACAATTCTCCCATATATTGCTCACACCACTAGTATAATTTAGTTTATTTTCATTTTTAGTATTTTATTTTGATTGCATCTTAGTTATTGAGTTAGTTGACTAGCAACTAATTCCGCCCAACTCCTTCAAAACCGAGATTTTACTTACTTTTATAAAATAAAAAATACAAAAAGAATCATCCCTCATCTCTAGACCTAGTCTTTAGGTTTTCTAATCCTAGCGACACTATTCCTAAGTTGAACGATCAATCCCCCGATACTTGTCATTATACTATATTACATCGATCAGGTACACTGCCTAGTGGAAGTTGTAAGCTTCTCGAGATCCCTCGAGAGGTAAAGCCTGGTGCAATTCCCACGCATCAAGTTTTTGGCGCCGCAGCCTGGGGAATAGTTATTGCTTAGGTTGGAATTTATTTTGATTTGGTCTACTCATTAGATTCCTTTTTAGTGAGATTTTTATTTTCATTTTATTAGCTTTCTCGTAATCTATGTTTTCTTTGTGTCGTTGTTAGTAAAAACCTTTCCATTGACTCTTCCGTTCACCATTATGGAGAACGTAAATCCACCAAGTCCGACACTAGAGTTTTACCAGAAAAAATATAATTACACCAGTTTGGATATACAAGATGGACGAATGAAATGAGGAGGACATGATCTTTTATTGATTTTATTGAGTACCTTGAGAAAAGAGCCAAGTGCATAAGAATTTTAAAGAATTCACCTTAGGAGCTCCATCAACCCCTCAAATGCCTCACTTAGTGAAACCTATGTACCATATGAGCCTTCACCTAGGATAGTTTCGTATGAGCCACCAAGCTGCATGTCATGGTTAGGCACTACCATAATACAGGATGAAACATAGGTGACCTTGATGTGATGGAGGATGTAGCCGAACATGATCACATTGATAAAAAAGACCTAGGTTTTATGATCGATGATGATGAATCTCAAGAAACAGATGATGAATCTTTTGGGCAATTTGTATACAACAGTCAGAGTATTGAGGATGATCCTTATGATTCGGATATAGAAGTTGAGATGCCTATAGAAGCACTTGAGATACTTGGGAAAATTTTAGGGTTTGATTATAATAAAACACATGTTGAGGATATAGGTGATCTTGACACAAGGAATGATGAAGTAGAAAATCTAACCCACCAAGTACCCCACAAGTCCTACCATCATTTGAGGCACACACACCGCCTGTGACTTACCCGGAAGAAGTAGAAGAAACTTTAGGAATCCCGATGGAGGTAGAACCCTTGTACCAAACACCACTAGAGGATATAGGTTTGAATACCTGTAGTGATAACCTTACTCCTAGTTCTAGGGAATTTCCTAGTGTTGATGAACCGGAACCTCAATCTTCACATAACTTTTCATCCTTAGATATACATCTAGGAGACAAAAGAGGAGCCGACCCACCCATCAACCCATGTAGTCCAGGTAGTCTTAGGATAAAGGTGGTAGACTTTAAGCTATGTAGAGAGGAAGCCAATATAGGAGTGGAACATAACCTTACATGCTTACATCACCCATTTATGATTGATCACAAGAAACATTATGGGTTTAAACCGGGTTTATTAAGTCAAGATGAATCCCCAACTAGTAGTCTCTTGAAGTTGATTGAAAATGATCCCTTTCTAGGAGAAAATCTTAATCTACCCATTAACCTGATTGAATTTGGTAAGGTTATGATGATAGGAGCACACCTCTTTGAGCATATAATTCATCCACCGCACTTTCCTCACGTGGCATATTTCCACCCTAAGGGTGTATCGCTACTTCCACCCGCACTTAATTCAAAGTGTAGGGAAAACCTCCCCTATTTCCGTTAAATAAGGGTAGAGTCAGGCTCGTGACTCGAACAAAAACAAGCGCTTCTTGGGAGGCAACCCATGTTTTGTGTGATTTTTATTTGTTTGATTGTTATTTGCTTCCGTATGCATGCTTTATTTTTATTGTTGGTAGATCATGTTTCAAACCAAAATGATGAATATACTTTATTTTGTTGTTTGGCTTTGTCTTAACGTCATCCAAAGGTATTTCGCAAAAGACAAGTGTAAGGGGAAACCCCAAATATGTTTTTAAGAAACAAACTCGATCATGAATCTCCACAATATTAAGTGAACATGTGTATTCGTTTTTGTTAGAGTCAAATGCTTGTATCGAGTCATAATGATGTTTTGCAGGATTTTCCAGGAAGTAGGACAAAGTTTTCCAGAAATTTTCCGGAAACTTAACATAAGAATTTCTGCAGGTCACTTCTGACGGCGTCAGGAAGAAATTCCTGACGGCGTCACGTGTAAAATTCTGGAAATTTTACCAGTTTTGTTTTTCTAATGGAGTCTTAATGTTTTTGTTGAATCTTTAGTTTTATAATCTCCAGGAAATCTGCAAACATCATTCCACAAGCATTATATCTTACTATGCTTTCTAGGATTTGTTAGCATATATAGATTGTCGCCGATTTTACGCGAGGTTGCCTTGTCTGTTTTCTCAGGTTTAACAGGTTATGTATGACAAGAAGATGTATTATATTCTGGAAGGGAAGCTTTGATTGTTCATTTTCTTGGAGGAAGATCTAACCTGGCCACCTTATTATCCATACTGAGCGAATCAGGGGAGTATTTGATTTCATTCGTTTTACTTATTTCACTTTTATATTCTTTACTTGAACATTGGGGACAATGTTCATCCTAAGTGTAAGGGGAGGGTAAAATGATGATACCTTACAAATATACTTTCGCTTGAGTTTGTTTGTTTGATGGTAGATGTGTAATAAAACTAGGAGAAAGACTTGTTAGTGTAATTTTAGCGCCAAATTTAAAATGTTTTACAACATTTAGGAGTGCAACTTTAGCCATAGCAAGCGTCTCATGGATAGGAGATTGTATGACTAGCACAAAACCGTACTATTCAGAAAAATTTTCCACCCCAATATGTGAGGTTCGCCTTTAGATTTGATAGGAAAAGCATTTACTATTAGTGCTTATGAGTGTATCGGTAGCATTTAGATTCTAGAACTTGCATTAGTGATGCATCCCGAGACCGCTAGTGAGACTACATTCGTGTAGTAGGATTTACTACATGATAAGAGGCATTAGGATTACCCTTGTGTTAAACCCGTATCATAATTACTTGACCATTTAAGTCATATTACTTGGCTAGTTAAGTCAATTAATTTTTCCCACACCCTTAGCGTTGTACTCATTTTTAGTACACGAAACCCCTAGTACACCCCTCCGAGCCTATCTTTTCGTTTCTAACTTTAAGCATCTTACTTAAAGGAAGAATTTGTTACACACCACTTAAATGTACACCCAAATCGCCTTAGCCTTCCGTGTATGCACTCATCTTTAGTGCATTATTGTTATTTGTTTAAACCCTTAGTTAATTATCTAATTGATTACATGGTTGCTAAGTCGAGTCATATCCTTGTACATATTGTTTTGGGACGATTGGGACTCATGGGTAAAGTACTAATATTATGGAGTAATGGGGAAGAACATCATATATTACCCCTATATGTGCGTTAATCTAAAAAGTACTCCAAGTGTTTTGATTATCTTAATTCGAGTCATTAGATTAGTTTATTGTAAAGTATGTAAAAATTCAAGTCTAAGGGGAATGTTCATTCCCTATGATGTATTATTTTGGATGGTAGGGTAAGAGTGTATGCAAAAAAAAAAAAAAAAAAAAAAACATACGGACTACCATCCCGTTTCATTCTATGTTTATTTTATGTTTTTGTTATTTTTCATTTGTTAGCTTAAGTCGAGTCGAGTCGAGTCTTGGCTTAGCAACGCCACATTGTACATGTAATTGACCAAGATTATTAACTCGCCACCAGTAAAGACTGCCTATATCCAACAAAACCATGTATTCCATATCCCTACACCTAACGTTACAACCCTTTAAAAGACCTCTTTGATAGTTTATCCTAGGTGCTTACGCCATGTGGTGGAGGTTTGATCCGTTCTCAAGCCTATGGCAATCTATTTTGCTATGACAGGTAGTGAGAGATGTTTTCCATTTTCATATTGTGATATTACTTTATTAGACCCGAGAGATGTGAGTATCTAAACACTATTTGTGAGGTGCTAGTATATGACCTCCGTGCTTGTCTTTGGTCTTTAGTGGAACGAGTATTTGTTGTAATTACTTTTATATTAGTGTTAAATGACCCCTAACTTGTATTTTGATTAGAATAAAAGCGCATTTGCTTGAGGACAAGCAAATCTCAAGTGTAAGGGTATATGATGAGGCGAAAAATGAACCGTTTTTAGGGGGTCATTTAAGCCCGGAATTGAATTTATTTGATCAAATATTGCCCTAAATCGTTCCTTTTGTGATTTTAGGTACTTTGGGAGTGAATTCTGGAAAAGGAAGCATTTTGGATATTTTTGGAGCATAAAAGTGAAGAAAACGGCAAAGACTTGATTTTCCATGCTGAGAAAAGTACCTGACGGCGTCAAGAAGGAAATTGTTACGGCGTCAGGAGTAAAATCCATGACGACCCAGTGAAAACCTGAAGGCGTCAAGAGAAGGGCGTCAAGAGTTAAATTGGTGACGGCCTGAAGATGGACTACACGTGACAGCGTCAAATCTAGATCTAGGCAGTCTGAGAAGTTTATTGGTGGCGAGATGACGGGGTCAGACATTTACTCTTGACGCTGTCACCTCACAAAATCTATATATACTTTTCTATTTTTCATTCATTAAAGGAGGAACTTGTGTGGAGAATACTAGGGTCGAACCTAATAAACCCTAGGTCGTTTGTAACAGTATTTTCAAGGGTTTTTACCCCTTGAAACCTTTAATGTTCAATTAAGATAAGTCCTCTTTCAATTCAATCAATATGTGTCACACCCCCAAAATACCTGAATGGCAGCGGAATGGAATACCTGGGGGTGACGTTCATAGCACCACAGTTACAGTTATATTGAACGACCTAAAGTGTCGTTTGGAAAATACATCATTTGATTTATTTAAAAACATTCAGAGTTTCAAAACATAGGTCCCAAAGTCTAGAAAAGTTTAACGAAATAAGTTTGGTACAATCAAACAATAATATATAAGTGCATGAAAATCCAAAATGAGACGCGTCATCCTTGCTACTCACTAAAATGACTCCATGCATGCCATGAGGGATAAACCTTAGTTACCTGAAAATACATTGCTAAAACGGTCAACATAAAGTTGGTGAGAAATCATAGGTTTATAAGTTAAATCGGATCTACATTAGCCATAAGTAAAGTAAAGTGACAAAAATGTCATAAAGAAAGCTACATTGACTCTTAAGCTCATGACCCCGAAGCTAGACATAGTTACTTGGCCCCAAATGAGTGTTTACCTGACACTCTAATATATTAGACATGAAATGCATCCGTAATTCCGTTGGAGCAACCCAAACACGGATGGAGGAGTTACCCTCAATAGATCTATTCACTCACTCTCACTCGTACTTTAATTAACGGTCCATGATAATAAAGGGGACTTGTCAAGACGTGGTAATAAGGCAACTTGAGCAATGTAAGGAATTTAATACTTAGGCATGTACAAAAAAAAAATAAGTGATGCAATGTATTCTCCCTCGTGGGATTTGAAATCAAAATATTGTATTAAAAACGGGGCTATGAAAACTCACCTCGAAGTGATGATACAATGAGATAAAATGATAAGGACAACAAGGAACGAAATCAACCGCAACCTATGATGAATGATAATGATCTAATTTAGATCATGAAATGATGTAGAGAATATGCATGCACATGATACCTATACCACTCATAACTTGAAAATGCTAGTTATAGTCATAGTAAAATATATTCCGTACTTAAGAAAAATAAGTCTTAACTAGACTTGTAAAAACTCGTCGTAGTATATCGTATATAGAAAGTTAGTGTTATAATCTTCGCCTTGAAAACCTTGAAGTAACGTCTAATAGTCGTAACAATAAACTTGTAATCACTAGTACTTCATTAGTTATGAATTTGGCACTTTGGTAGTATTTCTAGAAAATCTAGGATTTAGTACGTAGAAGTATTATTATTATTATTTCTAGTTAAAAGCTATCAATTTGTATATAGTTTTGCCGATATTGAAACGTGAATATCTTTGTCGTTATAAGTTCATTTTCTTCGTTCTTTATATCCACGGATTCGTCTTAGTATGTGCTAATATATTTTTGATAACTCGGCTTCTCTAGGTTACGTCTAACGCCTCAGTTTGTCCAATGAAAATCGTCCAACAGCATGTAATCTTCAGAAAATTTCGTCATTAAACTTGCAAAAATCATATCTCCTTCGTTATAAACCCGTTTTAGTCCGTTCTTTAGCCTACGGCTTCGTTTTTGAAAGTATTTTCTAAATCTTTGGTTGAAAATCTCCCCTGAGTTACTGAGTTTTCCAGAATTTCCATTTTGGGACAGTAGGTTTATAAACATGTTCTAATCTCATATCTAATGTTCCAAACTAGTTTCTAATCCACCCAAATCACTTCCAATCACCACAAATCTAGTCTATTCCTACCATACACCTTCTTACGGTGTCATGGGTTCTTAAACATCATGAATCAACTAGTTCTAACAAGTGTTTCCATTTCTAGGGTTTCAAAGACATAAGTATATATAATGAGTGGTATAAACTAACATATGCATGAAATCATGTATAGAAATCACATGATCATAAAGATAACTTGAAGAAATGATGAAAATAAATTTTGTAAACTTACTTTGAAAGATTATGAAGCTCGGATGATGAAAACCTAAGGATCCTTGAGTTTGTATTACAAAACCCTAACAAGGATAACTATTTAAGCTAGATTTGAGTTTGATCTTAGACAAATCATGGTTCTTGCTCCTTTTTGGTCTTAGCCGTGGGTTTGGAGAGGAAAAAGAGAGAATGCTTTTTGATTTTTGATCTAAGAGTATAAGTATGAAAAAGTGTTTGTAGTTTTAGATATTTTCTAGTGAATTTGAGATAAGTTAAGTTCAATCAATGCCAAGGGTTGGGGGGGGGGGGGGGGTTGTGGCCGGTTTTTCAAAGGAGGAAAAAGGGCAAAAAATGTTTTTGATTTAATTACGATTGGTAGTGGAGAGTTATGTAAGTATTAGTTGTTGAATTTAGGTAGTTTTAGTTAGTTTTTGTTATAATCGGGTGCCGGGTTTGCGAGAAATAAATTTTAACGAAGTTAATCGGGACTTAATGAAGTTATAAAAATGTTAAAAATATGTTGGGTACAAAAATTGAGCGTTTGGATAATTATCGTCTAGTTTTCACGAAAACCGTCGTAATTATATTAAACTTACGTTATAAATTAACTAAATTCCCAAAATACCGGGTAAATGAATTTTATAATTTTTATGATGTTGTAAGGAGTTTAAAAATATATCGGAACCATTGTGGGGATTTTTAGATATGTTAGTTATATTTATTACTCGCGTGTTAACGTTTAATTAAAATAAATATACGTAAAACGTTAAATATACCAAAAATATTAATATGAATTTTCTATGAGTGGTATAGTATGCAAATGCTATTATGATGATATGTAAACTATTCCTAGTCTGTATGAAATGTCCCTAATGATAATCCATGAATTCGCACCTGAACCAATACGGTTACGCGAATTTAAATACTCGTAAACTAAATTTACGATGAAATGAGCAATGCACGTGAATAATGTTTTATTTCCGGAAATGAATAGTATTTGGTGAATAGAAAATTTTTTGAACGCTTCTCAGAATATCAAACTGACCTCAAAAATGATGAATAGTAAAATGATGCATAGTGTTTTGATGAATAGTGATTTATGAATAGTAAATTGTCGAAGTTTGGAAATGACCTGAAATGGTGAGTTGTGACAATATGTCTATGTGTTGTTTGAATATATCTTATGCTTGTCTTGATTTCAACATGCTTGGCTAGATCTTTCATGTGTTTGCTTAGATGTTAATTATAAGTTGATTGCTTGTTTATAGTTGTAATGGATAAATGATTTCAATGTTAGGCTTAAAAAAACTGGCAGATCTCCATTGTGTAAATTGCTTGAACGTCTTAAGAAACATGAACCGATGTATACTAGGTTTTTATGATTGTATTTAATGCATGAGCGAATTCTAGTGATCCCATGTTAGGAGCTTCTTAGCCGGCTCGACATAGGAGTGAAGTAGGAGCTTATAGGATTGGGGAAGTAAGTACGCCACCCCATAAATGGTATTAAGGAATACAATCCATCATCCACGCAACTGTAACAAGTAATTAACCTGTAAAAGATATCTAGGGAGTAGTGAAACCTAAGTAAACACAATTCTCCCATATATTGCTCACACCACTAGTTTAATTTATTTTATTTTCATTTTTAGTATTTTATTTTGATTGCATTTTAGTTATTGGGTTAGTTGACTAGCAACTAATTCCGCCCAACTCCTTCAAAACCGAGATTTTACTTACTTTTATAAAAATAAAAAAAACACAAAAAGAATCATCCCTCATCTCTAGACCTAGTCTTTAGGTTTTCTAATCCTAGCGACACTATTCCTAAGTTGAACGATCAATCCCCCGGTACTTGTCATTATACTATACTACATCGATCAGGTACACTGCCTGGTGGGGGTTGTAAGCTTCTCGAGATCCCTCGAGAGGTAAAGCCTGGTGCAATTCCCACGTATCAAGAATCATGTTGCATTTGTATTGAGAGAATAAGGAAAAAAAAGTGATCATATGTGTGTGCGAATATTTAGGCTAAAACAGCGAAGTATCAAAGGTGGAAGAAGTATCAGCGATGGATGAAAAGCCACCACTTTAAGTATGAACATAAACTTGTTCTGGTGTTTCATCCATTACTGATTCATCTTTGCTCTTTGCCAAAATACAGAAACAATTATCAAGTATATGTTGAACTTGCCAAAATACAGAAACAATTATCAAGTATTAGTTCCAAGAATAAAGGTTGTTTCAAACACACCCTGAATTGCAACATTATCTTTTATTTTATTTACACTATATTTTTTAAAATTTTAATATATTTTTTAATTTTTTTGCAGCAAATCCATGGTCAGACTACTTTCTAAAGGGATATTTGGATCAGGTCAATCATGAAATTTTGCAGATTTCTTCAGGTCAATCATGTTCCATTGTGACTAGTCTTTGTTGGCGACTAATATGTATATAGTTTTGTCAAGAGTTATATATAAGCATTGATCCCTGGCAAACGCTCGTTCCAATGGATCATGGTTGGCCCGAAGATGTTGAAAAGGTTCAAGCCACCTGTGGGAAACATGAATCCTTTCCTGCATTAAACATAGGTAGTTTGGTTTTCCCATATCCCCTTTTTATACTCGTTTCCATGTGTATCTCAAATCACAAATCCTAGTTTATCAAATCTCTAAACAAAAACTTGCAGGATGTATTTATAAACAATGTCTGCAAACAACAAGAGATCAACACAATGGGTTGAGGGAGAAGGTTCAAGCAGGTCTGCTTCAAAAAATAAAGTGGAAAAAAGTGTAAACACAATCTATCAAACAACATGCTGAGGATGAAAAGGAATACAAAGCAACAAAAAAACCATCTCTCAAACAACATCCTAAGGCGTACAAGACATTGGATGATGATGATTTGTGTGATGTGGAGTTTGATGGGTTGGATTACGAAGATGCACATGTGACATTTGACCCGGAGAAATCTCCAAAATTAGATTAGTAGATTTTTAGAATGTGTAACTTTTATTTCCAGTATTTTGTAATTTTTCATTTCAAGTTTTAATGTAAAATAATTAATCTTAATTCCAGTACTTTTGTCATTGCTCAATTTTCTCATTACTTGTTGATATTAATATAATGATTCACCCTTTGCATTAAAAAAGATTCTACTGCTAAGAAAACGTTACTGCAGCTGGTTTTGTACATTATTTTGTAAATTTTCATTTCAAGTTTTAGTGGAAAATGTTTAATCTTAATTCCCGTACTTTTGTCATTGCTTAATTTTCTTATTACTTGTTGATATTAATATAATGATTCACCCTTTGCACTAAAAATAAAAAAAAAAATAAAAAAATAAAAATTTTCTGCTAAGAAAACGTTATTTCAGGTGGGTTTGTACTGCTAGAACTAAGAGTGCAGGGGTGGATTGGTAACATTTACACTTAGCGGTCTAAATCCCCAATCAAATCGATAATTCAGTTTCACGCACACATAATGTCTCTATAATCACAAACACTAACATCTTTTATCAATCATTTTCAAAATCCCCAAATCACAAAACCCTAATTCAAGATGGTGTTGTCAATTAAATCAAAACGCACATTTGTTGATAGACACAACATGGTCGCTTTTTTGAAGAAACCAGATGGTTCTGAAGGATTCACATAGATAATCGATTTCTTGAATGCTACCCCTATTAGGTATGCATTAACTGTGAATCCTCCTATATGCATTTCTTTTATTAAGCAGTTTTGGGCTACTGCTAAGGTCATAACTTTTAATGAAGAAAAACAGATTAAGGCTAAGGTAGATGGCCAAGATATACTCATAACTGAGTCATCTATTAGGGAATCTCTTAACCTACCAGATAATGAAGTGATTGTGTGTCTCAAAAATGCTGCCATTTTCAAAGGTTTGAAAAAAATGACGTATGAGAAGAAGAATGATAGATTAAAATTTTACAAAGGTCTCTTCTCATCTCAGTGGAAATTCTTGATTCATACTCTCTTACATTGTTTGAGTCCTAAAACAACAGGTTGGAATGAGTTTGGTACTACCATGGCATCAGCAGTGATATGCCTTAGTAAAGGAAAACCTTTTAATTTTTCAAAAATGATTTTGGATGGTATGATCAAGACCTTGGATGATGATGGTAACTCTTTATTATATCCAAGGTTTTTGCAGCTTATTATTCCAAATCAATTGACTACTATTAAGACACATAGAGCAACTTTTTATGCCACCTCACTACAAAAGAAAGTATTTTCAAATCTGAAAAAAATTGGCAAGGATTTTTCAGGAAGGGTTACACCACTTTTTCCATATATGGTGAACCTTCCACAAAAAAAGGGTGAGGATGTCATGGAAGGGGCTGCCACTTCTGCTGCTAGCTTAGAAGCAGAGCAGGCCAGTGGTAACATACATGAGACTGAGTATACAGCCGTTGATTTACCTCTCAGTGAAGGTAACACATCCCGAAGTGATGAGGGTAGATCTGAAACACTGAATTGATGGATACTGATGTACAAAATGTCAAGTCCAATGATCCATCTCTCGGGCTAGGTAACACAAGCCGAAGTCATGAGGCTAGAATGAAACTTATATAGGATTTGAAGGACAATTGTACCCAGTTAGAAAAGGATGTTCTTGGCCTCCAAAAGCGCACAACAAAACAAGGTGAAAAGGTCAAAAAGTTGAAAAAGAGACTTCGATATTTGGAAAGTCAACAGAGCTCAAGAAAAACTCAGTTCAGACATTTCAAGAAGGTGGGCACAGCACATAGGATGCGTTCTTCTAAGGCTGCTAGTTTGGAGGATCCTCCCAAATAGGGGAGGAATGAAAGCAGAGTCTCAGGGGAGGAAACAACAAATGATGAAGGTGCTTGTGCTGATATGCATGTGGATATGGATATTGGGATTGATAGTGGTGATAATATGGATGATGACTATGTAGTTGCTGACAATGAGGGTAATGAGGCGATTTTGGAAGATGTAAATAAAAAGCAGGTAGTGGAATTTCTAGGTGAAAATATTGTACAAGCTTCAAAGATCATGGTGGAGACTAATACTAGTTTTGGAGAAACTGCTGCTACTAGTAATGTTGAACAACTGGCCAAGGTGGTACAATATGTTTCTGCTGCTACAACAAATCAAGTTTCAACTGCTGAAGTTTCTACTGTTGAAGAGGTTGCAAAGAGAGTTGATGAAGCTGAAATAGCTAAATTTATGGATGAGAAAAGGAGATATAAAGTGTCTGAATTTGAAACAGAAGAGCAAGTAGCATTCATTCTTCAAGAAAAGGAGAAAAAAAGAGCTCATGCAGAAAAAATGCAAGCTTTTATTGATGAGGATGAAGTTCTACAGGCTAGAATTTCAGAACTTTACAAAGATAAGACTTTAACTGATGATAACAGAGTACAAAGACTTGCTGATTTGATAAATGAAAGAGGTGTAGAATTAGCTTTGAGTCAGCGAAGTAAGTCAATGAAGCAAGGTCAAAGTCAGAAGAGGAAAAGAAATACCACAAAGTCTCCGCTCATGAATGTAATGAAAAAATACTTAAAGAATCAAGGTTTTTATAAACTTCATCAACTCAGGGGAAAGTCATATGACGAAATTGCACATCTATACTACCACTGTAAGAGATATATTGAAGAAAATTTTATCCCCATGGGTACAGAAGAAACAACATCAAAGAAACAAAAGATCATTGAAGACAAGCATGCTGAGAAGAAGAATGATTCACAAAGAAATGAAGACAACTCTTCTCTTGATCAGATGATGGTGATTGTTCATGAAACATTATATGCTGATCCTATTCAATCTAGACATCCAATCATAGACTGGGAGATTTACAAAGATAAATTTGGAAAGGCTTGGAAGATAATCAGGCTTGGTGGAGGATCAGAAGTGTGCAAAAGTTTTCAGGAATTGATAAGAAGAAGTGACAGAGAAGACTTAGACAGATTATGGGAGTTGGTTAAAAAAAACTCAAAACAATCAAGAAGCCAGATGTGAAAGAGCAAGAGCTGTGGGTTGAGTTACACAGGTTATATGAACCTGATCCAGCAGATATCTATTGGAACTTCCCAATTTATGATCTCTCAACTTCATGGAAGTTTTATGATAGCTGCAATGTACATCAGTTATCAACACAAGGTGGGGTTGATGTTTTTATGCTTGCAAAAAAAGAGTATCATTTGAGTGCTAATTTACTTGCTGTGATGATATCTAAAAAGATCATTTGTGAAGAAATTACAGAGGTAGTTAAAGATCTCATTGAAAGAATTCGTGCTCAGTATGAGAGATAAATGCAAGAACGGAATATAAGAAGATAAGGTGTTTGGAGGTAGCAGGGGTGTAGCTTCTCTGTTTTCATTAAACAGAGAGTTGTAGCTTCTCTGTTGTTTGTACAAAAGTTACTAATGCTATTATTAAGTTACTACTGCTATTACAATAGTTGTTTGTGTAATTTAGCCTATTGTAATGGATTTAGACTCCAAAAAGTCAAGCTTTTCTATGGCAACGAAAAAATTTGCAGTTTCCACTAGTATCTACTTGCAGTCAACATAATTAATAATATAACATTAAAATTGATTAAAAAAAAGCATAACATGACATGATAAATGTAACACCCCCAAAATCATCATGTCAGCGGAAGACTTAAAATTTCAACGGAAGACTTTTTGGGTGTTACTTCGAGGATCTTTATCACAATCATAGAAAACAACACAAAAGTGACGCTTTAAAGTTTAATTCATTCAAAATACCAAATATTCAAGACATCGAGATGTTTCATAATTTAAACAACAAGTTTATTTGAAATGTGTCAAAACGTTTATTTAAACCCATGCCGGGTTACAAGCCCACTCCGTGCCTCCAAGTTCCTTCTTGTTTAGTTACCTGAGATAAACACATGCTAAAAGTGTCAACACAAAGGTTGGTGAGTTCATAGAGTTTATAGTTTAAATCGTTAATTAGAAAATGAATGATTTCCTTGTCAATTCAATAAGATAATCCGTTGGTTTGCCCTTCACCGGGCCAACACCAAAATAGTAGTTCGTTTGCCAATTAATAATAGTTTTTCCTGCTATATAGTGAACACAATCTCGTAGTTTAATAAAACAGTCGGCTACAACATTGTACGCCCTTAACATCAGTCATTGCAGTGCTATATTATTACCGTTCTCTTGCCCTTCACCGGGTCAACACCCAAAATAGTAGTTGGTTTATAAATCCATTTAACACAAGTTTCGAGGCTTGGGCCATGTTGTTGCGCCCATAACATAAACAGTTTACGGGGAACCATATTTAAACAGTTGAAACTGTATCCGAACAGTTTGTAGAGAACCGTATTTAAACAGTTGAAACTGTATCCAAACAGTCTGCTGGGAACCATATTTAAACAGTTGAAACTGTATCCGAACAGTTTTGTAGAGAACCGTATTTAAACAGTTGAAACCGTATTTAAACAGTTTGTTCCATAATTCCAAATATCGATAGTAAAATCGTTAGAAAAGTTGTTACACATGTATCTCTCCCAAGGAGTTTATAGAACAGTTAAACGATGGAAAGTGGGGCTATGAACTTATAGTAATATGTAAATAGTTAACGAGTAAAAGTATAAAACAATAGTTAAGCATGTATCTCCCCCAAAAACGTGTATAAATCATTGTAAAACAAGTAAGATTAGGGGCTATGACTCACCTGAGAGTACGGTAGACAGAGTATAAGTAATGTCAGAAGTGAAGATGGAATTGACTTCAAGAGATATCCTGAATGATATGGAAGTTCGAGATAAGTTCGACTTATCGGGAGTCGTGATTTGAATAGTGTTCGATGACAAAAATGACTTTGTGGCAGAGGTGGCTTGCGTGGCAAAACGCTTAATAGTTCAAGAGCAAGTTATATACTATATAACTTGTCTTTATGTATAAGTATCGTTTATTATTTATATTTCTCGTCATGAATCAATGATATGTATCAAAAGTTGATAAATGATAAATTATAGTAATTGCAAGCTTACGTCAGGTTAAGTGAACCGATGAGTTTTATTATAGGAATAATCATTACTTAATGTGTATTCAAGTTAACCGATAATATCGTCAAGTCATATAATTTTCGTTATAAATTATATATATGTATATTCAGAAATATATAGTTATTCATAATTATTACTTCATTTTCTCCTCAAAATGTAGGTTCCTATATACGTCAGTATGATGTCGTCATTTTTATATTTATCATTCTTGTTAAGTTCCGAGGTGTGAAAATATATAAAGTATATATTTATTAAATTCGTGATAATATATTAGGACTAATATATATAGCTCATTGTTTATGTTGATGTGGTTGCCAAGTAAAATTAGTGTTAACCATATTTTCATTTAGATGAAGATTGGTAAAAACTATATACATTCATATTTATAAAAGTTTTAGGTGAAAAATGTCACGTATTAGAATTGAAGTGCTGAAACTGTAACAATAACATAAGAGTTTAATAATTGTAAAACTTTTAGAAATGTGAATAGTTGAGGGGTTGTAATTTTTAAAATGTGAAAGTTGCAAAGATATTTATATAAATAAAAAGTGAGGTGCAGGGTTCGAACCCTTGACCTTTCGTTTGAAACCAAGAGACATAGCAAACTGAGCTAGGGAGTTATTTGATAAACTTCTTCATAAAACTATATTTAAAGATTAGTTTCATGTGTTAAATATTTAAGTTATATTACCTGATGAAAACTGTGTCGTGGGTTTGTTTGTGTTTACAAAATCGTTTATGGTTCATCTTTTTCTCCACTGATCCTTGTTATCTTTTCATCTAGTTTCTATAGTGAGTTATTAGTAATGTTACTATCATGTTCAAGATTTTCAAACAGGTTTTACGTGAGCTTGTGGCATGAGAGGGTTGGAGGTTTATAAATGTTGTTCAATTAGTTATCCACCACCCAAGTTTAATCACCATCTAGCCACACCTTGCATGTATGTATATATATAAATGTGTATATATACAAGCATATGTTGACAGTGGGTAATTATATTTCGAAAGAACATGAAATGATTATCAGTTAGTTTATCATAGTAGCTCATTAGTATATATTAAGATTTTACCACACAAGCTTTTGTATGACGCCACTTGATTTATGAAGGTCGAAAACGAAAGTGAGTTATGTTGTGCGCATGTAAATGAAAAGAAACAAAGTGGTAAATGTGATTGGGAGATGTCGATGCTTACAGTGGGCACTACATGCATGAGTGTCGAGGTAAACCCAAGAGGAAAAATCCCAAGGTCTTTGTGCACTTCCTCGTTCTCCTCCTCTCCTTCTCGTTCAACAGGAACAACATCAAGATGAAATGTTGGTTGTGTTTATTATGCGTGAGTAAATTGTCATCTTGCATGGTTGCTTCTCCTTCTACTTCAGTAAAGACATGAGTGGTTTTGGGTTTGTTTTTGAATTACGATGGGGCAGTAGGTAAGTACGTAAGAGAGGTCTGTGATTTCATGTTGTGTAAATTGAAGTGATGCTTACTGTAGGTTCAAGAAGATTACGCATGCGAGTGTTGCGAGCTAAACCAAGACCTGACTAGAAATCATGAGCAAGTGTTTAACACTCCAATGCATGACTCAAACCCCTTGCATTCTAGTCCATTATACTTGACTTAGTAGCATGTAAAACACTCAGATGTGGGAAGTTTGTGTGTACCCAGTGAACCAACTGCATGAGGTGTTAAATATACACAAGCTGGAACGTGATAAGTGGCAGAATGGAGCATGAAGGTGGTGTAAGACATGCACATGGTTTCTCCTAGGTTATATCTAAGGTAGTATCAAGCGAGGGAGGGCGAACGTGTGAATGACGAGCTGCCATTTGCGTGTTGCCTCAACAGTAACCAATCGAGATTTAACAACAATCATGAGCAAGGGAAATGTGTAGGGCTTTGGCTGAATGTTCCTTACAGTTGACACAATGTTTGTGATGATTGGGGAGCAAAGGAGGTCCATAGGAAACTTATGACACGTTCATGATTTGTTTGGGTTGTTTTCTGGGGCAGTGAACGAGTGAGGGAGGATGGGGTGTGAGCGAGATGTTATCTTATATGTTGGTGGTTTACTTGATCTTGCCCAGTCGAAGAAAGAAAAGGGCTCGAGTGTAGTTTTATTGGCAGAAGGTCTTTGTGTATTTAGGTGAAATACGCTTTGTGAGAGAGGGGTTAACTGAAGGAATGAGATGTATGTGACACAAGAAGTGATAGAGTCGTTTACTGGATGCATAGCATGTGAAAACTAGTAACACAAAAAGGGTACGACTTTTAGACATCATGTTTTGGAAGGCTCATGAGTTTTAAAGTGGGTGCCTGAATGTCGACAAGGAGTTCATCTTGCAAGTGTTATAAGTATTAAAATGTTTAGTGTAGTTACTACTCAAGTTTAAATACAACAAAACCAACCTTGAACTGAAGTGTACTCGAAGCATGGTTAACTAGGACATGTAAAAACATGGGTGTGTTGTGTGTTGACAATGTGAAAAGAACAAGCAATGTAAACTGTATTCGCCACTGAAAATAGGTAGAGATAGTATAATTTGGACAAAGGTCATGAGATGTGGTATGGTGGGCTGGTGATATTTGGAAGGTAAGGCCCAAAGAAACTCCAAATGAAACTGAAAATAGGTAATGGTCCGTTTGGTTTTTGTGGCGAATCACAAGAAGTAAAGTGAAACGAAAAATATATCTGATGTGTGGAAGGTTTGTATGTTATAACACATGTGCATTGGATGTTAGTAGAGATAGGATATATGTTGTGAAATTAAGATTTTGAATAGATTGATTATATTAATTTACAAGGTTCGATTAATGTTTCTAGAATAAATCATGGGTTCAATAATAGTACGTGGCTAAAAGTCTTTTGGTTCTTAGAGGTCTATTATTATTAGTGAGTACGCATGGGAATTTTTTTGTAGGCTCGGGATTTAATAGATAACATGTTTGGTTGATTGATGAAGCGTATAAGTATTAAATATGATCGTTTTTAATTATTCATGACTTTTAGATTTTTAAATATAAATGTGGGTACCTTTTCAAAGTAATTGGTAAGTATGTTGTGATTGCCAAGTATATATAAAAAAAATTTGTCATGGGTAAAAATGGTTATTTTTATGTTAATCGTAGGAAAATTTTACGGGATGTTATATTACCTACCCGTTAAACTGAATCCCGTCCCGGGATTCCAAGATAAGGTAGTCGTAAAGGTGAGTGGAAAGGTTGAACAAATAGTTATTTCTGACGATCTAACTCCTGAGCGGGTTTTAGTTATTCTTTCCAGCTTAACGTATTTATTATTATATTAGCTTCTTCTTTTTAATTGTACTTTCCAGCTTAACGTATCTACTACTACATTAGCTTTTTACTTGATGATAACCGGTCTTAGTATGATTTTGAAAGAAAAACTTGGGGGAATTTTTTTGTCCAAAATTATAGTTGTTACTTGGCAGTATTATTTGTAGTTTTTAAGGTGTAAACAGTATTTTACCACAGTGGTGTACAGTACCCAACTCTTATTCTCTTTAAATAACCCACTAGTACACTTCTTTTTACCTAACTTTTCTTTCTCACTTTATCATTTTCGGTCGACATGCCGCACTTCATCACCATTCTTGCAATCTTGTATGCCATTGTTACTGCTATCTATCTAGTGTATGTTCCGAACGAAGATCGTGCTATGTTGGTTGGGATCTTAATGTTTCTTGCACCATTCGTGGTTCTATCGATCATCATTGACAAGTTTTGGAAGTGAGGAATAGTGTCGTAGTGTAGTGGTCGGAATGTTGAAATAAGGTTCATTGTGTTTCCATGTAATTTCGAATGTCTGAATGAAATTTTTATTTCGCTTTATGCTGTCTTAGTTTATGTTAATTTCTCGCTTGTTTTTTTTTACTGTTTATCAATTGTTAGATTAATATATAGAAGGTTATTAGGTGTCAAAATGTTTTAGAGTTGGTTGGTCAAGTTTACAAAGGTGGGTTTTAATAAATTTATAACCGAAACTATATATAGAAGTTTGCCTGTCTTTGTTTGGAACCGAGTATTTAAATACATATGATTTTTGGTATATTTGGATATGGCAATTGGGTTGAGCTTTGATGAAAATTTGACCATCGAAGGATCGATTAATTGGAAAAGATTCGTCACACTTGTTTCTTAGGTTCATGATAAATTGAGATGCACAAAATATTGATGGGGTGTGTAGAAATGTCACGGAAAAATGGTTCGAAACTATAGGTATGAGTCGTTTGGAAGAAATGTTTATGTTTCAGGTTTGAGCAATGCCGGGCTTCAGTTAGTGATTAGTCCAATGGTGCGTTGGGTTACTGAAATCTTGTGGTCCAAAGGTGTGTTGGCATATGGAGACAGTGGGTTAAAGCCCAATGTCATTAGGGTGGTTTGTCATACGAAGTAATGGCCAAAGCCCAAGTTAAGAAGGTGTATTTTGTTTAAGCGATTATGAAGTGTTTATCGATACGTATTTTATCATTTCGTGTTACATAAGGTTACGAGATAGTTGAAATTTCGTATTATATTTGAGAGTTTGTATAGATTATTGATAAGTTCATAATTCTTAGAGGCTGAGGGGTCAATTCGTGTGAGAGTGTATTATTCATATGTGGCGCGTTCATGATTTAAGTTATGTTGTATTTAACGGAATCTGTTCCTGCCACTTGTGTTGAAATGCGAAGACCAAGATAGAATTTTATCACATATCCCAAAAATTTGTTGCTAGTTTTTAATAGACACAAGCTTTTTTGAAAATTTTTACCGTTTGAAAACAAACGATCACATTTAATACAATAATTGAGAATTATTTTTCCAATTCCTTATAAATACCATTGGTACGTGTTGGGTTATCCACTCACACACACAAAACAATCAATGGCCTACAAGCTACCACATACCGCTGAACAATTTCGACAATTTATCAAGGCAGAAACCGAGAATAGTGATTTGGATCACCAAAATGCTATTGTGAAGGTCATCCTGAAGTTTGAGGTCGCGAAACAACTGAAACAACGGCTTAGGGAACGCTACGTAGGGTGTACAGATATATCAGATGATAGAAAATATGTGATCGACACGTTCTTGCATGACGAATATCGTAAGGATGCTGCGGTGATTGAATCGTTATGGGCTTGTGTTCATCAGGTAGAGAATCAAATTTCCAACAAAATTCGTTGGAGTTTTGAAGAGAATGTTGAAGTTACTAGGGTTGAATTACCACAAAAACAACAACAACCAAATCCACTACCACCACCACAACAACCACAACAGTAATCACTACAACAAGGTGCATCAAGTTCTTCTGCACCAAGAGTGGTGGTGCAACAACAACAATTGCCTCATCTGGATCAATTCCAGCCAAGTTTTGAGGAAAATGTGGCGGTCGATGATGGTGGTTGGACTTCTGATATGGAGCGGGAGCTGAGTAGGTTGGAGGCTCAAATAGAAGAAGAGAGGCTGGCAAGCTTTGACCCTTATGATGATGGATATGACTCTAACAATTCTCAGACTTGGGATCACCCAGACTACCGCTGAAGTGTGATGTTCAAAAATCGTTTGTAATGTTTTTATGTATTTCCGTTCAGTCTGCTTTTTAATAATATGGTGTTTGAATAAAATTCCTTGTGATCATACTTTGGGTGAGAATTTATTCTGTTAGATAAATTAATAATTACAAAAATCCGTGCGGGTAACCTACCCGTTAAACGAAAGAGTTTTTGTTGATATAGATTTTTACAAAAGGAAGGGGGTAGAGAAATTTCTTGAATTATCAGCTTTTGTGGATAGAAATTTAGTTTGGGGAAAAGTAAGTGCACATGGTATTTTCATCGGCTGGGAGGATCAATTGTTTAGTGACGTCAAGGTTTACCTAATGATCTTCGTAACGTTAGTATTGCCGATGCTAGTCATATTGTTGTGTATCAATATTCGTGGTTTCTAGTGAGATTTAGGGGTTTGTGCCTGTTAACTCAGAAATAATTAAACCTATTTATCTATATTTCGTTATTTACATAGAGAAGCGTCCCAAACTATGTAACTAAAGAAATATAAACTTATGGTTCAATGATTTACAATTTCTTGATTTGAATAAAAGGGCGTCCCAATCCATTCAAATTAAGACGTTGTAAATCATTTTAAGATTCTGACTTAACATCCATACTAATTGACAAAATAATTTATGCGCGGATTTTCCGAGAGTACGAAAAGAGTATGTCGTAAGCATCTATAAAGATGAGAGCGAGATTATTAAAGAGGATTTGTATAGTACTCAAAATAGTTGGGGGAGCATATAAATATATATATATATTAATATACTAGAGTGTAGTTGTACCATAAACTATTTAAAAGTCACATAATCGTCGGGCGAATGGAAATATGAAGACACGGTATTTGTAATAATCCCGATTAGTAAATATAAGTCATTAGCATAATCATAACATGTTAACATATATAAGAAATCATGTAAAAGTAATGTCTCTACCAGATGTTGGAAACGCGTAGGCACGGAGGGCATAAGGTGGTATTTTGTAAAAGTGGTCCGTTTTAAAAGTGTAGTTATAGTCCAATGTTCAAAACACTTGGTTCTCTATAACTGTAGCTCTGATGCCAATCTGTAACACCCCCAAAATCATCACGTCAGCGGAAGACTTAAAATGTCAGCGGAAGACTTTTTGGGTGTTACTTCGAGGATCTTTATCACAATCATAGAAAATGACACAAAAGTGACGCTTTAAAGTTTAATTCATTCAAAATACCAAATATTCAAGACATCGAGATGTTTCATAATTTAAACAACAAGTTTATTTGAAATGTGTCAAAACGTTTATTTAAGCCCATGCCGGGTTACAAGCCCGCTCCGTGCCTCCAAGTTCCTTCTTGTTTAGTTACCTGAGATAAACACATGCTAAAAGTGTCAACACAAAGGTTGGTGAGTTCATAGAGTTTATAGTTTAAATCGTTAATTAGAAAATGAATGATTTCCTTGCCAATTCAATAAGATAATCCGTTGGTTTGCCCTTCACCGGGCCAACACCAAAATAGTAGTTCGTTTGCCAATTAATAATTGTTTTTCCTGCTATATAGTGAACATAATCTCGTAGTTTAATAAAACAGTGGGCTACAACATTGTACGCCCTTAACATCAGTCATTGCAGTGCTATATTATTACCGTTCTCTTGCCCTTCACCGGGTCAACACCCAAAATAGTAGTTGGTTTATAAATCCATTTAACACAAGTTTCGAGGCTTGGGCCATGTTGTTGCGCCCATAACATAAACAGTTTACGGGGAACCGTATTTAAACAGTTGAAACTGTATCCGAACAGTTTGTAGAGAACCGTATTTAAACAGTTGAAACTGTATCCAAACAGTCTGCTGGGAACCATATTTAAACAGTTGAAACTGTATCCGAACAGTTTTGTAGAGAACCGTATTTAAACAGTTTGTTCCATAATTCCAAATATCGATAGTAAAATCGTTAGAAAAGTTGTTACACATGTATCTCTCCCAAGGAGTTTATAAAACAGTTAAACGATGGAAAGTGGGGCTATGAACTTATAGTAATATGTAAATAGTTAATGAGTAAAAGTATAAAACAATAGTTAAGCATGTATCTCCCCCAAAAACGTGTATAAATCATTGTAAAACAAGTAAGATTAGGGGCTATGACTCACCTGAGAGTACGGTAGACAGAGTATAAGTAATGTCAGAAGTGAAGATGGAATTGACTTCAAGAGATAACCTGAATGATATGGAAGTTCGAGATAAGTTCGACTTATCGGGAGTCGTGATTTGAATAGTGTTCGATGACAAAACTGACTTTGTGGCAGAGGTGGCTTGCGTGGCAAAACGCTTAATAGTTCAAGAGCAAGTTATATACTATATAACTTGTCTTTATGTATAAGTATCGTTTATTATTTATATTTCTCGTCATGAATCAATGATATGTATCAAAAGTTGATAAATGATAAATTATAGTAATTGCAAGTTTACGTCAGGTTAAGTGAACCGATGAGTTTTATTATAGGAATAATCATTACTTAATGTATATTCAAGTTAACCGATAATATCGTCAAGTCATATAATTTTCGTTATAAATTATATATATGTATATTCAGAAATATATAGTTATTCATAATTATTACTTCATTATCTCCTCAAAATGTAGGTTCCTATATACGTCAGTATGATGTCGTCATTTTTATATTTATCATTCTTGTTAAGTTCCGAGGTGTGAAAATATATAAAGTATATATTTATTAAATTCGTGATAATATATTAGGACTAATATATATAGCTCATTGTTTATGTTGATGTGGTTGCCAAGTAAAATTAGTGTTAACCATATTTTCATTTAGATGAAGATTGGTAAAAACTATATACATTCATATTTATAAAAGTTTTAGGTGAAAAATGTCACGTATTAGAATTGAAGTGCTGAAACTGTAACAATAACATAAGAGTTTAATAATTGTAAAACTTTTAGAAATGTGAATAGTTGAGGGGTTGTAATTTTTAAAATGTGAAAGTTGCAAAGATATTTATATAAATAAAAAGTGAGGTGCAGGGTTCGAACCCTTGACCTTTCGTTTGAAACCAAGAGACATAGCAAACTGAGCTAGGGAGTTATTTGATAAACTTCTTCATAAAACTATATTTAAAGATTAGTTTCATGTGTTAAATATTTAAGTTATATTACCTGATGAAAACTGTGTCGTGGGTTTGTTTGTGTTTACAAAATCGTTTATGGTTCATCTTTTTCTCCACTGATCCTTGTTATCTTTTCATCTAGTTTCTATAGTGAGTTATTAGTAATGTTACTATCATGTTCAAGATTTTCAAACAGGTTTTACGTGAGCTTGTGGCATGAGAGGGTTGGAGGTTTATAAATGTTGTTCAATTAGTTATCCACCACCCAAGTTTAATCACCATCTAGCCACACCTTGCATGTATGTATATATATAAATGTGTATATATACAAGCATATGTTGACAGTGGGTAATTATATTTCGAAAGAACATGAAATGATTATCAGTTAGTTTATCATAGTAGCTCATTAGTATATATTAAGATTTTACCACACAAGCTTTTGTATGACGCCACTTGATTTATGAAGGTCGAAAACGAAAGTGAGTTATGCTGTGCGCATGTAAATGAAAAGAAACAAAGTGGTAAATGTGATTGGGAGATGTCGATGCTTACAGTGGGCACTACATGCATGAGTGTCGAGGTAAACCCAAGAGGAAAAATCCCAAGGTCTTTGTGCACTTCCTCGTTCTCCTCCTCTCCTTCTCGTTCAACAGGAACAACATCAAGATGAAATGTTGGTTGTGTTTATTATGCGTGAGTAAATTGTCATCTTGCATGGTTGCTTCTCCTTCTACTTCAGTAAAGACATGAGTGGTTTTGGGTTTGTTTTTGAATTACGATGGGGCAGTAGGTAAGTACGTAAGAGAGGTCTGTGATTTCATGTTGTGTAAATTGAAGTGATGCTTACTGTAGGTTCAAGAAGATTACGCATGCGAGTGTTGCGAGCTAAACCAAGACCTGACTAGAAATCATGAGCAAGTGTTTAACACTCCAATGCATGACTCAAACCCCTTGCATTCTAGTCCATTATACTTGACTTAGTAGCATGTAAAACACTCAGATGTGGGAAGTTTGTGTGTACCCAGTGAACCAACTGCATGAGGTGTTAAATATACACAAGCTGGAACGTGATAAGTGGCAGAATGGAGCATGAAGGTGGTGTAAGACATGCACATGGTTTCTCCTAGGTTATATCTAAGGTAGTATCAAGCGAGGGAGGGCGAAGGTGTGAATGACGAGCTGCCATTTGCGTGTTGCCTCAACAGTAACCAATCGAGATTTAACAACAATCATGAGCAAGGGAAATGTGTAGGGCTTTGGCTGAATGTTCCTTACAGTTGACACAATGTTTGTGATGATTGGGGAGCAAAGGAGGTCCATAGGAAACTTATGACACGTTCATGATTTGTTTGGGTTGTTTTCTGGGGCAGTGAACGAGTGAGGGAGGATGGGGTGTGAGCGAGATGTTATCTTATATGTTGGTGGTTTACTTGATCTTGCCCAGTCGAAGAAAGAAAAGGGCTCGGGTGTAGTTTTATTGGCAGAAGGTCTTTGTGTATTTAGGTGAAATACGCTTTGTGAGAGAGGGGTTAACTGAAGGAATGAGATGTATGTGACACAAGAAGTGATAGAGTCGTTTACTGGATGCATAGCATGTGAAAACTAGTAACACAAAAAGGGTACGACTTTTAGACATCATGTTTTGGAAGGCTCATGAGTTTTAAAGTGGGTGCCTGAATGTCGACAAGGAGTTCATCTTGCAAGTGTTATAAGTATTAAAATGTTTAGTGTAGTTACTACTCAAGTTTAAATACAACAAAACCAACCTTGAACTGAAGTGTACTCGAAGCATGGTTAACTAGGACATGTAAAAACATGGGTGTGTTGTGTGTTGACAATGTGAAAAGAACAAGCAATGTAAACTGTATTCGCCACTGAAAATAGGTAGAGATAGTATAATTTGGACAAAGGTCATGAGATGTGGTATGGTGGGCTGGTGATATTTGGAAGGTAAGGCCCAAAGAAACTCCAAATGAAACTGAAAATAGGTAATGGTCCGTTTGGTTTTTGTGGCGAATCACAAGAAGTAAAGTGAAACGAAAAATATATCTGATGTGTGGAAGGTTTGTATGTTATAACACATGTGCATTGGATGTTAGTAGAGATAGGATATATGTTGTGAAATTAAGATTTTGAATAGATTGATTATATTAATTTACAAGGTTCGATTAATGTTTCTAGAATAAATCATGGGTTCAATAATAGTACGTGGCTAAAAGTCTTTTGGTTCTTAGAGGTCTATTATTATTAGTGAGTACGCATGGGAATTTTTTTGTAGGCTCGGGATTTAATAGATAACATGTTTGGTTGATTGATGAAGCGTATAAGTATTAAATATGACCGTTTTTAATTATTCATGACATTTAGATTTTTAAATATAAATGTGGGTACCTTTTCAAAGTAATTGGTAAGTATGTTGTGATTGCCAAGTATATAAAAAAAAAAAAATTGTCATGGGTAAAAATGGTTATTTTTATGTTAATCGTAGGAAAATTTTACGGGATGTTATAATAAAAACATAACATTAAAATTCAAAGGAACATAACATGGTTGATAAAAACATTGAAAGAAACTCTAAAGTCCCTTGACAAATGCGTACTTGTTGAAAAGCTTGAGCTTCGCTTCGGCAATCTTCTTCTTCAATTCCAAAAGCTCGATAACGTCGGACTTTTGAAGATTCTTAAAATACTCCAAGCACTTGAACATCTGCACCGAAGGGCGCACAAGTTCCATTTTAGCTATGTACTTGTTCCTTTGAATAACAATATCAAGCAACTCTTGATATGCCTTAAACAGATCTTTCGCATACTTCACATCACGCTGTGTCTACCTATCAAAATACACCGTCATTTGGTATGGTAACTCAGTTGAGTTAGCAGCCGCTTCAAGTTCCTGAAGAAGCACAAATTGAAACATTCTTACACCCTTTGATACAATTTATGTTTTACTGTTTTTGTTTACTATATGAATGAGGAAGTTACTTGGGTTATAGCATATAAATAGGCGGGGTAATTAAATGTGAAAATGTGTTTTAGGCGTGTTTGGGTAATAAATGCTAAACGTTTGGGTTACCAACATACACATCCCAAAATTTCCTAGCAATATTAATTTATACCTAGCGGCATTAAGTTATGCCAAGCAGCATTAATATAATTAAAGTAGATTACGTACAACTACTTCATTTCGTTTAACTTGATGTTTTAACTTTATTTCGTTTGTACATATAAGAATTTTAATTAGATTATAACTTTTACATTATAGTTTTAAATGATTGTTACAAACATTTAAAACTACAATATTAAACAACAAATCTTTGTAAATTTAAAAAAATAAGACAATCCTATCTAAATTCATTTTTCAACTAACTAAATCTTTTTTTAGGTAATGATTAATATAATTTAAGTAGACTACAACAACTTCATTTATGTTACAAGGATAAATGTGTACATGGTTAATGGTCACATATAATACCCTTAGCCATAATCATGATTTAGATACACATTTGTGATATGGTGTGACTATTGTAAAGCCTATAGTCACATGATCGTGCTAGAAATATATGTGACTATACACATTAGGATTTGGAAAGCAAACACACACACTAAACTTTAGACACACATATTAACTTACGTGACCATATGTATCGAATTTTCGTTATGCTTAATCATGTTGTATGGTTTAGTGTGACTATATATGACATTTGGTCACACTCTTCAAGTGTGTGACATATATTTGTCACTCTTAAATGCATATTGTGACTAACGTTTCAAACTGAATTTTTAGTTGTCACACATTTCAAATTCATATGTGGCTAACTATTCAGCAAAGAATAGCAGTCGTGTTTATATAATGTATGACAAACTTGACTATATAATTTAGCCACATACGCAAGTACTTCATGTGACCATATATCTTTTTTAGTCACACTGTTCAATTGTGTGACATATATTTGTCACATATGTATATCTATACTGTGACTAATGTTTCGGGCTGATTTGTATCAGTCACATGTCCCGAATTAAAAGTGACTAAAATGTCGAAAAATATTTACCAGTTACCCTCTAGTCACATATATACACCAATGTGTGACATATATTTTACGAAATGGTCACACAAGTCGGATCAAGTGTGGTTGTTTATTTAAGGCTGGTACATTTAGTCACGTAAATATGTTGTTGTGTGACCATTCGAAATACGCTATGTGTGACTGATGAGTGTGTAAATACTCATCATTTTTATCGTATCTAAACTGCCAAAACATCCAAAAACACTCAGAAATGCATCAAAATACAGAAATTATTCTAGGAATTGTGTTCTATATGTTTTAGATGCAAAATGTTTAAAAACAAATGAAAAACGAACAAAGTTTGCATAATTGGCAATTTCAGTCCCTCAAGTTTCATAAATTAACAAAACTAGTCCCTGAAGGTTTTAAACAAAAGAAAAGTCAACCCAAGGCATTTAAAAGTCAAAAGTTATCAAATTTGATCCTTGGGTAAAAAAGTTTGAGAAAATTACACATTTGGTCCCTGCAGTTTGAAATTTGGCAAAAATGGTCCTTGGGAGTTTTTAAAATGGAAAATTACAACAAAGGACCTTGTGGAATTATAAATTGGCAAGAATAGTACTTTTGTAAACTTTGAAAGATGTACAAATTTAGTCCCTCAATTTTAAGCAAAGTTACAAATTGGTCCTTGTTATTTCTACAAAACCAAACGGACCTAATGTTATTACTATCCCAAAAATCCAAATCCCATATCCAATCCAAATACAAACCAAAGCCCACCCCTACCAGGCCCAACCAACCCCTCCTAGCCCACTCCACGTTTTAATAATAAACCCCGGTCAACCCTTACCTTTGACCCACCTCCTTCCACCTCACCTCCCACTACCCTGCTACCCTCCAAACACCACCATCATCACCCCTAGCCTGCCTCAACCCTGCAACACTCAACCCCCCTCCTCCTCTTGCCTAATCAAACAACCATATCACTCCAAAAGTATACCCTCTGGCTTCAATTATTATAAGAAAACTCCAAAAAGAGTTTTGGCGCCAAAATCCAAACGAAGAGCTAGGATTATCTTATCTTAATCCAAAGGTCAGGATTGAAGTGGGAAGTGCTACAGGAGGCTCAGAAACCCTAATTGGAGAATATAAAAAGGGAAGAGAAGCTGTGGTGCAGTTGGTCTTTTTTTTTTTAGTTTTAATTTTCATATTATCTTATTGTAATTTTCAAGTTTAGTAAAATTCTCAGACTTCAAGTATTGTATCAATCATTTCTATTCTAATTTATATCTTTCCATCAATCAAGCTCAGTTTTACTTTGAATTCAGTTTATGATTCATTAAAAATTAAAAAAAAAATCTTAATTTGAATGAATGTAGTTTGCTGTTGTTATGCTAGACTCATAGGCTCATGTAGGTTCCCATAAGCTTATTTAAGCTTCTAGAAACCATAAATTCAGTGGTAGTTGTAAAAAGCAAAAATTCAAAAAAAAAAATAAAATAAGAAAAATAGGAAAGAAATAAAAATTTCACAGGTTATGAAGAAGGAAGCAAGAGGGATGGCTGAATATTGGATGGCTTGGGTTTTAGTGGCTTATGGAAGCATTTAGGATGGTTTATTGGTCCTTGGTTCCTTTGATGTGGCAGGAAAGCTCTTTATAAGAAACTTTCTTGATTCTTCCTAATTACTGTCTCCTGCTTATAACCTGTCATTTCTTGCTTGTTTATGTTTATTGGTGTAGTTCAAGTCAGATTATAGTTTGTTAAGTAATGCTTGTCACTGATTTCTTTTGTAATCCAACTCTTTGAATTAACTGTTATTTAGAATAAAGTGACAGTAGTAGTAGTGGTGGTATAAACCCTTGTTTCTGGGCTCAGTTAAGCTTCACACTTCATAATAAGTTGTTTTGATAAGCCTCATCAGCCATTGTTGTTTTTTGTTTCAAAAAATTCTTCAAAACAGTTTTAAAAGGGGGTTTGGTTCCATATGGATCTCCAAGATTGAGTGTGTTTTAATAGTTGTTTAGTGTTTAGATATGTTATAATAGGCTAGTTTAGGTCAGTAGAGTAGCAAAATCAAGTGTTCAAACAAGAAAAGTCAAAATAGCATGCAAATGTCATCAACAGGTTCACTATTGTGGATTTGATACCTCAAACTTTAATCTCAACTCAAAAGTAGTTTAGCTTGATAGATTTAGCTTCATATAGGTTCAAAGCAACTTATTTAATCATAAAATCAGGATTCAATCTCATTTTAGTCAACTGTGGTGTAACACATAAAAGTCAAAAGTGCATAAGTGTGCAGAAAGTCATTATTTGGGAGATTTTTCATGAATTTTGTGAGTTGATTTGGAACTTAAAATTTTCAGAGATTAAAACCCACCACCTTAACTACTAGAATTCATAATCATCTTATTTTTGGAAATTTTCTCTTGGCTTATTTGGAGGCTCAATTAGACCTGCAGGGGAAGCAATCTCCCTTGTCCACAGTTTGCATCATTTTTCTTTAAGCCATATCTTGTTCACTACTTAGTTATTTCTCTTGAAATTTAGTGTTTTGGATAGCCACTTATGGTGTCTAGTTAGTTGTATACTTAGTCTCTCTTTGTTTGCTTATTTGTCTGCTTAAATTTGCCCCCAAGCTTGCCTAGATTTTGCCCAGGTCTGCTGTATGCATCAGCAAACACTGATCTGAGCTTGTTGATTTCTTTGATTTTGTTTAAATCTAGTTTAGTAGTTGTGTTTTATAGTTGATTTGTGAGTGTTTGGGCCTGTGATACTTGTGTTGCCCCTAACTTTTGCTCTTGTGCTTATTTGATCTGATTGCTTATTCCAAATCTCGCTTTAAACTTCAAACCATTAACTGTTGGTAACCACAAGCTTGTGAAAATTGCTCATTTGTGCTTGTCCAGTCTTATTGTAGTTCATGTTGAGCCCTTGCACCATATTGCAGCTTGTTGTTGTCCCTATTTGAGCTTATAAGCCCTTGAGTTTGACTGTGAGGTTATCAACCTCAGTCTCTCAAAGGCCAACTTTACAAGCTCATTAAGAGCTATCCTGTGGCCCCTAAGACCTGACCCTCGGTTCATTTAGAAGTCCCCCAGCCCATATTTGAGATTCAAGTTTTATTTTGAACCCCTGAACCTCCCTGTGGACCCCACAGAGGGCTGCAAGTGAGCCTTTGAGGCCTATTTGGTACAAGGCGATAAGGAATTGCTTATTTGTTTTTGTTGGCTTAATCTGTTGGTTCTTCTTGTTGTTTTAAGTTCAATTGATTTCTTTCAAGTTGTTTCAGCTTATTTCATAGCTTAGGTGCCTTGGATAACTTGTTTGAGCTTACAAATTTCATTTAAGTTCTTATAAGCTCAACTGTTGTGCTTGTTACTTTCCACATAGCTTATTTTTCATTTCCATCAAAAGTTCCTTTGTAAAAAGTGCTTAATATTAGTTGTAAAATAGTTGTGTAAAAGAAAAATTAAGAAAAACAAAAAATAATTAAAGTGATAGCTTCTATTTAAGCTCTTTTGGCTTATTTTCTGCTTATTTATAAGCAACATCTAGTTTTAAAATTTTACTAGGCTTCTGTACTCATAATAGATTTTTAATAATTTTTTCAGATTTTTCCTTGATCATTTAGTATTTTTTATAATTTAGTTTAATTTAAATTAATTAAATAATTAGTAATAATTAATTAAAAAGTAGGAAAAATAGTTTTTCTGTTTTAAAATTAATTTTATAATATTTTATATTTTTCTAAATTTAATTTTCATTTTTCTAGTTAAATTTCATAATTATTTGTAATTTAGGATAATTTAGTTAATTAAAAAGTAATTAATAATTAGTAATTAATTAATAGTAATTAATTAAATAGTTGTAAAAATAATTTTAATTTTCTAAAAATTTTCTTATAACATTAGGATTGTAAAAATATAATTTTCACATTCGTAGGACTTTATTTGCTCACGTTTCACTTTTAATTTTGCGTGTTCGTGTTTAATTTAAATTCAAACGCGCGTTTTTAAGTTTAACTTACGTTTTAGGTTATCTGATCGTCAGTAATTATTAATATAGTGTTTCTAAGCTATTATCAATCATAATCTCGTAGTTTAATCATAATAATCAAATTCCTGATCCTCCTGTTAAATCACCCGATCACTTAAAACGTTTTAAATACAATTGCTTACCTCGCTGGGATATAACGACCCGGGAATACACTGTACTCCTTGGTTAGTTGGTCTGAGACGTTTAACTTGGTTGACCAATCACATTGGAAAACTTAGTTGACCGTTTAGGACCAATCAGTGACGAAAGGCCAAATCTGTACTAGTGCAATACCACTGGTGCATAAGTGGCAAGGCCATGGACTCCCATGACTGGCTAGAATTTAATCAAATAATGGACAGCATATAAGAGCATAGGAATGCTATAAGAAATGGAATATAGCATACAACAAATATCAAAGCAAATCATAATAGAAATGGATCGATCAAATATGGATCATACAAAAGGAATATAGCAGTGGTTCAAGTCGAAGGTCCAAATCAAAGATTCATATCATGAGGTTCAAATCAAATGTTCATAATAGCAAAAGGGTTCATAGCAAGGTTCAAAATTTGAAGTTAAATAATCAAAAGAGGTTAAAGAAAGTCATGAGAAATTTTAGATAATAAAACAGATTAAGGACTTTTGAAGATTATTTAAAACCTTTTTATCATAAAAGTATTCCTTTAAAACACATTTGATAAAGGCTATGTTTGGCAAAAGTGGTTGTGAGCAGTAGTAGTGAGCTGTGAGCAATAGCCAAAAAAGCTCACAGCTTCATAAAGAAGCATTGAAAAAATGAGCTTTCCTAAAAAATAGCAAAGCGCACAGCTCTCATGCCAAACGAACACTAAAAATGAAAAAGCTCATTGTTCACCGCTCATTGCCCAAAAAAGCTTCAAAAAGCTTTGTGCCAAACATAGCCAAAAAGTCATAAAACTTTCATATAAAACTGGCATCGTATCGTAATCACATAAATCATTTGAAAAATAGTTTTTCTCAAAAAGTCATCAGGTTATATTTTTAAAAGGGTCTTCATACGAAATTATACTATCAAATGAACGAAGGATATCAGGCGTATAAAGATCAGAAATCATAATAGTGGCAATGGAATGGATCATGAGTCATAAGAAACTTTACTGAAAGGTTAGAATATATGTACCTTGAACCGTAAGTGCAAACACGTCACAAAGATCGGGGGTTAGTCCTTCTTCAACGAATCTATACGATTTAATGATCGGCTTATTATTAATCACTTATTATAAATTAGATTACTCGTTTTAGTCGGCTTTCCATTTTTAGTAACTTACCATTTATACTAGCTTTCCAAAAATAGTTACTTTTCCGATTTAGTAAGTTTCCATATTTAGTAGGTTTCTCAAATTGGCAAGATTTCTCGAATTAACAAGATTAGTCATTTATAATTAAAGTTAACATTCAATTAGGTTAAAGTATTCAAAATGGCAATATTTATAGATTAGGGTTTATTTATGACAATATATAAAAGGTTAGTGTTTATATCGTAACTTAATTTCATAACGACCCATTTAAGATTTAGTCGATTTTATTATTTACTTAGATGTAACCCGACTCGACTTCTATTTATTCACACCTTCTACAGGTTTGTTACGACTCTCATTTCACAAGTTTATATATGTATGGTTATTACTCGAGTAACACATGTTGTTTATGTGTCGTATGTGGGGTGATAGGGTATCCTGATAGCAATTAGAAGTCACGAGTATGAACGCTTTCAGATCGGTTAAATTGGAGTGGATATCAATTAACGACCGGATAAAATCTAATTGATTCAAGTTTGTGTATGTTGTTATGTTTGCAAAACCGAAGTTTTTCTGTATCCTTCTGTTTCTGTATATTCCACTAGAAACGGGATTTAGGGTTAACTGCCTTTTGGCAGTTTCAAGGTTTCAAGCTGTCAAATTTAGTCCCTCAATTTCTGAAAATATAATTTTCTGAGGAATTTTTGACATACCAATTTAGTCCCTCACACATATGCTTTCTTGCTGTTGTTAAATACACGCTACACATGCAAGTCCCCTTTTTAATTCTTTGGTTTATTTGATCACACACTCATGTACATGCACGCTCACCCTACCATGCTATCAGTCGACTGGGAAGAAATAACACCACACACACATCACAAGTTTTACTCTTTTTTTAAATTTGATTCACAAATAGATGAGTCTTAGACCTGACCAAAACACCCTGAATCACACTAGTATCGAGACACACACAAACTGCAAATACTCACATGTTAAATATCTTTTATGGCTTCACATTTCATATATATAGTTAATATGCTTTTCACTTTCACAGATTATACATGCATAAATACATATTACTCTTATAGTTTCCTGCATATATTTAATATGTCTTAACCCGAAATCGACACGACTTCCTTATGTTTTTTTATTTTCAAATCGAAATCAACATTAAACCAATTTAACACCCATGAAATCCTTTCTCCTTTTTCTAACTCGTTCAAGATTAGTTCAAAACAGATTTTAAATCGAAAGAAACACAGATCATAGCATGCGTATACATGAGTCGATTTACAAACATATGGATCGATTTCTTTTAGGTTTCAAGTTGCTATTTGTTGTGAACTTTGGTGATTTCATGCGACTTTTCTCTTGTACAAACGCATGCATGTCCCTTCTAATTTCTTTTAGGTTTATGACCAGGTTATTAGCTCACGTTTTAATGAACATGTTACGAATGAAACGACCCGATTTCAAAAGTTTACTTGACACGGATAGTATACCCCAAACAGAATATGGTCGACACATGTATATAACATAGATTAAATGATTGTGTGACGTCCATTCAATACGTATACTTAACGTTATTCAAAACTCGTGTAAGACTAGACATAGGTCGACCAAGGCTGGAAATAGGACACAACATGAATCGCAAATTTACGACACGAAACAGCCTACAAGTAGGTGTATAGGTTTATATGTCATACGCCTCATAACTGGTCATCCCAAACAGATTCTTAGGTCGATACAAGGGTTGGAACAAGGCATCAAAACGGCTCACAAAGTCGCGACATTAGCAAGCGTATAGGGTTTTATGGTTGTTGCATGTTTTCATGTTATGTTTATACAAATATATATAGATTCGAAAAATCACAAGGACGAAAATGAAGATACCTCCAACCGATTCAATAACTGATAAAATAATGAATCAAAGGACCGGCCGCCAAAACCTTTGTCGAATCTAACTCAAACGATTTCACCAAATGCATAAGCACCACGATCACCTGATCACTAACCCTCTCCTTTTTGCTTCGTATTTCTTTATTTTCTTGGAGCCAAAATGATCAGCCGGTTTTTTTTTTTTTTTTTTTTTTTTTTTTTTTTTTTTTTTTTTTTTAGGGTTTGAAGTGTGTTGTTTTGTTCGTATGAAGCAAGGAAGAAAAAAAATGTGTGTGAGGCGTTTATTAAAACGAGAAGAAAGGATATATAATACAAAGGAAGTTATCAATTTGATTGAGGTGATTGATCGGTTGATAGGGTGAGATTGAAAGGTGTAAACGTTTAGTGTTCGAATATTAAAGATTTAATTACTTAGGTCATAATCGTAATGTAATGTCTTGCATTTTCATTCATCTTTTCAAAAGTTTAAAATTAGAGAGGTATTTTGGGTATTTAACATGTTTAAAATTTTCGGGTTTCACAGTAATTATGGTGTCTCATCCTAACAGTGAGGGTTTAAATTTCTCCGTAAACACCGATGTAAAGTAGCAAGCATGTGTTACCCTTTAGAAAAATAGATATAAAGATAAAATATAATATAATATTCTGCGGTAGACATGAATCTACATAAGTTATAACAAAAATCTCAATGTGATGCATCTAAGTTATAAGTTACACATATGTCTACTAAAAGTTTAATTAGTTTCATGATTTATGTTTGACGCGGAGCGTTGTGGAGTTTTTTGAGGCGGTGAGCAAATGAACATTTTGAATTTTAATAGTCATTTGACAAAAGAGTGGTAAGCTTTGCTAAATTTCAGGAAAGCTAATTTTCCAACGCTTGTTTAAAAAGTGGTGAGCGATAAGCTGTGCTGTGGCTACTGCTCACAGCTCACAACTCACAACTACCATTCACTATTATTGATCACTGAATTTTAACAAACACACCTATAACCTTGTATATATTAAATTTCTTAATTGTATTTTATTTACTTCAACCTTTTAAATTTTTAAAAGATGGCACTCATATTCTGTTAACCCGTATGGCCTCAACGTACCTTGTTAAAAGATGGCATACTCATTATTAGTCATCAACAACTCTTTCAACTAAGTTGTCCATCCCACTGTCGACTAAACCTCCCCCACCCACTCTAACATATGTTTAATACTAACTTGTAAGTCATCACAATAAATCCGTATATAATATTCTATATGCAAAAAATAATAATAAATATATATATATAATTCATAATTTAAAATCAATAAACTAATACTACCTCCGTCTTATATTAAGTGTCTACTTTGACTTTTTGAAGTCTTTCTTGTTCAACTTTGACCTTAAATTCTATTATTTATGTTATATAATACTTTATGCAAAATATATAAATGAATTGAGTTTTAAATGTATTTTTCATTGGTATAATTTTTATCAAGTATTATATAGCACAAATAAAAAAAATTACGGTCAAAGTTGAACAACAAAGACTCAAAAAAATCAAAGTGGACACTTAATATGAAACGGAAGTAGTAATTTATAAAATCAAATACTAAGCTCAAAATTAGTTGGATAGGTAGGTTGAAAACCATTTAGCAACTATAGCTATCTTGTAATTTGTTCTAGCTTTTGCTAATTTTTTATATAAAGCCGCCGTTAAAAAAAATTAATAAAATCAAATACATGTTACAAAATCATCTCATACAAATGGTCATCTAGGGAAAACGGTAGAACTAACTAATCTAGATTTAGCTCATTAACTAAGAGCATTTTGATGTTTAAAAAAAAAGAAAAAAAAAAGGCATTTTGATGTTCAAAAAAAAACTAAGCATTTTGTGTTGGTAGATAAGCTATTGACTAAAATTCACAATACAACTTATAACCAATACTTTTTACTATATACTCTACTTCATATGTCCCAAGATACCAAGTGCGAAAATCAATATGGAACAAACGAAAAAGCGAGTGATTTTATTTAACCGAAATGCAGAGTATAGATCCATCTTAACGAATTAAATTTTACTGCCAATTAGCAAGAAAAAACGTTGTCTTCAATAACCATAAATCAATATTGTATTCACTAAAATTACACAAAAAAGTTAGCACTTTTGCGTACCAAATACCCACAAAAGTTCGAGCATCTTCCTCCTTGTTTTTCTTCATGACCCATCGTCAACTAAACCATCACCAAGTCCTTTTAGCTCCTACAAGTTAGCCGCCTCGTAGTCATTTAACAACACTATTATTTTGGGGTCACTGACAGGGGCGATGCTGAGAACGTCAAAAAAAAATTACGCCTGACACGAAAAAGAAAATAAAAATGAAAAATAAAATAAGGGCCCCTATATTATAATATCTCTAGTGGGTTGGGCCTAGTACATATAATTGGTATAAAAAATTTTTGTGCCCTTTATTAGTTTTGGCCCGGCTCGATTTCTGATAATGCGCCGGCCCAAAACCACCACTGATCACTTACCTGCATATGCATTAAGAGAAAACCAAAGCAAATGTAAGTTATGACGTTTCATAGTTGTAGTTGTAAAAAAAAAATAAATAAATAAATAAAATAAAGTTCTAAAGTTCATATGAAATGAACACTTTGTAAACAGGTAATATTAAAATATGTAGCAATCTTAATGGCGCGTTTAGTTCGGGGAAAACACCCAACAGAGATCGCATTCAAATTAGTGTTTTCCAACAAAATATTTTGCAAACACAAAATCCCCTATTTTCTAACATAACAAGGAAAACTACAAAACAAATTTTCTTTATAACCCACAACCCTCCTTTCCTATCTTTAAAATAGAAATTACAAATATCAACTAAACAAGTTTTTTATATATTCAAGTGTTTTATAAAAATAAATTCCCTTTCAAATTTTTATAAAATTAGAGTTAGAAAATAAAAAGATTTTTTTCTCCAACTAAACGCACCCTAAAAAACTTCATTTATATTTCTATACATAGTGTGTACTTTTCCCCATAGTTGACATCAACACATTCCTTATGTACATCTTTTTAATCACATTATGTCAGATAAACTTTTGACAATAGCCACTTTCTAGCATGGTGTATTGGTGTACGTAACACCCCCTCCCACGTAACACTGCCTCCCACCCCTACCCTTTTGGCGTGAGGTTGCATCAAAGGTGCATCAGACATTAGAGTAATGAATTTGTGTCCCTAGTGAATTTGTGTCCCTAAAAAGAGTAAATTATCAAAAAGGTACAAAAACATTCAGGCATTTCATGTTTTGGTCACGATTTGACCCTTTTTCTAATTTGATCATGCTCAACTGCTCGACTGCTCAACTGGCCTCAATGTTCGACACGTGGCATACTTTTGCTTTTTTATTACTATTTTTGTGTACCACAAAATCTCTGACAGAATCTTTGTTACTATTCTTAGTGGGTGTACTATAATATAAAATATTGCTCGACTTACTTGCTCGACTGACGTTATACCTTTTGTCCTTGGAAAAGTAAAAAGCTATCAGAAAATCTTTTGCTTATATTTGATTTGTACTTTCCAAATCTCACTCAAAGATTTTTTTTTTACCATTATTTTGTACTTTTAATTAATATTTTATTAACTTTATTTTTTTTCCTCTTTCATAATTTCAAATTTTAAAAAAATAAAAAAAACACACACACATTACACACGATATGTGTTGGGAAACGTGCATGGTTTAGAAGCCAAACGGTGTTGACAAAGTGAGAAATCGATCACCCCCAAACGCTCAGTCAAACGCTCATTACCATCCCGATCACCGCAAACGCTCAGGCAAACAAATCCGGATCACCAAAAACGCTCAGGCAAACATATCGTCCATCCTTTGCGGTTGACTGATGGATGAAATACAAGTAAGTAAATCTATCTAATTACTGTTTAGGGCCGCGTATTACGATTTTAGGGTTCGTTATTAGACAAGATGTTGTTGTTGCCGTTGTGGTTTATGTGGTTTTGTTTTTTTGTTTTTTTTTTACATTTTTTTAGATTGGGGTTGCTTATTTTACGTGGTTTTGGTAATGACGAAGCATTTAAACTTTAGAAGTGCTTATCACTGTTTTCGATTGCTTATTACCATTTAGGGTTTGCTTTAGTTTATGTTTGATTGTGTATTTCATGTTGTTGTTGTCGTACAAGTTATTTTAGTTGTGCTTATTACTGTTTAGTAGTGCTTAATATGGTTAATTAGGTTGATTAGGTATTGGAATATGTAATGTGAAAAAGTTTTGATTATCAAGATTGCCCATCTTGTTTTTATCGCCTGTTTATAGGTGTCATTTGCTGCTATAAAATTTGTTTTGAATCATTGAGAAATTTAAATGACTAATGAAGCTAGAAAATTTGTTTTGAAAGTGCTTAACTGAGACAGAAGGTTTATGCAAAGTTAAGGCTAAATTAGACAAACAAAATGAAAGTAGTGCGCTTGTAGATATGTATGCAAAGTACGTTTCCATATGGTTTCAGTTTTCCTTTTTCCCTGAGATTACAAGTACTCGGCTATATAAGAGATATATGATATTATGCAGTTGATGAGGCGAAAAGTGTACCGCTTTTAAGAGGTCATTTAAGCCCGAATTCGAGATTATTTGATCAATTATTGCCCTAAATCGTTCCTTTTGTCATTTTAGGTACTTTTGAGGAGAAATCTAGAAAAGGAAGTATTTTGGACGTTTTTAGAGCATAAAAGTGAAGAAAACGGCAAAGTCTCAAATTTCCTTGTTGGAATAGTACCTGACGACGTCAAGGGTTTGCTAGTGACAGCGTCAAGAGTGATAAAAGAGGTGGAAGTGGAAAATACACATGACGATCCAGAATGTTTTTAGGCTTATTGGCCTGACGGCGTCACCTAGGCCGTCAGGGTCTAAATACTAGTGACGGCCCAGAGCTCATTCCTACATGACGGCGTCAGAAATGGATCTAGGCAATACGAATTTCATCATGGCGGCGAGTTGACGGCGTCAGAGGTTAACACGTGACGCCATCAGGATGCAAAGTCTATATATATTTTTTCCAATTTTTCATTGTAAAGTGTGGAACTTTGTGTGGGATATTAGGGCACAAACCCTAAGACGAATTTTACAACTTTTTCAAGGGTTTCAACCCTTTGATTCTTTCATGTTTGATTGAAGATAAGTACTTATTCAAATCATTCAATATGTCTATGTGTTGTGTGATTATATCTTACGCTTGTCTTCTCTTTAACATGCTAGGCTAGGTTTTTATTGTGTTTGCTTAGATGTAGTGAAACCTAGATGTTGATTATAGGTTGATTGTTTGTCTATAATTGTTACGGATGATTGTATTCGATGTTAGGCTTAAGAAAACTAGCAGACTTCCATTGATAACTTGTTTGAACGTCTTAAGAAACAGGATCGGAGGTGTACTACGATTTTTGGTTGTATTTAATGCATAAGAGAATTCTAATGATCCCATGTTAGGAGCTTCTAACGACTCGACATAGGAGTGAAGTAGGATCTTATAGAGTTAGGGAATATTGCACACGGCCCTACGACTAGTATTAAAGAATATAACCCGTCATCCATGCAATTGTAACAAGCTAATCAACTTGTAAAAGATATCTAGGGAGTAATGAAATCTAAGTAAACCCAACTTTTCTCATTATTGTTTCCACCACATTAGTATAATAGTTTAATTTTCATTTCTTTTATTTTATTTTGATTGCATCTTTAGTTAATTGGGTTAGTTGGCTAGCAACTAATTCCGCCCACTCCTTCAAAACCCGAGATTTTACTTGCTTTCATAAAATATAAAAAATACAAAAAGAATCATCCCTCACCTCTAGACCTAGTTTAGTAGGCTTTCTAATCCGAGCGACACTATTCCTGAGTTGAACGATCAATCCCCCGGTACTTGTCACTATATTATACTACAACGATCAGGTACACTGCCTGGTGGGGGTTTTAAGCTTCTCAAGATCCCTTCAGAGGTAAAACCTGTTGCGAGGGTGCAATTCCCATGTATCAAGTTTTTGGCGCCGCAGCCCAGGGAATTGTTATTGTATAGGTTAGGATTTCTTTTTATTAGGTCTACTTGGTAGATTCCTTTCTAGTAAGATTTTTATTTTTATTTTTAGGTTTTCTTTAGTCTATCTCATTTCTTCATTTCTTTGTTCGTAACCTTTACCATCCGACATCATAGAAGATGGTAACATCTTTGATCTCATCAACCTACCACAACAAAACCACCCACAAAACCCACCACTAGCAAACCAACCTCCTAGACCCCGAACTTTAGGAGAGTATTCCCATCCTAGCCACCAAGGCTATTAAAACACCATTGAGCTCACTCAAGGAGCCAATGTGTCCCCATTGCGATCAGACACCATCCGGTTGGTGCAAAGTAGATGTGCATTCCATGTACTTTGTTCCGAAGATCCTAATCAACATCTCAAGGATTTCCTTAAAATCGTAGATTCCATATACCTTGATGTTGCAACTAGAAAGTCGACCCGATTACGTCTATTCCAATTCTCTCTACGTGATCAAGCTAGTCAATGGCTTGAATGTTTTCCCGCGGGATCCTTCACCTCATGGGATGATCTCACATCTCGTTTCCTTGCTCAATTTTTCCCACCGGGGAGAACTACGATGCTTAGAAATGATATATTTATGTTCCAACAGCGTCAAGGTGAAACCTTCTATGAAGCATGGACTCGTTTCAAGGACTTACTCCAAAAAGTCCCTCATCATGGCATAAATCGTTGGCTATTAGTTCAAATCTTCTATGACCATGTCTACTTTCACACCAAACGCACCATTGATCGAGCCGCCGGAGGCAGGTTGCGTGATAAAAATGCCGAGGAATCTTGGGAAATTATTGATGAGCTTGCCTTCGATAATCAAGAGTTATGGGAAGTTACTAATGTCATCAACTCGGCTATCAATGCAATCTCGACACCAGGGGAAACCAATCAAATCTCCGAAGAACTCCTTTACAAACTTGAGAAAAAGGTTGACTATCTCATGGAAAAACAAAAGAGACCTTTAAGTCCTAGACGGACAAAAGCCAATTCTGTCTCAAATATGATTTCGACACCATTGTCTGAGTCACCCTTTATAGAGAATGTCGAAACCTTTCAAAATTATGCTTAACCTTATTCGCCTCCTCAAAACCTCAACCTGGAATTCGAAGCTCGAATGAGAGAGTACATGGCAACCTATTATGAGCGGCTTGCTAAATTCGAGGAAGCTGTTTATAAACAAAAGGAGGAGATGCAAGAGAAAATGAAGGAGATGATGAGCCTAGTGGAGGAATACTCAAACCAAAAAACCCCAGAAATGATGTTGTTAAGAAAAGAAAGCGCTACCCCCACTACCCGATTTGTTAACTCTAACACAATTGTCCATGAGGATAATGAGGAAAAGGAAACCCCTAGTGTACAAACCATTGAGGAACCGCCAAAATCCCAATCACTAGGTTACTACCTAAAACAAGATATAAATGAGAATACCATAACAAATTGGATAAAGGGTGACGGGCGTAACCAATCCTCCAAACAGGTTTCAAAGAAGGAGAAAGAGGGGAAAGATGAATATGATACATTACCTGGGGGACCGGTATTTGAGAAGCTACTTATAAAAAAGGTGGCTGCTAAGCAGATGGCTTGTGGGAACTTTGAGATACCAGCCAGCATTGGGAAGTTGCAATATTTGGATGCTTTCGCCGATCAAGGATCGGAAGTAAATCTTATGCCCCTAACTATTTACACCCAACTAACCTCAGAAATGCTGGCCACCACCCGTATTAGGCTATCTTTCGCTGGTCACCCTTATGTATACCCTTTGAGAATTGTAGAGGATGTACTGGTCAATGTTGCAGGGTTCATATATCCCTTCGATTTCATGATCATCAATGATAAAGGAGGTGGATGCATGCCAATAATCCTTGGAGAACCATTCCTCGCCACCGCGAGAGCTGTCATTAGGTATGAAAAGAGGGAAATTGAACTTAAGTCAGGAAAAAGAAAGATTAGCCTTCCTATAACCCCACGATGTGTGCAAGAAAGCCTGATGAAAAGAAAGCTCAAAAATGACATTGACACATCGCCTAATCATGTTCATGAAAATATCCTCGCATGGGATACAAGAATCAAAAGCTACAAAGAAACTAAGCCTGAGAAAGGCAAAAGCAGCAATAAAATTCATGTCATGTTTGAATGTAAACTGATGGGGAATCATGTACCATTTGCAGGAAGAGACTTGGTACTCTTAAGGCACTCAGAGATAAAAGTACCTCCCGATGAACCGAGTCCTTGGTGGTATGGACCATTCACAATTGAAAGCATACGCCAAGGTAGGATAGCTACCTTGATCAGTAAAGGAGGAGGGGAGGTGACTGCTAGTGTCGAACGATTGAAACACTACCACCCCGATAACGAGGATAATAATTATATGGGATACGTCATCTCGAAAGACGAGGTCACGTAATAGCCCATGACCTTGAGTCTAGCTACAAGACTCGTAAATAAAGAAAATCGCTTCTTTGAGGCAACCCATGTTTTATTTGGTTTTCGTTTGTTTGATGTTATTTGTTTCCATATGCGTGTTTTATTTTTTTTATTGTTGGTAGATCGTGTTTCGAATTAAATTGTGAAAATGCTTTATTTTGTTGTTTAACTTCGTCTTAACTTCATATAAAGGTATTTTGCAAAAGCTAAGTGTAAGGGAAAACCCCATATTTGTTTATATGAAAAAAAATGATCATGATTCGCCACAATATTATGAACATGTACATTAGTATTTGTTAGAGTCAAATGCTTGTATTGAGTCATAATGATGTTTTGCAGGATTTTCCAGGAAATAGGACATAAGTTTTTCCAGAAACTTAACATAAAGATTTCTACAGGTCACTTTTGACGGCGTCAGGGTTTAACACCTGACGACGTCACATGTAAAATTCTGGAAATTTTGCGAGTTTTGTTTTTCTAACGGAGTCTTAAAAGTTTTTGTTGATTCTTTAGTTTTATAAACTCCAGGAAATCTGCAAACATTCATTCCACAAGCATTATATCTTAAATTGTTTTCTAGGATTTGTTAGTATATATAGATTGCCGCCGATTTTACGCGAGGTTGCCTTGATTGTTTTCTCAGGTTTAACAAGTTATATATGACAAGAAGATGATTTATATTTCTGGAAGAGAAGCTTTGAACATTCATTTTCTTGGAGGAAGATCTAACCTTGTTGACACACTATCCACACCGAACGAATTAGGGGAGTATTTGCTTTCATTCTTTTACCTATTTTACTTTTACATCCTTTAATTGAACATTGGGGACAATGTTCATCCTAAGTGTAAGGGGAGGGTAAATGATGATACCATACAATTGCACTTGAGTTTGTTTGTTCGATGGTAGGTGTGTAATAAAACTAAGAGAAATACTTGTTAGCGTAATTTTAGCGCCAAATTTAAATTTTTTTACAACATTTAGGAGTGAAACTTTAGCCTTAACAAGCGTCTCATGGATAGGAGTTGTATGACTAGCACAAAACTGTACCATTCAGAAAAATTTTCCACACAAATATGTGAGGTTCGCCTTTAGATTTTATAGGAAAAGCATTCATTAATGCTTATGAGTGTACCGGTAGCATTTAGATTCTAGAACTTGCGTTAGTGATGCATCCCAAGACCGCTAGTGAGACTACATTCATGTAGTAGGATTTACTACATGATAAAAAGCATTAGGATCACCCTTGTGTTTAAACCCGTATCATAATTACTTGACCATTTAAGTCATATTACTTGACTAGTAAAGTCAATTAATTTTTCCCACACCATAGCGTTGTACTCATTTTTAGTACACGATACCTCTAGTACACCCCTCCGAGCCTATCTTTTCGTTTCTAACTTTAAGCATTTTACTTAAAGGAAGAATTTGTTACAGCCCACCCAAATGTGCAACTAAATCGCCTTAGCCTTCCGTGTATGCACTCATCTTTAGTGCATTATTGTTATTTGTTTAAACCCTTAGTTAATTATCTCATTGATTACATGGTTGCTAAGTCGAGTCATATCTTGTACATATTGTTTTGGGACGATTGGGACTCATGGGTAAAGTACTAGTGTTATGGAGTAATGGGGAAGAACATCATATATTACCCCCATATGTGCATTAATCTTAAAAAAAAAGTACTCCAAGTGTTTTGATTATCTTGATTCGAGTCATTAGAGTAGTTTATTGTAAAGTATGTAAAAATTCAAGTGTAACTGGAATGTACATTCCCTATGATGTATTATTTTGGATGGTAGGGTAAGAGTGTATGCAAAAAAAAAAAAAAAAAAAAAAAAATCAAAAAAATCAAGAAAAAGAAAAGAAAAAAATAGAAAAGGAAAAGAGAAAAAAACATACGAACTACCATCCGATTTCATTCTATGTTTATTTTATGATTTTGTTATTTTTGATTTATTAGCTTAAGTCGAGTTGAGTCTTGGCTTAGCAACGCCATATTGTATATGTAATTAACCAAGATGATTAACTCGCCACCAGTAAATATTGCCTTTATCCAACAAAACCGTGTTTTCCATATCTCTACACCTAACGTTATAACCCTTTAAAAGACCTCTTTGATAGTTTATCCTAGTTGCTTATGCCAAGTGGTGGAGGTTTGATCCTTTCCCAAGCCTATGGTAATCTATTTGTTATGACAGGTAGTGAAAGATGTTTTCTATTTCCATATTGTGATATATACTTTATTACACCCGAGAGATGTGAGTATCTAAACACTATTTGTGAGGTGCTAGTGTATGACCTCCGTGCTTGTTTTTGGTTTTTAGTGGAACGATTATTTGTTGTAATTATTTTTATATTAGTGTTAAATGACCACTGTATTTTGATTAGATTGAGGACAAGCAAATCTCAAGTGTAAGGGTATTTGATGAGGCGAAAAGTGTATCGCTTTTAAGGGGTCATTTAAGCCCAAATTCGAGATTATTTGATCAATTATTGCCCTAAATCGTTTCTTTTGTCATTTTAGGTACTTTTGAGGAGAAATCTGGAAATGGAAGCTTTTTGGAGCATAAAAGTGAAAAAAACGACAAAGTCTCAAATTTCTTTGCTGGAACAGTACCTGACGACGTCAAGGGTTTGCTAGTGACGGCGTCAAGAGTGATAAAAGAGGTGGAAGTGGAAAATACACGTGACGATCCAGAATGTTTTTAGACTTATTGGCCTGACGGCGTCACCTAGGCCGTCAGGGTCCAAATACTAGTGACGGCCCAGAGCTCATTCCTACATGACGGCGTTAGAAATGGATCTAGGCAATACGAATTTCATCATGGCATCGAGTTGACGGCGTCAGAGGTTAACACGTGACGCCGTCAGGATGCAAAGTCTATATATATTTTTCCAATTTTTCATTGTAAAGTGTGGAACTTTGTGCGGGATTTAGGGCATAAACCCTAAGACGAATTTTACAGCTTTTTCAAGGGTTTCAACCCCTTGATTCTTCCATGTTCAATTAAAGATAAGTACTTATTCAAATCATTCAATATTTCTATGTGTTGTGTGATTATATCTTACGTTTGTCTTCTCTTTAACATGCTAGGCTAGGTTTTTATTGTGTTTGCTTAGATGTAGTGAAACCTAGATGTTGTTTATGGGTTGATTGTTTATCTATAATTGTTATGGATGATTGTATTCGATGTTAGGCTTAAGAAAACTGGCAGACTTCCATTGGTAACTGATGAGTGCTCAAACACTCATCATTTTTGGTCAAATCTGAACTGCAAAACATACAAAAACACTCAGAAATGCATCAAAATACCAAAAATATTTCAAAATTGTGTTTTATATGTTTTAGATGCAAAACGAGTAAAAACAGATGAAAAACATACAAAGTTTGCAAAATTGGCAGTTTCAGTCCCCCAAGTTTCAAAAATTGGCAAAAATAGTCCCTGAGCATTTATTTGGAAAGAAAAGTCGCCAAAGGTCCTTTTGAAATCATAAGTTATCATATTTAATCCTTTGGTGAAAAATCTGAAAAGTTTGGAAAATTGCAGTTTAGTCCCTAGAGTTTCAGTAATTGACAGATTTGGTCCCTGGTGGGATATTTTTGGATGAAAAATCATTTTTAGTCCTTGGAAATTTAAAAATGTTCAATATTAGTCCTTGGATAAAAGTTTTTCACAGATTGGCAAAAATGACCCCTAAACTTTCAAAAATTACATAATTGGTCCCCGAGTGTTTTAGTTTGAAAAATATTAATTTGGGACCTTGTAATATTCAAATTTTCCAAGTATGATCCTTATGGTTACTTTGGAAAATTTACAAAACAGCCCCTCACATTTCATAATTTACAAAAGTAGTCCTTGTGGTGTTTTTTCTAATAAACCAAACGGATCCTATCCCTTATAATCCAAATCCAAATAACAAACCTAAAGCCCACTACCCCTTTTTGTTTACCCAAGCCCAACACCTTACAAAGCCCACTCCCACACCAATATTTATCACCCCGTATAATAACCTCAGTCAACACCCGGTCAAAACCATTCCCCCCCCCCCTCAAAACCACCTCCATGTGCCTGCAAAACCACCTCACCCTCATCATCATAACCTCTGCTACACTCAAACTATTAACCCTGCCTACTCAAACAAACACAAGCATCCAAAACACCACCCCTGGCTCCAATTATATGAAGAAACAGACAAGGAAGTTTTTGGCGCCAAATTGCTTAATGGCCAAGATCAAATTGCAGTAATCCAATGGTTCTAGTTTTTGATGGGAAAGCTCAACTGCGTCCCACAGAAGCTCCTCAAGAAATATAAAAGAAGAAAGAAGGAGCTGAGACAGTAGTTAGTTAATTAGTAGATTTAGAGTAGTTTAGTTATGTTGAATCCATGTTTTCTAGTGTAATTTTAATTCTCAGTTGAATCCCTATCCTTATTAAGTGTATTCTCAAAGTAATTAATAAAATTTCCAAGTTCCTCATTTGAATTCAATTTTCTTTGGCTTTTATAATTTTAATTTTCATGTTATATCAATTATGATTTAAAAGGGTTGTTTACTGCTCTATCAGGCTCAAATTAGCTTTAATAAACTTTTGTGAAATTGTTAGTTAGCTTATATCAACACATTCATCAAAGGAATTCATGGTCAACAAAAGTCAAATGAACAGGACAATGGGGTATGGTGTGATTCAGAGATGAATCATGGTTGTTTGGAATAATTTCATAAGCTCTGAATCCTGTTTTGAGAAGTTAATTCTAGCCTAGTCATAGCTTTTATGAGCCTATCTCCATAGCTTTTAGCCATTTCAGTTTGCATCAAGTAAGTATCCTTTCTAATCATCTGCACCTCAGTTATTTTAGCTTAAATCTGCTGATATTAGCTTATCTTGATGGTATGTAGCTTATTGTGTGTCTAATTCAAGTTTCTACAGGTTCTAGTACTTATTAGTGTTTCTACTGCCTTAATAAAGCCCAACTTGCTTTCCTGTCATTTAGTTGTCCTCTGTTAGTTCTTAGGAATCTATCATGCTTTAAATTAGTTAAGAAGTTTGGTTTAATAATTAGTTTAAGGATTAGAAACCCAAATCTGTTAGATATAGTGGATTAGGGTCACTTAGGGAGTGTTTGGATTGAGCATGTTTTCTGAGTTAGGGTTGGTTTTCAGTATTGAGATTGGTTTAGATAACTCACATTAGGTTAATTTAGGTCTAATATAACATAAAATTGTTAGTCCTCCTGTTAAAAGTCAAAATGGCAGTCATAAGGTTACTGTCTGCTCATTAGGTGTAATTAGGTCCTCATTTCCTAGATTTATTTACATTATTGTTGTATTGAGCTCATACAAGTCTTCAATCATCAAAACATAATATTTGGATCTTGTTGAGGTCATTTGAAACTCATTTTAGTCAAAGTTTAAGTTCATTCAAAAAAGTCAAATTAGCACATCTCAAATTCTTAGAAATGTTCTAGGAATTTTATAGAATTTAGTGTTTGATTTCAAGACTTGAAACTTGTTTCTATTAATTGTCTACCACCTCAGCTATTGAGTCCCATTCTTGTGTTATTTTTGTTAAATTTCTGCTGGGCCCCACACACCCCCAAATTGGGCTGTAGGGTTGTCTGTTTGCCCTGTGCAGCAGACCCCCTCCCTACCACCACCACTTTGGTGGTTTCCACAAGCCACCACAGTGGGCCCCAGTGGTGGTTCTTGGTTCTAAGGTGTTCACCACCTTGCCAGCTCCACATTGCAACCTTACCTTTGAACTTAAGGTCTGTGGACCCCACTTGAATTGAGCCCAAACCTTTGTCCCATTTTCTGAGTTAAGTCAAAACCATCATTTGCTTAATCAGTGCTTAATTGATTATTCTGAGAGATTATTTTCAATATTTTGGCTTAAACATGTCCCATGAACATATTTGAACCAATTTTTACTTTTGTGGACCCCGCTTTAGTTGAATTGAGCTCAATTCTCATGTTGGTCAAACAAAGTCAACTGTCACACTTGTGAGCTTATTCTCAGCTTATTTTGAAAATTGCAAATAAGTTGTTTTCATTAAAAGTGTTTGTTTTTATGTATAAAGTAAGTTTGTAAAAGAAAAATTCCAAAAAACTAATTTATTTCTAAGTGATAGTTTCTATTTAATTTAATTTTATTTTAATTTTCATTTTTATATTTTTTTAAGAACTTAGCTTTTTTATATTTTTATTAAATTACTATTATATTAAAGTATTTATAGTAATTTTCTCAGATTTTTATTTTATCTTTTAGTATTTATTAGATTTAATCTTAGTTTTATTAGTAATTAATTTATATTAAGTTTAAAATAGCATAATTAGTTTTTATTAAGCAAAACCTTGTGTTTACATTTTTCCTAACTTTTATATATTATAAGATAATTTTAGAAATTTTCTTAGAATTTTTACTGTTCATTTGCTATTTTTTATAATTTAAATTAGTTTAATTAGGTAATTAATATTTAATTAGTAATTAATTAATAACAAAATCTCAAAGAGGCAAAAATACTTATTTTTAATTATAAAATTAGTTTTTAGTTATTTTATAATTTTAGAAATTTTATTTTCACCTTTTTAGTATCTAATTAATATTAAATTGTATTTAAGTATTTTAAATATTAATAATTAGTAACAATTAGTAATTAATTAATAATAAATAATTAATTAGTGTAAAAAGTAATTTTCTTTTTCTAAAAATTTTCTTTTATCTTATAGTTTGTAAAAAAGTTATTTTCACCCCCTGGGGGTTTCCAGATTTCCGTTTTCACTTTTTATTTCGTACGTTTACGTTTTATTTAAACGTAACGTACGCGTTTTTAGGTTTAAATCGTTTCTGGTTTTTGTAACTTTCCCATCTTATTCATATAGCTTGTTTAAGCTATTTCATTGTAGATTCCTTAGTTAAACCATTCACAAACCCTTTTTCCATCCAAATTCACCCGATCACAACCGTTTTTATTACAATCCACACCTCGTCGGGACATAACGACCCGGGAAAACACTATATTCCGCGGAGCATTGACTCTAGGAAGTTTGAACATCTTGACCACATCCGTGGTTGACTTTGGTTGACGGTTTAGCCTCAATCAATTTTTGGCGCCGCTGTCGGGGAGGTTGTGTGCGTATCTAAACGGTTTTTCTGATTAGTGTCTTTGGAATTCGTTCCATTGTACATTTATCCATCCTTTGTTCATATTTTCTTATTATCAAAACAAAACCGTTCACGAAAACTTTTTAAACTCAGTTTTCAACGAACACAAAAACACAAAAAGATTTTCTTTATCATTTGTACAAAATATCTCTTCAAAAATCCAAAAATAATCACCTTTACCCTCTCACATATTTGATTCTTCATCCCTACCCCTCCCAAACATTTTGATTCTTTCTATGTCGCATACACACTTTCTGGTATGCCAGTGGTGTGGTAGTTCTTATAATGGTGGCAATTGCCCCAGTTGTGGCATGGTAGAGTCAGGAAACGGGTATGTCTATAACCAGAATCCCTATTCCTATCATGACACCACTGATTCATTCCACCAGCTACCACACCATCAGTCTCAGCAGTTTTACTGTTGTGAGTACTGTGGTGGTTCACATTACAGTTCCGATTGTCAATCGGGAAACACACTTGTCTATGAGCAGTTTACTGGTAACAATTATAACTCTAGCACTTACCACCCACAGCCACATCAGTTTCACTGTTGTGATTACTGTGGAGGTCCACACTCTAGCTCGGATTGTCAAACAAGGAATCCATTTCCTTGTAACAATTATGACTATTCGTTTTCAGACCCACCTCCACAGTACCAAATGATTCACACAACTCCTCATGATACTGAGCAAGACCTTTTACTAAAGGCTCTTGATATTTTAAAAGAACTTAAGGAGGAGTTGGTTACTACACCGTTTCGAGACTCTCGTGAGAAATATTTGGCAGAATTACTTACTGAAGAACGAGAGGCTAAAAACGAATTGAGCATGGAAGAATTACTTGTCTTAGAGCAAGCAGCTATAACACGTGCCAAAATTCGTCAAGCTGCTCTTCTAGACTGTGATAATGATAGTGATAATGAGGACACCCTTGATATCCTTCAATTTTATAAGGGTTCTTCAGATTCATCAATTGTGATTCCTTCCATTGAAAATCAGGGAGAAAATAATGAGATAGGGAAATTACTAGCCGTTGAACAAATGGAACTTGAAAATTCCATGAATGCTAGCTCCTCTCATCTCCCTCAGTCTGTTGTTATCACACCTGAAGTTCACACTCACTCTCTAAACATGGGGGATGAGCATCTTAGCACTGTTCCTAAAAAGGAATCGGATGAATTAATAAAGTCTAGTGTTGAGATCCTTGTCCCAATCCCGAGAGAGTCACAGGGGACTTTTGATCAAGTGTGTGATATTCCTTCTTACCCTAATAATCCAAATGATCAAATTGAGATTGTCTCTAATTCCAGTGATGATTGTTTATCTTATGGAGACATTGAGTATGTTGATGCATCCCTTCCCCACTCTAATGTTGACTTTCTTCTTGAGGAGTTCGCCGATGAACTCACTCACACCAATCCACTTCCATCAGGAGGTGATGATGATCTCTTTGATTTCAAAGATGATATGGAAGAAGTCGAAGCATTCCTTGCTCTAGATAGTTCAACTTCGTATGAAGTTAATAATAACTATCTTGATTCTGAGGGGGATATTCTTTTCCTTGAAAGCTTATTGAATGATGATGATCCATCACTCAATTCCTATCTCAATATCGGGCTTAGTGATTCAAACACTGATGAAAAGTCTTTATCTTATAGAGACATCAGTGACGTTGATAAAATATCTTCTGAGCCCATCATTGATCACCTTATCATGACTCCTCCAGAGTATGATAGCCCGGGGGGAGATATCCTTAATCATGAGGATTTGCAAATTCCCACCCACCCTCCCGGGATGTTTTTGAGCTTAGCCCTTGAAATCCAAACTCAGGCTAATGAGCCTGTTCTCGAGGTGCCTTCCTCTCTTCTTCACTCCTTCGGGAATGAAGACACTATATTTGATCCCGGCATTTTCATGTATCATTATCTTGAGCCGGATAATTATCTCATCGGTGTGGAACTTTCACGTGCTTCAAATGTTTGTCCAAACATCTTGAATGAAAGTCCGATTGAGATCGTTTCTTCCACATCATGCTTCCCCAAGGACAAATGAATTCGGGGCCGAGTCAAGCTAGCGACTCGGTAAACAAAAACAGTAGCATGTTTATAGGGTTTTCACCCTAAGTGTGGGGGAGTCCCCCATGCTATGGTTACTTATGAAGTGAAAATACAAAATGGTGTTTTCCACGCTTAGCGTGTAATGTTGCCCTTTTACGTTCAAAGAGTTGGCATAATAGCCGGGACTTTGAATATTGAGGACAATATTCATGCTAAGTGTGTGTGTGTGTGGGGGGGGGGGGGGTATTTCGCTATTCTAGCGAATTTTATCACATTTTACTATATAATACCCCCGTTTTAGCCAAAATTTCAAAAATTTTAAAATTTTTTCACTGGTGCTTCAAAATTTTTGTGGTAATCAGTTCGCCTTGTCTAAAAGACAAAATGGATTGGCTAGTCCAGGAGCAAACGGCTCTTGGTAAAGACATCTCAAATCCGTTTACGGCTTGCAATTTGCCCAAAATTGTATGGTTCCTCAACTGCCCATATCCCATAAAGCGAATGAGTTGGCTAGCCCACAAGATTATGGCTTGTGGTAAAGGCAGTGGAAAATCCATAATTGGTAATCAGCTCACCAAGATGTTGACTATTCCATCAAGAGCTGGCTAGTCCAGAAGCAAACGGCTTTTGGTAAAGACTAATCAAATCCGTTTACAGCTGGTGGTTTGCTCAAAATCACACGGTTATCAGGTGTGCCACAGTTCTTACACCTGGCTACTCCAGAAATGATGGCTTTTGGTAAAGAGTTTAAAATCCATCAAGTTTTCAAAACAGTATTGCTAGGGACTAGCAATAGTTTAGTGTGGGGGATTGATGAGTGCTCAAACACTCATCATTTTTTGTCAAATCTGAACTGCAAAACATACAAAAACACTCAGAAATGCATCAAAATACCAAAAATATTTCAAAATTGTGTTTTATATGTTTTAGATGCAAAACGAGTAAAAACAGATGAAAAACGTACATAGTTTGCAAAATTGGCAGTTTCAGTCCCCCAAGTTTCAAAAATTGGCAAAAATAGTCCCTGAGCATTTATTTGGAAAGAAAAGTCACCAAAGGTCCTTTTGAAATCATAAGTTATCATATTTAGTCCTTTGGTGAAAAATCTGAAAAGTTTGGAAAATTGCAGTTTAGTCCCTGGAGTTTTAGTAATTGACAGATTTGGTCCCTAGTGGGATATTTTTGGATGAAAAATCATTTTTAGTCCTTGGAAATTTAAAAATGTTCAATATTAGTCCTTGGATAAAAGTTTTTCACAGATTGGCAAAAATGACCCCTGAACTTTCAAAAATTACATAATTGGTCCCCGAGTGTTTCAGTTTGAAAAATATTAATTTGGGACCTTGTAATATTCAAATTTGCCAAGTATGATCCTTATGGTTACTTTGGAAAATTTACAAAACAGCCCCTCACATTTCATAATTTACAAAAGTAGTCCTTGTGGTGTTTTTTCTAATAAACCAAACGGATCCTATCCCTTATAATCCAAATCCAAATAACAAACCTAAAGCCCACTAACCCTTTTTGTTTACCTAAGCCCAACACCTTACAAAGCCCACTCCCACACCAATATTTATCACCCCGTATAATAACCTCAGTCAACACCCGGTCAAAACCATTCCCCCCCCTCAAAACCACCTCCATGTGCCTGCAAAACCACCTCACCCTCATCATCATAACCTCTGTTACACTTAAACTATTACCCTTGCCTACTCAAACAAACACAAGCATCCAAAACACCACCCCTGGCTTCAATTATATGAAGAAACAGACAAGGAAGTTTTTGGCGCCAAATTGCTCAATGGCCAAGATCAAATTGCAGTAATTCAATGGTTCTAGTTTTTGATGGGAAACCTCAAGTGGGTCCTACAGAAGCTCCTCAAGAAATATAAAAGAAGAAAGAAGGAGCTGAGACAGTAGTTAGTTAATTAGTAGATTTAGAGTAGTTTAGTTATGTTGAATCCATGTTTTCTAGTGTAATTTTAATTCTCAGTTGAATCCCTATCCTTATTAAGTGTATTCTCAAAGTAATTAATAAAATTTCCAAGTTCCTCATTTGAATTCAGTTTTCTTTGGCTTTTATAATTTTAATTTTCATGTTATATCAATTATGATTTAAAAGGGTTGTTTACTGCTCTATCAGGCTCAAATTAGCTTTAATAAACTTTTGTGAAATTGTTAGTTAGCTTATATCAACACATTCATCTAAGGAATTCATGGTCAACAAAAGTCAAATGAGCATGACAATGGGGTATGGTGTGATTCAGAGATGAATCATGGTTGTTTGGAATAATTTCATAAGCTCTGAATCTTGTTTTGAGAAGTTAATTCCAGCCTAGTCATAGCTTTTATGAGCCTATCTCCATAGCTTTTAGCCATTTCAGTTTGCATCAAGTAAGTATCCTCTCTAATCATCTGCACCTCAGTTATTTTAGCTTAAATCTGCTGATATTAGCTTATCATGATGGTATGTAGCTTATTGTGTGTCTAATTCAAGTTTCTACAGGTTCTAGTACTTATTAGTGTTTCTACTGCCTTAATAAAGCCCAACTTGCTTTCCTGTCATTTAGTTGTCCTCTGTTAGTTCTTAGGAATCTATCATGCTTTAAATTAGTTAAGAAGTTTGGTTTAATAATTAGTTTAAGGATTAGAAACCCAAATCTGTTAGATATAGTGGATTAGGGTCACTTAGGGAGTGTTTGGATCGAGCATGTTTTCTGAGTTAGGGTTGGTTTTCAGTATTAAGATTGGTTTAGATAACTCACATTAGGATAATTTAGGTCTAATATAACATAAAATTGTTACTCCTCCTGTTAAAAGTCAAAATGGCAGTCATAAGGTTACTGTCTGCTCATTAGGTGTAATTAGGTCCTCATTTCCTAGATTTATTTACATTACTGTTGTATTGAGCTCATACAAGTCTTCAATCATCAAAACATAACATTTGGATCTTGTTGAGGTCATTTGAAACTCATTTTAGTCAAAGTTTAAGTTCATTCTAAAAAGTCAAATTAGCATATCTCAGATTTTTACAAAAGTTCTGGGAATTTTATAGAATTTAGTGTTTGATTTCAAGACTTGAAACTTGTTTCTATTAATTGTCTACCACCTCAGCTATTGAGTCCCATTCTTGTGTTATTTTTGTTAAATTTCTGCTGGGCCCCACACACCCCCAAATTGGGCTGCAGGGTTGTCTGTTTGCCCTGTGCAGCAGACCCCCTCCCTACCACCACCACTTTGGTGGTTGCCACAAGCCACCACAGTGGGCCTCAGTGGTGGTTCTTGGTTCCAAGGTGTTCACCACCTTGCCAGCTCCACATTGCAACCTTACCTTTGAACTTAAGGTCTGTGGACCCCACTTGAATTGAGCCCAAACCTTTGTCCCATTTTCTGAGTTAAGTCAAGACCATCATTTGCTTAATCAGTGCTTAATTGATTATTCTGAGAGATTATTTTCAATATTTTGGCTTAAACATGTCCCATGAACTTATTTGAACCAATTTTTACTTTTGTGGACCCCGCTTTAGTTGAATTGAGCTCAATTCTCATGTTGGTCAAACAAAGTCAACTGTCACACTTGTGAGCTTATTCTCAGCTTATTTTCAAAGTTGCAAAAAAGTTGTTTTCATTAAAAGTGTTTGTTTTTAGGTATAAAGTAAGTTTGTAAAAGAAAAATTCCAAAAAACCAATTTGTTTCTAAGTGATAGTTTCTATTTAATTTTATTTAATTTTAATTTTCATTTTTATATTTTTATTAAGAACTTAGCTTTTTTATATTTTTATTAAATTCCTATTATATTAAAGTATTTATAGTAATTTTCTCAGATTTTTATTTTATCTTTTAGTATTTATTAGATTTAATCTTAGTTTTATTAGTAATTAATTAATATTAAGTTTAAAATAGCATAATTAGTTTTATTAAGTAAAACCTTGTTTTTACATTTTTCCTAGCTTTTATATATTATAAGATAATTTTAGAAATTTTCTTAGAATTTTTACTGTTCATTTGCTATTTTTTATAATTTAAATTAGTTTAATTAGGTAATTAATATTTAATTAGTAATTAATTAATAGCAAAATCACAAAAAGACAAAAATAATTATTTTTAATTTTAAAATTAGTTTTTAGTTATTTTATAATTTTAGAAATTTTATTTTCACCTTTTTAGTATCTAATTAATATTAAATTGTATTTAAGTATTTTAAATATTAATAATTAGTAATAATTAGTAATTAATTAATAATAAATAATTAATTAGTGTAAAAAGTAATTTTTTTTTTCTAAAAATTTTCTTTTATCTTATAGTTTGTAAAAAAGTTATTTTCACCCCCTGGGGGTTTCCAGATTTCCGTTTTCACTTTTTATTTCGTACGTTTACGTTTTATTTAAACGTAACGTACGCGTTTTTAGGTTTAAATCGTTTCTGGTTTTTGTAACTTTCCCATCTTATTCATATAGTTTGTTTGAGCTATTTCATTTTAGATTCCTTAGTTAAACCATTCACAAACCCTTTTTCCATCCAAATTCACCCGATCACAACCGTTTTGATTACAATCCACACCTCGTCGGGACATAACGACCCGGGAAAACACTATATTCCGCGGAGCATTGACTCTAGGCAGTTTGACCATCTTGACCACATCCGTGGTTGACTTTGGTTGACGGTTTAGCCTCAATCAGTAACTTGCTTGAACGTCTTAAGAAACATGATCGGAGGTGTACTATGATTTTTGGTTGTATTTAATGCATAAGAGAATTCTAATGATCCCATGTTAGGAGCTTCTAACGGCTCGACATAGGAGTGAAGTAGGATCTTATAGAGTTAGGGAATATTGTACATGGCCCTACGACTAGTATTAAGGAATATAACTCATCATCCATGCAATTGTAACAAGCTAATCAACCTGTAAAAGATATATAAGGAGTAATGAAATCTAAGTAAACACAACTTTTCTCATTATTGTTTCCGCAACATTAGTATAATAGTTTAATTTTCATTTCTTTTATTTTATTTTGATTGCATCTTTAGTTAATTGGGTTAGTTGGCTAGCAACTAATTCCGCCCACTTCTTCAAAATCCGAGATTTTACTTGCTTTCATAATATATAAAAAATACAAAAAGAATCATCCCTCACCTCTAAACCTAGTTTAGTAGACTTTCTAATCCTAGCGACACTATTCCTGAGTTGAACGATCAATCCCCCGGTACTTGTCACTATACTATACTACAACGATCAGGTACACTGCCTGGTGGGGGTTCTAAGCTTCTCAAGATCCCTTGAGAGGTAAAACCTGTTGCGAGGGCGCAATTCCCACGTATCAGTATTCGAAAAAAGGCATTTCACGAAAGGTTATATAATAGATATATGATAGTATGTAGTCGAAAAAAGGCATATCTCCTTACCAGGACATACCTAAAATGACATTTTCCCGGATAAGTAAGGATAACAGATTCATGTTCCATTTTAGATTTAGCATGCTTGTAGTCAAAAGAAAAGGTCTACCGGAGGTACCTGAAAGTGAATAAGTATATATCTTCTACTACTTCTGATTTTGAGTTTTATTGGATGTTTATCTTCACACATATTAGTTGTTAGCATGATGTTTAGGTTAGCATGGGAATTGTAGGCTAGTAACATGTATGGAGGGATTCTGTGTATTTGTGTAAGCTGATAAGTAAATAGAGATACTATATGCTCCATTGTGTTTTAATACAACAGAAACTGAGAAAGCTCTTTTTTGTGAATAAGTATGATATGATGTAAGCAGTCGAACTTTCGTGTGTGTTAGTAAATTGGAAATGCAAGCTAAGGCTAAATTACTTATTGAAAATGCTAAAATTTACTCATAAACTACTTACTAGGATGAATTAGAGCTGAGCCAAGTTGATTTATGAACTAAAAAGCTAGCATAACTCACAGAATTTACTAATGCCAAACACCCCCTTATATTGCAGTATGTGGTTTTGTAAGTGTAACCTGATAATAGTAAGGCACGTATGAATATTGAGCGCCTAACTCTATGCCTGCATAGGGTTACATGAAAAACAATTTAGTGGCTTATAGATTAATCATGTGGTTAAAAGAGTTTAAGCCATTTTCAAATAAGTGTAACCTGATAATAGTAGAAACATGTCTGCTTCATCATGTCAAGACAATAAACAGTTAAAAGTTAAAACTAAAGTATTCGCATATACCAAAATGACTTGGTTGATCTAGGAGTTAGGATTGGACTTGCTTAAAGCCTTAAACTTTGTTAATTTCTTATTATTTGTGATATCACCTGCTCGCACTTTCTCATAGTGATGCATACCATTGAAATTTGTTCTTGTGATGTCTGAAGTAAAGATTATAAACTAAATCCAGAAGCTGGTTAGGAATTATAGAGTTGAAAAAGAATCCAGAAACAACTTTTTCAGCAAGAAGTACTCATGCGTGTGCATCCCTGATGGCACTTGAACCCAAAACCTAAGCTTGTTTTCACCTTATAGTGTAGTCTTTAAGGCTGATTCATACCACTTTAAGCTTGTTTTGGGGAACCAACACTTGAGTGGATTGCGTGTCTTTGCTTCTTGAGATTGTGTTAATTGGTTTACTTTCTATTAACCATAGTTCAAATAAGAGGCTACTACTGCTATTGTGTAGTATTTTTTTCTTCCATCATGGTTGTTTATACACATCTTCATTACTTGAAGCATAATATAAATAATGAAGCATAATTTTACTTACGCATTTACTTAACCCGGTTAGATAAGTCATAATCATTATATGTTTTGTTGCTTTGTGTTTATAGTTGTATCATGCCAAGGTTAGTACCAGAACGAAGTTGCACTATCTAAAGACCATAAGGCAAAAGTTGAGCGCAAATAAGGAACGTCTTTCCCTGTTTAAAAGCACGGTTTTTGGTGATTGGCTAAAGATAAAAACATATTTTCATGATAACCACTTGCTGCATTATTTACTTCAAAATCAACGTCAAGTTCAGAACCATGATATAAATACTACATTTTATTTTGATATCGGGCAACACAGTTTAGAATTTGGTTAGCAGGAAATGTGTTTGATATTAGGGTTTCAGTTTGGTGATGTTTCTTTTGCTCATTGTCACAAGCATCAATCTGGTTTTAAAGCGCGTATTTTAAAGATTCTTAGAGAAAGTCTACGTGAGAGAACAAGTACTATAAAGGCCGCGCATCTTTTAAAGATACTTAATGATCCATTTTAGTTTGGTTCGCTAACAAATGATGATACTGTACTTCTTTGCTTGTTGTTAATTTTAGAGAACATTTTTATGGGCAAACAGGAAAGATGTTTAATCTCTAATGAAATCCTAGCCTTAGTAGACGATTTATATGCATGGAATGCGTTTCCATGGGCGAGTATATTTGGGTGGAGTTTCACAACATGTTATACAATTATGTTTTAAAGGTTAGGGAACAACACTTGATAGAAATTGCCGAGAAAGGTCCTAGTTACGTCACAACATACACGCTGTGTGGATTTGCGTTTGCTTTGAAGGTTAGTGTTAGTGTAATTCACTAATTATGGTTTTTTACTCATTGCTTGTTGTTTACTTTATTTATTTACCTTTTTTTCTTTTAGGTTTGGATTTTGGAAACCTAACCCAATGCTACCAATTGGTGGGTTAACGATGACAGTGTGATACCTAGAGCACTTGCATGGGAGGATGGACAAAAGTTTGAAATTAACGATTACGATCTTCTTTTTGGCAATAACTACCGTGTTCGCCTATTGCCGATAGGTGAGAATTTTACATCAGTTCTATATGATTTTTTTAAAGCATGGGGTTAGTGGATAATACTTATTTAATATACAGATGTTGAGAGAAATCAACTATGGTGGAGTTCGAGTCTAGACTATATCGGGAGGTTTATGCCATCAGGGTCGTTGAATGATGTACCACCTAGTCCAAACGTGAACACACCAAAAGTGGCGTCAGGATCACGGGCCAAGATAACACCACGTAAAAGTTGTTCTGTCGTTCGTACCGAGAATCATCGGTCGACACATATCCGTACAGAGGTGCGTAGGTATATGGAGAAAACCATGCCGCAAGTGTATGAACATATGCCATCTAGCGCAGCGGTTGCAACGCAAATGGATGATATGCAACAGCAGATTAATCATCATCATCAACTTGTTGCACATTTAAAGCCTAATGGGTTTACTCACATGACGGATATGGATGCGGACATACCTCCTAGCGCATCACTTGTAGCTCAGATGGCTTGTATGTAATGGCAGATTACCGGACTTCAGAATTTTCTCCATCATATCATGGCTGATGGGGTTAGTCAGGTGAATGGTGGTCCGTCCGACACTACAAGAGTTTTTATTGAGAAGGTTATATTACTTACTTACACTTTTAAACATATATATATATATATATATATATATATATATATATATATATATATATATATATATATATATATATATATATATATATATATATTTGTACAATGCAATTGAAGTCTACTAGTTATTGTTTATTTTTTTCATGAATTTATTTTGCTTCTAGGCGGACTTGTATGCTCTAGGCGATAGTTTAGCTTTCATTGTATAATTTAGTTGCGTGTTATAGAGTTGCATATGGTAAATTAGTAGATGATATTGTTATACGATCCTTATTATCAGATTTATATACCATTACAATACTGATTAGTTTAGCTAGCTTAGCACACCACTTGGTACTATTATCTGTTAGAGGTTAAACTTATTAGGTATTTAGGTTCTATATTAAATCCCTTATTTATTTCATTACCAAACTCCATATTATGTATTTATGAAGCTAGTCACATCAACCGAAAGTACAAGCCTTTATTACTTACCTAATTGCTCCCATTATTTATAGTAAAAGCCTTTACTAGTTGTAAGTCACCTTATTTCTCTATTACCATTATTTATGTAAACTAAAAGCTTTCATTATCTCTTCAAAAAATGTCAGACAACATACCTTACGAAATTCAAACCGAAATCACATAAACTTCCTGTCCAAGGTTTGCTTCAGTTCAGAACAGTCTCAAAGACATGGAAGTCTTTCATTGATAGCTCTAACTTTCATGTCCGTTTTGGTGTTCGTCCGACTCAGCCTTGTTGTTTCCTTATTGTAGTATACTCTAATATGAGAACATGGATGGTTTAGTGTTTAGGTTGATTTTGAGTAGAGATTTCTAGTGAGAAGTTAGAGAGATGAAGAGATGGAACCTTGATAGAAATAGAGATATGTTAGATTGCAAATGAAGGTCCAACCCTTTCCCTTGGGTGGGAAAGGGTATATATAGTTACAATAGAAACGCCCCTTGAAACGGGCTGTAGAGCGGGCTGACAGTGGGTAAAGACCCGACCCGACTCCACAAATACTAACTAATACTACACTACGTACTAACTAATATGATAACTACTACGAGCTACAATATGCTAAAATACACTCGGGGTGACCGAGTCTTCATATGAATAAACGTATTCCTAACAATCTCCCCCTAAGGGAGGTCACCCCGGAAAATAAATGTTGAATCATAGCATTCAGGTCTTTGACGACATCTTTGTAGCTCGTAGCCTTTTGATTCTTCATTGTTGAGATCTTTGTGCTTTAAGTGGGAGACTCTAGATGACACCTTCAATGTGATGGATGATCTTTGGAAATAGTTTCAGCTTCATCATCCAAATGAATGTCAGAGGGTCATCTTCGAGCAGTAACATCTCCATGTGATATGAACTTCTTTGTGTTGGCATGTTCACACTTTTTCAGGATCATGATCTTCTGCATCAGAGTTGTTGAAGCATTTGTGAGGCCCAATCAATGATCATCATTTCTTAGATTGTGATGTTGAAGTGTGAGCATGTGTTGATGGATCAGCATCTTTTCAGCAATCAACTGCAACCGTTAGAAATTCCTGCAAGTAAACAGTTAGCAACAAAGCATCCGGTCCTTATAGGTTTGGAATTAGAGATCGTCAACAGCATAGTGTGGAGACTCCTTCTAACCCTTACCATGACCGTTCCCAATCGGTAAACCCTGAGAGGATTTACACGAACTACCTAAGTAGATCAACGATTGGGTGAGTCGCTGGAGATCACTCCACGACTGTTGACCGTTATTAACCATCGCGACCACTAAGCGTAATCCACAATGAATTACCTAAGTGACCTTCTTTCAGGGCTGCTTGATGTTGACCCTGGCAGGAATTTCCATTCATTCACTGGGAATTATTAAAGTAACATCCCTCATAAATGTTCTGGCAGATTGCTAAGATCTGCGTAGGACTCATAAGTTTACCACTGGTGTCCTTAGTGTTGAACAACCAGCGTAGAAGTAGCACGTGTTCCTATGAGGTCTTTTTATGTATCTCGAGGCTCTAGACTCAATAAGTGCATTTGGTTTTCCTATGCGGAGATTAGGGAGAGGTCTCCTGCTTCAATATCAACTATCTCTAAGAGATAAGTCGATAGATTACACCGGTTCCCCGTGAGAATGAAACAAGTTCTTTTAAGAGAACTTGAGTGGCTAGAAGGTTTAGTGCATTGCGTCACTGGGTCCATGACGTCTTGTCTTCAATACCGATGTTGCCTTAGCAACCATCAGTAGATTATGAATTGAACCTGGTTTCTGCCCTAAGGTTGAATAGTTGGAGGGCTATTTCTTTTCACCCTTTCTCATTTCGTTTCTTTTTAATTCTTCAACCCTTTCTTTCTCCATTCTAACATTTCTCCTTTTTTTCATAATCAGACCTATGGACTTTCTAATACTATCTATTTGGTATTGTCCATGGGTAGATCCCTCCGGCTCTGGCGGATCATAAGACTGTTTTCCTAACCTTAGCCACCTTATAACTTCATGAATATCCTATGTTGCCATACACCAAATCATTGAAAATTCTCTCAATGTGTTTATGATTAAGAAACACATTTTGTTAAAACATTGAGAGTTTTGTCATTTTCAAATGTTCCCCCTTAACATGTGCTCATAAGTATTGATTTGAAAATTTGCACATGTCGGGAAGAGTTGCACTTTTGAATTGATCTACCTTGAGTGAACATGATCGGGCATTCGAGACACGCTTACATCACTAGTTAAACTAGCTTGAAGTTATTACCCGGCCCGATCAGATTCACCTAAGGTTTCTCGAAATGGTACATTCTACTTAAACTAGTCCTCTTCGAGACACGCTTACATCACTGGTTAAACCATCTTGAAGTTATTACCCGTCCAGGACTAGTCCTTTCAATTCAGGACAATTGTGTTTCGTCAATTCATGAGTCAAGACTGAGATGCACTCATATGAGATGCAAGGATCCTTTTACACAAACCATTTTGCTCCCCCTCAATATGTGCATTGATATACGAAAGAGTTTGGCACATAGGAAAGAGCATATGTTTGTTTTCAGGTTCAAAACATCACGTTTTAATCAGTTTTTCATATTTAAATCACATCTTCTCCCCCGATCAAAAATTTCAAACCAATTGAGATTTGTGATCCTAAGTGATTTAAATAAGTTTAAAGTTTTTTTGGAGAAAGATGTGACATTTTTAAGAATGACTGATTTTGAGACGACATTTTAGCTCCCCCTCAAACCTGGAGGGAGTATGTTATGTGTTAGAGATGATGAGTTTATAAATAGTTTTGAGTTTAGCGAGAAACTCATGAAAGATTCATATACTAACACATAACAATTACACTCAATCCACTGTAATTATGCCCAAAGATCTTGTTTTGATGATACATAGTTTTTGAAATCGTTCTCCCCCTCAATCGATGACACGTTTAAAATTAAACATTTTGCATAAAGTGTTAATTATGTTAGCATCGATTGAGTGGCAACTTTTAAACCACATTTCGAGTTTGTTTGATCTTCAAAAACCATGGTACCACCAAGTTTGGATCAAATATTTTCCTGAAGAATCATTGAAGGAAAAATATTTGAGATGCAAAGAAGACTTCTCTTCTTTTACCGGAAATGATGCACTTAAGCGTACATCAGATTGGAAAGGCACGAATGTAAAGTAATTCATGCCTTTGTTAGGAACAGTCGTCTTTTTGGTGACGAACTTTCCCCAATATAAAACCGGGTTGCTATCTGAAGTAATAGCAAACCATTTGGAAAGAATAATTTTAGAGATGACATGTTTTAGAAGACATTATTAATAATAAGAACTCTTGCTCAAGCATATGTATGTTTCCGTGTCATTATTGAATGACATTTCTAGAAGCGTACATAATATTGATTACACAAGAGACATGTCGAGAGAAGAGTATTTTTGGTTTTTGAAGGTTTTATATTTTTCTATTTTCTTTTTGTTTTTAATACTATGTACAAAGGATATGTGAAGCAACCCCTTTACTCCTCCTGATCTTCCTGAAGACTTATGAGATCCTCAGGAGTGAGACTCTTCATACCAAGGTGAGGGAGGATGAATTGAAATCGTTCCCTAGAAAGTGCTTTGGTAAAGATATCAGCTAGCTGGAACTCAGTCCTTACGAAGTAAAGTTCCACAATTCCTTTCTCAACTTGCTCCCTGATGAAGTGATGTCGAATGTCAATGTGCTTAGTCCTTGAGTGCTGGACATTGTTGCAGCAGAGTGCAATTGCACTTTTGTTGTCACAGTACATGGGAATCTTGTTGCATACGAAGCCATAGTCTGAAAGTTGAGATCTCATCCATAAGATCTAAGCACCGCACGAGGACATGGCAATGTATTCAGCCTCTGTGGAGGATATCGATGTACTCATTTGTTTCTTTGAAGACCAACTGACTAATTTATTACCCAAAAACTGAGCACCCCCAGAGGTACTTCGACGAGTATCTTGACATCCCGCATGGTCAGCATCCAAATAGGCTGTGAGCGCCATAGAAGTGTCCTTGGGGTACCATAGGCCCATGTGGATTGTTCCTTTAAGATACCGAAAGACTCTCTTGACAGCCTCCAGGTGTTTCTTGGTAGGTTTGGATTGATACCGAGCACACCTGCAAACTGCAAATAGAAGATCCGGTCTGCTAGCAGTAAGATACATTAAGGAACCAATCATGCTTCGATACTTGGTTTGTTCAACCGGGATCCCAACATCATCTTTATCAAGTTTTGATCTTTCAATCATAGGAGTATCAACTCCGTCACAAGAATCGAATCCAAATTTCTTCAAAATTTCATTAGCATACTTGGATTGATTGATGAAGATGCCATTGGGATTCTGAGATATTTGCAAGCCTAGAAAGAAGGACATTTGACCCATCATTGACATCTGGAACTTAGAACTCATTTCTTGGGAGAAACGATCACACTCTTTGGGATCAGAGGAGGCAAATATGATATCATCTACGTAGATTTGTACATGAAGAAAGGTTTTGCCTGTTTTTCTGGTAAAGAGTGTAGGATCAACAGCACCTTTGGAAAACTTGTTGGCAAGATGGAATTTTGACAAGGTGTCGTACCACGCCCTAGGAGCTTGCTTAAGTCCATAAAGAGGCTTCTTCAAGCGATACACATGGTTAGGACATTCTGGATCCACAAATCCTTCGGGTTGGCTTACATGCACCACTTCTTTAAGATCGCCATTTAAGAATGCAGTCTTAACATACATTTGATAAACCACCATATTCTGACTTGCAGCATTTGCCAGAAATATTCTTATGGCCTCAATTCTAGCAACAGGTGTGAAGGATTCTTCAAAGTCTATACCTTCTTCTTGACGATATCCTTTTGCCACAAGCCTAGCTTTGTTCTTCAATACATCTCCATGCTTATCAAGTTTCACTTTAAATATCCATTTGAGAGAAATGATCATAGCACAATCGGGAGGCGGTACTAATTCCCACACATCAAGTCGATCAAACTCATGAATCTCGTCCACCATAGCAGTGAACCATGAGTGTTTAGACATTGCATCCTTGAAATCTTTTGGCTCAACTTTAGAGAGGACAAAATTGAAGAAGCACCACAATGCGTCGGTTGCAAGTTGCTTACGGGTTGATAAAGGACGCGAAGGGTTTCCAATAATGTTGTCAATTGGGTGATCATTTGTCCATTTCCTAAGGTGTTCATGGGGTTGAGGATAGGGAACTGAGGTAGCCGTGTTAGATTCGTCTGAGGATGTAGCATCATTTGACGATTCAGGAGCAAAGATGTTCACAAATGGCTCATTATCAGGTGGAGCAAAAGGATTTACTTCAAGTGAATTATCCACAGCCGCTACTCGTTGTACAAATGAAGATTGACCATTAGATGTGGTGACTGAACGACTGATGGTGGGGGCTTCAGGATCCCATGACAACGAAGTGGATGGCCCAACATTATCATCTTGGACATTTGCTACCCCAGCTGGTTGTGGAACAACTGTGGCTTCTGGAGCATCCACATTTTGAGGTTCAAAGTACTCATCAAACATGGGGTCAAACAACTTCTTCCAATCTTCACTTGGAGGGGGTACAAAAGGAGTAGCAGGAGTGGGATTCTGTACAAGCCTGGAGCTAATAGGTCCAGGAGACAAAAGGTTAGGTACGGGTCCAGAACTTGATTGTCCAGGAACCGGTTGCTCAGTCAGCTCATCAAAAGTAACGTGGATTGTTTCCATTATGTCTCTAGTACGTTTGTTGTAGATTCGGTATCCCTTTCATTCTGGAGCATAGCCAACGAAGAAACCAATGTCGGCCTTGGCCTTGAGTTTCCCAAGGTCTTCACTGTCATTTGTTGGATAGCACAATGCACCAAATACTCGAAGAAACGAAAGATCTAGTTTTCTGCCATGAACCAGTTCATATGGAGTCTTGCAGTAGAGAGGATGTATCTAGGATCGGTTCTGTGTATAACATGCTGTTGCAATTGCCTCAGCCTAAAGAAACATAGGAGCTTCGGAGAAGATGAGCATAGTCCTTGCAGCTTCAACCAGGGTGCGATTACGTCTTTCAACAACTCCATTTTGTTGAGGAGTACGTGGAATGCTCTTTTGATGACTAATGCCGACACCTTCATAAAACTGAGTAAGATGTTTGTTCACAAATTCTGTTCCATTATCAGTACGAATGAACCTAACTGTTTTGTTGAGTCGAACTTGCAATTGCTTAATGAGTTTGATGATGATTTCCGGAGTTTCATCTTTTGATCGTAAGAACTTTACCCACGTGAAACGAGAATGATCATCAACAATAACAAGCACATATTTCTTTCCATTGATACTTTGAATCCTCATTGGTCCACAGAGATCCATGTGAAGAGTATGCAAGACTTCCATGACGGAATTGACAGTTTTGGGTTTATGGGTGTGCTTTTTGCTCTTGCCCAGTTGACATGCGGAACAAAGATGATCTTTTTCATACTTAAGCCTGGGTAAGCCTCGAACAAGATCCTTACGTGTGAGTTCATTGATGGTACCGAAGTTCAAGTGGTTTAAACGACGATGCCACAACCATGATTTATTCTTAGAGGCTTTTGAGAGTAAGCAAATCGGAGAGGACCGCAACATGTCTTCAATAGAGATGGTATAAAGGTTAGTCCCCCGACTCCCTTTGAGGAGATCTACACCATCTAATTCTCTAACAAAACAGGTGTGCTTTCTGAAGGCAACTTCAAGATCTGAGTCACAGAATTGACCAACAGAGAATAGATTGTGTCCAAGTCCCTCCATGTAGTATACTCTGGATATCACACTGTCTCCAAAGATGTAATCACCATAACCCATTATAGATCCAAAATGGTCGTTCCCAAATCTGACCGTACCAATGAACTTTTCCACGAAATTCTTGACCCGCGAGCGATCTCCAGTCATATGTTTTGAGCAGTTTGAGTCCAAATACCAAAGGACGATTTGTACGACTTGCATTTGAAACCAGACAATGGTGGATAACTGAAAGAGCTGGAGCCCCCCAAACAGTTGGGGTCCGTTTGGTTAGCACACACAAATATTGGATTATCATATGTCACGGATATATCATTGGAATTAACACATTTTGATGCACTAGACCTAGGAGTGGTACTAAGTGCTTCTATTGGGAACTTTCTACCAGTAGGTCTCCATTTCTTAACTGGCACAACTTTGGAGTTAGTGATCCTAGTCAACGGGCACTTTTCTCCTAAGGTGAATTTCCTTCCAATAGGTCTCCATTGATAACCAACATTAGTGAACACCTTCCCTGTTTTATTCCAGACTTGTTTAATCCTTTTAGCACTTGAAACATTCATGACCGGAGATTGCATAGTGGATTTTAAGAAGGACACAACACAAGCATCATGATTACCAAAAAATAAACATTCGTTACAAGTCTTACAAATACCACCAGAATTCGAATTAATTACATCATTGTTAACACAAATGTTTGATTTAACTCGATTCCTTTCATTAAGCATAACTTTATTGTTCCTAGAGGATTCTTCTACTTCCTTCATAAGTGTAATCTTAGCCGGCAAAGTCCTATCATTCTTTGTATTGCACCTAGGCTTTGACTTGCTAGCTTTAGATACACCTTTTACTCCTGTAGAAGCAATGACGGGAACATTAGTATGATTAGTTGCTACTTGTTTACTGGTGATCATGATGGTGGATTGTGACATGGTTTGGGGACAATCAAATGTAACATGTTTGTTGCCACTGTTAGAGTGCGACGCAAATGACCTATCCGACTTGTTATCATTCTTGGGGCATGATCCTATAGCATATTCTAATAGTTCATGGGCTCTATTAGTGAGGAAGCATGCACCAACAATAACATCATCCAGTGGTTTAGGTATCCTCTCATCTTCAATAGTTTTTCTAAGTATGACTAGGCAATCCTTAAGATATCTAAGATAGTTGATATGAACTAACTTATTGTTCCTAAGGGGAAGAGAGACATTCAAAGCATCGCACGCATATTTCTTAAAAGCATGTACATTGGAAATTACATGATCACATGAAACGATGGGCATTTTACCCTTCACCATAGTCTTTAGATTCTCAATTTCGTTTAACAAAGAGGTAACTCTTTCATCGTTTTGGTCACGTGTTATTTTAATAGACTCAAATAACTCTTTGTAACATTGTTTAGCGTTTGACATTTCAGCACGAAGCCACTCATTTTCATGTTGTAATTCATTGATAATGCCTTGTTTCTGACAGGTTTGAGAATCTATCGACTTCTGGTAATTGGTATTGGTCACGTCTCCTTTGTTTGACTTTATTTGTGCAATTTGGGCCCTCAACTTCCGAATCGTGTTTGAGTGAGATTGAATTACTTCATCCTTTTTGGCTAATTCAAAACATGTGCAAACTCGGGAGCATCCGAAGATGTCTTGGCATTTGATATTTTTATGTTTTCTTTTAGATGTTGATATTTTAGTTGCAAGTTAAGATTATCAACTTCTAGTTTTGAGAAATTCCTGACCATGTTATCATGGTCGTCGTTTTGAATTTTGTTAGTTAGTTTGTAATTCTCCCCCTCAAGCTCAATCACACGATTCTGGAGTACATTTAAGGTGATCGACATTTCATGAAATTGTCGAGCAGATAGGGCTGAGCCGGTAACAGTGTAAAAAACATCCTGTGCAATGCAATTAGCAATCAAGTTTTCATTCATGATGAGAATGTTTTTCCTGTCAATTTCACTGTATTTGAGATCAATAGCCAATTGGTTACCCTCACTTTCCACCTCTTTAAAGACATTTTTTATTTGAGTCACATCATTATTAATGGTATTTTTAAGGCCCTCAAAGTGTTCTTTGAGAAGATCGAAAAATGGCATGACTTCAGTTAGGTAACACTGTTTTGTTTGCTCAAAACCCCTTTCCCCTTCTGTAATCCCCGTTGGTGTAATTCTTATTTTACATGTTTTTTCAAAGTCATTAAACAATTGACCTAGAACATATAACCCAATTAGGGTATTACACTGTGTGGGAAGAGTATATGGTACAAGGTGCCTGGGAGTGTTCAGAGGGTAGATGGTTGGGTCAGCAATCCTAAAGATAGTACGTGTGTTACCTACAATTATTTCAGCTTTCATTTTTTCCATGTCAATATTCCAAAACACTTTGTCAGAGAGGATTTTCTTTTGAGGAACAAAAATGGCTGAATGATTGTCATTAGTGTAATCATGGTGAAACACAAAATTTTTAGCTATGCATAGGGGATCCTTTAATCGCTCAACAAGTTTTTCCCTAGTTCTATCCTCCGCCTCACTAATCTCGTCATAGGATCTCACATCAGGAGGGGCATGGTTAGGTTCAAGCATAGTGTTTGCATCATATAACGCAGGTTGAGCACCTAAACCAATTCTAAGGAATTTGGCTTTAGTCTTAGAGGCATCTTGTTCACTAAATTCATCACTTAGTTTCCTGTGGTTTTGCATCATTTGAGCAGATTGAATGGTTTGGCCTTGCGTGTATAACTTATCTTCCAATTTATTTTTCAACATTTTGAGTTTTGAGAAATCATTTAGAAGTTTAGTTTCTTTATGTTTGTATTCGAGTTTGATTGAAGTCAACCCTTTTTGAATTTCTTGTTTTTGTTTAACAGTTTGATCCAATTGTTTTTTTAAAGACACTAACTCCCTTTTCAATGTTTCTTGTTTGGAATTGTTTTCAGATATGTAAGCACGCAGTTGCCATTCCATTTTCTGTTCACGTTCATTAAGCTCAAATTTAGCACGCTGCTCGTATATGGTCACCTGATCCTTAAGGAGGTTAACTATAATGGTCAAGGAATCATCAGGGTTGTATAAAGTGTGCTCATGCAGCTCAAGTTCACTAGAATCAACCGACGGCATGTCACTTGGTACAACTGGCAGTCTATTGTCATTCACATACCTTTCATATGGGATATTATTGGTATTTCCCATATCAGTGGTGTGTGTGTTGTCAATATTCTTGAGTTGTACCGAGTCACACGCCCCCTGTGGATTAGTAGTAAAATTCAGATTAGAATTAAGTAACGTTGGTACCTCAGAGATAGCAGATGTGATGGAAGATCCAGACTGCTGTGGAGAGGGAGCAGCTGCAGACAGATTAGCCATGAAGATGGTTTGAGCAGTGGGTTCGTCATCAACATCTGAGTCAAAAGCATCACAGTCTTCAACTTGAAAGATGTTTGGATCATTTAATGCCATGTCCTGAACAGGTTGATCATCCACATCAGCATCAAACGTATTCCCATCATCTCCAGCCAGAAAGAGCAGAGCTTCTTCATCCAAAGCAGTCCCATTCTCTTGCGCCTGCATTAGCAACATATTGTCCTTGAAGTACTCAGAGTTTTGAGGACGCTTTGGGTGAGTACAATTCCTAGCTATGTGGCCCAACCCTCCACAGTTATAACACTTAGGCTGCCTAGCTTGTACTTGAAGTGCTTTCCCGACTCTATACTGCCCATTTTCTCTACCAGCATTTCTTTGATTGAGGTTTTGTCTTCCTTGCACATTCTGCACCACCACCCTTCCATCTTCTATGACTGCCTGGTTTCGTGGGTTAGACGAAGTCCTGAGTTGGTTATTAGTTGGTGGAAGTATAGCTCGGAACTGTTGGACTAATAAGGAAACTTGGTTGGAGAGGTTATCAATCATCATGTCAGTGTGAGAGTACCTAGAGTCAAGGTGGGTGTTTAAAGCAGGTGGTGAGGGAGTTGATGATTGACCATTAATTGGAGTAGACCTGGATGAAGGTGGTTGAAATAGATCATTTGAAGGTTGAGTGAGTTGTTGAACATTAGAGACAAAGGCCAGAGACTCATTTGTTGTTGAAGGATTGAGCTTTTCTCGCATTAACCGATCATAAGCTGCATGTTTCTCATGTTGTTGGAGATATGCATAGAGTTGTTCATGATTAGTATGCCTAAGACCTTTGTTGAGTTTAACAGCTGTAACAAATCTATCTCATTCTGGTGCCATGTTATTCACGAATTTTGAGTTGAGCTGAATGTTGGGCATTGTCATCTTGATGGCTCTCATGTCATTGACCAGCTTGTGAAATCTGACGTAGTAGTCAGTGATGCTTTCACCTGGGTTCATTTTGAAGTGCTCAAATTCATCATATAGCTAAGACTCCCTATCTTCTTTGGTTAACTCAGACCCTGCAAGAAGCATCTTCACATTATCCCAAACTGCTTTGGCTTATGTGTTGAAGTTGATGAGTTTGTAGACATCTTTAGGAAGCCCTTGAATGACAATATTCGATGCTCTGATGTCTGCATCATAGCGTTTCTTTTCTTCATCTGACAGTTCATTGTAGGTGCGAGGTCTATCTGGACCGACTGCAGTAGGTTGGTCATCAGTAGCTGCAATTGTGTCTCTCGTTGTGCCCATTCAAAAAGGTCCTTCATCGATGGATTTCAAGATGTTCACACTGTTTTCCTTACCCAAGCAGTAAAGACGAATCCTTTGTGCCCATGATTCATAGTCAGTTATGTCCAGCATAGGAGGACGAGTATCCGACCCTGCAGCCTGAATGTCATCAGAGGAAGTGCTTACCATGCTATTGAAAATGAGTAAGTCCAAATGTCAAGTTGTAAACACAGGTGTGTTTCGTATTTTGTTACAACAAGTCGAATTACAACCGCTACACAGAACACAAGTCAAATCGTAAGTTTAGTCTCACAACGTCAAGTTACTATTAATAACAAATCAAGTCGTAAGATTGTCCTCACAACGTGAAGTTACTGTAGAAATGGTGATAACAACTTAAGTCGTAACAACACACAACTTTCACAAGTGCACCTAAACCAACTCACTAAGAATATCACAACTCGCTAGACTTGAACAACTCGCTAGAACGTATCAACACTCTGACAAAACCAACCGCTGAATATTGATTGGTCCCGAAAGGGTCAGATATTATTGACCAAGGTCAATAAGTCAAAGACAGTCTCGTTCCAATTCTCCGGTGATAGTATAGTGTGTCCCCGGGTCGTTAAGTCCCAGCGAGATTGAAATGGTGTTTTGGAAGTCGTTTAGGAATGAGTGGCACTGAGGAAAGTAGCCAAGATGATTTGGAATTGATTTTGCTACTGATATTTGGGTATTTGCACAATGATATAATATTCACAAATAACAGATTTACAGATATATGCACAAATTTACAATTTGGAATCACGTAACAGACAAAAACGTGGGATTTATCAGATTACAAACTACAGGGGTGCAAGTGAACTTTTGAAAACATTAAAATTTAAAAGAAAATTTAAAATGAAAATGAAATTATAAAATTGATTATTTTAATATTTAAATATTACTTAATTAACTAAAACTATTTAAAATGTAATTTAAACCTAATTTAAATTAACTAAAAATTACAAAGATTACATATTAAACTAAAAATTTGCAAAAATAATTTCTAAACTTAAAAATGAACTTGAAGAAAGTATAAAAAATAAAAAGAAATGTTTTTATCTTTTTATGAGTTTTTTATTAATTAAAAACTATTTATATTAATTAAACTAATTAAACTATTTTAAATTACTAGTAATACTAAATTAACTTAGAAATTTATGAAGAAATTTACGAAACTATTTAACTATCACAGGAATCCTACAAAATTATAAAAACTTCTAAAAATTATATTTAGGCTATTCCACTAATTATTTACCTTTTAATTAACTTAAATCTAATTTAAATAATTAAAATAAGAAAATTGGAAAATGAATAGTTGAAATTAAAAATATATTTTCTAAAAGTCTATTATATTATATAAGAGCTAGGAAAAATATAAAAACTAGGTTTTGTTTTATAAAAACTAAATATGCTATTTAATACTTAATATTAATTAATAATTAAGAAAACTAATATTAAATCTAATAAATACTAAATTACAAAATAAAAATCTTGAAAAATTACTGAAATTACTTTAATATAAAAGGTAATTAATAAAAATATAAAAAAGCTAAGTACTTAACAAATTTAAAAATGAAAATTAAAATCTAAATTACATTAAATAGAAACTATCACTTAAAATTAAATTGTTTTTTCTGGATTTTTCTTTTATAAAACTATTTTACACCTAAAAACAAACAACTTTTGTGAAAGCAACTTTAATGGAACTTAAAAATAAGCCAAGGGCATGCAATAAGCTTCCACAGTTGACTTTGGTTGACTATTAGGAGAAATCAGCCTTGGTGGGGTCCACAAAGGTAAAACTTGGTTCCAATAAGTTCAATGGACTTATGTGAGCTAAAAACAATAAAAAGATTCCACCGAATAAGCCAATAAACCATAATAAGCACATTGATATCTTATTTCAGAGTTGAAAATGGGACAGACTTGAGTGCTTATTTCAGGTTGGGTCCACTGAGTCTTAGGTCAATCCATTGGTCAATTTTTAAAGCCTGGTAGGAGGGGAGTTTGGAGGAACCAAGATCTACCACTGGGGCCCACTATGGTGGCTTGTGGCAACCACCAAAGTGGTGGTGGTTGGATGGGGGTCTGCTGCACAGGGCAAACAGACAGCCATGCAGCCCACTTTGAGGGGTTGTGGGGCCCACAAAAAAAATGGAAAAAATGAGACCAATGTGAGATTCCAAAGATGAGGTGCGGGGCTGCAAGTTGTAAAAAGCTCAGGGTCTAAAACCTCCTAGAAAAATCAAAACAAATCCTACTATTTTTGGGTTTTCTGAAAACAAATGGTTTTGACTTTTTATGAAAACATTCTAGTTTGACTTTTTTGAGATTTGTGATCTGATTTGATGACTGAAATGGAAGTATTAAGCTACTAAGATACTAAATAAAGCCTTACTACCAAGTTATGAACAGAAATGGTGAGAATGCAATGCATAAAACCTGACAGATCACTACTAAAAGGTGGATCTCAAAGAGATTTTAACTTTTTCATAAACAAGTGACAAATTTTATGACTGAAATGAGCTAATATATCCTAATGGGACTTGTGGAAGTCTGAGTTATCAACAAAAACACCACTGAGCATACCAAGCTCAGCAATTCCAAACACCCCTTTTAAAGAGCTAAAATAAAGATTTCAATGCAAACTACTGATTTAAGCTAAGACACTGATTTAGGGTTATCTAATTAGTTGTACTAACTGTTTTTATACTAAAATTACCCACAAACAACCATTGATACACTAATATGCAAAATGTTTTTATACTAAAATTACCCACAAACAACCATTTATGTGGCTTAATGAGTTCAATACAACAAACATCAACAACATTTAAGTAGTATGAGATTTTAAATAAACATTTGCATAAACTGAATACGTACTGATAAACTGAAATTGATTACTAAAAAGGATTTTAAATACACTGAATTAACTTACTACAATACTTGAAAGTCTTGAAATTACACTAATAATAAAATTACATTTTAACGATTATCTATACTACTCTACAACTAATAATACTTCCCTGCTCCTTCTCTTTCTTCTTATAGTGACAAAGTAGAGCTCTGTGGGTCCCAGGAGTCTTTCCCACTTCAATTGAGAACCATTGGATGAGAAAAATTCAATCTTGGCCATAGGTTGATTTTGGCGCCAAAACGTGTCACACCCAATTGGGACATGTCAGGGTGTAGGAGGGGGTTATAGGGGTGGTGGAGGTGATGGGTGATCAGAGTGGGTGAGGTGATTGGCAAGTGGTGGCAAGTGGGGTAAAACCAAGGATGTATGGTGGTATTGCAGGGGGAGGGAAAGGAAGGGGATGAGGTGGTTTGACCGTGGGTTTGACCCCGTAAATATACCAGGGTGGTCTGGTTGTTATTTTGGGCCTAGGTGTTGGGCTGGACAAAAGGGTGGGCAGGTTTAGTGTTTGGATTGGATTTTAGGTTTAGATAATAATAGGGTCCATTTGGTTTTATTAAATATCACAAGGACTCATTTTGTAATTTCTGATTTCTTGAGGGGCTGATGTTGTGATTTTTCCAAAGTTGTCACAAGGGTGTAAATTGCCAAATTTGAATAGTACAAGGTACTATTTTGATATTTTTTCACTTTTGAAATTCCAGGGACCAAAACTGCCAACTTGTGAAACTTCAGGGACCAATCATGTAATTTGTCCAAACTTTCCATCCAAGGACCATTCCTACCATAGAATATTATTATAAGGACCAAAATTTTTTTTTCTCCAAGTTTTAATATCCCAAGGACCATTTTTGACAATTTTCCAAACTTTAGGGACTAAACTTGACATTTTGTGAAACTTTGGTGACTTTTTCAAGTTTTTAGAACAACCAGGGACTAAATTTGACAACTTTTGAAAGTTGAAAGACTGAAACTGCCAATTATGCAAACTTTGTACGTTTTTCATCTGTTTTTGATTATTTTGCATCTGAAACATGTAAAACACATTCCTGGGATATTTTCACTATTTTGATATAATATTGAGTGTTTTTAGATGTTTTTGCAGCTCAGAAAAGGTAAAAATGATGAGTATTTACACACTCATCAAATATATTAACTAACTCGCTAGTAGGCAACTTGCTGAATAGAAGCAATTCGCTAATAACAAATCGCTACTCACCAACTCGCTGGATGGAATCAACTCACTAGTGTATGAACTCGCTGGTAGACAAATTGCTAGTCTAACAAACCGCTATCTGCTCAACTCGCTAATCACCAACTCGCTAGATCCAAAACCTGACAACTCGCTAGTAATGAGACAAAAATGTCACTATCGTAGCGGTTTGTCCGTATGTACCAAAATAGCAAAACGCCAACACACTGATATCAACTCGCTAGTACAATACACTATTTGCACAACTCGCTAACACCAACTCGCTAGTTCTATAACCTGAAAACTCGCTAGTAATGAGACAAACATGTCACTATTGTAGCAATTTGTCCGTATGTCCCAAAATAGCAAAACGCCAACCCTCTACTCCCAACTCACTACTGAAGATGTCAACTCTCAACAAGGAAAATATCAACTCGCTAACAAGAATAGAGCCACGAAATTCCACCAATGTCCACACAAATGATGAAATGACTAAACCAAAGTCAATACAAGGTGTCTACACTACTTCTAAGCAAGAAAGTACAAGAAGAATGCCACGAAAAACGCCTAACGAGATCAATCAAGTGAGGAAACCACTAAAACCATTCGAAACCAAGCTAAACTCACAAACCAATCAATAAATCCGAGCATACCACGAATCCTAGGATAGAACCATGGCTCTTGATACCAATTGTAGTATACCCTAATATGAGAACATGGATGGTTTAGTGTTTAGGTTGATTTTGAGTAGAGATTTCTAGTGAGAAGTTAGAGAGATGAAGAGATGGAACCTTGAGAGAAATAGAGATATGTTAGATTGCAAATGAAGGTCCAACCCTTTCCCTTGGGTGGGAAAGGGTATATATAGTTACAATAGAAACGCCCCCTGAAACGGGCTGTAGAGCGGGCTGACAGTGGGTAAAGACCCGACCCGACTCCACAAATACTAACTAATACTACATTACGTACTAACTAATATGATAACTACTACGAGCTACAATATGCTAAACTACACTCGGGGTGACCGAGTCTTCATATGAATAAACGTATTCCTAACACTTATAATGTACAAGCAAGGGTTTGTTGAGTCAAAATTTATATGTTTTGAAGATGATACTATAAAATTTTCCCCACAACATAGGTGTTTTCCAAATATTCCTCAAGTATTTTGTAATACAAACGGCGGTTACTTAATTCTTATTCCAATTGGCAGCTCTCATGGTTTGATATGTTTGTCTGATTCTTTTAAGATGGCTGTTCTTTGGAACCCATCAATAAGAAAATCAGTTGCTATGTTATTCCCTAGTTTTTTAAGTGAGTATGAATCTCATAAAGTTGCTGTGGATTTTGGTGTTAATCCCAACACTTTTGACCCTACCATTCTAAGGATTTCCTACCCGGTTCATGGACACGGACCGTGGAATGTTTGGGTATTTACATTGAACTCCCAGTGTTGGAAGTATTTAGAAAATGAACATTTGCCTCGTCAATCAATCCGACTTAAACGTTCAAGTCAGGCAGTTATAGGTAGTTTTATTTATTGGGCGGCTTTTAAAAGGATTCTTGGTGATGCTGGCGTTTCATCTCAAAAACGTTATATGATTGTCTCTTTTGATTTGGCTAACCACAAATTTTCTGTCATAGATATACCTGGTAGCTTACTAAGTCGTCTTTCGGTACCTTTCTATGTTTCAAAGTTAAGAGATTCTCTTGTTATTTTTGGGAACGTGATAGGCGATCAGTGGCACTCATTCTAATGGGAGCTAAAGTTGAATCGTTATAACAAAATTAAGTCCTTTAAAACACTCTTCAACATCTTCACTCCGCAATTGTTAAAATTGCTTGGATTTACGAATAGTGGAAATCCTGTTTTTGAAGTTGACAAGCCCTATCAAATGGATCACACACTTGAAGCCTTCCAAATTTTGTCACAAGAGTTTATTAATCTTCGTGTTGAAGCAGATGCAGGGTCCTTCTTCATGTGCTCCTTAAACGACTCACTACTGCTTCTTACTCATCCAGATTGTTTTGTATATCAATTTGCAACTATGTAGGGTTGTTAGATAGTTGTAGTATGTTTTAGTTGTTTTTATGTTTTTTGTAATTGTTATGTATAATAGAACCAACTATGTATCAGTTATGTGTAATACAAACAATTTGCATCTATATCAATTTACAACTATTTATATATATTTATAAAACTTATTTAACTGTTTGAGTTAATTTGTTGAATTACTCGGTCACCGCAATAAGTGAGCTAGTTGGTTAACATAATTGTTTTTCTAATTATTTTTTATTTTATCTTTTTTTTAGAAATCAACTGAAAATGATGTTAATATGGATGTAGATCACGATTCAAAGGTTTGTTGTTTACGATAGTATTGGTATCATATATTTATATGTTTTTTAGCAGCTATTTGAGTTAATTTGTTTTCCTAACTATTTATATTTTTTTTTTCAGAAATCAACTGAAAATGATGATAATATGGATGTACATCACGATTCAAAGGTTTGTTCTTTACGATAGTATTGGTATCATATATTTGTATGTTTTTTAGCAACTATTTGAGTTAACTTGTTTTTCTAACTATATATATATATATATATATATATATATATATATATATATATATATATTTCAGAAATCAACTGAAAATGATGATAATATGGATGTACATCACGATTCAAAGGATTTTTGTTTACGATAGTATTGGTATCATATATTTGTATGTTTTACGAAAAAGGCTTACTTTCTTGATATCAATGCCAATCGGTATGTGCAGGAAGATGTTTTCTCCTCGGCTAACGATCTATCTACACAAGAGGTGCAAGAAGTAGTGGATAACCTTATTGGCTCACCTGAATATCCGACAGGTTGCGAGGTAATATATACATGTCTTTTTTCTTTATTTTTTAATTACAATTCCCACATCGAATATTTGGCCTGTTTACGCGTCCATTTTATCAGGATGAGAGCCTTGTTGAATCTGATGAAGATGTGTTTGTGAATGAAGTGGCGAATGCTGAACAACATGTGCTTGTGTTGAATGAAGAGCCCCAAAATTTATCTCCTTTTAACGAGGATGACCAACATGTTCCAGTGGATGAATTAATGAATGATTGACAAAAATCAGATGCCCCTCTTAAACCGGTAAACATAAGTTTAACATGTTTATATTATCAAACCATAACCAAAAAGCACAACAATCACACAATGTCATCTATTTTTCAGGATGTGTCGGTTTAGAACGATGACCAATATGTGGCAGAGGATGAAGTGGTGAATGATTCACACATCTCAGACTCCCCTTTTAACCCGGTAAATATACGTTTAGCAGGCTAATCTAATCAAATACTAACAAATACGCAAATTCATGCCAAGTTAATTGTTTTTCAGGACATTCTTCTTTTTGACAATGAGCAAGGTGTGCCAGTGAACGACATGATGTATACACCACAAAACTTAGAGCATGCCTTTAGTCAGGTAGTCGACAGTCATGTTCATATGGTGGATGTTGAGATGTTTGACTGTGAGACAGATTCTGTTAAAACTGTATGTGTTCCCTTTGAATGTGAAAAGAAGGTGAGCAAAGTCTTGCAATCCCCATACACGCAGCAACCAGCGACTACTCCAAAAGTTGTAAGAAAGCGTCAAAAGAGATATGTTCCGAACATTACTCCTAAGGGCATTAGACCTGATAGGAAAGAAATCGCACTCAAGCCCTGGAAGAGGTATTTAGTGACATCCTTATTTCCTTTTTAATGTTAATTAGATGATTTAGCTTGTTATGTGCTTTTAACCCAACAATTTTTTTTTAATGCGACAATTCAGAATCTCAAACGCAATGTTATGGCCACTACGTATAAAGCGTCTGTCCACCCAGAAATCTTGTGTTTCTTGGATGAACAGAAGAAGATTAGGAAATTGGCTGACCAGCAGTTATTTCATTTTCCATTGGGAAGCAGTGGTACGACTGGTAATCCCGAGTTTTGGCTGAGATTATTGGGTAGAGACGCCAAGAGTAGAGGTTGGCTAATTGAATCGGTATGTATGTCTTACAAGTATAAAATTTGATAAATTAATTCCGGCGGATTATAGTTAATTTAATATTTTTTTCTATTTTTATATGACAACATATTCGATTATTTGTTGATTTAATGATGCATTTTAGACCCGACGATGCTGACTGGGTCATGGTTGGTCCATTTATTTGCACCATGATCCTCGACCATGAATTACCGCTATGCTATGCTAATGGAGTAACGAATGGTATCCCATGGATTCGTCAAGGCATTGAAAAGGTATGTATTTTAAAACTTCAAGTAATATAGCTTATCCTATATTACGGTTCCTGAATGTTTACTTTCAGATACTATATCATGACTTTGTCTTTTCACAATCTACACATTCAACTTTTACATTGCGTAAATGCAAATATTGTAGGTCTTCTTTTCAATTAATCAACCTGACGTGCACTGGACCTTGGGTGAATTAACAATTTCCACTGGTGTTATAACATTGTATGATAGCCTTGGAAGTCAGAAAGATAAAGACTTCTCACCTTGGGATAAAAAACTGAGGCTAATCCTTCAAACTTAACTGCCCATTTATCTTATTAAGAGTGAGGTGTTGGAGAAGAGGAACATGGATCCCAATTCCTATCATGTATCCTTTCGGTATGCAACTAACGTCCCTAAACAAGGTGGCCTGTATAGGGATTGTGGCATTTGGGTCATTATATTATTAAACAGGTTGTCTCAAAACAAGCCATTGAATTTCAGGAAACAGGTTCAAGCCGCTTTAGCATACCGTGAGCATTTGGCAGCTTTTTATTGGAAATACAAGATTCCAATTCCTAATGGTTTACCCAGTAAACATTTATAATTTCTGGATGTCTAATGGCTGTGTGTTGGTGAAAACTCTAAACATTTACAATCTTTTGTCTCGTGTACTGGTGAAACACAAAATATGACTAGATTTCTACACCAGGACTATGTAGTATCATATTATAACATTTGTATTATGTATTATGCTTCTGTTATAATGTTGATGTTGTGACTTTCTACTTTGATTACAAGTGAAAGTGTTTAAGATACAAAAAACACCATTAGGTTGATAGTTTTTAACATTTTTGATTGCTCAACTCAACCCATATATTTCTCGACCCATCGACCAGTGGTTGGGGAGATGGTGCATTTAATGTTATGAGGTAGATGATCAATATAAGTATGCCCTCATAACATATGAAGTTCCCACCACCTAAATAAAATAGAAAAATAGAAAATGAATTCACCACCAAATGATGAATGGGAACTATTACTTGACATAGACGACTCAGATCTTCGACTTTCCGCCACCAGCCAGAACGTAATTCCTACAGTTCAAAATGTTATGAAAATACCTGGTCCTGCAGGTATTGTTCAAGCTGCGAAGATCCGAAAAACTTTTGATATTCGGGAAAGTGTTGATCCTGTGATGATGACACAAGAATATATAAGGAGGGTGGTTGATGATGGTGATGATTCTGATTTTAATAGTGCGCCATGGGTTAACGCAGCTGAGTTTATTAATGGTAGTAGCGGGATGATGATTGGTGTTTTTGCCGATATCCAAAAATTTTGCAATAAAGGGAAAGTTGAGAAAATTGTTGCGATGATCAAGTCTTGTACTCCGAATGTTTTGGGTGATCTCACAGTAACACTAAAAGATGTTTCAGGTTTACTCTCAGGCACAATTCATCACAATGTCCTTGCGGATGAGTTATTTGCAAAGGTGCGTACCGTTGGATTTGTGTTGGCGCTAAAAAATGTTTCTGTGTTTTCTCCAAAACAATCTGGCCACAATTACCTTAACATTACGATAAGGAATTTGGAGAAGATTTTCTACAAAGATCAAGTGTTGTCGGTTACAGAGATAGTGTAATTTGTGTTTGAGCTGATGTAATCCTTCCTTTATGTTCCTTTTTTTAAGTTTAACTTATGTAAGTTTTTAAGCATCTTGTTTAATGAACATTTTTTATGCACTTGTTTGTAGATATATGTGATACTATTCCTAATATAGGTGTTTTCTTTTCGAAATGTAAAATGTATATAGCCGGTTGAGCAGTTACAAGTCGATCAGTTACAAGTCGAGCGTCGTAGGTCAAGCGTTGTTTTTTTCAGTATATTCAAAATACAAACCCTCTACAACGAATTAACTTATAAGTCTTGTAACGAGGAGTTACAAGTCGAGCAGAGCAGTTACAAGTCGAGCAGTCACAAGTCGAGCGCCGTTAGTCGAGCTCGACTAGTAACTGCTCGACCAGTTAAGAAGGTAAATGTTTAGATAGGGTTAATTATCATGGCGATAAAGCAACAAATATTAAAGTAATTTAATACTCCCTCCGTCCCTTATTAAATGTCCATGTTTGACTTTCCAAGTCTTTATTTATCAATTTTGACCTTAAATATTTTTACTTGTGTTATATAGTATTTGATAAAAATTATACGCAATGAAAATACATTTAAAACTTAATTCATTCATATATTTTGTATCAAATATTATATTACACAAACAAAAATATTTAAGGTCAAAGTTGAGAAAGAAAGACTTTGAAAATTCAAACATAACATTTAATAAGGGACGGAGGGAGTAACATACTAGTTAAATTACAAAGCGACTAAAGCAATAAAAGTTTTAACAATAAAGCATACTAATTACTACATACGTAATTTTCTCAAGTCATCATAGAGCTGTTCAAGTAGTACAGTTGATGCATCCGTGTGGCTTTCTGGATGCATGTATATCTCTAGTGTTGTCTTTGGTACCATTAACTCGTTAGACAACAACTTGCAGTTTGAGCATTCCCCACTTGGTGTTGACGGTCCTGCAGAATACTTTGTAGGTGTTGACGGGCTTGCAGAGCTTGGTGTTGACGGTCCTCCACTCCCCATCATTATACGGATTCGTTCCTCCTTCCATAAGAAAAACTTATATCCGTGATCGTCTGTAAAAGGTTGTTAAAGCATAAAGAAAATTATTTTCAACAAATAACATATTATTATTTATATATTGCACAAACAACAAAACATTTGATTGTTAATCTTTGATAGAGGACATGCATAGTACAATTGACCACGGGTATGGGGTTGTAGTGATTCTCGCAAAACGACATCTCCGCGTCCACATGGACACGGAAAAGCTTCATATTTTGCCATCTTCATGATAACAATGTGTAGATTTATTTATTTATTTATTTATTTATTTATTTTCAAAGAGACAAGTAATTTATTAGTTGTGTGACATATGCTTTTATAATAAAAATAGTTAGAGTTTTTGACGGAAATTTTTGGCGCCATTTTGCGCTATTGTACCTCAACATTTTTGGCGTCATTTTACCTATCTAACATTAACTCATATTGAAAAAGTCAACGCTCGACCAACGGAGCTCGACTAGAAAATGCTCGACCGGTGGTGTACATTGTAATAAAGAGGTTAAACTTGTACCCAATACACATTTATTAAACTTACCTTCACAATTATTTTTCGGTCCATCCATCTATCCATCAGATTTATCAATTTTTAAAATTATCAAGTACATCGCCGGTCGAGCATTTGCTAGTCGAGCGTTGACTTTTTCAATGAGTTAATGTAGGGTAGATGAAACTTTTATTACAATTTAATATATGGTAGATGAAACATTTATTACAATGTCGTTAGGTAGATGAAACATTTGTTACAAATTAATATATGGTAGGTATTTTTAATAAATGTTATGTACTTTTAATAAATGTGATGTGATGTGATGGTACACCAAGAAAAAAATGGCGCCAAATGTTCCCGCCAAATAAATGGCGCCAAAAGTTCCCGCTAATTTTTTTTTTGCTTGACTGGATCACGTATATGCTCGACTGCTCAACTACCAGAAAACTATTGTAAGGTATATATACAAATACATACACACATACATATGCATGTATGTAATAACCTATTGCAAGGTACCAACAAAAAATCTGAGTGTTTTGGATACTAAATTTCGTGTATATTTGGTGTTCGAAGATGGCTCCAGTTATGGTGTTTCACTAATGAAGAATGTTGCATACGATGGGTTAGTTACCTATGTTAATAAAAAGTTCAAACTTAACAACGAATATGTTTTATGTTTTTCTTACAAAATAGCACACGGTCCAGTCAGCATAGTTGATGACGACAATGTTCAATTTTCTGCTACCGAAGTTTGTAGGCCGAAGGCTGCATTGCCTAAACTTTTTATTAAAATGGTTGTCTAAAAAGTAAAGGAAAAAGTAAAACCATCTTCTTCCAAGCCATTAGATTTTGACCTTAATGATTCATTATTTACTAATGATTTTGAACCAAGAGATTTTTACAATGATTTTCAAATGCCAAAAAATGAACCTTTAGAAAACTACAACTAATTTAATCAAGAATTTGTCAAAAATTCTGGGCCTACTTTATCTTCAAATGAACGATTTGTGTATAAATGGTAAGAAACAAATACTTTTGAAAATATGCCTCCTATTCCCGATCAACCATTACCTACCATTAAAGAACCGCGTAACATGGAATTCAACAGCAATAGCTCTCGTATCCTTAAAGCAGGTGACGAATTTGATGATAAAGGCTGGTGCATGTATGAAATTGGTAAGAAAGCTCTAATAGATGGAAGACAATTTAGGAGTAGAAAATCTGATAAGTTTAGGTACGATGTAGTTTATTTTCATCAAGGGTGCGATTGGAAAATAGTGACGTCAAGGATAAGAAATAGTGTTGAATGGAGGATAGGAACAATCAACGATGTTCACACTTGTCCCAAAACACAACTTCTTCCTAACCACCATAATGATACTATAAAACTGTTGGCACGTTTGATCGCACCGAAACTGAAAGACAGCAATCGAATCTACAGGCCATGAGAAATAAAAGATGATTTTGCTGAAGAATTCAATATCGAGATTTCTTATAAAAAATAATGGGCCGGAAAAAATCAAGCATTGGAGATTCTCACTGGTCGTCCTACGGAATCGTTTGCTCAATTACTGTACTATTTTCTTAATTTGGAGATGGAAAATGATGGTACGGTAACTCAAATGATGGAAAATGTGGGAAACTCATTTTGGCAACAACCATCGATGGTGGGAAATTCATTTTGGTAACACCCATCGATGGAGGGCACATCTAATCGGGGAACCTCAGGTTGGGTACAACCATCAATAGATGGAACATCAAGTTGGGTCCATCCATCAATGGCGGGAGTAATAGGTTGGGGACAACCATCAATGGAGGGAACATCAGGTTGGGTACAACCATTAATGGCAGGAACATCAAGTTGGGGACAACCTTCAATGGAGCGAACCTCATGTTTGGTACAGCCATCAACGTATGGAACCTCAAGTTCGCATCAATACGATGAAATGGATTGGAGCTACGAACATTTCCACTTGGGTGACCCGTAGTTGATGAAAGTAATGTTCTGTTAAATGTAATGTTAGATGTTTTGTGATTCTCGTTTGCTACTATTTCAGTTATTTGCAATATAAGAACTTAAAACAATCGACTAATGTTTGATTGTTACTACTTATTTAATGGTACTTGCTTGTTTTTATTGATTATTGTTCAAGGTTTTGCCATTTATTGTATACGGTTTTATGTTAGACATATAATTAATCAGACACACATAAGCAATGTAATTACATACACAAATGCTCATACATAAACATTGCACCTACATAAGCATTACACATACTATTAGAACTAAAGACATGACATTGTTAACCAGAAACTAGATAGGAAATAGTTAAGACTTATGCAAACCAAAAGACCCACAAAGAAAAGCAAACCCTTCCCACTTCATCCCGTCATTTGGTTATAGACCTTTGCCATATAGCGACACCTCTGACGAGCAGCACGCTGCGCAATCACCAACATTGTCTTCAAATGAGCCTCTTGTTCCTCTTCTACCCCATTTACCGCCTCGAATTCTATAATATAAGCTTTCTTCTTACGAATTTTTTCTGCCGCATGTGCACAATGCACCTCTAGATCAACCACAGCCTGTTCCGCCTCCATGGTCTCTCTATGAAATAACACATACAGTTGTTTGCTTATCAAATGAGAATCCGCGGCATTTGCAAGTTCTTCCATTAACATAGAAGGGCCTTCCATTTGTTTTCAAAAAAATATATGAGTGCAGTTGCAAGAAAGACCCTTTAAATAGGGATAGAGAAGGCTTCATCTACACAAATGAAGTATGTAATAAATATAAACCTACTCCCATCACATTAAATGATCCATCTCCCCAACCACCAGTCGAGCAGTCGACCATATTACCATGATCACAGCTAGAAGTAAACCGATATCAACAAATTAACAAGTTAAAATAAAATAATTAACAATCGATTTAAGCTGCAGTCACTAGACATAGTTAATATTCATTCACTAGGCATAAAAGCAGGGGTAAATACAAAATGTTGGGTATGCATAAACCCAAAGTTATCCCGGAGGATTACATACCCCGCAACTACATGCTACTTCCCATGTGATACCATAGATAATGTACTGTTCCCAACATGGTTTACAAAAGGACCATACAAATGTTTCCAACATGGTTTACAAAAGAACCATAAAAATGTTTACACAATAAGATTCATTAATTAACTACTAAATGTTTTGCGGATCACTCCAGGAAACATTCAAGGAACATGTATTTTATGCTTGTAATAAAACTTAATCAACCTCTCTCGATATGCCAACGCTGCTTGAATATGGTTGTCAAACTCCAAAAGCCTGTCATTTCCCAACCTGTACAAACCATTCAAGATATAAATCGCTACTGTTAAGCTAGTAATCCAACTATTCAACTATGCCATTCACATTGAAATTAGCAAATGTCAGTCAGGAATATGCCTTAGCTGCCAATTTGACTAACTTGTGGATTACGTTTATCTACTTATAGGATGCCTACATATAGACTGTTTACATGTGACTTGGCATGTGGTGAGGATTTTGCTATTTAAGAGGTGTCACATGGTTGTTTATATTCACCTCACCTAATTTTATGCATCATTAGTATCACTTAATTCACCCTACTATAAAACTTAGTTACTTAGGAAATATGTCGAATCGTAAAAGAGTTACGTTCTAATATAACGCTAAAGATAGGCGATGGTCAAACAAGGTACTGAAAGAGGTAATATTTTCGGAGATTTGTGAAAGATATGGCCCAAATTTCGAACCAAAGATGCAATTGCCATCTAAAATTCTAGAAGACCTAAGACGAGAAGTGTACGGTGAGGCAAGTAGCAGCAAGTCAGCCATTAATGATGAACCAAACCAAGATGGAAAAAAATAAAAATTGATGTAGGCTATGTAATGGTCTAGTTGATGTGACTAGCTTTGCTTATCCTACTGCTTGTATCTTACATGTTGCTTAATGAATGCTTATCCTACTAGGTATCAAGTATTAGATTGTACAAGTATCATATTAATTATCTAAAAGTATATGTACTGCTTATCCTAGTTGCTTGAAAAAAGTGTCTTAACTGCTATGTAGAATGACATACATGAATAATAAGATGCAGACCCACACCCCACAGTCATCAAACAACCCACCCTGCCTAGGAACATTTTCAACATTCGTAAACATAATCCTATAGGACATAGGATCGATTCCCTTCTGGTCAAACACATCTACTGCTTTCAGCACTTCCGAAAGCCTTTTCTCTAGACAATCCTTCATTCTCAGGTAAAAATCACGCGTTTCAATCTTAGGATAGGGTTGGGTATCATAGAATGTAACTTTACCAGTTCGGATGTGAAACACAGCAAGAGACCAATGTGTTTCAGGTTCATTTATGGGGATAAAAACCCGTTCAACATCAGCCCATCCAAGAGGGTATTTTTCTTTGTTTACATAAAACAAAGGCATCGATCCATTCATCAGTAGTGGTAGAAAAAAGCAGCTAACCATCGACCAATCCATATCGTCTGGTCTAGTATGCCACATGTAGCTGATGCGGCGAAAAGTGTACCGCTTTTAAGGGGTCATTTAAGCCCGAATTCGTAATTATTTGATCAATTATTGCCCTAAATCGTTCCTTTTGTCATTTTAGGTACTTTTGAGGAGAAATCTGGAAAAGAAAACATTTTGGACGTTTTTGGAGCATAAAAGTGAAGAAAACGACAAAGTCTCAAATTCCTTGTTGGGAACAGTACCTAACGACGTCAAGGATTAACACATGATGGCGTCAAGAGTGGCAAAAGAGGTGGGAGTGGAACTTATAACATGATGGCCCAGAGTATTTTCAGTGTTAATGACCTGACGGCGTCACCAAGGCCGTTAGGGTCAAAATGCAAGTGACGGCCCAAAGAAGATTTACACATGAAGGTGTCAAGACTGGGTTTAGGCAATACGAATTTTAACTTGGCGGCGAGTTGATGGCATCAGAAGTTAATACATGACGCCGTCAGGATGCTCTGTCTATATATATTTTTCCAATTTTTCATTGTAAAGTGTGGAACAAGTTGTGGAATACTAAAAACATAAACCCTAGGTCGAATTTTCTGCTTATTGAAGGGGTTTTCAACCCTTATTTCTTCCATGTTTGAATAAAGATAAGTCTTCCAATAATCATTCAATATGTCTATGTATTGTTTGATTCTATCTTATGCTTGTCTTTCATTTAACATGTTAGGCTAGGTTTTTATTGTGTTTGCTTAGATGTAGAAAAACCTAGATGTTGATATTGGTTGATTGTTTGTTTACAATTGTTACGGATGATTGTATTCGATGTTAGGCTTAAGAAAACAGACAGACTTCCATTGGTAACTTGCTTGAACGTCTTAAGAAACATGATCGGAGGTGTACTACGATTTTTGGTTGTATTTAATGCATAAGTGAATTCTAATGACCCCATGTTAGGAGCTTTTAGTCAGCTTGACATAGGAGTGAAGTAGGATCTTATAGAGTTAGGGAATATTGTACACGGCCCTACGACTAGTATTAAGGAATACAACCCGTCATCCATGCAATTGTAACAAGCTAATCAACCGGTAACAGATATCTAGGGAATAATGAAATCTAAGTAAACACATCTTTTCTCATTATTGCTTCCACCACATTAGTTTAATTTCATTTCTTTTATTTTATTTTGATTGCTTCTTTAGTTAATTGGGTTAGTTGGCTAGCAACTAATTCCGCCCACTCCTTCAAAACCCGAGATTTTACTTGCTTTCATAAAATATAAAAAAATACAAAAAGAATCATCTCTCACCTCTAGACCTAGTTTATTAGGCTTTCTAATCCTAGCGACACTATTCCTGAGTTGAACGATCAATCCCCCGATACTTGTCACTATACTATACTACAACGATCAGGTACACTGCTTGGCGGGGATTGCAAGCTTCTCAAGATCCCTTGAGAGGTAAAACCTGTTGGGAGGGTGCAATCCCGCGTATCAGTAGCCAATCCATAGATCAATGTGCTGTAAGAACAAGAAACAAAGAAAAAGAAGAAACAAAAAATATTCAGTAGGTTGTATAAAAAATGAGCTATTGATTTTCTCTACCTCCCGATAGATTTCAAACAACTGTTATACGACACAAATTATATTATGCACATCGGAATGGATATTCGAAAGGAAGCTTAAAGTACCAAGGTGTGCCGAAGAAAAAATTGTGGATTCTATAAAAGTATGTGAGTATTAGGACTCGTATCGAATGGGATGATGAAGGAGTGTGGCTTGCCATGAACAATACACACTATATCATTATCATAAACAACACGCCTCCATTATCAGAGCCCATATATCAAACGATGTATATGGATTCCATTGCTTAATTTGACAGAGTTTCATAAAACCATCGGTGTGCTTGATATTGATCACATTCTTCGTTATAAAAAGAACCAAAAAATAGGATCAATATCAAGCACACAAATAATTTTATGGGAACTCGGTCAAACTAAGCAATGGAACCCATCTACATTTTTAGATAGATGTGCCCTTATAATTGAGGTTTTCAAGGTGAAGTTCAATGTAGAAGATGTGTATGGCCACTAATACATGCCTAGTTACTTTCAACTTCTCTTTGAAACACTTTTATAGAATCCACAACTATAATGTTTAGCTAACCTTTAAAAAGTGCTTTTGGCAATTTATCTCATATAAAAGTTACTTGAAATCAGTTGGCAAGTACAGACAATCAAAAGCACATTTTATATAAAACTGAGTAAAGTAAATAAAAGATATATTTACTTTACCTCGTCAAGCAGCCATCCTTTGCGTTTATCGTCAAGGCCGATTAGAGAATCCCAGAAATTACGACCCACAATTACATTACCGCACCAAGGAAACTTACAATTACGTCACCCATCCCTAAGGAGAAATTGATCAATTTCGTAGTTATCATAAATTTTGTCGAGGTTGTGAAATGGTCGATCAAGAACTTGAAATTAAAAATGACGATTACCAACCAAAAAGATTACAAAATACTGAAAACAATCAGAATATATCGTTGTCTTAAATATTATAAATGTAACACCCCCAAAAATCATCACGTCAGCGGAAGACTTAAAATGTCAGCGGAAGACTTTTTGGGTGTTACTTCGAGGATCTTTGTCATAATCATAGAAAACGACACAAAAGTACGCTTTAAAGTTTAATTCATTCAAAATACCAAATATTCGAGACATCAAGATGTTTCATAATTTAAACAACAAGTTTATTTGAAATATGTCAAAATGTTTATTTAAGCCCATGCCGGGTTACAAGCCCACTCCGTGCCTTCAAGTTCCTTCTTGTTTAGTTACCTAAGATAAACACATGCTAAAAGTGTCAACACAAAGGTTGGTGAGTTCATAGAGTTTATAGTTTAAATCGTTAATTAGAAAATGAGTCATTTCCTTGTCAATTCGATAAAATAATCCGTTGGTTTGCCCTTCACCGGGCCAACACCAAAATAGTAGTTTGTTTGACCTAATCGGGTCAACACCAAAATAGTAGTTCGTTTGCCAATTAATAATAGTTTTTCCTGCTATATAGTGAACACAATCTCGTAGTTTAATAAAACAGTGGGCTACAACATTGTACGCCCTTAACATCAGTCATTGCAGTGCTATATTATTACCGTTCTCTTGCCCTAAGCTCATGACACTCAACGATTAACATGCATCAAAATTATCCATAATAATGATGTAAAACAGTGGCCCTCAAGATAGGTATTTACCAGTAACCTATGAAATCAAATAAAGTGCATTTGGTGGCTTTCCTCTAGCGACCAAATGGGGATTGTCAATCCCTAATAGATCTATCCACAATTATTTACGTTCACCCTACAAGTGATTAAGGCGCATGATCGAGGGACTTTTGGTAATAGGTACTTAGGCAATAGAGATCAAATATAGCATATCGTTGGAAAATCGCTTGTAATCATGTCTATAGCAGGTATTTCTTTATGAGATAATAAAGTGTGTAAACCAGTAAAGTTTATATGAAATACAGTCATGTATTTAGTTAATGAATACCTTTAAAAGTAAAACAGTAGTTAAGCATGTATCTCCCCCAAAAACGTGTATAAATCATTATAAAACAATTAAGAGTAGGGGCTATGACTCACCTTAGTAGTACGGTAGACAGAGTATAAGTAATGTCAGAAGTGAAGATGGAATTGACTTCAAGAGATAACCTGAATGATACGGAAGTCCGAGATAAGTTCGACTTATCAAGAATCGTGATTTGAATAGTGTTCGATGACAGAATGACTTGTGGCAGAGGTGGCTTGCGTGGCAAAATGCTTAATAGTTCAAGAGCAAGTTATATACAATATAACTTGTCTTTATGTATAAGTATCGTTTATTATTTATATTTCTCGTTATGAATCAATGATATGTATCAAAAGTTGATAAGTGATAAATTATAGTAATTGCAAGTTTACGTCAGGTTAAGTGAACCGATTTTATTTTAGGAATAATCATTTCTTAATGTGTATTCAGGTTATCGATAATAACTTCATGTTATATAGTTCACATTATATATTATATATATTCATAAACATATAGTTATTCATAATGACCTCGTAAAACATTACTTGTTAACTTTTATTTATTAGACCGTTGGATATATGAATTATATATTTATCAAATTCGTGTACAAGTTTATATAATATTTTATGTTGATATTGTTACCAAATAAATAATTGTTAGACAACTTTATTTAGCAAGAAATGGTAAAAATAAAATGGGAGTTTCTTAACGTACAAAAGTTTTAGGATGAAAATGTTAAAGTGGTTTAAAGTTGAAGGGTGGAAAATGTAATTATTAATATAAGTTATAGAGCTTATAAAAGTTTTCTAGTAAGGTGATAACTATCTTATAGTGGAGGGGCTATTCTTGTTAGGTTACAAATGTGGCAAAAATAAGAGAGTAAGCATGCCAGGGCAGGGTTCGAACTCAGTACCTCTCGCTCAATACCAAGTGTTGCAACCAACTGAGCTAAGTTCCTTGTTGTTTTAATACCAAACATTTTGTTTATATAGTAATTCGAATTATGTATTATATTTTGTTATATATCTCTCAGTTTCATGCATGCGCTTGTGTTTTGAAATGGGTTTATAAAAATGTTGAGGTTCCATCTTGTTTAACAAAAGCTGAGCTTGGGAATGCATGTTCAAGTAGTTAAGTTGCAACTCGTTTAGTGTTTAACCGTGACTCAAACACAAGAATTTTAGTACTCAACCTATTTAAAACAAAACTAAAACCTCTTAGTCCGATTTGTATAAGCTTTTACTAGTTCGATTTGTTTTACTTTTCAAAGTTTTCTCATGCCTTCATGCGCTTATAATAAGTACCATGAGTTTCACGTTGAGGCTTACGGCTTATTAGGGGTGTTTGGTCTTTGGATCGTTTGTCACAGAAGAAGCAGCAACATGGTTTAAAGTTTTAAACCTTATGAACTTGTCATTCGTGGCTTTTAAAACATGTCATGAAAACTTGTTATATGTTATAAATAGTTATATATATATTTGTGTCACCTCAAGCATAGCCACGTCAAGGTTTAAGAATGCCATTTCGTTTAAGAAAATGAGTACGAGATTATCCTTTAATAAGATGCAAGCTAAGATGTGAATGTGTATCGTAACGAAAATAGATATAGAGTCTATATGGAAATGAGTTCGAATGTAACTTACAACACAAACTTGGGTGGGTAGAACACGACATGTGGTCCGGTGGTCATAAGGAGATTATGTTACTCGTTTAACCAACCAACAATGAAACCGAGACCAAGAGCTTAACCTCCTGAAGGGTGTATGAAACCCTTTGAAAACCTTGCTAAGCTCCTGCTCTTCACGTACACATCAGGAGGAAAACAAAAGACTTAGAGCTATATTTGAAATGTGATGCAACAGTAGGTAAGTAAGAGATATCTGTTTTGTGTTGTGTTACCAACTGAGCTTACATGTATGAGTTATATAGTGGGTTTTGGGAAGATGATAGCGACATGAGATCACAAGAGATAGGAACGAATATATGTCACCACCCACCATGCCCAATCGAGACTCTTGAGTGAGAATATATGCAAAGAACGTGTGGGATTATTCCTGACAGTTGACACAACATTTTTGTGATGATTGGGGAGCAAGGGTGGCTGGTGTAAGAGTTGCATATGGGTTTTCGTAGGTCGTATTTGAGGCAGTAGCAAGTGAGGGAGGTGGTTTGGATTCACACGGTTTGGTTAGCTTATCACAATAGTTCCGTGACTTAAGGTAGAGTGTGTCAGTGTGTCATAGCTTATGTATGTAAGTAAAGAAAGTGACATGGTTCTTGTCATATTAATTCTTGAAAGTTTGATGGAGTGGATCTCGAGCTGAGCTTGAATGATTATTTGGCCATCAAGAGGTCGAGTAAAGTGAAATGATTTAATAACCTTGGCTCTATGGTGAGAGGGCAAACGAGTCGTGTAAGAATTTGGACATGGAGATGAATTGAATGTGTAAGAAGTAGTGTGAGAAAAATAGGTTTTTGGCTGGAACTAGTACCTGGTCGAGACCTAGGAACAAGAGGAAAACATCAAGAGTTGATTTGGATCTTTGTGTAAGAGATAATTTTTGTCATAACATGTGTAAGAGTGCTCATGTGTGTGTCATAGTTTGTGAGAAGCAACTGGTTTCTAGTCTTTCTTGTATGCTCGATCAAAGAAGGAAAATAAAAGACAAAGAGGGGACCATGTGAGGTTTTATAGTTTACTAAGGGTTGGTTTGTTTGCTTCTTATTGCATGTGTATGTATATATACGTATAAAATGAGAATGGGTGAGGGCTTTTATAAGCTAGTTGAGTACATAATGTGATAGTGATTGATGAGTGTGGTCCAAGGTGAAGAGTGGTCCTAGGTTGCTAGTTTCGACTACAAGATGAAAAACCAAAATAAATGGAACTTGCCCTTAATCCAAAATAAAGAAATAAAACAACTAGTATTTGGTTATGGGAATTTGCATGTGCTCGTATAAGAGTTTGAGTGTGGAAGTAAGTTTGGACAAAAAGTGACAAAATAATATTATGTGTTGATTTGTTTGTTATTTGGAGTAACGGGATATATATATATATATATATATATATATATATATATATATATATATATATATATATATATATATATATATATATATATATATATATATATATATATATATATATATATAACTGAGATTGATTCAAGGACGGTGGAAACACGTCACGACATTTTGATTTGTAACATAGTCGGATAAAAGTAAAACTTTAGCCCGTAAAATGGATAGTTAAATGGTGACGATGGATTACTGTTATTAAAATTAAGAGGGGAAATTTACGGGATGTTATAATAAATGTCCAGGTTTATTCATAAAGCAATCTCCTACAAAAATTTTAGCTGGACTGATTTATCACCTAAAAGGAGAGCAAATAGCAACCTAATTAATATCATCAGTTAGTATGTTTGGTTATTATGGACAAATTTAGATAACATAAACAAGGACCTGAAAATACTACCAAGTATTTATACTTGTGTCTAGCTACTTGAATCAGAAATTCAAACAAAAAAAAAAAAAAAAAAAAAAAAAAAAACCAAACCACCACTTCAAACTTTTGATCTTTTAAAATCATGTTATGCAATATGATGCAAGAATACATGATTCTACTTATCTTGGTAACCTGGTAAGCACGTGCTGGTTGTTGTATTATTCCCCATCGTCCTTGGAGAACACCAAAAGCACGTTCGATATCCTTTCGTGCACTTTCCTGTCGTTTTTAAAGAAAGTGTGTTTATCGTCAACGGTATTAGTGAATGATTTGACGAAAGAAGCCACTGTAGGTAAATTCCATTAGTTAAGTAGTACCCCTTTTCAAATGCAACTCCATTTACCTCATACGAAGCTACAGGGGCTTCATCATTAAGCATGTCATCGAACAACGGCGAATTATCTAAAACATTGATATCATTATTCTCACCCGCTACACCCAAAAATGCATGACAAATTTACAAATCATACGACGCAACAGCTTCAAGCATTATAGTCGGGTATTTTTTTATCACCCCTATCATATTGCCCTTGCCATGACACCGAACAATTTTTCCATTCCCAATGCATACAATCGATGCTACTAAGCATTCCCGGAAAACCATGTTCATTCTCATATTTCGAATATAGGTTTTGAACATCATGCATATTTGGTTTTCTTAAAAACTTTTCTTTAAACAAATCAATAATGCATATATTGAAATTATCTAGACAATCACGTCCGGCACATGCACTCATTTGCAAATACTAATGCGTGGGGTTTGCACCAGGCTTTACCTCTCGAGGGATCTCGAGAAGCTTACAACCCCCACCAGGCAGTGTACCTGATCGATGTAGTATAGTATAATGACAAGTACTGGGGGATTGATCGTTTAGCTAGGATTGATCGTTTGTTTAGCTAAGAATAGTGTCACTAGGATTAGAAAACCTAAAGACTAGGTCTAGAGATGAGGGATGATTCTTTTTGTATTTTTATATTTTTATGAAAGCAAGTAAAATTCTCGGGTTTTGAAGGAGTTGGGCAAAATTAGTTGCTAGTCAACTAACCCAATACTAAAGATGCAATCAAAATAAAATACTAAAATGAAAATAAAACTATATTAAACTAAAGTTGTGAGCAATATGTGGGAGAATTGTGTTTACTTAGATTTCACTACTCCCTAGATATCTTTTACACGTTAATTACTTGTTATAGTTGCATGGATGACGAATTGTATTCCTTAATACCATTCATGGGGTGGCGTACTTACTTCCCCAATCCTATGAGCGCCTACTTCACTCCTATGTCGAGCCGGCTAAGAAGCTCCTAACATGGGATCATTAGAATTTACTCATGCATTAAATACAACCAATAAAACCTAGTACACATCGGTTCATGTTTCCTAAGACGTTCAAGCATGTTACACAATGGAGATCTGCCAGTTTTCTTAAGCCTAACATTGAAATCATTCATCCAATACAACCATAAACAAGTAATCAACACATAATTAACATCTAGGTTTTATTAGATCTAAGCAAACATAAGATAAATCTAGCCTAGCATGTTAAAATCAAGACAAGCAAAAGATATAATCAACCAACAAATAGACATATTGATTGAATTAAGAGAATACTTATCTCAATTGAACATGAAAGGATTCAAGGGGCGAAAACCCTTGAAAATACTATAAAATATGACCTAGGGTTTACAAAGTTCGGCCCTAGTTTTCTCCACACAAGTTCCTCTCTAATGAATGAAAAATAGAAAACTATATATAGAGTTTAGTAGGTGACGGCGTCAAGAACAAATGTCTAACGCCGTCATCTCGCCGCCAAATAGTTCCTCGGACTGCCTAGATCTGGGTCTGATGCTGTCATGTATTCTCCTTATGCAGGCCGTCACCAAATTAACTCTTGACGCCCTTGTTGTGACGCCGTCAGGTTTGCACTAGGTCATCATGAAATTTACTCTTTACGCCGTCAGGGTCTTCCTCTTGACGCTGTCAAGTACTGTTCTCAGCATGGAAAATTAAGTCTTTAGCGTTTTCTTCACTTTTATGCTCCAAAAACGTCTGAATTGCTTCCTTTTCCAGATTTCACTCCCAAAGTACCTAAAATCACAAAAGGAACGATTTAGGGTAATATTTGATCAAAAAAATTCAATTCCGGGCTTAAATGACCACCAAAAAGTGGTTCATTTTTCGCCTCATCATATACCCTTACACTTGAGATTTGCTTGTCCTCAAGTAAATGCGCTTTTATTCTAATCAAAATACAAGTTAGGGGTCATTTAACACTAATATAAAAGTAATTACAACAAATAATCGTTCCAATAAAGACAAAGACAATCACGGAGGTCATACACTAGCACCTCACAAATAATGTTTAGATACTCACATCTCTCGGGTGTAATAAACTAATATCACAATATGGAAACATAAAATATCTCTCACTACCTGTCATTGCAAAATAGATTATCATAGGCTTGGGAAAGGATCAAACCTCAACCACATGGCGTAAGCACCTAGGATAAACTATCAAAGAGTTCTTTTAAAGGGTTGTAACGTTAGCTGTAGGGATATGGAATACACGGTTTTATTGGATATAGGCAGTCTTTACTAGTGGCGAGTTAACAATCTTGGTTAATTACATGTACAATATGGCGTTGCTAAGCCAAGACTAGACTCGACTTAAGCTAATAAATGAAAAATAACAAAAACATAAAATAAATATAGAAAGAAACGGGATGGTAATCCGTATGTTTTTTCTCTTTTCTCTTTTTCTTTTTTTTTCTTTTTCTTGTTTCTTCGATTTTTTTTTCTTTGTGCATACACTCTTACCCTACCATCCAAAATAATACATCATAGAGGATGAACATTCCTCTTACACTTGAATTTTTACATACTTTACAATAAACTAATCTAATGACTCGAATTAAGAAAATCAAAACACTTGGAGTACTTTTAAGATTAACGTACATATGGGGGTAATAAATGATGTTCTTCCCCATTACTCCATAAATAAGTACTTTACCCCATGAGTCCCAATCGTCCCAAAACAATATGTACAAGGATATGACTCGACTTAGCAACCATGTAATCAATTAGATAATTAACTTAGGGTTTAACAAATAACAATAATCCACTAATGATGAGTGCATACACGGAAGGTTAAGGCGATTTGGGTGTACATTTAAGTGGGGTGTAATGATGAGGCGAAAAATGAACCACTTTCAGGGGGTCATTTAAGCCCGGAATTGAATTTATTTGATCAAATATTGCCCTAAATCGCTCCTTTTGTGATTTTAGGTACTTTGGGAGAGAAATCTGGAAAAGGAAGCAATTCGGACGTTTTTGGAGCATGAAAGTGAAGAAAACGCCAAAGTCTTAACTTTCCTTGCTGGGAATAGTATGTGACGGCGTCAAGAAGAAAATCCTGACGGCGTCAAGAGTAATTTTCATGACAACCTAGTATAGAAATGAAGGCGTCACAAGGTAGAGCGTCAAGAGTAAAATACGTGACGGCCTGGAAAAAGTTATAACGTGACGGCGTCAGAAGTAGATCAAGGCAGTCCGAGAATTCTTTTAGCGGCGAGATGACGGCGTCACCAATTTGGTCTTGACGCCGTCAGCCTAAATTTCCTATATATAGTTTTCTAATTTTCATTCATAAAAAGAGAAGTTTTGGAGAAACCCTAAGGCCGAACTTAGTACGAATTTTACAGGTTTTTCAAGGGTTCTCAGCCCTTGAACCCTTTCATGTGTAATTGAGATAAGTATTCTTTTAATTCAATCAATATGTCTATGTGTTGGTTGTCTATATCTTGTTCTTGTCTTAATTTCATCATGCTAGGCTAGATCTATCTTGTGTTTGCTTAGATCTAATGAAACCTAGATGTTAATTATGTGTTGATTACTTGTTTATGGTTGTATTGGATGAATGATTTCGATGTTAGGCTTAAGAACACTGGCAGATCTCCAAATGGTAACATGCTTGAACGTCTTAGGAAACATGAACTGATGTGCACTAGGTTTTATTGGTTGTATTTAATGCATGAGTAAATTCTAATGATCCCATGTTAGGAGCTTCTTAGCCGGCTTGACATAGGAGTGAAGTAGGCACTCATAGGATTGGGGAATTAAGTGCGCCACCCCATGAATGGTATTAAGGAATACAATCCGTCATCCATGCAACTATAACAAGTAATTAACGTGTAAAAGATATCTAGGGAGTAGTGAAATCTAAGTAAACACAATTTCTCCATTTATTGCTCACAACCTTAGTTTAATTTAGTTTATTTTCATTTCTAGTATTTTATTTCGATTGCATCTTTAGTATTGGGTTAGTTGACTAGCAACTAATTCCGCCCAAATCCTTCAAACGCGAGATTTTTACTTGCTTTCTAAAAAATATAAAAATACAAAAATAATCATCGTTCATCTCTAAAACTAGTATTTAGGTTTTCTAATCCTAGCGACACTATTCCTAGCTGAACGATCAATCCCCCGGTACTTGTCACTATACTATACTACAACGATCAGGTACACTGCCTGGTGGGGGTTGTAAGCTTCTCAAGATCCCTTGAGAGGTAAAGCCTGGTGCGATTCTCACGTATCATGTAACAAATTCTTCCTTTAAGTAAGATGCTTAAAGTTAGAAATGAAAAGATAGGCTCAGAGGGGTGTACTAGGGGTTTCGTGTACTAAAAATGAGTACAACGCTAAGGGTGTGGGAAAAATTAGTTGACTTATCTAGCCAAGTAATATGACTTAAATGGTCAAGTAGTTATGATACGGGTGTAACATAAGGGTGATCCTAATGCCTCTTATCATGTAGTAAATCCTACTACACGAATGTAGTCTCACTAGCGGTCTCGGGATGCATAACTAACGCAAGTTCTAGAATCTAAATGCTACCGGTACACTCATAAGCACTAATAGTAAATGCTTTTCCCATCAAATCTAAAAGCGAACCTCACATATTTGGGTGGAAAATTTTTCTGAATAGTACGGTTTTGTGCTAGTCATACAATCTCCTATCCATGAGACGCTTGCTACGGCTAAAGTTTCACTCCTAAATGTTGTAAAATATTTTAAATTTGGCGCTAAAATTGCACTAACAAGTATTTCTCATAGTTTTATTACACATCTACCATCAAACAAACAAACTCAAGCGAAAGTGTATCTGTAAGGTATCATCATTTTACCCTCTCCTTACACTTAGGATGAACATTGTCCCCAATGTTCAAGTAAAGAATGTAAAAGTGAAATAAGTAAAACAAATGAAATCAAATACTCCCCTGATTCGCTCGGTATGGATAATAAGGTGGCCAGGTTAGATCTTCCTCCAAGAAAATGAACAATCAATGCTTCCCTTCCAGAATAATAATCATCTTCTTGTCATACATAACCTGTAAATCCTGAGAAAACACACAAGGCAACCTCGCATAAAATCGGCGGCAATCTACATATGCTAATAAATCCTAGAAAATAAAATAAGATATAATGCTTGTGGAATGATGTTTGCAGATTTCCTGGAGACTATAAAACTAATAACTCAACAAAAACTTTAAGACTCCATTAGAAAAACAAAACTGGTAAAATTTCCAGATTTTTACACGTGACGCTGTCAGGTGTTACTTCCTGACGCCGTCAGAAGTGACCTGCAGAAATTCTTATGTTAAGTTTCCGGAAAATTTCTGGAAAAACTTTGTCCTACTTCCTGGAAAATCCTGCAAAACATCATTATGACTCGATACAAGCATTTGACTCTAACAAATACGAATATACATGTTCACTTAATATTGTGGAGAATCATGATCGAGTTTGTTTCTTAAAAACATATTTGGGGTTTCCCCTTACACTTATCTTTTGCAAAAATACCTTTGGGTGAAGTTAAGACTAAGCCAAACAACAAAATAAAGTATTTTCACCATTTTATTTTTGAAACATGATCTACCAACAATAAAAATAAAGCATGCATACGGAAACAAATAACAATCAAACAAATAAAAATCACAAAAAACATGTAAAAAGGGGCTTGGGTTGCCTCCCAAGAAGCGCTTGTTTTTGTTCGAGTTACGAGCCTGACTCTACCCTTATTTAACGGAAATCAAGGAGGTTTTCCCTACACTTAGGATTAAGTGCGGGTGGAAGTAGCGATACACCCTTAGGGTGGAAGTATGCCACGTGAGAAAAGAGTGGTGGATGAATTATATGCTCAAAGGGCTATGCTCCTATCATCATAACCTTACCTAATTCAATCGGGTTAATGGGTGGATTAAGATTTTCTCCTAGAAAGGGATCATTTTCTATCAACTTCGAAAGACTCCTAGTTGGGGATCCATCTTGACCTAATAAACCCGGTTTAAACCCATAATGTTTCTTGTGATCAACCATAAATGGGTGATGTAAGCATGTAAGGTTATTTTCCACTCCTATATTGGTTATTTTCCCCGGCAACGGCGCCAAAAACTTGATGCGTAGGGATTACACCAAGCTTTACCTCTCTACAAGGCTTAGCGTCCACTACCTTTATCCTAAGACTACCCGGACTATATGGTTTGAGGGGTGGGTCGGCTTCTCTTTTGTCTCCTAGATGTATATCTAAGGATGGAAAGTTGTGTGAAGATTGAGGTTCCGGTTCATCAACACTAGGTAATTCCCTAGAACTAAGAGTAAGGTTATCACTACAAGTATTCAAACCTATATCCTCTAGTGGTGTTTGGTACAAGGGTTCTGCCTCTATTGGGGCTCCTATAGTCTCTTCTACTTCTTCCGGGTAAGTCACTGGTGGTGTGTATTGCTCAAGTGATGGTGGGAGTTGTGAGGTACTTTGTAGGTTTGTGTTATTTATCTCATCCTTCCTTTTCTCAACATCACCTATATCCTCATCACGTGTTTTAGTAGAATCTAACCTAAACATGTTCCTAAGTATCTCAAATCCTTCTCTAGCCATTTCAAGTTCTAAGTCTGATTCAAAAGAACCTTCCTCAATAACTTGATTACAATGTTCAATTTGCCTAAAGGATTCATCTTTTTTCTCAATATGATCATGTTCGGCTAAATCATCCTTAATTGTTTCCTCAAGTTGTGATGTATACAAACCCATCAATTCATTGAACTCATGGTTCACGGTTAGGAGGCTTTCCTCAAAATTTTTCCAAAGGGTCTTACTTAAAGGAATTGATCCTAACAATGATTGTTTAATATAGGCCACACATGCGCATAACTCATCAAACCTGTCAAACTTTACACCCATCTCCTCTTGTATGTAGCTAAGATCACTTAAAAATTCATTGGAACAACAGGAAGCAAATCTATCCGAGTAAACTAATTGTTCCTCTATTGTTAATGATCTAAATGGAATCTCATCCGCCATGAAGACAAATGACAACGGTTTTACAAACAAAGGGCACAAAGAAAAAGATAGACTAAAGGAATCCTATAAAAATAAAAATAAAAATATCACTAGAAAGGATTCTAGTAAGTAGACCTAATAAAAAGAAATTCTAACCTAGACAATAACTATTCCCTGGGCTGCGGCGCCAAAAACTTGATGCGTGGGGTTTGCACCAGGCTTTAACTCTCGAGGGATCTCGAGAAGCTTGCAACCCCCACCAGGCAATGTACCTGATCGATGTAGTATAGTATAATGACAAGTACCGGGGGATTGATCGTTCAGCTAGGAATAGTGTTGCTAGGATTAGAAAACCTAAAGACTAGGTCTAGAGATGAGGGATGATTCTTTTTGTATTTTTATATTTTATGAAAGCAAGTAAAATTCTCTAGTTTTGAAGGAGTTGGGCAAAATTAGTTGCTAGTCAACTAACCCAATACTAAAGATGCAATCAAAATAAAATACTTAAATGAAAATAAAACTATATTAAACCAAAGTTGTGAGCAATATGTGGGAGAATTCTGTTTACTTAGATTTCACTACTCCCTAGATATCTTTTACACGTTAATTACTTGTTATAGTTGCGTGGATAACGGATTGTATTCCTTAATACCATTCATGGGGTGGCGTACTTACTTCCCCAATCCTATGAGCGCCTACTTCACTCCTATGTCGAGCCGGCTAAGAAGCTCCTAACATGGGATCATTAGAATTTACTCATGCATTAAATACAACCAATAAAACCTAGTACACAGTGGTTCATGTTTCCTAAGACGTTCAAGCATGTTACACAATGGAGATCTGCCAGTTTTCTTAAGCCTAACATTGAAATCATTCATCCAGTACAACCATAAACAAGTAATCAACACATAATTAACATCTAGGTTTCATTAGATCTAAGAAAACACAAGATAAATCTAGCCTAGCATGTTAAAATCAAGACAAGCAAAAGATATAATCAACCAACAAATAGACATATTGATTGAATTAAGAGAATACTTATCTCAATTGAACATGAAAGGATTCAAGGGGTGAAAACCCTTGAAAGTACTATAAAATATGACCTAGGGTTTACAAAGTTCGGCCCTAGTTTTCTCCACACAAGTTCCTCTCTAATGAATGAAAAATAGAAAACTATATATAGAGTTTAGTAGGTGACGGCGTCAAGAACAAATGTCTGACGCCGTCATCTCGCCACCAAATAGTTCCTCGGACTGCCTAGATCTGGGTCTGACGCCGTCATGTATTCTCCTTATGCAGGCCGTCACCAAATTAACTCTTGACGACCTTGTTGTGACGCCGTCAGTTTACACTGGGTCATCATGAAATTTACTCTTGACGCCGTCAGGGTCTTCCTCTTGACGCTGTCAAGTACTGTTCTCAGCATGGAAAATTAAGTCTTTAGCGTTTTCTTCACTTTTATGCTCCAAAAACGTCCGAATTGCTACCTTTTCCAGATTTCACTCCCAAAGTACCTAAAATCACAAAAGGAACGATTTAGGGTAATATTTGATCAAATAAATTCAATTCCGGGCTTAAATGACCACCTAAAAGTGGTTCATTTTTCACCTCATCATATACCCTTACACTTGAGATTTGCTTGTCCTCAAGCAAATGCGCTTTTATTCTAATCAAAATACAAGTTAGGGTCATTTAACACTAATATAAAAGTAATTACAACAAATAATCGTTCCAATAAAGACAAAGACAATCACGGAGGTCATACACTAGCACCTCACAAATAATGTTTAGATACTCACATCTCTCGGGTGTAATAAACTAATATCACAATATGGAAACATAAAATATCTCTCACTACCTGTCATAGCAAAATAGATTATCATAGGCTTGGGAAAGGATCAAACCTCAACCACATGGCGTAAGCACCTAGGATAAACTATCAAAGAGTTCTTTTAAAGGGTTGTAACGTTAGCTGTAGGGATATGGAATACACGGTTTTGTTGGATATAGGCAGTCTTTACTAGTGGCGAGTTAACAATCTTGGTTAATTACATGTACAATATGGCGTTGCTAAGCCAAGACTAGACTCGACTTAAGCTAATAAATGAAAAATAACAAAAACATAAAATAAATATAGAAAGAAACGGGATGGTAATCCGTATGTTTTTTCTCTTTTCTCTTTTTCTTTTTTTTTCTTTTTCTTGTTTCTTCGATTTTTTTTTCTTTGTGCATACACTCTTACCCTACCATCCAAAATAATACATCATAGAGGATGAACATTCCTCTTACACTTGAATTTTTACATACTTTACAATAAACTAATCTAATGACTCGAATTAAGAAAATCAAAACACTTGGAGTACTTTTAAGATTAACGTACATATGGGGGTAATAAATGATGTTCTTCCCCATTACTCCATAAATAAGTACTTTACCCCATGAGTCCCAATCGTCCCAAAACAATATGTACAAGGATATGACTCGACTTAGCAACCATGTAATCAATTAGATAATTAACTTAGGGTTTAACAAATAACAATAATCCACTAATGATGAGTGCATACACGGAAGGTTAAGGCGATTTGGGTGTACATTTAAGTGGGGTGTAATGATGAGGCGAAAAATGAACCACTTTCAGGGGGTCATTTAAGCCCGGAATTGAATTTATTTGATCAAATATTGCCCTAAATCGCTCCTTTTGTGATTTTAGGTACTTTGGGAGAGAAATCTGGAAAAGGAAGCAATTCGGACGTTTTTGGAGCATGAAAGTGAAGAAAACGCCAAAGTCTTAACTTTCCTTGCTGGGAATAGTATGTGACGGCGTCAAGAAGAAAATCCTGACGGCGTCAAGAGTAATTTTCATGACAACCTAGTATAGAAATGAAGGCGTCACAAGGTAGAGCGTCAAGAGTAAAATACCTGACGGCCTGGAAAAAGTTATAACGTGACGGCGTCAGAAGTAGATCAAGGCAGTCCGAGAATTCTTTTGGCGGCGAGATGACGGCGTCACCAATTTGGTCTTGACGCCGTCAGCCTAAATTTCCTATATATAGTTTTCTAATTTTCATTCATAAAAAGAGAAGTTTTGGAGAAACCCTAAGGCCGAACTTAGTACGAATTTTACAGGTTTTTCAAGGGTTCTCAGCACTTGAACCCTTCCATGTGTAATTGACATAAGTATTCTTTTAATTCAATCAATATGTCTATGTGTTGGTTGTCTATATCTTGTTCTTGTCTTAATTTCATCATGCTAGGCTAGATCTATCTTGTGTTTGCTTAGATCTAATGAAACCTAGATGTTAATTATGTGTTGATTACTTGTTTATGGTTGTATTGGATGAATGATTTCGATGTTAGGCTTAAGAACACTGGCAGATCTCCAAATGGTAACATGCTTGAACGTCTTAGGAAACATGAACTGATGTGCACTAGGTTTTATTGGTTGTATTTAATGCATGAGTAAATTCTAATGATCCCATGTTAGGAGCTTCTTAGCCGGCTCGACATAGGAGTGAAGTAGGCACTCATAGGATTGGGGAATTAAGTGTGCCACCCCATGAATGGTATTAAGGAATACAATCCGTCATCCACGCAACTATAACAAGTAATTAACGTGTAAAAGATATCTAGGGAGTAGTGAAATCTAAGTAAACACAATTTCTCCATTTATTGCTCACAACCTTAGTTTAATTTAGTTTATTTTCATTTCTAGTATTTTATTTCGATTGCATCTTTAGTATTGGGTTAGTTGACTAGCAACTAATTCCGCCCAAATCCTTCAAACGCGAGATTTTTACTTGCTTTCTAAAAAATATAAAAATACAAAAATAATCATCGTTCATCTCTAAAACTAGTATTTTGGTTTTCTAATCCTAGCGACACTATTCCTAGCTGAACGATCAATCCCCCGGTACTTGTCACTATACTATACTACAACGATCAGGTACACTGCCTGGTGGGGGTTGTAAGCTTCTCAAGATCCCTTGAGAGGTAAAGCCTGGTGCGATTCTCACGTATCATGTAACAAATTCTTCCTTTAAGTAAGATGCTTATAGTTAGAAATGAAAAGATAGGCTCAGAGGGGTGTACTAGGGGTTTCGTGTACTAAAAATGAGTACAACGCTAAGGGTGTGGGAAAAATTAGTTGACTTATCTAGCCAAGTAATATGACTTAAATGGTCAAGTAGTTATGATACGGGTGTAACATAAGGGTGATCCTAATGCCTCTTATCATGTAGTAAATCCTACTACACGAATGTAGTCTCACTAGCGGTCTCGGGATGCATCACTAACGCAAGTTCTAGAATCTAAATGCTACCGGTACACTCATAAGCACTAATAGTAAATGCTTTTCCCATCAAATCTGAAGGCGAACCTCACATATTTGGGTGGAAAATTTTTCTGAATAGTACGGTTTTGTGCTAGTCATACAATCTCCTATCCATGAGACGCTTGCTATGGCTAAAGTTTCACTCCTAAATGTTGTAAAAAAATTTAAATTTGGCGCTAAAATTGCACTAACAAGTATTTCTCATAGTTTTATTACACATCTACCATCAAACAAACAAACTCAAGCGAAAGTGTATCTGTAAGGTATCATCATTTTACCCTCTCCTTACACTTAGGATGAACATTGTCCCCAATGTTCAAGTAAAGAATGTAAAAGTGAAATAAGTAAAACAAATGAAATCAAATACTCCCCTGATTCGCTCGGTATGGATAATAAGGTAGCCAGGTTAGATCTTCCTCCAAGAAAATGAACAATCAATGCTTCCCTTCCAGAATAATAATCATCTTCTTGTCATACATAACCTGTAAATCCTGAGAAAACACACAAGGCAACCTCGCATAAAATCGGCGGCAATCTACATATGCTAATAAATCCTAGAAAATAAAATAAGATATAATGCTTGTGGAATGATGTTTGCAGATTTCCTGGAGACTATAAAACTAATAACTCAACAAAAACTTTAAGACTCCATTAGAAAAACAAAACTGGTAAAATTTCCAGATTTTTACACGTGACGCTGTCAGGTGTTACTTCCTGACGCCGTCAGAAGTGACCTGCAGAAATTCTTATGTTAAGTTTCCGGAAAATTTCTGGAAAAACTTTGTCCTACTTCCTGGAAAATCCAGCAAAACATCATTATGACTCGATACAAGCATTTGACTCTAACAAATACGAATATACATGTTCACTTAATATTGTGGAGAATCATGATCGAGTTTGTTTCTTAAAAACATATTTGGGGTTTCCCCTTACACTTATCTTTTGCAAAAATACCTTTGGGTGAAGTTAAGACTAAGCCAAACAACAAAATAAAGTATTTTCACCATTTTATTTTTGAAACATGATCTACCAACAATAAAAATAAACCATGCATACGGAAACAAATAACAATCAAACAAATAAAAATCACAAAAAACATTATAAAAGGGGCTTGGGTTGCCTCCCAAGAAGCGCTTGTTTTTGTTCGAGTTACGAGCCTGACTCTACCCTTATTTAACGGAAATCAAGGAGGTTTTCCCTACACTTAGGATTAAGTGCGGGTGGAAGTAGCGATACACCCTTAGGGTGGAAGTATGCCACGTGAGAAAAGAGTGGTGGATGAATTATATGCTCAAAGGGCTGTGCTCCTATCATCATAACCTTACCTAATTCAATCGGGTTAATGGGTGGATTAAGATTTTCTCCTAGAAAGGGATCATTTTCTATCAACTTCGAAAGACTCCTAGTTGGGGATCCATCTTGACCTAATAAACCCGGTTTAAACCCATAATGTTTCTTGTGATCAACCATAAATGGGTGATGTAAGCATGTAAGGTTATTTTCCACTCCTATATTGGTTATTTTCCCCGGCAACGGCGCCAAAAACTTGATGCGTAGGGATTACACCAAGCTTTACCTCTCTACAAGGCTTAGCGTCCACTACCTTTATCCTAAGACTACCCGGACTATATGGTTTGATGGGTGGGTCGGCTTCTCTTTTGTCTCCTAGATGTATATCTAAGGATGGAAAGTTGTGTGAAGATTAAGGTTCCGGTTCATCAACACTAGGTAATTCCCTAGAACTAAGAGTAAGGTTATCACTACAAGTATTCAAACCTATATCCTCTAGTGGTGTTTGGTACAAGGGTTCTGCCTCTATTGGGGCTCCTATAGTCTCTTCTACTTCTTCCGGGTAAGTCACTGGTGGTGTGTATTGCTCAAGTGATGGTGGGAGTTGTGAGGTACTTTGTAGGTTTGTGTTATTTACCTCATCCTTCCTTTTCTCAACATCACCTATATCCTCATCACGTGTTTTAGTAGAATCTAACCTAAACATGTTCCTAAGTATCTCAAATCCTTCTCTAGCCATTTCAAGTTCTAAGTCTGATTCATAAGAACCTTCCTCAATAACTTGATTACAATGTTCAATTTGCCTAAAGGATTCATCTTTTTTCTCAATATGATCATGTTCGGCTTAATCATCCTTAATTGTTTCCTCAAGTTGTGATGTATACAAACCCATCAATTCATTGAACTCATGGTTCACGGTTAGGAGGCTTTCCTCAAAATTTTTCCAAAGGGTCTTACTTAAAGGAATTGATCCTAACAATGATTGTTTAATATAGGCCACACATGCGCATAACTCATCAAACCTGTCAAACTTTACACCCATCTCCTCTTGTATGTAGCTAAGATCACTTAAAAATTCATTGGAACAACAGGAAGCAAATCTATCCGAGTAAACTAATTGTTCTTCTATTGTTAATGATCTAAATGGAATCTCATCCGCCATGAAGACAAATGACAACGGTTTTACAAACAAAGGGCACAAAGAAAAAGATAGACTAAAGGAATCCTATAAAAATAAAAATAAAAATCTCACTAGAAAGGATTCTAGTAAGTAGACCTAATAAAAAGAAATTCTAACCTAGACAATAACTATTCCCTGGGCTGCGGCGCCAAAAACTTGATGCGTGGGGTTTGCACCAGGCTTTACCTCTCGAGGGATCTCGAGAAGCTTGCAACCCCCACCAGGCAATGTACCTGATCGATGTAGTATAGTATAATGACAAGTACCGGGGGATTGATCGTTCAGCTAGGAATAGTGTTGCTAGGATTAGAAAACCTAAAGACTAGGTCTAGAGATGAGGGATGATTCTTTTTGTATTTTTATATTTTATGAAAGCAAGTAAAATTCTCTAGTTTTGAAGGAGTTGGGCAAAATTAGTTGCTAGTCAACTAACCCAATACTAAAGATGCAATCAAAATAAAATACTAAAATGAAAATAAAACTATATTAAACTAAAGTTGTGAGCAATATGTGGGAGAATTCTGTTTACTTAGATTTCACTACTCCCTAGATATCTTTTACACGTTAATTACTTGTTATAGTTGCGTGGATAACGGATTGTATTCCTTAATACCATTCATGGGGTGGCGTACTTACTACCCCAATCCTATGAGCGCCTACTTCACTCCTATGTCGAGCCGGCTAAGAAGCTCCTAACATGGGATCATTAGAATTTACTCATGCATTAAATACAACCAATAAAACCTAGTACACAGTGGTTCATGTTTCCTAAGACGTTCAAGCATGTTACACAATGGAGATCTGCCAGTTTTCTTAAGCCTAACATTGAAATCATTCATCCAATACAACCATAAACAAGTAATCAACACATAATTAACATCTAGGTTTCATTAGATCTAAGAAAATACAAGATAAATCTAGCCTAGCATGTTAAAATCAAGACAAGCAAAAGATATAATCAACCAACAAATAGACATATTGATTGAATTAAGAGAATACTTATCTCAATTGAACATGAAAGGATTCAAGGGGTGAAAACCCTTGAAAGTACTATAAAATATGACCTAGGGTTTACAAAGTTCGGCCCTAGTTTTCTCCACACAAGTTCCTCTCTAATGAATGAAAAATAGAAAACTATATATAGAGTTTAGTAGGTGACGGCGTCAAGAACAAATGTCTGATGCCGTCATCTCGCCGCCAAATAGTTCCTCGGACTGCCTAGATCTGGGTCTGACGCTGTCATGTATTCTCCTTATGCAGGCCGTCACCAAATTAACTCTTGACGACCTTGTTGTGACGCCGTCAGTTTACACTGGGTCATCATGAAATTTACTCTTGACGCCGTCAGGGTCTTCCTCTTGACGCTGTCAAGTACTGTTCTCAGCATGGAAAATTAAGTCTTTAGCGTTTTCTTCACTTTTATGCTCCAAAAACGTCCGAATTGCTACCTTTTCCAGATTTCACTCCCAAAGTACCTAAAATCACAAAAGGAACGATTTAGGGTAATATTTGATCAAATAAATTCAATTCCGGGCTTAAATGACCACCTAAAAGTGGTTCATTTTTCACCTCATCATATACCCTTACACTTGAGATTTGCTTGTCCTCAAGCAAATGCGCTTTTATTCTAATCAAAATACAAGTTAGGGGTCATTTAACACTAATATAAAAGTAATTACAACAAATAATCGTTCCAATAAAGACAAAGACAATCACGGAGGTCATACACTAGCAACTCACAAATAATGTTTAGATACTCACATCTCTCGGGTGTAATAAACTAATATCACAATATGGAAACATAAAATATCTCTCACTACCTGTCATAGCGAAATAGATTATCATAGGCTTGGGAAAGGATCAAACCTCAACCACATGGCGTAAGCACCTACGATAAACTATCAAAGAGTTCTTTTAAAGGGTTGTAACGTTAGGTGTAGGGATATGGAATACACGGTTTTGTTGGATATAGGCAGTCTTTACTAGTGGCGAGTTAACAATCTTGGTTAATTACATGTACAATATGGCGTTGCTAAGCCAAGACTAGACTCGACTTAAGCTAATAAATGAAAAATAACAAAAACATAAAATAAATATAGAATGAAACGGGATGGTAGTCCGTATGTTTTTTCTCTTTTCTCTTTTTCTTTTTTTTTCTTTTTCTTGTTTCTTCGATTTTTTTTTTCTTTGTGCATACACTCTTACCCTACCATCCAAAATAATACATCATAGAGGATGAACATTCCTCTTACACTTGAATTTTTACATACTTTACAATAAACTAATCTAATGACTCGAATTAAGAAAATCAAAACACTTGGAGTACTTTTAAGATTAACGTACATATGGGGGTAATAAATGATGTTCTTCCCCATTACTCCATAAATAAGTACTTTACCCCATGAGTCCCAATCGTCCCAAAACAATATGTACAAGGATATGACTCGACTTAGCAACCATGTAATCAATTAGATAATTAACTTAGGGTTTAACAAATAACAATAATCCACTAAAGATGAGTGCATACACGGAAGGCTAAGGCGATTTGGGTGTACATTTAAGTGGGGTGTAATGATGAGGCGAAAAATGAACCACTTTTAGGAGGTCATTTAAGCCCGGAATTGAATTTATTTGATCAAATATTGCCCTAAATCATTCCTTTTGTGATTTTAGGTACTTTGGGAGAGAAATCTGGAAAAGGAAGCAATTCGGACGTTTTTGGAGCATAAAAGTGAAGAAAACGCCAAAGTCTTAACTTTCCTTGCTGGGAATAGTATGTGACGGCGTCAAGAAGAAAATCCTGACGGCGACAAGAGTAATTTTCATGACAACCCAGTACAGAAATGAAGGCGTCACAAGGTAGAGCGTCAAGAGTAAAATACGTGACGGCCTGGAAAAAGTTATAATGTGACGGCGTCAGAAGTAGATCAAGGCAGTCCGAGAATTCTTTTGGTGGCGAGATGACGGCGTCACCAATTTGGTCTTGACGCCGTCAGCCTAAATTTCCTATATATAGTTTTCTAATTTTCATTCATAAAAGGAGAAGTTTTGGAAAAACCCTAAGGCCGAACTTAGTACGAATTTTACAGGTTTTTCAAGGGTTCTCAGCCCTTGAACCCTTTCATGTGTAATTGAGATAAGTATTCTTTTAATTCAATCAATATGTCTATGTGTTGGTTGTCTATATCTTGTTCTTGTCTTAATTCCATCATGCTAGGCTAGATCTATCTTGTGTTTGCTTAGATCTAATGAAACCTAGATGTTAATTATGTGTTGATTACTTGTTTATGGTTGTATTGGATGAATGATTTCGATGTTAGGCTTAAGAAAACTGGCAGATCTCCAAATGGTAACATGCTTGAACGTCTTAGGAAACATGAACTGATGTGCACTAGGTTTTATTGGTTGTATTTAATGCATGAGTAAATTCTAATGATCCCATGTTAGGAGCTTCTTAGCCGGCTCGGCATAGGAGTGAAGTAGGCACTCATAGGATTGGGGAATTAAGTGCGCCACCCCATGAATGGTATTAAGGAATACAATCCGTCATCCACGCAACTATAACAAGTAATTAACGTGTAAAAGATATCTAGGGTGTAGTGAAATCTAAGTAAACACAATTTCTCCATTTATTGCTCACAACCTTAGTTTAATTTAGTTTATTTTCATTTCTAGTATTTTATTTCGATTGCATCTTTAGTATTGGGTTAGTTGACTAGCAACAAATTCCGCCCAAATCCTTCAAACGCGAGATTTTTACTTGCTTTCTAAAAAATATAAAAATACAAAAATAATTATCGTTCATCTCTAAAACTAGTATTTAGGTTTTCTAATCCTAGCGACACTATTCCTAGCTGAACGATCAATCCCCCGGTATTTGTCACTATACTATACTACAACGATCAGGTACACTGCCTGGTGGGGGTTGTAAGCTTCTCAAGATCCCTTGAGAGGTAAAGCCTGGTGCGATTCTCACGTATCATGTAACAAATTCTTCCTTTAAGTAAGATGCTTAAAGTTAGAAATGAAAAGATAGGCTCAGAGGGGTGTACTAGGGGTTTCGTGTACTAAAAATTAGTACAACGCTAAGGGTGTGGGAAAAATTAGTTGACTTAACTAGCCAAGTAATATGACTTAAATGGTCAAGTAGTTATGATACGGGTGTAACATAAGGGTGATCCTAATGCCTCTTATCATGTAGTAAATCCTACTACACGAATGTAGTCTCACTAGCGGTCTCGGGATGCATCACTAACGCAAGTTCTAGAATCTAAATGCTACCGGTACACTCATAAGCACTAATAGTAAATGCTTTTCTTATCAAATCTAAAGGCGAACCTCACATATTTGGGTGGAAAATTTTTCTGAATAGTACGGTTTTGTGCTAATCATACAATCTCCTATCCATGAGACGCTTGCTATGGCTAAAGTTTCACTCCTAAATGTTGTAAAAAATATTAAATTTGGCGCTAAAATTGCACTAACAAGTATTTCTCATAGTTTTATTACACATCTACCATCAAACAAACAAACTCAAGCGAAAGTGTATCTGTAAGGTATCATCATTTTACCCTCTCCTTACACTTAGGATGAACATTGTCCCCAATGTTCAAGTAAAGAATGTAAAAGTGAAATAAGTAAAACAAATGAAATCAAATACTCCCCTGATTCGCTCGGTATGGATAATAAGGTGGCCAGGTTAGATCTTCCTCCAAGAAAATGAACAATCAAAGCTTCCCTTCCAGAATAATAATCATCTTCTTGTCATACATAACCTGTAAATCCTGAGAAAACAGACAAGGCAACCTCGCATAAAATCGGCGGCAATCTACATATGCTAATAAATCCTAGAAAATAAAATAAGATATAATGCTTGTGGAATGATGTTTGCAGATTTTCTGGAGATTATAAAACTAATAACTCAACAAAAACTTTAAGACTCCGTTAGAAAAACAAAACTGGTAAAATTTCTAGATTTTTACACGTGATGCTGTCAGGTGTTACTTCCTGACGCCGTCAGAAGTGACCTGCAGAAATTCTTATGTTAAGTTTCCGGAAAATTTCTGGAAAAACTTTGTCCTACTTCCTGGAAAATCCTGCAAAACATCATTATGACTCGATACAAGCATTTGACTCTAACAAATACGAATATACATGTTCACTTAATATTGTGGAGAATCATGATCGAGTTTGTTTCTTAAAAACATATTTGGGGTTTCCCCTTACACTTATCTTTTGCAAAAATACCTTTGGGTGAAGTTAAGACTAAGCCAAACAACAAAATAAAGTATTTTCACCATTTTATTTTTGAAACATGATCTACCAACAATAAAAATAAAGCATGCATACGGAAACAAATAACAATCAAACAAATAAAAATCACAAAAAACATGTAAAAAGGGGCTTGGGTTGCCTCCCAAGAAGCGCTTGTTTTTGTTCGAGTCACGAGCCTGACTCTACCCTTATTTAACGGAAATCAAGGAGGTTTTCCCTACACTTAGGATTAAGTGCGGGTGGAAGTAGCGATACACCCTTAGGGTGGAAGTATGCCACGTGAGAAAAGAGTGGTGGATGAATTATATGCTCAAAGGGCTATGCTCCTATCATCATAACCTTACCTAATTCAATCGGGTTAATGGGTGGATTAAGATTTTCTCCTAGAAAGGGATCATTTTCTATCAACATCGAAAGACTCCTAGTTGGGGATCCATCTTGACCTAATAAACCCGGTTTAAACCCATAATGTTTCTTGTGATCAACTATAAATGGGTGATGTAAGCATGTAAGGTTATTTTCCACTCCTATATTGGTTATTTTCCCCGGCAACGGCGCCAAAAACTTGATGCGTAGGGATTACACCAAGCTTTACCTCTCTACAAGGCTTAGAGTCCACTACCTTTATCCTAAGACTACCCGGACTATATGGTTTGATGGGTGGGTCGGCTTCTCTTTTGTCTCCTAGATGTATATCTAAGGATGGAAAGTTGTATGAAGATTGAGGTTCCGGTTCATCAACACTAGGTAATTCCCTAGAACTAAGAGTAAGGTTATCACTACAAGTATTCAAACCTATATCCTCTAGTGGTGTTTGGTACAAGGGTTCTACCTCTATTGGGGCTCCTATAGTCTCTTCTACTTCTTCCGGGTAAGTCACGGGTGGTGTGTATTGCTCAAGTGATGGTGGGAGTTGTGAGGTACTTTGTAGGTTTGTGTTATTTACCTCATCCTTCCTTTTCTCAACATCACCTATATCCTCATCACGTGTTTTAGTAGAATCTAACCTAAACATGTTCCTAAGTATCTCAAATCCTTCTCTAGCCATTTCAAGTTCTAAGTCTGATTCATAAGAACCTTCCTCAATAACTTGATTACAATGTTCAATTTGCCTAAAGGATTCATCTTTTTTCTCAATATGATCATGTTCGGCTAAATCCTCCTTAATTGTTTCCTCAAGTTGTGATGTATACAAACCCATCAATTCATTGAACTCATGGTTCACGGTTAGGAGGCTTTCCTCAAAATTTTTCCAAAGGGTCTTACTTAAAGGAATTGATCCTAACAATGATTGTTTAATATAGGCCACACATGCGCATAACTCATCAAACCTGTCAAACTTTACACCCATCTCCTCTTGTATGTAGCTAAGATCACTTAAAAATTCATTGGAACAACAGGAAGCAAATCTATCCGAGTAAACTAATTGTTCCTCTATAGTTAATGATCTAAATGGAATCTCATCCGCCATGAAGACAAATGACAACGGTTTTACAAACAAAGGGCACAAAGAAAAAGATAGACTAAAGGAATCCTATAAAAATAAAAATAAAAATCTCACTAGAAATGATTCTAGTAAGTAGACCTAATAAAAAGAAATTCTAACCTAGACAATAACTATTCCCCGGGCTGCGGCGCCAAAAACTTGATGCGTGGGGTTTGCACCAGGCTTTACCTCTCGAGGGATCTCGAGAAGCTTGCAACCCCCACCAGGCAATGTACCTGATCGATGTAGTATAGTATAATGACAAGTACCGGGGGATTGATCGTTCAGCTAGGAATAGTGTCGCTAGGATTAGAAAACCTAAAGACTAGGTCTAGAGATGAGGGATGATTCTTTTTGTATTTTTATATTTTATGAAAGCAAGTAAAATTCTCTGGTTTTGAAGGAGTTGTGCAAAATTAGTTGCTAGTCAACTTCCCCAATCCTATGAACGCCTACTTCACTCCTATGTCGAGCCGGCTAAGAAGCTCCTAACATGGGATCATTAGAATTTACTCATCCATTAAATACAACCAATAAAACCTAGTACACATCGGTTCATGTTTCCTAAGACGTTCAATCATGTTACACAATGGAGATCTGCCAGTTTTCTTAAGCCTAACATTGAAATCATTCATCCAATACAACCATAAACAAGTAATCAACACATAATTAACATCTAGGTTTCATTAGATCTAAGCAAACACAAGATAAATCTACCCTAGCATGTTAAAATCAAGACAAGCAAAAGATATAATCAACCAACACATGGACATATTGATTGAATTAAGAGAATACTTATCTCAATTGAACATGAAAGGATTCAAGGGGTGAAAACCCTTGAAAGTACTGTAAAATATGACCTAGGGTTTACAAAGTTCGGCCCTAGTTTTCTCCACACAAGTTCCTCTCTAATGAATGAAAAATAGAAAACTATATATAGAGTTTAGTAGGTGACGGCGTCAAGAACAAATGTCTGACGCCGTCATCTCGCCGCCAAATAGTTCCTCGGACTGCCTAGATCTGGGTCTGACGCCGTCATGTATTCTCCTTATGCAGACCGTCACCAAATTAACTCTTGACGCCCTTGTTGTGACGCCGTCAGGTTTGCACTAGGTCGTCATGGAATTTACTCTTGACGCCGTCAGGGTCTTCCTCTTGACGCTGTCAAGTACTGTTCTCAGCATGGAAAATTAAGTCTTTGGTGTTTTCTTCACTTTTATGCTCCAAAAACGTCCGAATTGCTTCCTTTCCAGATTTCACTCCCAAAGTACCTAAAATCACAAAAGGAACGATTTAGGGTAATATTTGATCAAATAAACTCAATTCCGGGCTTAAATGACCCCCTAAAAGTGGTTCATTTTTCGCCTCATCAAATACTCATCGAACGCATCCGGTGAGTTGCCGTATGCCAATTGGTGTATGGCTATAGTGCATTTCATGAGAACATTAATACTCATCCGACCAGTACAATCGGGTGCTTGGCTAAAGTATGCAAAATTATCCGGAAGAGGATCAAAAGTATATGATTCAATACCGGAAACTATTTCAAGAAATAATTTTCGGCTCATATGAAATCTTCTACGAAAGTCGCTAGGAGGATACTTACAATTTTGATTAAAATAGTCGGCCTTCAAACGCTCCTCTGCAAGCTCACGTTCACGGGGAATTGGGTTATGGGTTATCCGGAGAGATGATTAGCTTCTTCTTCTTGTATTCCCTTGTACTCATAGGTGGCCATAATTGCTAAAGCATCGGCTTCATCTTCAATATCGGAAGTGTTCATATGTCCGGCGTAAGGTGAATGTGGATCTATTGCAAAAGAATTTTTTTTGGATATAAAGATGGTTTTAATTTTGTGTTTATAAAAGGGTTAGATAAAATGGGTTTATATAGGTGTTTAAAAAAAATAATAATAAAAAATAAAAAAACTTAAATTGAAACTAGCCGTTGCTAGTATTTAATCCTATGGTTTTTTATTTATTTTTTATTGAAACTAGCCGTTGCAATTAAAACTTTTTATTTTATTTTATATATTTATTTATTTATTTATTTTCATTTTTTTACTTTGAATCCAACGCATACTTTGGGCTTGTAGGCATTGCAACGCATGTTGCTCCACCAACTCAAGTTGAAACGCAATACCAACGCCAAGCACTTGGAAATAGTTCTAACGTCGGAAACGCAAATTGCTTGTGCCACATACGCAATAACACCGGGGAGGCGTTACCACTCCCCGGGCTCAAATAGAGAGTATAATATGGGGCAAATTACCTGAAAATGTAGTTAAATTGCCACTTTTCCTCATTGTAGGTAGCTATCTTATTTTTTTTCACATTCTGTCAATAAACTTTCAAAACTCGACCTTTGTGTGTACTAGTGACCTGCAAAACCTGCTAGTCCTACGTGGAGCAGGTTAAATTAACGACCGTTATTTTATTATTGCAACATTAGTCCTTTATACTAACGATCGTTAGTCCTTTAACAAGTTTTCGCCCATTTTCTTACCTTTTTGCCTGTTTTCTTACGTTTTCGCCCGTTTCTTACATTTTCGCACGCTTTCTTACGTTTTCGCCCGTTTTTATACATTTTGCCCATTTTCGCCAGTTTTGATACGTTTTTCCGTTTTCTTACTTTTCGCCCACTTCTATACTTTTTCGCCTGTTTTTGTCCGTTTTTATACGTTTTTGCCCGTTTTCTTATGTTTTCGCCCGTTTTAAAACCTTTTCATCCGTTTTCTAAAGTTTTCGCCTCTTTTCTTACGTTTTCGCCTGTTTTTATACCTTTTCACCCGTTTTCTTACATTTTCGCCCTTTTTGATACGTATTTTTCCTGTTTTCTTATGCCTTCCTATGTTTTCGCCCATTTTCTTACGTTTTCGCCCGTTTTGATACGTATTTTTCGAGTTATCTTATGCCTTCTTACCATTTCGCCCGTTTTTATACCTTTTCGCCCATTTTGATACGTTTTTTCATGTTTTCTTACATTTGATACATTATTCTCTGTTTTCTTAAGTTTTCTCCTATTTTTATACCATTTCGCCCGTTTTTATACCTTTTCGCCCGTTTGTATATGTTTTCGTCTATTTTTATAACTTTTTGCCCGTTTTCTTACGTTTTCACCCGTTTTTATACCTCTTTGCCCGTTTTTTTATGTTTTCGCTCGTTTTTCCCCTGTTTTCTTATGTATAAAAATAGACGAAAACGAAAGAAAATGACCGAAAACATATAAAAACGTACAAAGATGTATGAAAACGTACGAAACATATAAAAACGGATGAAAATGTATAAAAGCAGGCAAAAACATAAGAAAACAGGCAAAGACGTTTAAAAATGGGCGCAAATGTAAGAAGATGGCCGAAAATGTTTAGAAACGGACAAAAACGTATAAAAACGTATGAGAAAGGGTGAAAACGTATAAAAACGGGCAAAAACGTATAAAAACGTATGAATAAGGGTAAAAACGAGTGAAAACGTATAAAAACGGGCGAAAACATATAAAACCGGGCGAAAACATAAGAAAACGGGCGAAAATATATGAAAACAGGCGAAAACGTGTAAAAGTAGGCAAAACCGTAAGAAAAATGGTGAAAACATATAAAAACAAGTGAAAAGGTATTAAAACGGGCGGAAACTTAAGAAAATGGGCAAAAAGATATATAAACGGACAAAAACTTATAAAAATGGGTGAAAAAGTATAAAAACGGGCGAAAACGTAAGAAAACTGGCGAAACTTAAGAAAACGGGTGAAAACGTAAGAAAGCGGGCGAAAAAGTATAAAAGGACTAACGGTCGTTAGTATAAGGACTAACGCTGCAACTGTTTGTTGGATAGGCAACATGTTAATGGTCAAGCAAGTCACGCGGTACACACAAAGGTCGGGTTTTGAAAGTTTATTGATAGAATGTGAAAAAAAAAGATGGCTACATACAATGAGAAAAAGTGGCAAGTTAACTACATTTTTAGGTAATTTTGCACTATAATATAACAGCACATCTTACATCAAATAAAGCAACATACATAATTAAGCTATTGTTAGATTGCTTGGTGGGTGGTGCATTATTGCTGATGGCACATCACACGCGAACCACTATTATACACACCCTAGACTGCACGTGGTCCTTTGTTTATGGTAGGAGTTTGGTGGTCTGCACTACCGAATACTTTGCAACAACACACAAGTGAACCACAATTACACAAACCTCGTGCGGTCGTAAGTTTATGGCACAAGTTTGGTGTGTCTGCACCACCTATCACTTTGCAACAAAGTCCTCCCAATGGCTAATTTGACTAAATGTAAAAAGAAAAAATGACAAAGAAAGTATGTGTATATGAATGTGTGTTTCTGTGATACTACTTTACAGTAAAGTTGACAATAGACATGAATGATCAAATACATTCAACTGCCCATCTTAGGAGCTGTTTCTTTTTTTATCCTGTTTGATAAGAGTGTCTTAATTGAGAATATGACATGCCTGAAATAAGAAAGTTATGCAAATATTTTATTTTATTTTTTTTTATGCTTAACAAAGATGGTTCATGGTAATAAATGATCATTTTAACCCTTACATGTAACACAAAAAACCCGGAACTGTAGATTTTTTTTATACGAAAGTATGAAAGCAAGTTGAAAACATATCAAGATCACAACCCATAATCCGAAATTAGTTTTAAGAGAATAATAGATAAATAAGATCATATGGAAATGTATTATAAAAAAAACAAAATTGACAACATAATAAGAATACAATATGAAGTTGTTGACGAAAGTAGTAATGTGCTTTCTCCATTTAAGAAATAGAACTAAGAACTTCAGTCTGTCACGAATCACAAAAATTCAAAAAGAAAAGATATAGCTTGCGATGGTATAGGTGAGATTATGGGTTACGGCTTGGGAATGATGGAAACTGCTGAGCTGAAGGAGCGTCATGGAAGTTTTCTGGCGTGGAGCCGTGGAGATGTCAAGTCTGTGAAAAATGAAAAAGTGGCATCAATAATGATGAGTGATGAGTGAGTTTGAGTGGAGAAGATATCATTACAAATTGGGTGGGGGTATACAAGCAGGGACGGAGTCAGGGGGTTTCCGCGGGTGCCCGTGCACCCCATGAAATTTTTCGATATAGTGTATTTTTTGAAAAAAACACCGATTTTTCCTAAAGTAATCTTAAACGCACCCGGTTCATCGAAATGTGTTTCTAGTATTATTGTTCAAATTTTTTTGTGCACCCGATAATATTTAATCATGGTTTCGTCCCTGTATACAACTCTATGCAACTTTTATGGGTGTCTTTTTATGGAAAGGTGGGATTTTAATGGGTCTTTACATTCAGGATATTTGTTTGCGATAAATGGGAAAGAAACAACAAAATTTTCTGTTTGAAGAGAGACAAGTACGCATTAAGACCATTAAGTGAAAAAGAAATGGCCCCTTAGTAGCTCAACTATGATGGGCCTCTTGTATAACTCAACGGTTGCTACAATTGGGTTCACGCCCCACTTGAAAGGAAAATAATAATAACATAACTATCAAAGGGCCCTTTTTTCGGTCATGTCTTCCTTTTTTAAGTGCAAGTAAACGTCAAGATAATCTAGTTCAAATTTAACATAAAACATGCAAAATCATCATTTTCCTATGGAATAACACAGTAGCTCTTTTCACATTACCAGATTTTTGACATTTCACGATGCTCAATTTATAGCGACGGTGAATGTCATCGCTATAGGTTCACTAACAAAAAATAATAAAAAAAAAACAAAAAAATAGTGACGACTTGTTTGTCGCTATAAGACAAAAATAATAATAATACGGAATAATAATAAATGCTCAAACTTTGACATGAACTCTTATCTATAGAGACGGCAATATAATCACTATAGGATGACGAAGGGGCTTTTTTGGTCTTCATCAAACAAAAGTCTCGCAAAATATAAATTTTACCGGTAGACCTTTTGCAGTGCCAATGTGATAGCTGCAAATGATATGTGCTAAAGGTAAAAATTGTTAAAAAAATTGATTTCAAATATAAATTAATCATTTATATTAATGAAAATTATAAATTAACTTAAATATAATAAAAAATATAAATAAATTAAATCATATTTTGAGTAGATAAATGTGCGAATGTGATAATACTTGCATATGAAGACGATATCTTCATATTCTGAAATTTGTTGCTTAAGCATTGTAATGTGATCATCGTGCTAATTAACTTAATATATTGATAACACTTAAGAAAATAAAGGTGAAACATGCAAATAACTAAACTTAGAAGTATCTCATAAGGATGTAATAACACTTGTTTAGTCACACGATTACTTCACTTACGTATTTCAAAATATTGATTCGTACGTGTTCTCTCAAAACAATTAATGAAATGATTCCTCTGGATCAAATAGCTAACAAGACACTTTAATTCATATGAATCACTTTAATATTCTCGTTAGGAACGATACTTGCTTAGGAAGACCATACTTACGTATTTAACTTGTGTCTTTCTCAAGATGACATTTCGTATATACGATATCAATATAATTGACAAAATGAAATGATTTCTCTTGATTGAATGGCTAACAAGACACTTCGTTTCATATTCATAACTTGAATATTTTTGGATTAGACGAGTACCCGTGCATAGCAACGGAATTCCTAGCGGCAAATAATTAACGATTTGTGATATCGTGGTGAGTGTTTTGTGTAGCCTTCAAAATAGTATATACGATAGTGTCGTGAGCATCGAAAATTGAATTTTCAAACTACAATTAGTATCTAAAAAGAAATTCAACTGCTAACCGAAACACTAAGATAACCTAGAAAGTAAGAAAATTTTATAGAAGTTGCCTAAAAAGCAGTTGCATTACATACCCGTCAAAGCCTCATAACATTGTACATTACACTCGCCAAGACACGGGCAATCTCAGCTTTAACCGGACACGTTAAACCTCATCACAACTTCAGAATATTATACTACTGTGACATACATAAATATGGGCTATTGACTTACAAATTTGTAATGTGCAGGTAGTTTGCCCACAATAATCAAGCCATTACATATTGCAAACAAACAAAACAATATCCTTACAAAAAAAATGTATAAATTGTTGCCTTGTCTTCATCCTTATTCAAGACGCAATTTTCGGAATCTAAACATCATTAATGGCATGGTCGGCTTCAAGCCTTCAACAACAAATATGATGTCTAGTTATGTCTTGCACTGAAACCTGGATAAGGCATACATATAATGGCGACATCAGAAAGTGCACAACTTTTAACAAAGGTAAGAAAAATAAATGTAAAAACGAACTTGTAAGTTCTTTTTTGTTAATCCTAATATAAAAACAAACTTCTACGATAAGCTTGTTTAAGAATGCTCACGTGTAACCTGTTGATCTTGGCCACGACTTCAAAGAATGCTCGCGTGTAACCTGCTGATTTTGGCCACGACCACTGCTTCAGAAAATGCTCGCGTATAAACGTAACTATTGAATATATAACTCAACAGAAGTTTAGAAGTAGACATACCTAGGAAAACTTAAACAGCTTCTGAGAGAACTTTCTTTAAATTCTCCCCCAATGTGTCAGCTGCAGCAGAAACGTGTTTTCCCTCCCTTATCGTTAGCTATACCTCCTATAGCTATAGCTCCAAGAGTTTTTGTCGCTGCTTGATTAAAAGTTAAGAAACATCAGTAATAGACATCTAAGATAATTATAAATATAAAAATTTTTATTATAAAAGCTTACTTCATGGTTTGGTTGAGCCTTAAACATGGATGTTACCAAGTTCCAAACCAAGCTAGTACTATACCGAAGGATTCATTTCATGCTTTCATCGTATGGCCCTGTTTAAAAGTTATAAAATAAAGTATGCCATCATCTTAATATGGACATAAAAAAAAATCATACTTGATTGGTTTTTTTCACATTGCTCATTTTGTATTCTATCATATCAATTTCAGTCAATAAGGAACGTCAAGTGAGAAAAGGTGATTAGCGATTATTATGCTGTCTTTGCTTGCCTCGTTGTCCTCTGTACATCTGCAAATGTTAGTATCACTTACAGCATGTCAAAATTCAGTGTGTGCATATGTGTATGTGTGTGACCAACAATAATAATTCAGAGTCACTATACGTATTAGACAAAGAATATAAAATAGAGTTTGAACAGGAAGTGTTCATGTCAGTGGAGCTGGGCGGGGAACCTTTTCAAAGTCCAAAGTATCAAGTTAGGGGTGGCTTGCCTAAGTGGTTGTGAAATTCACTACAAACTGATGAGCTAACTTGTAGTACAAAGTCATATAGCATCCTATACAATAAAACTTTACCAAAAGTATCAAGTTAATCACCTGTTGAGGTTTCCTTGTAGATTGCAGTCCACCCGATCTCCATTCCTCATTCCTCCCATAACTACCTTACTGAACATAAACCAACAAAACACATAATCTTTAAAAGCATTCATCTTCAAGCAATAGGCTTTTTCTACAAAGTAAACCAACTATCATTTAAGCAGTTTTAATAAGCGATCCCAAATACCATCTTTGAATGAAGCATACAAAAGCATTTAAATGGCTTATCAATTTATCATAAACTTACCTGAAGTATAACGGAATCTACATAAACCTTATAACAAAAAAAATTAAAAATTTTTACTTAATCTTTACAACAAATTTTACACCAACTTCATAAACAAATTTGCATAAACTTACAAAGCAAAATAACAATAACTTTAATAACAAAATTTACCAACAACCGTAAAAAAAGAACCCATCTATTATCGGCGAAAGCAATTCAACGGAAGCCTTTTATCTGGCAAGACAACGGCAACGTCAAGTGGCAGCTGTAACAAAAAATGGCCAAGAATGTTAAGAAAAATCATATCTAGAAGTACAACTTTATAACAAAACTTTACATAATAAATTGTATAACAAATATTTACAATTTAAAAATTACGCATACATACTATAACAATAGAAGCAGCTTAGCGGCGACGGCTTTTTCAAGTAACTCAGCGTCTCAGCAGCGGCCGTAACAAAAAAGTGTCATAAATTTTATAAAAAAATAGATCTACACATAAAATGTACATAAGAGAACCATCAAAAACTCAAAACTAAGATCCACATCTATTAAAAAAATAAAAATAAAAAGACAACTTAAAAACTCAAAACTAAGATCTATATAAAAGAGAACCTTCAAAAACTTGTTGAAAATATGTAGATCTAAAAAAAACTCAAAACTCGAAACCACCTTTCGTGATGTCGAGGTTTCGTTGGTTGTTAGTCTTGGTGGTGGAGGGTTACGTTGGTGGTGGGAGGTTCGGTGGTGGTGGGCTACGTGCTGGTTAGGTTTCGGTCGTAGTGGGGTTTTAGAGGTGGTGGGGTTTGGTGGTGGAGGGATCCCGGTGGTGGGTTCGGTGGTGGTGGGCTACGTGCTGGTTAGGTTTCGGTCGTAGTGGGGTTTTGGAGGTGGTGGGGTTTGGTGGTGGAGGGATCCCGGTGGTGGTGGAGGGATTCCGGTGGTGGTGGATGAGATGTGTGAAAGTGTGTTTGTCAAACCTTCTCTATCATGTAAGATGCTGTTTTTAATAATACAATATATTCTCTTAATAGATTAATGCCAGCCATTTACGAGTAATACCTTATTGATTTCAAGAATTCGTGTAATAAATGTGTATACTTGCAATAGTTTGACAAGGGTATTATGGGGATTGACCCAAAAATCAGTTTTTCACTTTTCACATTTGACCATTGAGCCATTATAAGTAGTATAGATGTGATAACACTTACTTAGTTAGATGACACTTTCATATTTGACTTGCATAGTTCAAAAGATATGTTCCGTATGTGCGCTCTCTATACAATCAATGAAATGCAATGATTCCTCTAGATCTAATAGCTAACATGACACTTCATTTCAGATGAATCACTTGAATACTCTCGTTGTAGCTACAACGCTTGTTTAGGAAGATGATACTTATGTATTTGACTTGTGTCTTAAAAAGATGTCATTTCATAGATATGCTATCATATTATTGATGAAATAAAATGATTCCTCTCGACTGAATAGCTAGCAAGATACTTTATTTCATATGAATCATTTGAATAATCTCGGATTTGATATACTTTCGTATTTCACTTGTATAGTTCAAAATATATTGATTTGTAAGTGCGCTCTCAATACAATCATTGAAATGCAATGATTCATCTTGATTGAATAGCTAGCAAGACTTTTTGTTTGATACGAATCACTTGAATGGTCTTTTTCACACAAAATGAATGTCGCTAGCAACGTTCATTCAAGACATTCTATTATTTAGTTACATTTTATTTTCTATAAGTGTAGTGTATTTTTCTTAAGATATCATTTCATCTATGCGATATGAATTTAATTGTGTAAGAAATGCAATGATTCTTCTTGATCGAATAACTTGCAATGCAAGACACTTCATTTGATATGAATCACTTGAATAGTCTCAGGATGTGATACAACATGCTTGAGAATATGATACTTTCGTAATTGACTTACTTAGTTCAAAAGATATTGTTTCATATACACGCTATCAATATAACATTGTTCGCTCAAACTGAATGTTAAGTCAAACCGAATGTTGTTGTGGTTTAACATTGTTCGCTTATTTACGTTTGTTTGTAACACTTGTGGTATTTTTATAATTCATACTTTTGACATATATTTTTTAATTAATTTATTATTTTATTTTACTTTGTTAAATGAAAAAAAAAAAAGCTTTGAAAATAGGTGGATGTGTTTTAGTGTATCAGATCAAAGCTAAGAGTATCTGCATTTTGGCGAGGCAATTAATTAGATTTGCAGCCATGGCGGATTGATCCTCTTTTTTCTATTGTATACAAATCTAAGCCTCATCAAATGAGAAGAGATGGCATGTATGTGTTTTTTGAGATAGAGATATGGTGGATTGTTTATTATAAAGACACGTATTCTGTCATTCCAGGTTCTTTTAATTTACTGAACGATGTCGTTTTCATCCAACGTTATATCCAAACACGAAGAGGCGTCGATTGAAGCCACCAAAAGAGTAAAAAATAGATATTCTCAAGACGTTGTCTTTTGTCATTATCTTTATACTAATTCGTTTCCCACGGTAAATGTACAATAGAGTACCATAAATGTGTAGAAGATAAATATTTTATATGGTAATGAGAATGAGATTGGTTAATAAGAGGCAGTGATGATAGACTTTGAATTTGTGTTAATGGTTTTGAGGAAAGCTGAGATTATCCATATCTTGGTAGGACAACTTACCAAGTCTGCGGCCATGGCAGGTTAATCCTGCTTTTTTGGACTGTTCACAAACCTGAGCCTGACATTTGATGTAAAGGACGCCGTTTTAGTTCATTTGGTATAACTTTGGATAAAAAAAATTACATTGTTTTTATTTATAGCTTGTATTATACATGTCTTAAATACATAGTCACGTGTCTTAGATAGATACTCCTAATGAACAGTGTGCGTCGGATAATTACTTACAAAAACAGCTTGTATGTGAGACACTGATGTAACATAGATAGTGATGTTCAAGCTCTGTGTCATATTTTGTGTTTCGTTGTTGTTTTATCTATTTAAGGTAGTCAGTAGGAGGCTGTGATGATGTCATCTAATTTTTTGTTAATGGACTCGAGTAAGGTTGAGATTATCAGTATCTTGCCAGGGCAACTTACTAGGTCTACAGCCATGGCAGCTTGATCCTGCTTTTTTGGCTATACACTAATTTGAGCATCACTTTGGTTGTAAACTATGCTGTTTAAATTTATTTGGCTTTAGAAATGACATCGTTTTATTTATTTCCAATCTAAAGTCAGCTGACCCGAGGCTTTGATGATAGAACTTGAATTTGTGTTAATGCGTTTGAGCAAAGCTGAGATTATCCATATCTTGGAAAGGCAACTTCCAAGTCTGCAGTCATAGCTGATTCATATTTCTTTTTCGACTATTTACAAATCAAGCCTCACTTTAGTTATAAGTCATGCTATTTAATTTATTTGCCTTTATAATCGACATTGTTTTATTTATTGTCCGATTAAAGTTAGACAACACGAGGATGTGATTATGGAATTTGAATTTGTGTGAACTAGTTGGAAGAAAAAAGATTATCCTATGTCGGTAGGGCAGCTTACCAACTCTTTAGCCATGACAGATCGATCCTACTTTTTCAACTACTTAGAAATCTTGGTCTCGCCTTGGTTGTAAACAATGTTGTTTTGGGTGGTTTTCCATAAAAATAATGCCATTCATTGTTGCTCCAAAAAGATGATTTTGATTATTCATAGGTGTGTGTACATTTTTAAATATATTGTAAACATTGTGTATATGTTGTATATAATTTATACTTATCAATTGAATTTATATGAGCTGTCGTCATGATTTTTGCTTGATTCCTTAATTTCTATTATGTATATATATTTTTTCTTTTTTTAGGCTTAGCAATTTAGTTATGCATTATTTGAAAAACATATAGTCTCAGTATATGTTATGGTGAAAATGATTATGGATACTTTATTTACTGTTGGTTTATGTGCGTATTTATGTCTATGAGTAAATTATATTAATTTACTTTTATAATTGCTTACATATATTAATGCCTTTGTGGTTGATAGAAAATGTGTAAGACAGAAAGTGCTTGATTGAACCCACAAAACATGTTACTGATAAAGAGTTTGTGTATGTTAAAAAGAAAAGTTTGTTCACTGTTGATGATCTGGCGACAGGTAAGCTGTTATTTAAAGGTTCCTTGGATCTTTTATTGCAAGGATGCCTATTTGTGCGCCAATCGTTCATCCACAATGACATGAAACTCTTTGTGTATGTTCTGAGTCGAGTTCTAAGTTGTTGGGGATTCCAACCTAAAGAAAGGTTGGAAACAGATGAGGATGCGACAATCGTAAGAAAACATTTTTTTTGCATTTCAAAATTATGTAATGAAAAAGACTTACACATTGGTAAAATGCACTTACTTAAAGAAAGACGGGGCACATAAGATGACGTGATAAAAGTATGTTTGGTGTAAATTCTATCACCGGATCCTTTTCTGTTTCCTACCTTTCTTTAGGTATGTCTGTTTTATTACTGACGCTACCTTTTTGATCATCTGAATGTCAACTGCTATTAAATAATGCATTGAGTCATTTTTATTCTTAAAACTAAGATGGAAAAAAATTAAGACCAGATGTCATATATGTAGATATCCTTCAAAAGGTCTGTTGTTTTTGTTTAAAGTTCACCTGTCATATTTGAAGCTACGTTTACCATGATGGTAACCTATAATTGTAGCTGTAGTGATTATTTATGACAAGCTTTTGTAAGTTGTGTTCCGTCATTTTATAAAATGTGTTTTTGACATAATGATTTCGTCACCGATGTAGTTTTGCAGCTCGGATGTTGGCATACCATTCGAGTTAACGACGGCGATGCTACTGATGACATCAACGGCCGCGGTGATTGGTGTTTAATAATAAATAAAATACATTTGTAAAAAATAAAACGGGTTTTAGTAAGATTAAAGGAAGCATGTAGCGGTGACAATAGTGTTAGGTATATTTTGAATTGAAAAACATTAGGCTGTTTTCATCAAGGTTATAATCTTGTTTGAAACACGTTTTCTTTTTTATGAAGGTATTTTCTATAGATCACAGTCATCATGCTCATGATCCTCACTAGTATCATCATCATCATCATCATCATCATCATCATCATCGTCTATCTGGATGGTTTCTTGAAATCAGGATTCTTAGGAACCCAATGCTTTTAGTGACAATATGTTTACGACCAGGAATGGTAAGGTTCAGATGCTATGTGGATTACATATGCGATTTGGTCGTTTTTATTCGTTTTTGGAACATGTGATGTTTATGAACAATTTCGTTGTTAACATTATATGACGAAAAGTGCTTGATTGAGTGCACGAAAGGTGTGATACTGAATTGGTTGGTAAACACAGGTCACTTTTTTCTTAGAAGATGTTACCTCAAAAAGGTATGCTTTACGAGATATAATAGTAAAATTAATGATTGTTTTTGGTTATATGCTTTACGAAATATGATAGTAAAATTAATAATTGAGTTTGGTTATAATTTTAATAAAAATTACCATTGATTTATTGTAAGACTAATTTTTTGTTCGGCTTAACGCTTAACGATATTAGCCAAGAAATTTCAACACTGACACAGTTTTGTTGAATAGAATGTATGTATAAACTGCCATGTTAACTGAGGATCGCATATGAGAGTAGAAATTTTAAAATAGAGCTGCATATGACTACACAAAGTGACAACTACTTAGGAAACTCACGGATCTCAAATGTATCATTTCTAAAACTTAGCGCAGGTGATTGTAGGGTTACCAATATATATATATATATATATATATATATATATATATATATATATATATATATATATATATATATATATATATATATATATATATATACTAGCTTTCGAAGCCCGCCCGATGGGCGGGCATGACTTATAATTATCGTTGGCACTTTTTATTTAATGAAAAAGTGTTGTAATTTATAATTGTATTGTCTATTTAGAATCTTCTATACATTTAACTATGTTTAATACTTATTTTAAATATGTAAACACTTTAACTATTTTGAAATATGTTTTTCAAAGTGGGAATGAAAATTAGAGAATTACGAACATCATAAAATATTCATATAATGAATAATAAACTTAATAAAGTATCTACCATTACAAATTATGTGCTTTTAGTTCAAATGAAAAATAAAGCTTTATGAACCTCTATACTTAGTTATATATTTACAACATCAATTATTTCCTATACGTATAAATCAAAACAATATGAAGTATTGTATCATGATTATCATTACTTTAAATTTCCTATACGTCATCTATTTCATCAATTAGTTAGCACTTTTTTACGGTATGCAACGCTTCAATGTTTTCGAACCATCATTACTCTCTTTACCTGTGTTGTTTTCCCATTGGTCTGAAAATAAATAAATAAATAAATCCACCACCATCAATTGCTTTCTTTCAAGTGTATGGAGAGGAGCTTGATTTAGCATGTGTTTGTTGAGCAGATCTCGCCAAATTCTCTCTTAATCATCAGGAATATGCACACTTTTTGTCTAGAAAATACACTTATGGACTGTTACATTTCTAGAATTTTGGTGCTTTGATCAATGCAAGATATATGCGATTTAATTGCACTATCGTAAATGTTCCAATTCAAGTTATTTTCATGCAATACTGTAATCGGTGGATGGTCTACATGTAATATATATTGAAAACCAAATAATTTATGTTAAGGCTGAAGCAGTATAAGAAGTACTGGACCCGTAGAAAAGGGGTTCCTTGCGATTCAATTGCAATATGGTATACATCCCATTTCTTAGAGTATCTTTAGGAAGAGAAGCCATACCTAAATTTAGAAGAATATTAGTATCAAGTCAATAGACGGAAGATGTCCGCAAACCTGGTCCATCATGTCCTTAATCAATTGCTTTGATGCTTCGATCCGCTTCCAATCGGCAATTATTCTCACTGATTTTTCCTTGGATTGGTTGCCCTCAAGAAGATGTTGAGGGTATTAACTACATTATGTGAAAACAACAAAGTACATAACATAACTGTATCAAGGGCAAACAATTAATCTGGAAATTCAATTCCATTTTGGATATTGTAGTTCATATATTTGGAAGCTTAAAACCCTTTACAAAGATCAAGTAGCGATGCCATTTCAAACTACTTATATAATTTTTTTGTAACAATGTTTTGTCAAGAATTTTGCAAAATGAGAGCCATCGGTTAACCACAAAAGACAAACTCATAAATTATATTACTCCTTAGTGTGCAAATCATGAAAGAGCAGACAAAAAATAATCTAACAATATATAAGATGCTTATATGATAAGGGTATCATACAATCAGTTTTCAAACAATCAGCACAGGTAATGCAGATCACTATTTGGTATGGTAGAACTCACTAAATATGAAGCTTTTGTGGAGCTATTTGTAGCTTGGCTACCGTATTGATTTAGTTGTTTCTTCGCCAACTTGTAATTACTGTAGGACCTGAAATATAATAAGATCATGCGTTAAGGGGATGTGGCCCTGAGACATAGATATAATGTTGACATCGTCCATAATTGTAAATGATTGTAAAATAGTTTCATTCTCATTTACCTATACAAAGTTGAAAGATATAATTAACTAAACTCAAATATTTTAAATAAATATTAAAAAGGTATCGCATCACATACCTTAATAAGCCAATTGTGTTTCATAAGAGGACCACTAAAGAGAAACATATGCTGCCAACTTATGGAATAATGCAGACTCGGGTCATTGTGTCGTCAGGCTGTGATCTTCTTTATATTGGGGACAACATCCCATTGGTTGTTGCTGCAATAGCAACTCGTGTGGGATCTTGTAAAGCTCGAGCAAACACATCGGATACGTCGATCTCCTTTTTTCCCCAACTGCATTATATTGGATAAAGAATACACGGTTAATCTAAAATCTTTTATTATGTTATTAACGTGTGATGTAAATCTTTTATTAGTCCAGGTGGCAGTGTTCTCAATTGCCATATCCAACTGTATGACAAAGACATCAGTATATCATTATAAGTACTTCCTCCATCCCTTGAAAGTTCTAAGCTTTCGACTCTCCATTTCAAGTCTTTCTTATTATTGTCTTCTTTATATTTTCAAATCTCTATTTCACTACTTTTGAGTAAAAAGATCATAAATGTTTTAGCTGTAACTCTCTATTATTGAACTGTAGAAAAGCAAACTGAGAACAATAAGGCTTATAGTTATTCTATTTTCTTAAATTTGTAGCTAATGGTGTCATCATGCAATATATTTTTGACCAAGCGTGTGTTGTGTTACCAAAACACAGTAGGGAAAAAAAACTTGTATCAATGTATTCATGTATGTTGTACATGGAACATACTTTGAATTGGTTTTCCATCTAGAAATACTTTTGAAGAATCTTCCATAAGCACATTAGGTGCTGGATCAGCTGCACCTATTGCTCTTGCTTATGATGAGCCTCAAACTTGAGAAATGGGCAAAGGGGGTAACATGATAATCTGAACCTTTTGGTTTAGACGTTCTTGACTTTTTACTTGAACCTTGACCATTTTCACTGAAACTCATATTCCTCCTAAATAAGTAAAATGAAGATAAATCCAAACACCCCCTAAGTCTGTTTAGCACAACTTTAGCAATATCACAATACAGACCACAGAGATTAGTAATAATCTTAAAAGGAAATTTTATCCTGACCTGATATGCTTCTCCTTTTTTCAAAAGTTGCAGAAAGATCCATTGTGTCCATTTGTCTTTAAAAAGTTAAAAAATAAAGAGATAAACACATAAGAAGAAAATCAAGTAGTTAGATTTAGAAAGGAAAAAAAAATTGAGAAATTGATATGTGTGTATGCATAATTGCATATAGGTTGATCACAAGTTAAAGTCAGAGAAACAAACTCTTTGTATAATATGGTAAACATAAATAGATCAGACCCATGAAAGTTTAAAGCGAATTACTTGTATACGAATTAATGAGTTTAAGAACCTACTTTGTTTTATCTGCTCCACTTTCATTCGCATAGCTAATGGATCTCTAGAAATACAATGATCGGTTCCCATCATTACACGATATTCCCGAGCAGTTTGACACGAAAACATTTCTATAAGTTGAGTATTTTCATCTTCGCCAGTATCCTCATAATGTTTTTGAATAGCTTCACGTGATGTGTCTTTTTTCCATGCTTTAACACATTCTAAATAGTAAGCTATCGGACCGTCTCTTTCCAATCTTTCATGTTCTGCCTACAGCCTACATAAATAATACAAATAAGAGACCTGAATTGACACTAAATGCAACTTATATGAGAAGGTGATTATGTGAACCTGATCATAATTTGCTCGATTATTTTCAGAATCTGCATAGTGACAGCTGGGAATACTTATTTGATCTTCTCCATTCACGTATCTAAATATAATCATTTGCAAAACAGTTAGTGTAATGTGTGAATTTCAAACAAAAGTCGACTATCCAATTATTATTGTCTCTTCAAAGTTTGATATAAAAAACAATACGAATAAGAGAGCTGTTCATGGTTAATTTCTTTCTGACCTGTTCATGGTTAATGTCTTTCTGATCACTGTCTTAACTGATATCACTCATCTCAACAGCTGAAATACGGTTTCTCTGAAAACGGATTTCAACATAAGTATATCTGTTGAATTCCTTCACCATGAAAAAATAAATATACTAAAACTATAGCAACAGGTCAAGCAAATACATGTGATCATGGTGCTATTGCTTCTTAATATTTGTTTAGTTTTGCTCTTTAATACTCGTCTTAAGCAACATAAACTATGGCATGACCAGATTTTCAAAAGAGCCCTCTAATGAAACAGTGACATAAAAGAGTGTCTGGGTTAGTAGTTTATATGATTTGTGACTGTTTTGTAATCGTAATAGTATCGTGTCTTTGGTTTGCAAGCTATTTTGGGACCTGGTACATCCAGGAAAAAAATCAAGATTATCTACAAAGATTATCATTACGAAGGGGAAATGGTACCTATCTGTTGCTATACATCAATTAAGCGTATCCTGACAACACGACGCTGTCGCGCGGCTATGCTTGTAGTACACGCGAGTAATAATCTTCAATTCGTCAATGTTTCCGTTGGCCAGTGAAAAAGATAACTATTATTACCATTTTCAATATACTCGAGGAATGTAGAAAGATAAAAGGTGTAACCACATATCGGCTCCATTTTTGCCTTATCAGTTGAACAATCAAAAAGGAAAAAGTATTTAAGGTTAAATTATAAAAAACAACAGATATATAATAAAGTTATAACTAAAAGCTTACTTCTTGATGTTCGTATAATGTTACACATTGTTTTCCGTATGAGCTTTACTTTTCTTATTTTTTCCATTCCACGCATTATACGTCTAGAGATCAAATATAACACAAATGAACCCATTTATAATTATATTGGCTGTAATTTTTACCCATCATGAGTCTATAAAGAATTAGAAAATGATTGGTTTGAAAACGAAAACTCACAGGTGCTATGATTCCATAGTTTTCAATATTTGCATCAGTGAATGTGAGGGCCTTTTGTAACTTTCTTAAGGATAATACTTCAACTTATATCGTATATGATGCAAAAACAGGTCTATGATCCGAGAGCCTATTCTCGGTCCTCCGGTGGTCACACCTGAAAAGGATACAATAAGCATTAAAGATAGGTTCACATGTGAAAAAGATACCATGGTGGAGTATGCCTACCAACTTTAGGATCCGAGCCATGGTATTTATCAGAATTTTCCTCGTATTTATAAGCTGGTGGAAATTTAAAATGCCTTTTGTCCACCCGTCAAATGAACCGCCTTTCCATAGCTACAAAATATCAAGAAAAATGAGATTCTCTTAAGGTACAATTTATTAGACAAAATTTTTTTCAACTTTAACTCGTTAGATCGATTCAGGTCATGTTTAAAAGCTAACGGGTCAAATTAGTAAAATCTTACCTGAACACACTCTAACAACTTGAGCCAAACTTTTTGGGAAATCAATTCAAATTTGATATATAATCATAAAGTGATATATATGTTGCATCCGTGTACTAATTAAGCTATCATGTATTAAAACTAAATAATATGAAGACCAGAAAATGCCTACCTTGTTTCGTTACATGCACCCTGTTGGAGAAATAACAGTTATTGGAAACTAACATTATTTCTGCCTTATTAGAACCTGTGATTGTGACTATTAGTTCAGTTTAAGTTAACAACATATATCAAATGAGACCGGGGTCATTAAGTTTAACTTTTGAGTCATCTGTAATAGTTGTTCCATCAATAAGAACATACTGATTTTAGTTCCCAATATTTTCTAGACTACTTATATAAGTTTGAACATTAAAATCCGTGCTCGATACCTAAAAAGAAAAGTGACAGACATAATACTTCACAAGAGACAAATGCGTAGCTTTTACCTGTATCATGACATCAAAATTAGTCACTTTTGTAGCATACGTTTCCATCTTAATCATAGTTCACCTCCTACAGGATTTATAGAAGAGTGTTGGATGCCATGATGATCTGTATATGTTTGAGCTTATAATCAAATATGTGAAGTAGCTACTAATTAATATAGCATAATACAAAGAGCTTCAGCCACACCTCTACTAAATCAACCTAAGTAAAAGGATGCACTAAAACATAATTCAAAAAAGTAAGCTTATGTGATCTGATGGAACATTCAAGTCTGGAAATACAATATAAACTTACGATATATCTACAATGCTTACCTTTGTATTCAGCAAGAGTGGTTGGTGTTGAAACTAACATGCAATTATTGTTTTACATCATATTCAGATAATGAAACCATGCTATCATCAAGTTGCAACACACATGTGAAACCTTTCGTGTCTTTTGTAAACTGAAAACATTGTACTACTATAGATATTAATAATTGATATTTCATATTATGTCCCCTGAAAGTTTTTTAGTGGCCATGCATATTCATGAACCTACCAAGGTTCAAACACAAGTTTTAGTCTATATGTTTTTACTATAGGGTGATTATATAAGAATAAGTAAATCAACATAAAAAGCACCTTCAACCTGACTGAAATCAACGCTTCCAAGCAGCTGCTCTTTTCACTTCGTGAGGCTGGTAAGTTTAGGAGTTAACAGATTTGATGAAAAGTTTATGAGTGACATATGCCAACAAATTTAATTAGTTTGTACTTTGTAGCAATGACATACGTTGGTGACGAAAGTGGCTTTGCTCCTAACATTCAGGTTAAACACGTGTTCAAGTTCGCATGTGTTATTTTTTTTCTACTTTTTGAAGTGTTTCTGACATGAACTCGTGATATATGTAATCATCTTCACAAATTCAGGAACGTAAATAATAAAAAGAACCATTATTGACCCATTACAGTTAATAATCTTGATTCACATAATAATTTGTTTCATAGGACGTCCGAGGATATAATATATACCTTCGCTTCCTCTATAGAGGCGTTTAAATCACATAATCCCATAGTTTTATCTATGGTACTTTCAGGTGAAACACTTCCATTAACAGCAAACAGAACTGGAGGCTGCACACCAGGAAGTTTGTCCTTCTGCATCTTTAAACTTACAAGTTTCTTCTACTTTCTTCAAGTTCTGCCAGGCCCATGCTTTCCTCCAGGTCACCTTACAAACATGAGAATACAAAGATAAAAAGAAAAATCAATAAGAAATCCCAAATTAAAAAACGTCAAAGCATGCTATGTTTTCTAAAAATGGGTAGAGAGGAGGGGTCTGGTGAAAATATTCTTATACCATAAATACGTTTGATCTTGGACTGATCCACAGAATGGCTATGACTATAACTTTGAATCATATCATCATATTGTTTATGCTTGTAAAAGCAAGGTTGACATGTAACTAAGGTAAATACACACCTTCTGCAGATGAATTGCCATGCATAGATAGACTAATACTTTCTATTTTAGCCACCAAAATCTGTATCGTATATTCTATCAATTTCATTAATTTGAGAGTGAATGAGTACCGCAAAGTAAGGGCTTATTTGATATAAGCTATACTTTCTTCACTTCCATCTTTTCCAATGGAATCCGATTTCAGGAGTCTGAAAAGAAATATTTCCTCTGCAAAACCTGATGGGACCGAATCTACAAAGTAAATAAATTAGTTTGATATGTTCAACAATAAATGAATCTACAAAGTGGTACAACAAATTACAAACCTCGGCAAGAGTCTGCACGTTGCAATGCTTCCAATGCCCTTTGGCCGGCGCCTGTACGTGACCCAAGGAGAATTAGGTGATAATCCAACTAAAACGAAGGTGTTTAGACAATAGCCTTGATAATGCAAATTATAAAGAAGAAAGTATGAATAAGATGTTACCTGACTCCATAGCCGATTTATTGTGATCAAAGCGTCATCATAAGAAGTTTGCCCCTGTTTTAGTTGTTTAATTTTATCTTTCATATCATGTAACTCCTGCTTTTGGACTTCTAACTGCTGGACAAGTTTCTGATTTTGATACTGTAGCACTGTCGCATCAACCTACAGTGATAATTGGGACTTAAAATTAATCCAAATGCTATGATTTGATTTAGATTATTCTGTTTTAAGTAAATAGTGGAAGAAGCTTACCGAGTAACATCCATTTAAAGGACATTGACCAGAAAGTTTCCATCATGGTGAGTCTTGTTGGTTTTGTACACAAACATTAGCCAAAAGAAGTTTTCCCAAGAAAAGTTAATAATGAATGAATTACCTTAGTAATATCTACACTAAGTATTACTTAATTTCAATGTGTTATAAGTAGTCTATTGGCAGAAGCACTGGGTGCTTCATTATCCAGTTGGCTCCTCGTTGCAGGTCCATAGATGGTAAAAGAGAAAGAATTAACAGCACCTCGTTGCAGGTGTATCAAACCGCACCTGAATTAATTAACAGAATGCATAAGAGGAAAAATGTGGTTAACAAACTTATGAGCAGATACTACATGATCAAACTAACATCATATATACACGTAACACAATTACTCATTCTTTTATATTCATTATAACAAATTTTACGAACGTATCTTTACCTCTTTGTTGATGGAAACTGGGATTAAAAGATCTGCCATGTAGCCTACAAAATATCATAACCAAAAAAAAACAAATCAAACATTCTTACAATTTATGGTTAATGACAATGGTTTATGCACCCCTTTATTAATAAGTTTCAGTAAGTCCTCTTGTTCGGTACTGATTATATGAAAAAAAACAGATTATAATCAAGTTGAATTATAGAGGTTTATATCATTTGTGTCTCTTTGAAGCAGCTTGTTCGAAAAACACACATGAATCACCATGACACATATGATATAACACACCAATATTGATACTCAAGCACATAATTTGAACTCGATATTTTTATATGGTGAAACACTTTATCAGATATCTAGCATATCATAATAACAATATAACAATATAATTTGACTTCAAACACATCCTATGTAACCTGTAAACAAAAAAAAAAAAGTGAAAATTAAAAAGTTGCATAAAGAAATCCTCACTTTAATAAACATAGCCTATCACATGTTACTTTAATAATATATATAACTTATTTGTAGCATGGAATCATGCCATTGTAACTTTAATTTCAGTGTTTTCCTCAGCTCCCATGCATGATGATATTGTCTTCATGGCACTATGTATCCTGCGATCAGAAATTTAATTAGATACAGGAGCAAATGATTCAAATCAGAATATAAACCTCATCGAAAAACACTATCCATGGATAACAGGTCCTTGCACGGCCGAATATTTTCCACATTAAAGTTAGGGTTCTGAGTAAAAAAAGAAGACGATATAATGAATTTCAATAATTAATGAATAGATAATGGATAATAAATCAAAAATATACACACAATACAAAACGTTTTTGTATGTAAATTATAAACTTAATTATGTTATATTTATCAATTAGAATTTGTAAACCAATAAACAAATGTTGTATTGCTCCATTGGTATACATCATGGTTATATTTCATTATTCATTGTACAAATACAATGTTCGAACCTCACAGACTTAAATTTTTAATAAGCATTTTCCGAATATGTTGAATTTAGAAATTATCTTATATGTTTAATTTAAAAATTAGCTTACATGTATGTATTGTGATGACATGGCAGAAATTGAATTACACTGGACAATGAGGTGGCAATACGCGTGTAACGCCTCCTGTTATATATATATATATATATATATATATATATATATATATATATATATATATATATATATATATATATATATATATTCATGACCTTTTAAATTTCGTGTAATAGTACATGTTTATGACCGTCGGACCCATTTATGTTGTAGTTCTTTGTGAAAAATATAGTTATGTCTTTCAGATTATTTAAGATATATTGAAATGTTATATTTATTTTATGTTTCACATAAAATAACATATTTAAATTGGCTCCGCCTCAATGCCCGACAGCCTAATTACTTTTTATTCACATAATACAATAATCGATCGTTTATATAAACATAATTCTCTTCATAATAAATTAAAAAGTAGAGTATTATTTATGGTTTTTTATTTAACCCTGTAAATTCACGTATAAATAAACTAATATAAAGATTGATGGCAACTATTGGTCAATCACATTTAAATGCCCACCTTAGTAGCTCAATTATTGATGGCCCTCTTGTATATATAACTCAACGTTAAGTCACAAATGGGATCACACCCCACTTGAAAGGAAAATAATAGATAAGACAACTAGCAAAGGGCCCTTTTTTTTTGTTATGTCTCCATTCGTTTAGTTATTAGATAAATGCAAATAAACGTAAATGCGGATATTCTAGTTCGTCTAATTGGGTTTCTTCAAACAAGTAGATGTAATGTTTAACAAATTTAACATACAATATGCATATCAGCATTTGCTTGTGGAATAGAACATATGATAATCTCTTAAAATTATTTCGGCATGATTGCATGCATGTATCATTCCATTCATTATTGTGTAAACTTGTATATTCATTTAATGATGATGAGATACAATAATGTGTATAAATAACATAATAATGGGCCTATATACTAATAATAACCCAAGAATAACAAATATGACTAAGCATATAATCAGGGGCGGTGCTGAGAACGTCAAAAAAAAAATTAGGCCCGGCACGAAAAAAATAAAAAGTGCCCTTATATTATAATATCCATAGACAATAATCAAGTATGAAAAGTCAAAAATACGAACAAAAATCATTCTTGCAACAAAAGTATTACTTCTACAAAATAAAATATATTTAAGTAAACCGTGCGGTTCTTCTTGCATTTTACTTTGATTAAATGATTAATAGGGTTTATTTTTAGTACCCCTTAGTGGGTTGAGCCTAGTACATATAATGGGTATAAAAAAAATTAGTGCCCCTTAGTGGATTGGGCCCGGCTCGGTTGCTGATGGTGCGCCGGCCCAAAACCGCCCATGCATATAATAGATATCCGCTAATAGCCCTCACAATTTGAGCGGGAGAGGAACGAACACTCAATCTGGAGCAAAACTCATCAAACAAAGTAGTAGGTAAGCTTTTAGTCAAGATATTCACATACTGATATCAAGACGGAATATGGAGAACACGTACATGACTAGTAGCCACCAAATAACGAATAAAGTGAATGCCAATCTTTATATGCTTCAGGCGTTGATGCTACACAGGATTAAAAGAGAGATACACAGCACTCACATTATCACAATACACAAGCTTAGCAATCGAAAGTGGTGTATGATGCTCACGTAATAAATTAATAATCAACAAGTTTCAGCAACAACATTTGCGACACCCTGATACTCAGCTTCAGCACTCGAGCGATAAAGCGTAAACTGACGCTTAGAGGACCAAGAGAGAAGATTTTTGACAAGAAAACCATATTAACCTGAAGTAGACCGACAAGTAGTAGGACATCCAACCCAATCTGCATCCGGGGTAAGCAACCAAATAGGATGTCAATGACGAATAAAGCTGTAAACCATAGGCTAAAGTACCTCGAACTTAACATAATATCCTCTTGAGAGGAGAGAAATGTGGCCCCTGATGATCATGCATAAAATGACAAACCTGCTGAATAACATAAGATATATTTGGTCTGGTAAACGTAAGATACTGAAGAGCACCTGCAAGATTCCGATACAATGTAGGGTCAGAAACAGGATCACCATTAACGGAAATTTTGGTGTACGTGTCAACAGGAATCTTACATGGGTTACAAGTAGGCATATTAGAAAGCTCAAGAACCTTAGTGGCATACTTTGCTTGGGAAAGAAACATCCCCAAAGTATTAAGTGTCACAAAAATGCCCAGAAAATAATTAAGAGGGCCAAGATTAGTCATAAAAACTTCATATGAAGAGAAGCAATAACCTACTATAGAAGAGCAGAAGAAGATACAGTCAACACGATATCATCAACATATAATAATAAGTAAGCAGTATCCATCCCCTGTCTATAAATGAAAAGTGAGGAGTCACAATGACTGTGATGAAAACCAACATAAGCAATATAAGCAGCAAACCTCTGAAACCAGGATCGAGGAGCCTGTTTAAGCCCATATAGTGGTCGCTACAATAGAAAAACATGATCGGGATGCTGGGGATCCCGAAAGCCAGGAGGCTGATGCATATAAACAGTGCATATAAATAACCATGTAAAAAGCATTCTTGACATCAAGCTGAAGAATATGCCAATGTCGAGAAATAGCAAGACCTAGAACCATACGAATAGTAGTCGGGTTTCACAACAGGGCTAAATGTCTCAGCAACATCAATGCCTCTAAGTTTTTTGTTGCCATTCCCCAAAAAGTGAGCGTTGTAGCGACTAAGACTACCATCTGCATTATGTTTATGCTGAAAAGGCCATATAGAAGGAACAATGTTCGCATCCGGGGGCCGATGCAAAAGACTCCAAGTATTATTTTTTATCAATGCATTGTATTTATATATCCTAGCACTGTGCCAGTTAGGGTCATTAAACACATGGGTGTAAGACTTGGGAAACAGGGAAATGGTGGACACATTTAATGCAAAATGTTGGGTAGGACGATTAGAAGTAACACGAGACCGAGTAACCAAGGGATGGGTTGAACCGGGATTTTGATTGATGCTAGGCTGCGTAGCAGGTGGAGGTGGAGATTGGGCTGCGCCAGCAATTTTGGATTATGACGGGCTGGGCTCATGAGGGGAAGGCGTGGGATGAGGAGTAATATAAGGGGTTGTAGGGTCTGTTGTGTAAGATTCATATATTTGGCTTAGAGTAGGTATTGGGCCTGGTGTAGTAAGTTTGGTTATTGGACCTGGATTGGACGTAGCATTTGTGGTTGTGGAAAACTAGAAGGGGGGTTGAATAGTTTTACGTCTTTTTAATTAGTTGTAAAAAGAGTTTTAGTGTTTACTTAATTTTTAAAACTTAGATTCGATAATATGTGATCTCAAGTATTGCACAATACAAACAAATATCAATACGAAATTTATAACAATGATAAGTAATGAAATAAGTAAGAGATGGAAAGATCGAACCGCGAGACAAGAGATTTATAGTGGTTTGGCTACAAGGACACCTTCCTTTCCCTACTCCACTCCCCGAGCACCTAACTCGAGAGTTTTCTTCACTATATCAACAAGCTCCCTTATGGCGGAGAAAACCTTACACACCAATTTACACACCAATATACACACCAATAATAACACCACAACACCTTCACACCTAAGTCACAACTTCTACACACCTTCTTCAAATCAATCTACTTCACAACTAACTACTTCAACTCAATCTTCTTCACACCAATAGATTTCCTAGCTTTTCTTCTTCACACCAAGCTATCAACTAATCACACAATCTATATCTAACACAACTATCTACAAGCAAATATTCACAACAATCTTCACAAAGAATATGTAAATAATCTTGATGATACACCAACAACTTGGATGTGAAGATCACAACAAGTTGTAATACTTCTTGTCTAGGAAGATAGAAGTATTCTTCTCTTGCACTTGAGAGGATGAAAATTGGATCACTTTGAAACAAAGAATATATACACTTATGATCAAAGGATGAGAGAATAGAGAAATAGATCTAGATCAGAAAGTTTAGAAGTGCAAAAGGTGAGAAAAATCTGAGGGATGAATCAGTATTTAAAGGGGGGGAAAATACTGTTCTGGAGCGTGCCGGTCCCCTTAATTGTAGGCCGGTCCCCTTAATGATTAAGGGGGCCGCCTAGTAAAATTAAGGGGGCCGCCCTCCTGAACGTTTCAAAAGTTTTTCTGGATAAAATTTGCCCTTTTTGGTTGGAAATTTGAAATCATATTTTTGTGGTTTAATAAAGCTATACCAAAAATGATTTACAAATATATATAAAATGTTAAAATCATTTTATATAATGTTATGTATTAATAGAAAATTTCCTTTGATCATGAAATGTAATAAACTCTTTGTTTATTCATACCTTAAGTGATATGGAAGCAAAGACAAGTATTAAGCACCAAAAACTTGTTTATGTCATAAGTTTTAGATTAATGAGTTTATGCTTTGTAATTATCAAAACATAGAGACATTGTTAATATGCTAACAATGTTTTAAGACATTATTTGTGTCAACAATCTCCCCCTTTTTGATGATTACAAAACTTTAAACTCAGGAGGTCTAAAACATAATTTTTAGACAAGAATTTAGAGTTTAACATTCTCTTCTCCCCCTTTTTGTAAAATCAAAAAGGTAAATGCTCCCCCTTGATGTAAACTCCCCCTCATTTGAGAGCATCAAAGGAATGTGATATGGAAGTCTTGGCTACACAAAATATTAGAAAAGAACAAGGCACATTTATATGCAAAGCAATAGTTATAAAAATAGATTCATTCAAGCATCATAGAAAACATTACAATATTTAATATGCTTAAGGCATATTAATCATAATAAAACAAAAGGAAGGACATAGTCCTATATAGCCTAAAGAAGCACTTGGACTTGCTTGCAACTCATAGTTGATTGTGTTATTTGCTTGAATGGAAACATAAGCATAAAGCTTAGATGTTTGATTGAGAGGGATATGGGGTGGAGTATGGAGCAGAAGAGGTGGATCTCATGATGTTGTATCGTGTTAAGGGTGGTATTGGATGATTACGAGTGAGAAGATATTCAATCCAAGAAATATCTTCACTCAAGTAGAGGATTTGTTTTTGAAGGAATATGCAACAAGGGCAAAAGTGAGTGTGGTTGGTAACTTGATCCAAATTGAGAGAGTGGGGAAGGCAATTTGCATAGGGTGATGATGGAGGTTGCCCTTTGTTGCGTTGTGCAAGATGCATAGCAAGGAGATCACTAAGATCATGGATTTGGTTTATTTCATCACGGAACTTTTGCTTTTCCGTGGCAATGTGAAGAGGATCATAGGTTTGGTATGGATGTGTTGGATTTGTGTAGTTGGAATTGTAGTTTGATAGTTGATCAAACTTGTATGGATCATTATAAGTGGTTGGAGGTTGAGATGTGTAGTTTGGCTTGAAGGAAGATGGTTGGCCAATGTTGTATGGTTTGTAAAGAGGATCAAATGAATGACCTTGTGGGTTTGAGGTAAAGTTTGGGAAGTAAGAAGTTGGAGGTGTTGAATGACTTCCAATCTCATTGGTTATGATGGATTTGTTTCAAGGACTTTTTCTTCGCCAAACGGGTCTTTCCGTCATCCTTGCTAGCCTTGAGTCTTTTGATTTTGGTTTGTTTGGAGAATTGGGACAAAGTGTGTTGGTTAAAATTGGGAAATGTAGGTTGAACTGGGCTAAAAAGCAGAAAAGATTCTGTAAACCCGACCATCAGATGGCCGGTCCCCTTAATTAGGGGGCGGTCCCCTTAATAATTAAGGGGGCCGCCTTACATAATTAAGGGGGCCGCCCATCTGGTGATTTCCAGGTTGCCAAAATTGGGTTTTTGGCAGAAAATTTTCAGAAAGGTTATGTGTTTGGATTATAGTTCAAGCAAGTTCAATTCTCTTAGGCAATATAGAATCTAATCTAATTAAGATATTGCATGCATGCAAGAGGACACATAATCAACACATAATAAGCAATAGGAGGTAGGTAAAGGCAAGCACACTTAAGTTTCCTAAGGCACCTATCTTAGATAAAAGGCAAAGGCAATTAGTGAGTGAAAAGCTAGTGATGGATCAAGATGACATCATTATTAAGGAATTTGTCCTAGTGAGTGTCTATATGCAACAAATGTGGAGTTGTGATTGTTTCGACTCCTAGATGCACAACGAAATAACGATCCTAAGAAACAATCCAAATGATCTCCTTGATTCAATTTTTGTTCGATCATGAATGTCAAAGACATATATTAGATTATATACCTTTACAATTTATGTGTGAGTTTATGCATGATTTTGAAAGACAATATTTTTTTACACTTTGTCAACAATGCAAGGAAAATGATCTTCATGTGATTCCTAGATTGTGAGAATAATTTTTAGAAAGAATTGATTGAGTTTTACAAAAAGGTTTATGCAAAGAAAATAAATCTTCTCAATCTTTAATTTTGTGCGAAATAGATTCCTAGACTCAGAAAAGGTGAAATGAAAAAAAAAATTTCATGCAAGTATAAATTTGAATTAATTCAATATAATTTAGTCAACTTGTTCCATCATTCCTAATCCTAAACGCAAGTGGTTGAATAATTCACGCTTAAGGGGTTTTGTGAATATATCCGCAATGTTGTCTTCCGATGCAACCTTTTCTATAGATATATTTCCTTTTTGTACATTATCCCTAAGAAAATGGTGACGTATTTCTATGTGTTTAGTCCTAGAGTGTTGCACCGGATTTTTACTTAAATCTATTGCACCTTTGTTATCGCACATAATGGGGACATTTTCTAACCTAATGCCATAGTCTACGAGAGCTTGTTTCATCCATAGTGCTTGTTGACATGCCTTTCCGGCGCTTGCATATTTGGCTTCGGTTCTAGAAATAGCAAGAGTGGTTTGCTTCTTCGAAAACCAAGACGTTAGACAACATCCCATAAACGTGCAAATACCGCTAGTGCTCTTTCTATCTACGTAGTCTCCCGCATGATCCGAATCCGCATAGACAATGGTTTCTATGCCGGATTCCTTAGGATACCATAATCCTAAGTGTATAGTGCCTTTAACGTATCGGAAGATACGCTTAACCGCTTCTAGGTGAGAGGTTTTAGGATCCTCTTGAAAACGGGCACAAAGGCAGACACTAAACATGATATCGGGTCTACTTGCCATCAAGTATAGTAAACTACCTATCATTCCTCTATACTTGGTGTTATCTACGGACTCACCTTCATCGTCCTTTGTGAGCTTTACCTCCGTAGACATGGGTGTTTTCATGGGTTTTGAGTCTTCTAGGCCAAATTTCTTAAGCATTTCCTTAACGTACTTAGATTGGTTAAAGAATATTCCATCTTCTAATTGTTTTATTTGTAATCCTAGGAAGAAGTTAAGTTCACCCATCATACTCATCTCAAACTCATCATGCATGATTTTGGCAAATTCATCACACATGTCTTGACAAGTCGATCCAAATATAATGTCATCAACATATATTTGAACAATGATGAGATTAGGGTCTTTCCTTTTAGTGAAAAGAGTGTTATCTACCATTCCCATGGAATAATCATGTTTAATAAGAAAAGCTTTTAATCGATCATACCAAGCTTTGGGAGCTTGTTTGAGTCCATACAAAGCTTTCTTTAACTTATAAACATAATCAGGTTTTGCGAAGTCAATGAATCCTGGAGGTTGTGCCACATATACCTCCTCATTGATAAAACCGTTAAGGAATGCACTTTTCACATCCATTTGAAATAACTTAAAATCTAGGGCGCAAGCATAGGCAAGTAATATCCTAATTGATTCTAGTCTAGCTACGGGGGCATAAGTTTCATCATAATCAATTCCTTCTTGTTGATTATAACCTTGGGCAACTAACCTAGCTTTATTCCTAGTAACTATTCCATTCTCGTCTAACTTGTTCCTATATACCCATTTGGTTCCTATAATAGTCATATCCTTTGGATTTGGGACTAGTTCCCAAACATCATTTGCCTTAAATTGATTTAATTCTTCTTACATAGCTATAATCCAACTTTTATCCTTTAAAGCCTCGCTAATATTCTTAGGTTCTATTGCTGAGAGGAAACAAAAGAAGTTGTTTTTATCTTGGGCTTGTGACCTAAGGGTTCTTTGGTTAAGATGTCCTATTATATTATCTAATGGATGTGATCTAGATTCTTTAATATTAACGGTTTCGTTATTTTCTAAGTGAATTTCTTCATTATCATTTCCTATGGGTTTTGTTTTACTAACCTCAATGGCTTCATCTTCGACTAAATCATCATCTTCTAAAGGTAGCGTTTTAGGAGGTGGTGGTGTTTCATCAAATGTTACATTTAGTGATTCCTCTACTTTCATGGAGTGTTTGTTAAGTATTATATATGCTTTACTATTTTGTGAGTATCCTAAAAATATTCCTTCATATGATTTTGGATCAAACTTAGTGAGGTAGTCCTTAGTGTTTAAGATATAGCATTTACTTCCAAATACCCTAAAGTAGGTTAAGTTTGGTTTTCTATTTCTTAATAACTCATAAGGAGTTTTTCCTAGAATTCTTCTAATTGATACCCTATTTAAAATATAAGTCGATGTATCTACGGCGTGACACCAAAATTTTTGTGGAATGGATTGTTCATTTAACATAGTTCTACTCATTTCTTGTAGTGACCTATTTTTTCTTTCTACTACCCCATTTGATTGAGGAGTACGAGGAGCGGAGAAATTGTGAGATATTCCATTTAACTCACAATATTTTCCGAATTGTACTTCGTTATCAAATTCCCTACCATGGTCCGTCCTAATGGAAACTATTGAGCATCCTAATTTATTTTGAATCATTTTACTAAATATTTCGAATTTTTCAAAGGCTTGGGTTTTGTCACTTAAAAACCTAGTCCACGTGTATCGTGAGTAGTCATCTACTATTACTAAGGTATATTTGTTTCCTCCATAGCTCCGCACAGCGGATGGACCAAAAAGATCCATACGTAATAATTCTAGGCACCTAGTAGTGGATACTATATTCTTAGCTTTGTGACTAGCATGAGCTTGTTTTCCAATTTTACGTGCATCACAAAAATGTTTGTCATATTTTAGATTAGGCAAGTTTCTAACTAATTCCTTAGAGGCCAAAGATTGTATTTGTTGCATGTTAGCATGTCCTAATCTCCTATGCCACAATGTGGAGTTTTCGTCTAGGGTCGTTAGGCATATCCTATCTTCAGGTTTGTTTCCTAGTTTCATAACATATACACCTCCTTTCCTAATACCTCTACCTATAATTTTTCCATTCTTAACTATTTCGCTATCTTCTTCGGAAAAGATAACTCTACATTTATTATCGCATATTTGGCCTACACTAAGTAAGTTATATGTTAAATTATTTACATGTTCAACATTTTCAATAGTAAGTGAGTCTTGAGAAATCGTACCTTTACCAATAATTTTTCCACGCAAGTCACTACCAAAAATAACGTTACCTCCGTTGTATGCCTTATATGTAGAGAATAGCTTTCGGTTCCCTGTCATGTGCCTCGAGCATCCACTATCCTTGATCCATTCGTCAGGCTCCAAGTCAATTCCAAGGCATATTTCGTCGGTTGCTTTTGCCATGAAACACTTTTCTTCTCTTGGTTTTTCCACTTCTTCTTTGTCACTATCACTCCATGTTCTACTAACAAATGAACCTTGATTATTATAACTCGGAGGCTTTAGACATTCACCAACGAGATGATTTGGACTTCCACATCTAAAGCAATTTCTTTTCACGTAATTGTCACTTCTATTTCTTTGGAACGATTTTCTATCGTCATGTGATGATCTAGTGAATCTTCCTCGTCTCTTGAAGAATTTCTTGAATTCTCTTACAGCCATTGCATATTCTTCATCTTCACTCTCGTCACTTGAGTCACTATCATCACAAAGTTCCTTTTTGGCTTTTAGAGCAACGGATTTGACTTGTTCTTTCTTGACTTTAACCGTTTCCAAATCTTTTCTTATAATTTCTTCATGGACCTTCAAGTTGCCAATAAGCTCATCTAGTGACAATGTCATCAAATTATTTGATTCTTCAATAGCCGTGACTTTAGCTCGCCATTTCGGATGCAATGCCCTAAGAAATTTCCTAACACAATTTTTACTAGAAAATGTCTCATCAAGTGCTTTTAAACTTGTGATAATGGTGTTAAATTTAGCAAAAGCATTATCAATTGATTCCTCTTCCGGAATCGTAAATTGTTCATATTGTTGTACAAGAAGATCTATTTTGTTATCTTTAACTTGACTATTACCTTGGTGAGTGATTAGTAAAGAATCCCAAATTTCTTTTGCGGTTTTACACATAAAAATTCTTTCATATTCTTTGCGTGGTAACGCATTATAAATAACCATTTTAGCCTCATTATTTTTTGCTACTTTCTTTTTCAAATCATCATTTTGTTTTTCAAAAGCTACAATTTCATCCATTTTAGTTTCAACATTATATTGAATAGGGGGAAAATCACCAAAGGTAATAATATGCCAAAGATCAAGATCTTTTGATTTCACATAGGTTTCGAATCTATTTTTCCAATATAAAAATCCATCACTTTCAAATAGTGGTGGTCTTTGCATAGATTGCCCTTCTAAATATTTTTCAGATTCCATAGATTGTTACAAGTTTTAAAATACAATATATTTTAAAATTCTTGCTAGACGTGGCTCTGATACCAATTGTGGAAAACTAGAAGGGGGGTTGAATAGTTTTACGTCTTTTTAATTAGTTGTAAAAAGAGTTTTAGTGTTTACTTAATTTTTAAAACTTAGATTCGATAATATGTGATCTCAAGTATTGCACAATACAAACAAATATCAATACGAAATTTATAACAATGATAAGTAATGAAATAAGTAAGAGATGGAAAGATCGAACCGCGAGACAAGAGATTTATAGTGGTTCGGCTACAAGGACACCTTCCTTGCCCTACTCCACTCCCCGAGCACCTAACTCGAGAGTTTTCTTCACTATATCAACAAGCTCCCTTATGGCGGAGAAAACCTTACACACCAATTTACACACCAATATACACACCAATTTACACACCAATTTACACACCAATAATCACACCACAACACCTTCACACCTAAGTCACAACTTCTACACACCTTCTTCAAATCAATCTACTTCACAACTAACTACTTCAACTCAATCTTCTTCACACCAATAGATTTCCTAGCTTTTCTTCTTCACACCAAGCTATCAACTAATCACACAATCTATATCTAACACAACTATCTACAAGCAAATATTCACAACAATCTTCACAAAGAATATGTAAATAATCTTGATGATACACCAACAACTTGGATGTGGAGATCACAACAAGTTGTAATACTTCTTGTCTAGGAAGATAGAAGTATTCTTCTCTTGCACTTGAGAGGATGGAAATTGGATCACTTTGAAACAAAGAATATATACACTTATGATCAAAGGATGAGAGAATAGAGAAATAGATCTAGATCAGAAAGTTTAGAAGTGCAAAAGGTGAGAAAAATCTGAGGGATGAATCAGTATTTAAAGGGGGGGAAAATACTGTTCTGGAGCGTGCCGGTCCCCTTAATTGTAGGCCGATCCCCTTAATGATTAAGGGGACCGCCTAGTAAAATTAAGGGGGCCGCCCTCCTGAACGTTTCAAAAGTTTTTCTGGATAAAATTTGCCCTTTTTGGTTGGAAATTTGAAATCATATTTTTGTGGTTTAATAAAGCTATACCAAAAATGATTTACAAATATATATAAAATGTTAAAATCATTTTATATAATGTTATGTATTAATTTAAAATTTCCTTTGATCATGAAATGTAATAAACTCTTTGTTTATTCATACCTTAAGTGATATGGAAGCAAAGATAAGTATTAAGCACCAAAAACTTGTTTATGTCATAAGTTTTAGATTAATGAGTTTATGCTTTGTAATTATCAAAACATAGAGACATTGTTAATATGCTAACAATGTTTTAAGACATTATTTATGTCAACAGTGGTGTTTAAGGGAGCAGAATGTATATGTGTGTATGAAGAAGGTGTATGGAGTAGGTTTTCTTGTATGATATTTGGTGAGGTATTAAGAAAAGTATAGGAACGGGACGAGTGGGGAGTCATAAACCCGTAAGGAAATACTGTCTTATCAAATGTTACATGACTAGAAAGTAAAATCTTGTTGGTGTTGAGGTCTAGGCAATGATACCTATGATGACTGGTAGGATATCCAAGAAAAAATGATGGAGTTGCACGCGACTCAAGCTTATTATTGGTGTATATGTGAGGGTAGCAAAGGCAACAAAAATATGAAGATTCATATAATTGGGGTTGGTTTTATATAAGCGGGTGTGAGGGATTTCATTATTGATCGCGGTCGATGGTAAAATGTTCAAGAGGTAGGTGGCCATGTGAAAAGCCTTAACCCAAAAATGGGTGGTAAGTATGCTTGAAATAATAATGTACGAATGAGGTTATTAATGGTATTGTATCATTCATTCAGACTTGCCATTTTGTTGAGATGTATAACAACCCACAAACACCCATTAATATCATTCCCATTACAAATACCTATAGTAGGTATTTCACAGGTAAATTTTTGCTTTTTATATACATTATTACTTGCATGACTCACTAGACCTGCTCACGTATCTACACAAGCCAAATAACTCAACACTCACATCCTATAAACCCCAGGTATGTCAACCATACACTCATAAAAACACCATAATAAGTAATACACAATCTAAAACACTAAACATAACATAAAACACTAATAAACCCTAAACTAAAACTTAAGTAGGATTATAAGCTTATCTGAACCTATATGCTTAGTTAAACTAGTAAGAATGTGTTCAAGGCTTAAGTAAGAGTATCTTTAGGTATATTAGGATATATTAGGACTATTAGATTATAGAATAGAACCCTTAGAACTTAGATATAAACCCCTTAAGCCCTAAACTATAACTAGGTAATAGATAACTAGAATTAGGTCTAAACCGAACCAAAACTTCCCCTTAGGTCACTACCACTTAGAATAAGCCTTTAGGAACTTAGGAATAGTTATTAGATACCATTAGGACACTAACTTAGGCACAAAACCATAGAATAAACCCTAGTCTCTCACTAAACCCACATAGGTCATTTAGGTCATAAAACTAGGTCAAACCTTCCCAAAACTTCCCCATAGGTTACCCACACTTAGTATAAACCCTTTAGGTCTTAGGATTAGTTATTAGGCACACTTATGAACTTAAGTTAGGCACTAAACCCTAGTTAAAACCTTAAACACATAGTATGTAGAAACTAGGTCTAAACATAACTAAAACATGGTAAAACCTAAAACATAAGCACCTTAAACACCTCAACCTAGCACTATAACACCTTATTCATACCCAAGCACACACCCTAACACCTCTATGCACACACACAAGTAGGTGCATCACCTACTTGGCTAATCCACCACTAATCACCACTAATCCACTCTAAACCTTCCCTAATCAACCACTAAACCACCCCTAATCACCCTAAACCACCCTTAAACCCACCAAGCAGCTTACAAGCACCTCCAAGCACCCAAGCAAGGAGGTGCATCACCTCCTTGTAAGCTACTTGTCGCCATTTTCCCCTAACCGCCTCTCACACCTTTCCTCCACCTCAACCGGCCTACTCCAGCCCCCTAGCTACTCCCTAGCTCGTCCTCCTCACCACCTAGCCTCACCACATCACCTTCTAGCCTTGCTTGCTCAACCCTCCCCCTCCGTGACACCTAGGCACTCGTTTCTCCCCTAAACCGCCAATCATGACTATAAATACCCCCTCCCCTCTCATTTCTTCTCCACACCTTTCCCCCTCCTCTCTACCTCACATTTCTGTAGTACTAAGCCCTTAGGAGTTGTTAGGAATGAGTAGCTAGGCCTTGGTTAAGTTTTGTTATGGTTTAAAGTTTTATGAGGTGTAGGAAACCCTAGAAAACCCTAACCCTAGTTCTAACCCACGTAAACCCCCTAGCCAAGTAAGTCTTACTTTTAGTTAATATAGCTTTAATATAGTCTTAGTATAGATTTTAGATGCCTTAGATAGCTTAGATAACCTTGCATGAGTCTAGAACCATTCTACTTGCTAGTTTACTTTTTAAAACCCTAGATCGCGTCATATACTTGCATGCATGCTTTAGGTAGTTAAATTAGGTCATACACTAGTTTAATATAACTTAAATAACTTAAAACATGTAAAACCTAGGCTAGAAACTTAAATACTAGATAAAACATAAGTTACATGCATATTAGGACTAGTTTTGCAATAGTTTACATGCATCGGGGTATATATCATAAATTCCTAAAATTATAAAGTCTAGGGACTGTTTTTGACCTTTCCTAGAAGTTATAAGTAGTAAGGATTAGTTTTGCATAATATTAAAACCGTAGGATAGATAATAACCTAAATATAAACTAAAAGGACTAAAAACATAAATAGTATTAGTTAAAGATCTAAAATGGTAAATATAGAAAACTTAGGAGTCTTAGGTTAATATAGAAGTCTAGGGACTAGTTGTGTCTAGTATAGATAGTTATTAGTATAAGTAATATAAGACTTATGGTAGAAAACGTAAATATATAAACTATAAGGGTAAAAAGTGAAAATATCATATAAGTATAAAACCTATATAAAGTTAGAAGCATAACACAATACTAGGGAGCTTCATGCGAGGAGTACTATATGGATATTTCGTTTTTGACGAGTTTGTTGGGTTTACGAATTGAAGTGCCCTGACTCCTCGAACGATTATTGCATATACTTCTGAGATATGATGGCCCGAACGGTGATATGATTATAACTAAACCCTAATAACAATATAACTTAATAATAGGGAGCTTTGTGTGAGGAGTATTACCTTCTGAATTATGATGGCCCGAGCGGTATTATGTTGATAACATAATACAGTAGTAGGGAGCTTCATGTGAGGAGTCATATACTTCTGAATTACAATGGCCTGAACGGTGTTATTTTATATCTAAACATTAACAAACCTAAAAACAATAACTTAAGAAACATAAAACATGATAACTAAAAGCTTGACATACATACAAAACTAACAACAACAACACTAGGATACATGAGTAAGGTGGTCTAGTTCCCGAGTCACTATTTGCATTACTTAGATTACTCTACACCCTGGTGAGTCTTCATAGCCTTACATCCTTTTAAACTTTCAAACTAAATGCTTTTATAAAGCCTGTAAGGGGGATACATGTAAAATGCTTTACTTAAAACCGAATACAAGTCTTTTTCTTTGGTTGTTTGCATGAGTAAACTAACTGCCACCACTACACAAACAAAATTCATAAATCTAATCGTTTGGAAGGTTTTATCCAATTGAACACGAATATAGTTGATAGATCTATTGGAGTTTGACAACTCCCGTTGGTATTAACACCCCACTAGGTGGTACCAATAAGTACTATATTTCAATCCACTCAAGGAATAACTTTGGCAAGTTATCCTTCTATCCCCTCATGTTGGGTCTGCTGCCCACATGACCTGGATCGTTAAGGTATGATTCATGAGCTTAGTGCAACCTACTAAACTCCTGATAAGTGTGCATGCATCACAATTATCACAAAAACTTGCATTTTCCCAGATGGGTGTAACAACTGAACCCAGGGAACTTCTATTCACTAACCCCTGAACCTATGATTCTCACTTAATACCTAGTGTTGACTTTTTAAGCATGTATTCTAGGTTAATTACTTCTATGGACCTATGACGGAAGGAGGTACTGAATTTGGAAGACTTCTCATGGTTATCATTCAAACACCACCAACCTAACTCTTAGATTTTTGGGACCTCAACAAAATAAAAGTATATCTTTTATAATTAAAACTCTAAGAATTATGAATGATAACTAAATTTTTCAAAACGTCTTTTTTCGAGTCGTTTTCTATTATTGTAACTGTGATTCTATGAAGTAATACCCCAAACACTTTATCCGCTGCGATTAGTGAAAAATGGGGGTGTTACAGATTGGCGTCAGAGCTTCAGTTGTATAGAACAAGGTCAAAAGCTAAACTACAACAATTTTTCTTAAACTCGAGGAAGTCTTTAGTACCTCTGCCATCCTCCGTAACCATATATGCTAAGGTAAGTATAATTATTGTGCTAAATGATTTGCAGTATTTTCTTTATTATATAGTTATGTCTACTCCCCTCTACTCTACCCCTATCTCATCGAGTCCGCATCCGAAGAATGATCTTTCCTCTCCGAATGTACTAGATTACTCCCCTAAACCCTATAACTTAGAAGATTCTAGGAATAGCCTAGATAACCCTAATTTAAAACACCTAAGAGATTTCTATGCTAAGGCATCACCCCTACCTCCCCTAAACCCCATTATACATCCACTTTTCCCTACCCATAAAATAGAACTCCATGGTTTCTTTCTCCCGAGAGAACAATATATACATAAACACCCTGTCCCCACCTATACCCCTAGATTTGACTTTAGGCAACCCTATACTTTAAATCCTACAACTTACATAATAAACCCTCCCATTCCATCTTGGAAAGATGAAATTGGAGAAAAACCCTCTAGGTTGACTCTAGAAGATGAGGAAAACCAATTAGAGGAGATTTTAAATAACTTAGATGAAATTTTTCTTGATCTCCTTGAGAAGATAGAAAAAGGTCATAATAATAATAACTTAGATAATCAACCTGACTATAGTAAGTTAAGAGGAATTTACAAGAAAACCGCTTTAAAATAGCTAAAATACAGAAAAACCAAATGAAACATCACCATAAAATAGCTTTTGCCCGCTTTAGCATTTGCACTTTAGAAAAGATAATAGATAATGACGAGGAAAACTTAGAAAACACTAACACATGAAATTAGGTAATTAGGAAACTTTAGAAAACTTAGGTAAATAAATAACTCTAGGAGACATGCCTTAGGATAGTTAGTGCCTTTAGGATAAGTAGAATAGGAAATAAATAAAATAAGTTAGGATTTAGAAACTACCTAGTACCCCTCAATTAGGATAGATTAGAATAACTAGACTTAGGATTACCCTTCACCTTAGAAAACCCTTAGAAAAACCCTTAACCCTTACCCTCAAACCTTACCCCTAACCTACCCCGATGTCTTAGGTAAATAGAATCTCTAAACTGTTTAAAATTTCTCTTACTCTAACCCTTTTCAACTCTTTTTCCCCTTTACCGATGGTAAGAATCCTCATTCTTCACCATAGAGATCTGAATTCTTTCTCCTCTGATCTCTAAACCTTCACTTCTTTCCATAGCTTTCTTAAGCTATCTTCGTTCTAGTTAGAGATCTACCCCTAACTATTCCATATGTAAATATATGATCCTCATATATAAGCATATTCCTTTTAGATTACTATGATACCCGAGATAGTTTTCCAATCCCCTTTAGTAAACCCCAAAACCTTAGTTAGAATTTCCATACTTGAGGTTAGATAGACCATTAGGATTTAGATCATTAGGACTTAGATCATTAGGATTAGAACACTTTAGGATTAGAAAACCTTAGGATTAGAACACTTTAGGATTATAAAACCTTAGGCCATTAGGATTAGAAACCAAAAACCCCTACCCCAATAGACTTAGGATAAGACTTTAGGATTAGAATATAGATTAGGAAAAACCTAAGATTAGATAACCCTCACCCTAAGCCTTTAGAACCTTAGTTTAGGATAGACACACTTACCCCATAGGAATAAGTAGATTTAGGTCATAGATTACCCATACCTAGCCTTTAGGATAAGCATACTTATACACTTGAGGATTTAGATTATACCTTAGGATTTGACAATTATTAGAATACCCATTAGGAAATTTCACTTAGGAAATACTATGGATATTACTCTACCCGGTTTTAAGTACTTAGGACATATAATAGACAACCTAAAGCAAAAGAGTAAACCTGAAACAACACCTAAAAATAAGGATATACCTAGTCAACCCTTAGGAAAGAAAACACTTAAACCTAATCCCTCTTTAGAACCCTCTACCTCAATGGAACCAAACACCTCACCCTTAGAAATTAGGATTAGTTAGAAGAACCTTAGGGGGAAAACAAAACTCTGGGAAAGATATCTAGTACATCTAAAACTCCGATAGGATATTCTCCTTCAGGTATCCTATACTCTTACTCTTCCGTTTAATCTCATCTTTTCATTTCTCTCCTTCTACCGTTTAAATCTTTTCCTCTCACTCCTTCCTACTCTTTAAAATCCCATTTTTGCACCTTTTTACCCACTCCACAAATTAAAACAATACTTTTCCATTTTCCCCACTCCTATACTTTTTCCCACACAACCCACTCCAAACTTCTTTTTCCATTTCCATTTCCCCTACTTTACCCATTCACCCTTTTTCCTTTTTCACTCCACTCCACTCCCATAAATCCTTCACTCCTTTTCCCTTCATTTTTAACTCTCTGTCATTTTACACTCTATTTTCTTCTCTCTATATTCTCTCCCTACCTAATCCTGCAATACTCTATTAGTTAGAACTTGCATTTCTCGTCATAACACAAGTTTCTATTAGTTAGAACTTGTAAGAATATCTACATTGAACTGTAATCCTCATTATGTTCGACTACAATATTAAATCTCACTTTGCAAGAAATTGTAAAAATGAGATCTTCTATGTCTGTAATTCTAGTCTTAACATGGGAATCTACCATGTGACAAGTCGCTAAACCGGAGAACCTTAGAACTTGTCTCTATCATGACTGGAACTTGTCTCTATCATGACTAGAACTTGTCTCTATAATGACTAGAACTTGTCTCTACTTGACTGGAATATTCCTCTACCGCTTCTAGAACTTGTCTTCTCTGATATGGCCTCTATCAGTTGAAACTTGTCTCTAAAAATTTCCTTACCGTATATCCTTAAATATGGTAAAACTCTCTTCATTTTCCACCGATACTACTTAAGGATGATTTATAATGACTATCCTGTTAAAAATGAACTAGGATGTTCCTACATTTTAATGAGAAAGTTATAAGTCAAATAGGTTAAGAGTTTATACGCTCTTGTTTTCAAATATTGGGACGCGTTTATTTGCAAATGATGAGATATAAAAACCTAAGTATCTGGTATATGTACAAGCAATTCTTACTCTGCTTGTGCAAAATCTTCTTCCTTTTCACATCATTTTCTTCGATAATCCTCTTCTTTCTCTACTTTCTCGACTATTTCTCTCCCCTACTCCTATAATCGTCAAAATATCGGGACGACATTTTCTCTAAGGGGGTAAGACTATAACAACCCACAAACACCCATTACTATCATTCCCATTACAAATACCTATAGTATGTATTTCACAAGTAAATTTTTGCTTTTTATATACATTATTACTTGCATGACTCACTATACCTGCTCATGTATGTACACAAGCCAAATAACTCAACACTCACATCCTATAAACCCCAGGTATGTCAAGAATAAACTCATAACAACACCATAATAAGTAATACACCAATCTAAAATACTAAACATACCATAAAACACTAATAAACCCTAAACTAAAACTTAAGTAGGATTATGTGCTTATCTGAACCTATATGCTTAGTTAAACAAGTAAGAATGTGTTCAAGGCTTAAGTAAGAGTATCTTTAGGTATATTAGGATATATTAGGACTATTAGGTTATAGAATAGAACCCTTAGAACTTAGATATAAACCACCTAAGCCCTACACCATAACTAGGTCATAGATAACTAGAATTAGGTCTAAACCCACCCAAAACTTCCCCTTAGGTCACTACCACTTAGAATAAGCCTTTAGGAACTTAGGAATAGTTATTAGATACCCTTAGGACACTAACTTAGGCACAAAACCATAGGATAAACCCTAGTCTCTCACTAAACCCACTTAGGTCATTTAGGTCATAAAACTAGGTCAAACCTTCCCAAAACTTCCCCATAGGTTACCCACACTTAGTATAAACCCTTTAGGTCTTAGGATTAGTTACACACACAAGTAGGTGCATCACCTAATTGGCTAATCCACCTCTAATCACCACTAATCCACCCTAAACCTTCCCTAATCCACAACTAAACCACCCCTAATCACCCTAAACCACCCTTAAACCCACCAAGCAGCTTACAACCACCTCCAAGCACCCAAGCAAGGAGGTGCATCACCTCCTTGTAAGCTACTTGTCGCCATTTTCCCCTAACCGCCTCTCACGGATTTCCTCCACCACAATCGGCCTACTCCAGCCCCCTAGCTACTCCCTAGCTTTTCCTCATCACCACCTAGTCTCACCACATCACCTCCTAGCCTTGCTTGCTCAGCCCTCCCCCTCCGTGACACCTAGGCACTCGTTTTTCCCCTAAACCGCCTATCGCGACTATAAATACCCCCTCCCCTCTCATTTCTTCGCCACACCTTTCCCCCTCCTGTCTACATCACATTTCTATAGTACTAAACCCTTAGGAGCTGTTAGGAATGAGTAGCTAGGCTTTGGTTAAGTTTTGTTGCGGTTTGAAGTCGTACGAGGTGTAGGAAACCTTAGAAAACCCTAAACCTAGTTCTAACCCACGTAAACCCCCCCTCCCTAGCCAAGTAAGTCTTACTTTTAGTTAATATAGCTTTAATATAGTCTTAGGATAGATTTTAGATGCCTTAGATAGCTTAGATAACCTTGCATGAGCCTAGAACCATTCTACTTGCTAGTTTACTTTTTAAAACCCTAGATCGAGTCATATACTTGAATGCATGCTTTAGGTAGTTAAATTAGGTCATATACTAGTTTAATACAACTTAAATAACTTAAAACAAGTAAAACCTAGGCTAGAAAACTTAAATACTAGATAAAACATAAGTTACATCCATATTAGGATTAGTTTTGCAATAGTTTACATGCATAGGGGTATATATCATAAATTCCTGAAATTATAAAGTCTAGGGACTGTTTTTGACCTTTCCTAGAAGTTGTAAGTAGTAAGGTTAATATAGAAAATTTTGGAGTCTTAGGTTAATATAGAAGTCTAGGGACTAGTTGTGTCTAGTATAAATAGTTATTAGTATAAGTAGTATAAGTAATATAAAACTTAGGGTAGAAAACATAAATATATAAACTATAAGGGTAAAAAGTGAAAATATCATATAAGTATAAAACCTATATAAAGTTAGAAGCATAACACAATACTAGGGAGCTTCATGCGAGGAGTACTATGTGGATATTTCGTTTTTGACGAGTTTGTTGGGTTTACGAATTAAAGTGCCCTGACTCCGCGAACGATTATTGCATATACTTCTGAGATATGATGGCCCGAACGGTGATATGATTATAAATAATCCATAATAACAAGATAACTCAATAATAGGGAGCTTTGTGTGAGGAGTATTAACTTCTGAATTATGATGGGCCGAACGGTATTATGTTGATAACATAATACAATAGTAGGGAGCTTCATGTGAGGAGTCATATAATTCTGTATTAGAATGGCTTGAATGGTGTTATGTTATATCTAAAACATTAAAAAACCTAAAAACAATAACTTAAGAAACATAAAACATGATAACTAAAAGCTTGACATACATACAAAACCAACAACAACAACACTATGATATGTGAGTAAGGCGGTCTAGTTCCCGAGTTACTATTTGCATTACTTAGATTACTCTACACCCAGGTGAGTCTTCATAGCCTTACATCTTTTTAAACTTTCAAACTAAATGCTTTTATAAACCCTGTAAGGGGGATATATGCAAAATGCTTTACTTAAAACCGAATACAAGTCTTTTTCTTTGGTTGTTTTCACGAGTTAACTAACTGCCACCACTACACAAACAAAATTCATGAATCTAATCGTTTGGAAGGTTTTATCCAATCGAACGTGAATATAGTTGATGGATCTATTGGAGTTTGACAACTCCTGTTGGTATTAACACCCCACTATGAGGTACCAATAAGTACTATATATGAATCCATTCAAGGTATAACACCCCACTAGGTGGTACCAATAAGTACTATATTTGAATCCCCTCATGTTGGGTATGCAGCCCACATGACCTGAATTGTTAAGGTGTGATTCTTGAGCTTAGTGCAACCTAATAAACTCCTGATAATTGTGCATGCATCACAATTATCATAAAAACTTGCATTTTCCTAGATGGGTGTAACAACTGAACCCAGAGAACTTGTATTCACTAACCCCTAAACCTATGATTCTCACTCAACACCTAGTGTTGAATTTTTAAGCATGTATTCTAGGTTAATTACTTCTATGGACCTATGGCGGAAGGAGGTACTGAACTCAGAAGACTTCTCTTGGTTATCATTCAAACACCACCAACCTAACTCTTAGATTTTTGGGACCTCAACAAAATAAAAGTATATCTTTTACAATTAAAACTCTGATGATTATGAATGATAAATAAAATTTTCAAAATGTTTTCGATTCGTTTTCTATTACTGTAACTGTGATTCTATTAAGCAATACCCCAAACACTTTATCCGCTGCGATCAATGAAAAATGGGGGTGTTACACATAGGAAACACTTGTGCAATAACCAAAGAAAAAGACTTGTATTCGGTTTAAAGCATGTATCCCCCTCACAAGGTTTGTAAAGCATTTAAAAAGTGAGGCTATGAAAATTCACCCGGGCTTGTGGAAATCTGATTGATGTGAAAAGTGACTTAGTTACTAGACTGCTTACTTACGTATCCTAAGGGTAGTGTAGGTGTGTGTATGTTAAGTCTTAGTTATTTCATTTATGTTTCTTGAGTATTTATCCTTTAGTGTTTTTAGATTTAGTTATAATGTAACACTGTTCGGGCTATCATAATGAAGCTCCCTAGTATTGTGTCACGTTGTTAAGTATTTAGATATAACATAACACCATCCGGGCCATCATAATCCAGAGGTATAAAACCCCTCACACTAGTACAAAAACGACCTATGGTCACACATGGTCGATTTGGAACAGCCACACATTCAAATATTTGTGTGGCTGAAGGTAGGTAAATTGACAGCATTTACGAATTAGTCACACATGAGCATTTCGAATGTGTGACCATAAGACCTCTATTGCCACACAATCGACCCTTATGTGACTAAACGTAACTGGTGATTTTGTTCCAGATCATTTAGTCACATATGCATTTGGAACGTGTGACAAATACAAGTAACCTTGATGCCATATATGGTCACACTAAACTTACAGTCACATTTGCTTCTAATAGTATGACCAAATGCCATATACGGTCAAACAAAACAGTTTGTCACACATTATTTAAATGTAGCCAAAATCCAGTACATATAGTCTCACTAAACAGTTTGTCACACATTATTTAAGTGTAGCCAAAACATGATTTGTGTGACTAAATGTTGACAAAGGCCACACAAAAACCCAATTCATGTGGCAAATGGATGATCAATAGTCATACAAAATACACATTCCTTCACTTTAAATAGCATATGGTCACACTTATTAACACTTTTGGTCACTTGATGGTTAGTTGTATGTGACTAAATACACTCCCAAAAACATGCTTTGTGTGACTAAATGTTACCAAAGGCCACACAAAAACCAAATTCATGTGGCAAGTGGATGATCAATAGTCACACAAACTACACATTCCTTCACTTTAAACAGCATATGGTCACACTTATTAACACTTTTGGTCACTTGATGGTTAGTTGTATGTGACTAAATTCACTCCCAAAAATATGCTTTGTGTGACTAAATGTTACCAAAGGCCACACAAAAACCAAATTCATGTGGCAAGTGGATGATCAATAGTCACACAAAATACACATTCCTTCACTTTAAACAGCATATGGTCACACTTATTAACACTTTTGGTCACTTGATGGTTAGTTGTATGTGACTAAATACACTCCCAAAAACATGCTTTGTGTGACTAAATGCTAGTAAAGGCCACACAAAAACCAAATTTATGTGGCAATTGGATGATCTATAGTCACACAAACCATACATTCCTTCACTTTCAACACCATATAGTCACACTTATTAACACTTTTGGTCACTTGATGGTTAGTTGTATGTGACTAAATACACTCCCAAAATCATGCTTTTTGTGACTAAATGCTACCAAAGGCCACACAAAAACGAAATTCATGTGGCCATTGGATGATCAATAGCCACACAAGATACACATTCCTTCACTTTAAACATCATATGGTCACACTTATTCACACCTTTGGTCACTTTATGTGTACTTGTATGTGACTAAATACACCCCCAAAAGCATGCTTTGTGTGACTAAATGCTACCAAAGGCCACACAAAAACTAAATTCATGTGGCCATTGGATGATCAACAGTGACACAAAATACACATTACTTCTTTTTAAACATCATATGGTCACACTTATTCACAGTTTTGGTCACTTTATGCTTAGTTGTATGTGACTAAAGACACCTCAAAAGCATGTTTTGTGTGACTAAATTGTACCAAAGGCCACACAAAATACACATAAATAACAGGTAAAAGAATTTTTGTTATCTTTAAGGTAAATTTATTAAGAAAGTGAGCCATAAAGGCAATGTTACATACATCCCTAACATAACACAACAATTCCCAAGCTCTTATTACATATCATGGTTCACTTGGATTTTCGTATAACCACACCTCCACAGTCGGTTCGATAGTAGTCATTTCGTGATTCATGACCCAAGTCACGTCAATCTACACGTAGCAATATGTTATCATTGTCTTGGTGAATGACGGTACTAAATTCCTCATCGACTTCATCATACTTATCTTTGTAATTCTTGGGAGGTGTCTTAAACACAATAGACAATTTTTTATCTACCTAGTCTTGAACATAAAACACTTGTCGTGCTTGTGAGGCTAATACGAACGTATCAACCTTGTGGCCTAAATTATTCAGGTCAACCAACGTATACCCAAGAATAGTATCGCGTTTCACACCACCTCTGTAATTAACCCAATCACATTTGAAAAGAGGAATTTGCCTGTAACGGTAATCTAGTTCCCATATCTCTTGCAAAACCCCATAATAAAAGGCTTGCCTTGTGGTTGCAACGTCTTTAGATATGTGCAGATCTAATGCCTCAACACTAACCCCACTGTTCTGGTAAACTTTGCCTTCATGAGATTTCGTATGAAATGTATACCCATTGATGTCATATGCATCGTATTTTAGTAAGCTGGCGCATGGTCCATATGATATCCACCTTACAGTTTCGGATACACTTTGTCGATTTGCAACTCTCTCTCAACCTGAATTTCATAACAAGTAATTTTGTTATGATGTATATTTTGGAAAGACTAATAAAATTATCATATTTGCACAAAAATATAAAAATAAAAAATAAAAACTCAATTATAAATAACATAAGATTAATTACCTCTTTGTGTAACCACTTAGCAAAAGATTTACTGTGCTCATTCTCCAGTAATGCTATTCGCATACCCGGGTTTTCTCTTTTCAAAACTTGCTTGTGTCGCCTGAAACAATATGTTTGATTATTATATTTCGTAGATCATTTTAAGTAAAGAAATAGACATGTGGTAAGTAACACTTACTCGATATACGGTACAATTTCATCTGTATTCTGTAATACATACAAATGTGCTTTCTGAAAGAGTTCCGCAGAAAATTCACTTGATTTGCCAACTGACAATGGCTTTCCTTCCTCATTTTCATCAGTTTCATGTTTATCATGTGGGATACCAATAGTTTTCATGGATTTATGATATTCGCTAAAACTCTATTGTTTCTTCCGCAATAGTCTCCTCAGCAATGCATCCCTCTGGTCTATTCCTGTTTCTCACATGTCCTTTAATAAGCTTCATACATCTTTCGAATGGATACATCCACCGAAAGCATATCAGACCACATAATTTTACCTCCCTAGTTAGGTGCACAGTCAAGTGTATCATAATATCAAAAAACGATGGGGGAAAGAACTTCTCGAGTAGGCAAAGTGTCACTACCAGTTCCGTTTGCATATTATCTAGTTCTTGCGATATTATTTCTTTCTTACAGATCGATTTAAAGAAAAAGCAAAACCTGATAATGGCATATCGTGTGGGTGGGTGCATGATTGAACGTATTGCAATGGGCAGGAAATCTTGCATTAGCATGTGATAGTCATGCGATTTTAGGCCAACGAGCTTCCTATCCTTTAGGCTGACCAAACAAGAGAAATTTGAACAATAGCCTTGTGGTACCCTGATGCTCTGTAATGCTTCACAAAAAATGTCTTTTTCAGCATTAGTTAATGTGTAACCTGCTAGAGGTAGTGTTGTACTGTCTTGTCCTTGCATAGCAAACAACTCTTGTTTTATCCCCAACGCAGCCAGATCCAATCGAGCATTAAGTTCATCTTTCGTCTTTCCTGGAACATGTAGCAAAGTTCCCATGAGGCTCTTAACAACATTCTTTTCTACATGCATAAAATCAATACAATGTGGAACAGAATGATGCCTCCAATACCGAAGTTTTCGGTACCAAATGTTGAATTTCTTCCAATACACATCGTTTTGTCCTTTTACTTTGCTTGAACTCCCCTCTTCTTCTGTTGTGTTTCTATTCTTCTTTTTAATCTTCCCACCTCCGCCTCTCGTATCTTCTTGGTTTCCTGATGCATTATTGTTTGGTCCTTTTCCTTTTCCCCACTTATTTTCAATATGTTGTACCTCGTTGTATATTTGTTCCCCGGTCATTGGATTTAGAGCCGGGAGAAATTTTGGTTGTCCATTAAATGCCTTCCTTTGCCTTCTGAAAGGATGGTCATATGGTAGATAACGTCTGTGACCAACATAGCTTTGTTTGGATGACGCAGGAAGTCGAACACAGTTTGTATCTTTCCCATATACCACACAACCTTTGAATCCACTGTACGGGCAGCCACATAGTGTACCCATTGCAAGGTAATCATTTATTGTCCATAACACAACGGCACGTAGCTTAAAGGTATCTTTTGTGGATGCATCATATGTATCAACCCCTTTATCGAATAAGGTTTGCAGATCATCAACCAACGGTTCTAAAAAAACATCGATATCATTTCCCGGGTATCCCGATATTAATGCTGAAAGATTGATAAACATTCTTTTCATACACAACCATAGAGGAAGGTTGTATATGACAGTTAAAACTGGCCATACACTGTGATGCCTATTTCCCGTGTGGACGTCAACCCCATCAGCCGATATTCCTAGCCGTAAATTTCTTGGATCTTCAGCAATTTCGGGGAATTTTTCATCTATGGTACGTGATGAGTGTGTAAATACTCATCATTTTTTATCAAATCTGAACTGCAAAACATACAAAAACATGCAAAAATGCATCAAAATACTAAAAATATTTAAAAATCGTGTTTTATATGTTTTACATGCAAAAAGAGTAAAAACAGATGAAAAACGTACAAAGTTTGCAAAATTGGCAGTTTCAGTCCCCCAATTTTCAAAAATTGGCAAAAATAGTCCCTGAGCACCTATTTTAAAAGAAAAGTCACCAAAGGTCTTTTTAAAATCATAAATTGTCACATTTAGTCCTTTGGTAAATATCAAAAGTTTAGAGAAATTACAGTTTGGTCCCTGAACTTCATAAGTTTGGCAGAAAAGGTCCCCGGACACAAAAAAATGGGAAATTATCAAAGGAGGTCCTTGTATTATTGGAGTTGGGCAATATTGGTCCTTGTGAGCACTTTGGGAATGTTACATTTTCAGTCCCTTAGATTTTCAGATTTTCACATTTGGTCCTTGTGAAATAATACTAAACTGCATGGACCATTTGTGTTATTTATTACCCATTATCAAACCTGTCTAAATTCACCCAATCACAAACCCGTTTTGATTACCATCCACACCTTGTCGGGACATAACGACCCGAGGAAACCCGGTACTTCCACGGAGATTGATTCTAGGCAGTTTGACTTGGTTGACCATTCACCTGGTCAATTAGGTTGACCGTTTGGAGCCAATCAAATTTTGGCGCCGCTGCCGGGGAGGTTGTGTGCGTTTTTCTAAAAACGGTTTACAGATTAGTGAATCTGGATATACACCCATTGTATATTTACCATCTTTGTTCATATTTTTCTTATTATTATCATATTAAAACAAAATTGTTCACGAAAACATTTTAAATCAGTTTTCAACGAACACAAAAAACCCAAAAACATTTTCTTTCTTATTTGTACAAAATGTTTATCCAAAAATCCAAAAACATTCTCCTTTACCCTCTCACATCTTTGATTCTTCATCCCTACCCCTCTGTAAACCTTTGATTCTTTCTATGTCGTATCCACACCATTGTGGTTGTCAATGGTGTGGTAGTCCTCATAATGGTGGGAATTGTCCCGGTTGTAGCATGGTAGAGTCAGGAGATGGGTCTGTCTATAACCAAGCTCCTTAACCTTACCATGACACATCTGATTCATCTTACCAGCACCACATCATGAGATACTGACATATCTGTGTGAGTTTTGTGGTGGTCCTCACCAAGGATTTGAGTGTCAAGCTGGAAACACGTTTGTCTATGAACAGTTTTCCGGTGATACTCAGAACTTTGGTTATGACCAATACCCATATGATTCACCAGTCCAGACTCAACAGTTTTACTGTTGTGATTATTGTGGAGGTCCACACTTCAACTCCGATTGTCAAACAAGGAATCCATTTCCTTGTAACAATTTTGACACATCGTATTATGACGAACCTTCACCTCAGCCAATTCCTCAATGTCTTCTCTTTGATCTTTTGGATTTAGTGAAAGATTTGAAAGGAATAACACATACCCCAGATAATCCAAAACAAAAATCGATGAAAGAATTTTTAGCTGACGAACAGGCTGCTAAAATAAATTCCCAAGATGCTTATGAAAGATCTATTAGGGAATCAATAGCAAAAGAAAAAGCAGCCAGATCTAGCTCTTGATTTTGTTTCATTCCTGATGATAGTGATGATGAAGATACCTTTGATATCCTTGGATTTTATAAAGATTCATCAGGTTCATCAAATGAGATTCCATCAGTTGAGATTCCATCTCAACTCACTCTTATCATATCCGAGGTTCCCACTCACTCTTTGAGCATGGGGGACAAGCATCTTGACGCTGTTCCTAAAAGGGAATCAGACGAATTCATAAAGTCTAGTGTTGAGAACCTTGTCTCAATCCCAAGAGAGTCACAGGGAAGATCATTTGTGTGATATCCCTCCTCCTCTTGTCTTCCCGACTGATTATGTTGAGATGTTCTCCGATTCTACTGATGACGATTCGTTATCTTGTGGAGACATCATTTTTATGGAAGAATTACCTTCCAAGCTAGTTAGCTTAGAAGAAGAGAATGATGAGATTAACACTGAAATCAAGGATGAAGCACTTCGTGCAACATTATTGAATGTCGATCTCCTCATTTCTAAAATCGAGGCTTTCAAAAAGAAACCTATTTCATCTCCTATCCCAAAAAAGGATAGTGACATTTTCCCCGATGATCCTATTCCAGAGTTTGAAGCCTTTACCTTTGATCATATGGGAGAGAAGATTAGTGGCAGTACCACTTCTCATTCTCATAATTCTCTCCCCTAGTATGATTCATTCACCTTTGAGGAGTTCTCCGGTGAACTCACTCATATCATATCTCCACCGGAGTATGATAACTTTCACTTCGATCTAGACAAAGTTGATCTTTGTTTTCCGGAGGGAAATATTCTCAACCTTGAGAATTTGATTGATATCAAAATCCCAACCCTCCCACCCATAATCTGTCTAGATCATACGAGCTTAAATGATGAGATTCATGATACACCAATTATGGATTCTCTTTTTGATGATGATGAATCAATCTTGATTGTCATCAAGATCTTTCTACCCTTCTTCACCTACCGGGTGACTTCTCTTGTTCTTCACTCCTTCGGGAATGAATACATTATCTTTGACCCTGGCATCACCGCTTATAGTTTATACTATTTTAAACCTGGGTCTACTTATCTCATCGGTGTGGAACTTTCACGTGCTTCAAATGTTTGTCCAAACATCTTGAATGAAAGTCCGATTGAGATTGTTTCTTCCACATCATGCTTCCCCATGGACAAATGAATTCGGGGTCGAGTCAAGCTAGCGACTCGGCAAACAAAACAGTAGCATGTACTTAGGGTTTTCACCCTAAGAGTGGGGGAGTTCCCCTACTGTGGTTACCAATAAAGTGAAAAAGCAAAAATGGTGTTTCCACATTTAGATTGTAATGTTGCCCTTTTACGTTCAAAGAGTCGGCATAATAGCCGGGACTTTGAATATTGAGGACAATATTCATTCTAAGTGTGTGTGGGGGGGGGGGGGGGGGGGGTATTCTAGTGAATTTTATCACATTTTACTATCTAATACCCCCGTTTTTGGCCAAAATCTCAAAAATTTTAAATTTTTTTTTCACTTGAGTTTCAAAATTTTTGTGGTTATCAGTCTGCCATGTCTAAACGACAAAAGGATTGGCTAATCCAGGAGCAAACGGCTCTTGGTAAAGATATATCAAACCCGTTGATAGCTTGCAATTTGCCCAAAATTGTATGGTAAATCAACTCGCCATATCCCAAAAAGTGAATGAGTTGGCTAGCCCGCAAGATTATGGCTTGTGGTAAAGGCAGTGGAAAAACCATAATTGGTAATCAGCTCACCAAGATGTTGACTTTGTCCATCAAGAGTTGGCTAGTCTAGAAGCAAACGACTTTTGGTAAAGACAAATCAAATTCGTTGACAGCTGGTGGTTTGCTCAAAATCACATGGTTATCAGGTGGACCATAGTTCTTACTTGAACTGATACATTTGGCTACTCCAGAAGTAATGGCTTTTGTTAAAGAGTTTCAAATCCATTAAGTTTTCTCAAAATATTGCTAGGGACTAGCAATAGTTTAGTGTGGGGGATTGATGAGTGTGTAAATACTCATCATTTTTATCAAATCTGAACTGCAAAACATACAAAAACACTCAGAAATGCATCAAAATAGTGAAAATATTTCAAAATTGTGTTTTATATGTTTTAGATGCAAAAAGAGTAAAAGCAGATGAAAAATGTACAAAGTTTGCAAAATTGGCAGTTTCAGTTCCCCAATTTTCAAAAATTGGCAAAAATAGTCCCTGAGCACCTATTTTAAAAGAAAAGTCACCAAAGGTCCTTTTAAAATCATAAGTTGTCACATTTAGTCCTTTGGTGAAAAATATCAAAAGTTTTGAGAAATTACAGTTTGGTCCCTGAACTTCATAAGTTTGGCAGAAAAGGTCCCCGGATACAAAAAATAGGAAATTATCAAAGGAGGTCCTTGTATTATTGGAGTTGGGCAATATTGGTCCTTGTGAGCACTTTGGGAATGTTACATTTTCAGTCCCTTAGATTTTCAGATTTTCACATTTGGTCCTTGTGAAATAATACTAAACTACATGGACCATTTGTGTTATTTATTACCCAATATCAAACCTGTCCAAATTCACCCGATCACAAACCCGTTTTGATTACCGTCCACACCTCGTCGGGACATAACGACCCGGGGAAACCCTGTACTTCCACGGAGATTGATTTTAGGCAGTTTGACTTGGTTGACCATTCACCTGGTCAATTAGGTTGACCGTTTGGAGCCAATCAGTACGCCATGCCTGTGAATCTGCGGGGTGACGTAACACACCATCGGTTATCCTTCGTGTCACGTGCCATCTTAAATTTTCTGAAATACTTTCTATCTTAAATAGTCGTTTCAGTCTAGGTATAATGGGAAAGTACCACATTACCTTTGCTGGAATGTTTTCGTACACTTTATGTGTCTTATTATCTACCTTCCATCTTGATGTCCCACAAGTTCAACACACAATCAAATCCTTGTCACTGTGCTTCCAGTAAATCATGCAGTTGTTGATACATACATGTATCTTTTTGTATCCTGAACCCATCAACTTCATAATTTTTTTGTCTTGATAAGTTTTTTGCACCATTTCATTACCAGAAGGTAGCATCTTTTTTAACAATCCTAGTAATTCAGTAAAGAACTTATCAGAACATCCGTACTTACCCTTCAAGTTGAGTAGTTTAACTATTGCGGACATCTTTGTGAAGTCGAGACATCCTTCGTAAAGAGGATTCTCTGCATCTAATAATAGTTCTTGAAATTTGACAAGGTCATCCTCAGATTCAAAATTATCTTTTGTAGCATTAACCATTTGTACTGTTGCTGGGCCATCTGTTGGAATATCTGAAACAAAATCCGTGTCGTCAACAAACTCTATTGTATCGTTAACAGGTTTTGGGTCACTTATTGATGGGTCAGCCTTCTCTCCATGTTTAGTCCAGTTTATGTAGGTTAGATCAATCCCATTACTGAATAAATGGAACTGCACTTCATCCACTTTACGCTCTATGTGGTTTAAACAATTTGTACGTGGACATGGCAGTAAAAGATGTCGTTTATTAACTCGTGGGTCGATGTTCCCCATCATTAGCAAGTTGTCTACTGCATAATCAAGAAAGGCTGCTACTCCATCAACATAAGATTTGTCGGTCCTATTAGTTCCCATCCAAGACTTGTCCATGTTTATAAATGAAGTCCCTGTAGCCAAGTTAAAAAGAAAGTCCAAGTTATTGATTATAAAAGACAACATCAAACTGCAATTGATGAAGTCTAATGAAATAGTTCCTAAAGGTGTGTTTGGGTCAATGAGGAATTACCAATTCACTAGCTAAATTCTTGTTCCATGAATAAGCAGTTGATGAGCTTAAAATTTAAAAAGACATTCCAAATAATGATGAGGACTTCTAAAAGATGGAATTTGGTGTTGAATTATGCTAATATTTCCATGAAGTCTAATGAAACAGTTGTTAAAGGGGTGTTTGGGTCCAGGAGGAATAACAAATTACCTAACACGCTTAACATGGTTACTTATATATTTTGTTGTAACGATGTATACAAAAGGAACATAACAATACTTACCAGTGGTGACGGGAGTCGTGGGTCTATGACAGGAGAGTTATGGTGGTTACCGGATTTGTGGTGATATGAGAGGGATTTGTGGATGTGATAGGAGGAGTTCTTATTTTTTTTGATTAGTTTGGAATGGCATTGATGCAAACTTTGGGGGGAATACATTCAATTTTTTTAAGAAATTTTACAAAATTTCACAAAAATATTGGAGGGAAAATATCTTTAGCCACGATTAACAACTAATAGCAAAGGTTAAAAACAAGTTTAAAAGAAAAGGGAAAAAAATTGCAAAAAGGGGTGAACTAGGACTCGAACCCCTGACCTCAACAACACCTCAAACTCAACTACAAACAACAACACCATCTCTGCCCATGGGACTTTCTCGTTATACCCTTCTTCTTTAATTCTTTTAACCACCTTATTAGCCTTTTAGCTTGTTTCTCCTTACTTAAATAAGCTTATTACAGCTTATTTAAATAAGCTGTTTTTCTCACTTTTATTTATCCTTCAAACTTCAATACTTTAAGTATTTATTGCAAATTTTTTCTTGTGTATTCTTCATAAGTCTAATATTTTTAATTATTTAATCACTTTAAATTAGTGTTTAATTCATAAAAAATAAAATAAAAGTCAAAAAAATGAAATTATTTTTAGTCATTTATGACTTAAGAAAAATAAATTTGCATTTTGTGAACGTCCGATTTTGAATTCAAAATTTATAACAAGATATGAGCTGGGTAAATTCAAATTTGAAAACCTCAATTAAAACATGTCTATAAATGTTTAAATTTCAAATTTCTAACAAGAGAGAGGTAAATTCAGATTTCAAATCCAAACAATGCCCTTATAAATAACCATCCCTAGGTTATCACAATGCAGCCACAATTCACATACAAATACGTAATTCACAAATTATTAAGTTCAAAACAATGTCTCACAACGATTCACCAGATAATGAGTCAGTTTACAACACCCCACACAAAGATCTTTTCCCTGTATTCCCATACGACAATCTACCACAAAACAATCCACCACAAGATCTGTTTCCCGTACTCCAATATGACAATTCACCAAAGAACACTCCACCGGAATTTCTTTTTCCATCGGCAATCAATCCACCGGCAAACAATCCACCCCACTAACATCCACCAGCCAACTTTCCAGCACAAAACCAATCCAATGCACGTGCGCACAGAAAAAATGCCAAACTTAAAAGTCGTTATTCATCCTGATTACCCAGATCAACAAATATCGATTGGAGGATCTTTATCTAACAAAGGTAAAGCGGCTGTGCGCGCACTCTTGCAAAAGAACCTGAGTATCGTTGCATGGGAACCAAAGCACATGACCGGAGTGCCACGCTCTATTACGGAGCACAAGCTACAAATCCAACAAGGATATCCCCCAATACGACAGAAGAAGCGCGGCCAGGCCCGCGCAAAAGCTATCCTGGAAGAAGTACACAAACTTGTAGACGCAGGCATTATGCGCGAAGTATACTATCACGACTGGCTCTCTAATCCAGTGATCATAAAGAAGAACGATGGCAGTTGGAGGATGTGCGTGGACTTTACAGACCTCAATAAAGCATGTCCATAGGACTGCTACCCACTGCCAGAGATAGACTAGAAAGTAGAATCCCTATGCGGATATCCTTTCAAATGCTTCCTAGACGCGTATAAAGGGTACCATAAAATCCAGATGGCGGTGGAGGATGAAGGAAAAACAGCTTTCCACACCAGTCAAGGGGTCTATTGCTACACAAAAATGCCTTTTGGCATAAAAAATGCAGGTGCGACATACCAACGATTGGTGGACATGGCTTTTGAAAAACAAGTAGGACGAAACTTGGAAGTCTATGTTGATGACCTTGTCATCAAGAGCCACATAGAGGAAGAATTGGTGCGCGACATTGAGGAGACGTTCAAAACATTGGAAAAAATAAACATGAAATTAAATCCCAAGAAGTGCACCTTTGGCGCGACAGAAGGCATGTTCCTTGGATACTTAATAGAACCTGACGGAATCAAGCCTTGCCCAGAAAAAACAAAAGCTGTTATCGATCTCCCCTCACCACGCACACTAAAAGAAGTCCAGTCATTAAACGGAAAGCTAGCTGGGCTAAACCGTTTCTTATCTAAGTCAGCAGACAAATCACTCCCTCTCTTTAAAACACTCACGAAGTGCACCAAAAAGGGAGACTTTCGTTAGACTGAGGAAGCAGAAGAAGCTTTCCTACAGCTAAAACAGCATCTGGCATCACTCCTCAAACTTGTCGCACCACGACCAGGGGAAGAGTTAATCATGTACTTATCTGCAACCCACGGAGCAGTTAGCGTAGTACTATTGACAGATAGGAACTCCGTCCAGACACCCATATACTTTGTAAGCAAAACATTGAAGAAGACAGAGACTAACTACAGCGCCATGGAAAAGCTGGTCTTAGTTCTAGTATTCGCAGCTAAAAGACTGCGCAGATACTTTCAAGCGCATCCAATAGCTGTGATCACGGACCAGCCAATCAAACAAGTTATCTCTAAACCTGACGCATCAGGACGGCTACAAAAGTGGAGTGTGTTGTTAAGCGAGTATAACATCTCGTATAGACCACGCACTGCAATCAAGGGGCAGATATTAGCTGACTTTATTGTTGAAAAGCCAGATACCGATAGTCCAACTTCAACAAGCAAAACAAATCTACAGGAACCTTGGATTCTGTTCACAGACGGATCCTCAGGCATGGATGGATCAGGCGCAGGCCTTATCCTTACTAATCCAGAAGGAATGGAGTTCACCTACGCGCTGCGTTTCGAATTCACAGCCACAAACAATGAGGCAGAATACGAAGCCCTACTCGCTGGACTGCGTATTGCAATTCAAATGGGTGTACGCAACCTAGAGGCAAACCTGGATTCCACGCTAGTAGCTAACCATGTGTTAGGTGTGTATGAAGCCAAGGATGAATACATGATCCAATACTTGGAAAAAACTAAGTCCTTAATTCAGAACTTTGATAGGTTCACAATCAAACCAGTACCTAGAGGGGACAACAGGAAAGCTGATGCGCTTGGCAAGATTACATCTACAAGCTTTGCGCACCTATCAAAACAGGTATTGGTAGAAACCCTAAATAACAAATCAATCTTGGAGATGGAAGTATCCACGGGGATAGAAGAATAGGATCCCACGTGGATGACACCTATCATTGAATTTATCAGCAAAGGAATCTTGCTACAAGATCAAAACGACGCTCGAAGAGTGCGGTGCACAGCGCAAAGATTTGAACTACGAAATGGACTCCTATATCGACGTTCATTCCTACAACCGTGGCTCCGATGTGTTGGACCTATTCAAGCAGATTATGTACTCCGAGAAATTCACGCTGGACCATGTAGCATGCACTCAGGGCCACGGTCTGTTGTGGCGCGCGCTCTGCGGTCAGGATATTATTTGCTTACTATGCACCGCGATGCGCGAGATATGATAAAAATGCAGCAATTGCCAAGTACACAGACCAATTCCACGCCAACCACAACGAGAGTTAACCCCCATCACCTCACCATGGCCATTCTATAAATGGGGCATTAACATCGCAGGCCCTTTCCCAGTTGCAGCGGGAGGGCTAAAATTCTTCATCGTAGCCATAGACTACTTTACAAAGTGGATTGAGGCAAAATCAGTGGTAAGCATCACTGGCAACCAGGTAAAACGCTTTGTGTGGGACAATATCGTATGTCGCTTTGGGCTACCTGGGGAAATCATATCAGATAATGGGAAACAATTCTGTGACAACCCATTCAAAGATTGATGCGTGCAATTGAACATCACACAACACTTTGCTTTAGTAAAACACCCACAAACTAATGGCTTAGTTGAACACGCGAATGGCAGTTTAGGCGAACGGATAAAGGCGCGCCTTGACAGACACAAAGGAAAATGGGTGGACGAGTTGTCACATGTTTTATGGGCGCACCGCACCACAATCAAAACCAGTACAGGGGACACACCATTTTCTCTTGTCTATGGAACAGAAGCCGTCATACCAGCTGAAATTGGAATGCCAACTATATGAACAGCAGAGGTAAACGTCACAACAAATGACGAGGAGCTGCGCATAGACTTGGACTTGCTGGAAGAAAGGCACGAACGCGCAGCTATACGCGAAGCAAAGGCTAAAGAAAAAATGAAGAAGTATTATGATGCAAAAGTCAAGCATACTTCCTTTAGGCCAGGAGACTTTGTATACCACGCTAACGATGCAAGCCACGCAGAGGTCACCGATGCGCTAGGTAATGGTGCATTCAGGTTGCGCGATATGGAAGGTCACAAGCTGGCGCGCACTTGGAATATCTGCAATCTCAAAAGATGCTATCTTTAGGAAAGGCTACGGCCCACAAATAGACAACTTTGCACGTTAGCATGTGCCCAATAATTGTTTGTCGTTGAATTTTCTTTTCTTTATTAGGAATTGTTTTTATTTTCCAAAAAACTTGCATGTATTAATAAAACGTTATGGTTTCTAGTTAACTCCATAAGACATTTTACTTTATTGCGTACATTCTTATATGTGTCAATATTGTTATTTTATATTTTTGCCTACATGGCGTGCATGCACTAATTAAGATCCACGATGGCAGAAAGGATGAGTAAACCTACTAACTAACTCGTTGAGTAAGAGGGTTGCAAACCCATCAACATTGGATCACGCATCCTTGCTAAGCGCCTTACCTTCAAGACGTTGAAGTAAGTTTTCCATGCGCATTCCACGAAGGATGCGCAATATCACGTACATTGTACAAGCTTAGCAAATTATGAGCCAAGACTCTTGGTCATTTCATAAGACTTTGGAAAAATAATGCAAGTTTATTTACATACTTATGATTTATTTTAAGGCACACACTTAATTTAAACATAGGTTCCAAAAAGAGTATCTTAATTGATCTTCTTACATAAAGGATAACAATTTAAGAACAGAAACCACAACACGCAAAGCAAAAAAGATATAATTTGTTATTTATACAATAATATACAAGTTACAAAAGCCTATATCTACACGCTATGATGGTGCTCAGGACTATCTTCTGGGGCAATGGAGCTTCCTGCCTCTTGGAGCTTTCTCAAAAGTAACGCATCCTTAGGCGATATGGTCGCTACGCTGACGACAACTCCATCTGATCTGGGAATATGCGCAGCGCCCACACCGCATAGGATGGCCTTACCCTTAACACCCTTTTTATTGGCTGCTTTCTCCGCGTGCAGTTCCAAGACCTCCTTAAGGGGAACCTCCTTTTCTAGAACAAAAGGGTTCAATATATGACGCGGCTGCGCAAAAACGGGAACCTGTAGCTGCGACTCGTTAGGCTTTAGAAAAAAGTTTGGTTGCGCCTCTGCGTCCTCAAATATGTGTCGCCCCAGGGTTAACCCCTCCATAATTACCTTTATGGGGTAATCCTGGTTGCGCTCCAGCCGCGCAATATGGGGAAGCTCAAGCAGCTTCATCCCCTCCATAGCCTTCATCAACTCGTCATAGGCATTGGCATTATAACCAGGCACCTCAGCGAGCGCCACGTTCAGCAACTTCACCTCATGGAGCTCCTCCATAGCTTGCGCCCTACCACGCTCCACAGCGCACTGAACTACCTTTCCAAAGGTCTCCAATACCTCCGGGGACTCTAAGGTGCCCATTGCAGTCAGGCGCATGCCATGACTGATCAACCACCTACACACGCAGAAAGAGGATGCATTAGAAGCAAAGAGACAAATTAATACATATAGTAAGGCAACATTGCGGAATATACAAAAAATGTACCTGCGCTCAGCTATCGTAGACATAAGATGAGGATATAATTCCTCATCATATTCTATACTAAGGCCGCGCAACCTCTCCTCCTTCTCCTTCAACATCTTCTCCATGCAGAGGCGAAACTCGTCAATATAGCCAAAGTGCTCGGCCTTTTTCTCCTCAAGATACCTTACCCCCCAGGTAAGGTTCGCCCTGAACTGATACAGTTCCCCGCGCGCATGTTGCAGCTCAGCCATCATGGTCAACTTTTCATCAATGACCTTGACCGGATGCGCCTTGATGGACCCTACCTCCGCTAGAGCATCAGCTAACTGCGTACGGAGCAGGGCAATCTCCTCGTCCTTCTGAGCGAAGCTGCTACACTCCCCAACATACCGCGTCTTCAACTGAGCGACCAGCTCAGTCTGACACTCAGCAGCAGCAGCTCCACCAACAACTACTGCGCAGATACCTCCTCAGCCACCTTCACTCCCTCCTCCACATTTGCATTCTGAGGAGGGATCACGCCTTCCACAAAGGCCACATCATCCCTTGCAGCATGGTCACTACAAAGCATAAGTAGAAGGTTAGAGCAAATTAAAAAAAAAAAAAGTAAGAAGACAGGAAAGACATGGTTATTACTTACAGAAGGGGCGAAGCCTTTGTCATCCCCTTATCCGCGCCGGTGGCGGATGTGTCATCTTATGCGAATGACTCTTCATCCGCGATAAGATGGCGCCTCCTCTTGGAAGTGCCAGCGCCATCAGCCTCTCCCTTGCGCTTTAGACTCTGCGCTACATTCTCAGGCTCTAACACCTCGCTGTCAGAAGACTCAGCCTGCAACTTCTCCAAATGAGCAGGCTCCCCAGTAGGAGGCACGCTTTGCACAGGCGTCACAAGCAAAGGGGGTGAATCTTCAGGCCCAGCTTGCCCAAACACAGTTAGATGCCCAGCGGTCGCATCCAGAAGTGGCTCCTCATTTTCCCTCAGAGGACGCACACCAACCGTCACCTGCTTCGGCTTCTCTAGTTTCACAACGGCAAACAAATCCATCTCTGCCCAATACATGAGCAAATAACAAAAAACATATTAGTTATTAAAGGTACATATACAGAAATACTTACATTATTTGAAGCGAACAAATAAAAGGGACAAGCACCCACCCCGGCCGCTCTCATCAATGAAGGTTGGCACCTCGTCAGAACCATGGAAATAGTTGCGACTCAGCCCCATGTGAATCAAAAACTCCTTAGGGTAAGGGTTAATGGGGATGCGGTTGGCATCAATCGTATCCGCATCCGCTACGCTATAGGAATCGGGTGCGGGGCGCCCATCCCTTGGTAGCGTCTCTTAAGTATAAAACTCAAAAGGTGAAGGAAATACCCTATCATCTACCCAGAAAAACTTTTCCCTCCAATCCCTAAGAGAATCCACCTTCTCCGTATAACACTGAAGGCGTCTACCGCACTTCGCGAAAGATACCCATCCATGCGACCACGTTGTGCGGTAAAACGCACGGAATAGGTCAACAGTCGGGTTGATAGCAAGCAACCGACAATTTATTTCAAAATTGGATACTTTTGCCGCACCTATACAGTGCAGCTGGGAAATGTGAAGGCAGTAGTGGTTGAGAATATTGCTAAAAAATATGGATATGGGTACGCGCTGGTTCGCATACTCGAAGAAGCGCATATATAACCCTATTTTTCCTTCAGGGAAATACGCGATGCACGCCTTGGCCTCCGGTACAACCGGATGCACGTCAAGAGGAATAAAATAATCCGAGGAGAACTGACGCAGTTCATCCTCGTCATTTCAGAAGGAAACTCGTGTAATTGGCGAACCATTTTAAAGAAACTAATAATAGAGCACGTTTTCGCTGATTACCTAATAAAACAGTTGCTCTCTTTGAAAACGCTTGGAAGAAATGTAAAAATGGCGAAAGTGTTTTTACTGTGTGTTTTTTCAGTAAATGGGAGGCGGTGTTTATATAGGGTTACCAAAACCCTAGCATGTTGGCCACGTGGAACCCACTATCCTAATCGTGTGGCTAGAAGACGATCGGGTACATGCACTTTTTCCCATTTCTCGATAAACACGTGGACACCCTCCCTACTTCCCTAGGTATTTTCGAAAATATTGGTGACTATATACAGTGTTCATCATATTGGGCGGCAACTTTTCCCGCCACACTTACCGTTGCTACATGAAGTCTAGTATCCGCGGCTAGCAAGCCGCACACGCTAGACTGGGGGGACATGATTACGTATAGTCTATATTTGGGCCACGAGCCCAAATGATAAACATCTCTAAGTCCCAAACCCACCATGAGTGGGCTATTATAAGTTAGGCCGCATTGTTAACGGGATTGGGCTCACGTATAGCCAAGCCCAACCAAACTATTTATGGTCTAGATAAGGATCTTCTATCTATGGATAAAGATCGTTGGACCGGATAAGCACCATGCGTGCGAAACGTAATGAGCACGAAACCTACAAGGATTCTGCGCCTATATAAGGAATGACATAATTCTCATTAAAGGTACGATTGACAAACCCTAAACTCTTTACGAGAACCCTAAAAACCGATTACTTACTCTTACACTGGAGGATAATTGTGGGAGACAATCCCACGATAAGCCTAACAGTGTTTGTTTATTTTCTTAGTGCGCAGGTTTCAAGCATTAAGAGCTAATTGGTACGAGAGCAAGAGCCCAAACTAGGAACGCCTAACTTTTGTATCAACACAGGTAATTACTTGTTCTTATGTTTTTGTAATCGATCCTGAACACCTACGTTAAGTTGATAATTACATGTTCTTATGGTTTTGTTATATGTGCTTGCAGGTATAGGGTTCCATTTTGAACATATAAGCTGCTTGATAATATAACAGGGTATGTTGTTGTTTACTGGTATGGTTCCCGAACAAGTTTATTGTTAGTGCTTATTTTTAGTTAAAACATACTTTTCAGTGATAAATATAGTTACTAGAACATTTAACTTTCAAAATCTCACCTTGTATAACCATTATTTAGTTTTAAAATCACAACGGCCCTTTTAAGGAGGTGTTTGGCTGGTTGTTGTATCAGCAGTCCTTGGTTGGATTTGCCTTTTTTTTTTTTTTGTGCTTAATTGTTTATCTGGGACTGCTTATGAGTTATAGTTTCTTAATTAGTTGCTTTAAGTCAATTTTTTGCTTTTGTTTATTCATTTTTATGCGACGTGTGGTGATTTTAGTGTGTCTGCAGTGTGTTTGGGACACCGGGTTTGAAATAAATATTTAGGTTTAAATATTAAATTTAAGCCAAAATTAAATATTTAAACTCTTAATTATAACTTTGGAGCCAAAATTTTTAATTCTCAAATATGGAGCGAAAATTTCAGAGAAAAATTAAAAAAAAAAAATTAGGAAATTATGGTTTCCTTATTTCAAAAACTGCCCCATCATGAGGCCTATTTTCACTCCAAAAAATTAGGGTTCGATCATACCATCAAAACCTTTAATTTTTACACCATTCTTTACCAACTAAGTTTACTAATTCTCTTTTATACATTACTTCTGACGAATCATGGAAACTATAGATAATATGTTTCATTCTGATCATGAAAATGATGATTTAAATGATAAATAGTTAGGATATGAATCAGAGGTTTATTCTATAGATGGTGAGGATGATGAAAACAACCATTCAAATAGGAATATAGTTAAGAGGGGGATAACTAGGTTAGCTAAGTTTTGCCGGGAATATGGAAAACCCGATGAAGTAAAGGTCAGTGTAACCTTTGATGCTCTGAATAGGTTAAGAGGAATAAACAGAGTATTGTTTTCGAGTTTTTTGGGTGACTTAGTTCGTGAGCATATAGGTGTCAGGATTCTATCGTGGAAGAAAGTTGATTCAGAAGCAAGAGATAAAATGTGGGACGAAATCACGGTACACATATACTTTTTTTCAACCCATTAATATAGAATTAAATGTATACGTACCATGAAATCAAGAATCCATAATACATATATGTCCCTTATTTCAGTGTTGGAAGCATTTGATATGTTGTGGTATACGGTTGTGAATCTGGTCATTTGAACATGTATGTGGTATCTAGAATACGAATAAGAACCTGGATAAACTATAGAATAAAAGAAGGATCGATACTTGTTTAGTATACAAGTTGTGTTTGTGTGAGTGTCTGTTACGTTGATATGTTTGTTCTTGTTTGAGTGTATGTCGTGTGTGTGATAGTAGTGGGTTGCTTGTTGTAGGTACAAGGTGTTAATAAGTTTATCTCTGCATTTGAATTATGTGCAACTAATTAACAACATTGTATTACTCTTTGCAGCGATTTTTTGCTGTTGAATTGACAGTAAGAAAGCTGATAATGAATCATCTTGGTCAACTTCTAAGGAATTTCATAAGGAAATTGGCACAAAACTACATATTTCCAAACCAAAATACACCTTCAAAACTAAATGAAGTACCGGCGAAGTACAGTGCAATTATAAAAGCCGAAGATTGGATCAATTTTCTAAAGTAGACGGCTACGGAGGAATACAAGGTGTTAATTAGTCATTTTTATTCAAGTTTCACTATCTTTCACATATATATTAGTTCTATAATGTCAACATTAATACATATTCGCGCCTTATGATTTTGTGTTACAAGGTGAAATCAGCTGCAGCTAAACTGGCGCGTTCCATGTGTATTTATCAGCATACAATGGGACGAGGTGGATACGCCAATGTGATAGATAAAATGGTAACATTAAACATTTGCACATTTGCATTTAATAGCATCTTAGTATCTTTTATATTGGTTTATCTTACACGTGTATGTATTTGATGGTTATAAGATCGACAGAAAAGAAATTGAACCAGATGAAGAACCACCGCGCGGTACGCTGTGGTTGAAAGGAAGGGAGAAGAAAGATGGAGAATATCATGATGATGAGATTAGGACTGTGGGAGAAAAAATACTGAGTTTTACTGCAAAGTTTGTATTATGTTCATTGTTGAAGGTGGGATCAACATATAATAACCTATTTCCCATATGGTGTGTGCAGAAAGAAACGGAGGACAAGATCAAAAAAGGAACCTTGAAGATTGATCATGGCACTGATGCCATGACAGTTGTATTAGGTAAGGAAAAGGGAGGATATGCGAGAGGAGTTGGAGGTGGAGTAACCTACAAGAGGTATTTTGATCTGCCTCAAATCAGACAAGCATCTGATGAAAGAGTGGTGCTACTTCAAAGTGAACTTGAAAATGAGAGACCCCAACATCAAGAAAAAGATAAGGTAATCCAGGATTTGATGAATCAATTGGCTGCCCAAAAGGGGCAGACGTTGCAGTCAACATCAACTCCATCGACACCAACAGAAGTAAGACATTTTTTATGTTGTTTTTTTTTTGTTACAAATGTGAAATTATATTAACAAATAACAGATTATAACTTCAAAACACTAGGAAGCTTACCACCTATTTACAAAAACAAATTATTGCTCAACATGTTTGCTGATAAACCATGATCCAAACACTCCTCCATATAACAATAGAATCCATTCAGCCTTAAATATTGTTGCGGTCTTCTTAAACAATTTATAATGCAGGTAACTCCGGTGAACATTAATCTTATAAATAGCAGTGCTGATGAGGATGCCGAAACACGTGTTGCTAGATGTGAGAAAGTTGCGACCATTCAGAAGTCTAATGGACTTGCAAATTGGGAAAAGGAAATGGAAATAAGTGTAAGTAATAAAACATCCCCTTGTTATTTTAGAATTTCACATACATGTCTTATTTACCGTGTTTATATATACAGGAACCTGTTAAATCTGTCTCATCTAAGAAACCGACTAGACTCAAACGAAAGGATTCTTCACATCAAGATTCCCAATCACAAGAACATGATTCTCCATTACAAGTATGTATTTAAACCTGTTCATATATTATTTTGTTTAATTAATTTCTGATACATATGTACATGCAACAAATCATTTTTGTAGGCAATTAAGTACAAACTGTGGCATACAAAGAAAACAACTATTATAGCGTTGGGTACTGTATACAAGAGTGAAGGAAAACAAATGCTTCATAACAAACCACTCCCAAAGGATTGCTACAGAGTGTCTGTTGATAAATCATTAGTGGATGAAGCATGCATCCCGGATGTAGGAAGTAACGGTTTCAAAACAGTTCAGGCTGCATGTGGTGGTTTTTGGGCATGGCCAAAGGATCAAGTGATTTTTGATGAACAGGTACATACATGCATGTGTTTAATTTATCAACTTACATATATATAATTCTTCATATTTAATTCAGTGTTTTATACACCCGGCTTTTGTTTCCTACAGGCAACACCACCAAGTACCATACAAAAGATTACTGAGAAAAAAACTGCACCTAAATTAACAACGACGCGCAAAAACATTTACGTCTCTATTAATGGCATGCAAAAGGAAGCTGCTAAGAAGATCAAGACTCAGAAGTCATTAAATTCTTGAAAATTTTATTATGTACGACATTAAAATTTTATATACATTCCAATTTTATTGTATTTGAATTCGTTTTGATATTTTGTATATATTTGAATTTGTTTTTATATATATTGATTTCTTATATGTGACTAAAAGATGCATATAGTCACAATTATTACACTTTTGGTCACTGTTTGCTTCATGCTTTGTGTGAATAAATAATACAAATGGCTACACAAACAAAAAATGCATGTGACCATTGGAAGAACAATAGTCACACAAAACACACATTTTTTTCACTTGAAACAGCATATGGTCACACATAATCACACTTTTGGCCACATTATGCTTAATTGTATGTGACTAAATACCCAAAAGAAACATGCTTTGTGTGACTAAATGTTACAAAAGGCCACACAAACATACAACTCATGTGGCCATTGGATGATCAATAGTCACACAAAACACACATTTCTTCACCTTAAACACCATATGGTCACACATATTCACACTTTTGGCCACTTTATGCTTAATTGTATGTGACTAAATACCCAAAAGTAACATGCTTTTTGTGACTAAATGTTGCAAAAGGCCACACAAACATACAATTCATGTGGCCATTGGATGATCAATAGTCACACAAAACACATATTTCTTCACTTTAAATACCATATGGTCACACATATTCACACTTTTGGCCAATTTATGCTTAATTGTATGTGACTAAATACCCAAAAGTAACATGCTTTGTGTGACTAAATGTTGCAAAAAGCCACACAAACATACAATTCATGTGGCCATTGGGTAATCAATAGTCACACAAAACACACATTTCTTCACTTTAAACACCATATGGTCACACATATTCACACTTTTAGCCACTTTATGCTTGATTGTATGTGACTAAATACCCAAAAGAAACATGCTTTGTGTGACTAAATGTTACAAAAGGCCACACAAACATACAATTCACGTGGCCATTGGACGATCAATAGTCACACAAAACACACATTTCTTCACTTTAAATACCATATGGTCACACATATTCACACTTTTGGCCACTTTATGCTTAATTGTTTGTGACTAAATACCCAAACGAAACATGCTTTGTGTGACTAAATGTTACAAAAGGCCACACAAACATACAATTCATGTGGCCATTGGATGATCAATAGTCACACAAAACACACATTTCTTCACTTTAAACACCATATAGTCACACATATTCACACTTTTGGCCACTTTATGCTTAATTGTATGTGACTAAATACCCAAAAGTAACATGCTTTATGTGACTAAATATTGCAAAAGGCCATACAAACATACAATTCATGTGGCCATTGGATGATCAATAGTCACACAAAACACACATTTCTTCACTTTAAACACCATATGGTCACACATATTCACACTTTTGGCCACTTTATGCTTAATTGTATGTGACTAAATACCCAAAAGTAACATGCTTTGTGTGACTAAATGTTGCAAAAGGCCACACAACCATACAATTTATGTGGCCATTGGATGATCAATAGTCACACAAAACACACATTTCTTCACTTTAAACATCATATGGTCACACATATTCACACTTTTGGCCACTTTATGCTTAATTGTATGTGACTAAATACCCAAAAGAAACATGCTTTGTGCGACTAAATGTTACAAAAGGCACACAAACATACAATTCATGTGGCCATTGGATGATCAATAGTCACACAAAACACACATTTCTTCACTTTAAACACCATATGGTCACACATATTCACACTTTTGGCCACTTTATGCTTAATTGTATGTGACTAAATACCCAAAAGAAACATGCTTTGTGTGACTAAATGTTGCAAAAGGCCACATAAACATACAATTCATGTCGCCATTGGATGATCAATAGTCACACAAAACACACATTTCTTCACTTTAAACACCATATGGTCACACATATTCACACTTTTGGCCACTTTATGCTTAATTGTATGTGACTAAATACCCAAAAGAAACATGCTTTGTGTGACTAAATGTTACAAAAGGGCATACAAACATACAATTCATGTGGCCATTGGATGATCAATAGTCACACAAAACACACATTTTTTCACTTTAAACACCATATGGTCATACATATTCACACTTTTGGCCACTTTATGCTTAATTTTATGTGACTAAATATATAAAAATAAAATGTTTTGTCTGACTATACAATGTTTATGGTCACTAATACTACTTAATCCAACGAAATTTGTACCAAATTAGTCACACATATTTAGGTGTTGGTTACTGTTTTGTAATCGAGACTAAAAATAACTCGAACATGTGACCATAGGTATCCTATGGTCACGCGACCTTGAGACACACACACTCGAAAAATCATGTGTGACTATATGTATTTCATCACGCATATTGGGTGTAGCCAAATCCAGTTTTTGTTCTAGGGTCACATGAAGCTCCCTCGTATTGTGTCATGTTGTTAAGTATTTTAGGTTATAGATATAACATAACATCGTTCGGGCCATCATAATCCAGAGGTATGAAACCCCTCACAGGAAGCTCCCTATTTTTGTGTCATGTTGTTAAGTATTTTAGGTTATAGATATAACATAACACCGTTCGGGCCATCATAATCTAGAGGTCATGTAGTAAACGTTTAAGGAGACATGGCACTTTAATTCGTATACCCGTCAAACTCATCACAGCGTACACCCAAATGAAACCCCTCACATGAAGCTCCCTAGTATTGTGTCATGCTATAAATATAGGTTTTTCTTCTATATTATGAAAATAGTTTACTTTATATCCTTCAAGTTTAAGAATTTACAAAATCTACCCTAAACTATTATACTTATATTTATTAAACCTTTAACTTTCTCTACTATTCAAATTAAGTCCCTATACTTATATATTTTAGGTCAGAAATGAACCTTATACTTATTAGTTTTCAAAATTTACCATTTATACCCTTAGTTTAATAACTTTTACAAATTTAGTCCTAAATGTTTATAACTATATCAACTTTTATCCCTAGGTTATATAACTTTGCAAAATAGATCCTTATACCTAATAGTTCTAAGAAATGTCAAAAACAGTCCCTAGACTTAATATTTTCTGAAAGTTACCATAGATACCCCTATGCCTGGAAATATTTGTAAAACTAGTCCTTTTTTCATGCAAAGTATATTTTTATGTAACAAAGAGTTTTCTAAGCTTATGTTTAACTAATATGAGCTTATTTAAGTGACCTAAACTAGCTTATAGCTTATGATGAGATATTATAGCATATAATTAGCAATTCGAATATAATTAGGGTTTTGAAATGAAAATGCTTAAAGGAAAATGATCAAGGCTTAGGAAAGGGTTCCTAGGTGATCTACTATTCCTAATAACTATCCTAGGTCTGTACTAAAGCTTATAGAACCTGATTCGAAGCTTACGTGATCAAAACTAGGGCTAGCGAGGGTTTTAGGGTTTCTCAATGGAAAAAAAATCTGACGAGGGCACAAGGCTTGGTTCCTTGGACTCCTAGGCCTTCTATGGCTTACTACTAGGACCATAATATTTAAGGTAGAGAAGAGAGGATGTGTGGTTTTGAAAGAGAGGGTATACGAGGGTATTTATAGCCCTCGTTGGGCTTGTTGGCCAAAAAAGGAGTGGTCTGGTGTTACGAGTGGGGGGGGGGAGGTGACTAAGGACAGCTAGAGGGTGACGAAGGTGAGCTATGATGTAGCTAGGGGGCTTGTGGTTGTGGTGGTGACACCTAGGTGGCCGTGGATGAGAATGGTGACAAGTAGGTGCATCACCTACTTGTAAGGTGTGTACTAGGGTGCTAAGTAGTGACAAGGAGAAGGGTAAGGTGCTAGGGTGTGTGCTTGAGGTGCTTAGGGTACTTAGTTTTAAGATTAGTACTAACTTAGGTTTAGTTTAAGCTTAATCTAGCTTAAGGTGTGATTATGGTCTATCTTAGGGTTTACTACCTATATTAGGGTCCTATGGGTGCTTAGTAACTAGGATTAGGACTTAGGATACTTATACTAAGTGTTGATAATTTATACTAAAGAATCAGGAAGGTTTAACCTAGTTTCGGGACCTATGAGACCTAATTACGGTTTTGTGCTTCAGGGACTTACACCTAAGCTCTAGGGAGTTGTACTAGGGTTTAGGAGGGCTAAGATATCCTAAAGTTGCTAATGTAACTTACACATAAGCTTTGAACACTTCCAAGAAAGTTTAGACAAGAAATTAGGGTTTTGGAAATAACGGTAAGTACTTAGGGCTTGATTAGGGTTTTTTAGAGTTTGTGACAGATATAGTATATTAGAGTGATAGATTACTTATTGTAATGATGTTTAGATCTTAGATTTGATATATTATGTGTTTATATGATGTAGGTGTAAAGATATTTGGCATATTGATGAGATCAAATACGTACATTTTAGTAGTTATCCTATTTAATTGACTTATTTTATATTATTTTGTATGAGAATTGGTGCCTTATGTTTACTTTAGTGACTCTCTGGTAAAAACAGGAAATTAGGTGAAAGTTAATGATATTGGACGAATTATGGAGATAAATGATCAAGATTTGAAATGTCTACTGAAATTCAAGAGACGCGCCATATCACTCTCAACAGTTACGCCGCAACATCATACTTAGATGAATTCGAAGACCATTTCCTGACTTTGAAGAATGCGTCGCATCCAATTACAACATGCACCGCATATGAAACTTTGGTCAACGAAGGATAATCAACTTGTTCTACTCCAAAATACATCGCATCTCATTTACAACATGCGACGTATCAGCTAAAGACTTCACCATATTCTATCCAAGACGTTAAAGAACTTGTGCCAGATAAAGAAAGAAGTTACGAAGCATCTAAAGGCGGTGTACGAATATTCCAGAATAAAATAATCTTGGACCACACGCAAAGTTAAGTAGATGCACCGCACCTGTCATCAACATGCGCCGCATCGACCCCTCAGACGGAAACTATAAATACCCCAAGACAAATACGAGTTTTGTGCACAGAACCCTAAGGGCACGAACTCAGTCGCAGAAGCATCACAAGACATACCCTAAACGAGGATCTTAGAGCCGTAAGAAGGTCCTGCATGTGTATAATTCATTAAGTAGTTTTGTTTATTGTATTAGTAAGCTTTAATCAATCATGATTAATGGGTTTGTGGCCACCATACTGCTCCCCTTAAAATTGATTTCCCATCGGTTAAGTTTATATGATTGATGTTTTTGGTGACTTTATTTGTGCATTGATAACCTCTGTGTTTAGTTGAGTCTTCTGGGCTACCATACCTGTTCCTCGCCTGCTTATCTAGTGTCTAGAAAGTAGGATAAACATAAGTAATCATTAAGAGTTTACTCGCCGATATTAGGATCCAATGAGACAGATTAGATTACGATACTCGTCATATAAAACTAGCAATAAAACAAGTGACAAGATACTTAACTATAAGGACAGGTCTTCTTATGTGTTTCTATTATCTATATGTGTACGTGATTACTATTCACTGATTCATTCTCATTAGTTTTACTTTTATTGTTTATTAAATCTGTGTTAGTCTCTTAGGTTAAAACCCCGTTTTATTAGATTAGATTGTCAAACTAACTTAGATATTAAAATACTGATTAAATCAACTTGATATTACGTTCCATTCTTAGTGTTTGACACTCTACTTACCACTATATACATATTGATCGGGTACACTACTCGTTAAGTGTGTGTGTTAGTAACAAGTTTGCTAAATATAAATGTAAAATTGAAAAGGCTTAAACACTCTAGGCTACACTGACATATCACACGCATCAAGTTTTTGGCGCCGTTGTCGGGGAATGAATTGTTAATATCTGGTTATTTGATTAATAATTTTATTAGATTCTAACTACTAACTTTGTTGTATATTAGTATAGATTGCATTTATTGTATACTTTGCATATTTTATTTTCTTGTTTGTTTGTTTTGTTTATTTTGTTTTCTGTTATTTTTTATTTTATTTTCTTTATTTTCTTTTTATTACCGATCTCTGCTGTATTTGGCTGATCTAAACGATGCGACGCATGTGATTTATCAGATACAGCGCATTGCGTTTTTTATTTTTATATACAGCGTAAACTTAAAATTCGAAGTACGGCGCATCTATCCCCTAGATACGGCGTATTCTGTTTTTAGTTAGAAAATTTTCAAAACCCTTACGAGATATGATGCATCTGTTTCAACAGTTGCGGCGCATCTATTTATTTATTAAAAATATTTTTTCGAATTTATTAAACTGAGATATGACGTATCGATTTTCTGAATAAAAGACTAATTTAATCTTAAACATAATAAGATACGATGCATCCTAATTCTGGGATACGGCGCATCGATAAAAGATATCGGCTTCTTTTATTTTTCGTATTCCGTTTTTATTACTTGTATTCTGACTTTATACTTCATAAAACCTATCCTACCGATGCTTTTGTGCTGAATTTTAGGAAGTGCATGACCCAGAGCTCTGTTAAAGAACTCACCAAACCTTTCGAATTCGACAAACCTTAGAAAGCTTTTCATTCACTTAAAAGGCTTTTCAACACAAGAGATTTAGATTATTCGAGCCCAACTGAGCTCGATTAGTTTTCTAAAAAAGAGGAGGCTAGTGAAGAAGAAGTAATTGAAACAATGACGGAAAACACTACAATGGAGGAATACATGAACGAGGCCCGAGCGAAATGCAGTCCAGAAATTGCAAGACCAATACCGAATAGGAACAAAGGGTTTGTTGTAAGAGGACAATTGCTCAAATTCCTACATGATAACGCCTTTTGTGGATTAGAGAAGGAAGATGCAAATAAGCTCATGGAAAGAACCCTTGAAATTGCTAACCTCTACAGAACAAAGAATATGACCTACAACCAATTTATGCTTCGATCTTTCCATCTACACTAGCAGGAGAGGCAAAGTGTTGGTTGAACAAAGAACCCACAAAATCTATTACCAATTGGGTTGAGCTTAAAATTTAGTTTTTGGAAGAATTTTGCATTGAGTTCACCTGTTGGTTAAAATCTAAGTTTCGCTACCCCGAAAAAATGAGTTCACTTTTAAAGAATGAACTATGGACTTACTGGAGACTGGAGAACGACGAAGAAGAGATGGAAGATAATGAGGGTAAGTTGTTTAGAATTGAGACAAATTTGTTTGATTATGAAACCCCTCTGTGCAAGGAATTTAACGAGTTTAACTACTTGTTGAAAATTGATGTTGATGTGTTTACCAGAGACTTGTCGAGGTTCAAAACTTGTGAAATATTCAAGAACACTTGGTTGTATGAATGGAAAAATTGAGTTCCATGGGTTTGTAATAAACCAGTATTTTATGATGAATTGGTACATCACTGTGATCCTGTTCGTTTCAAGAATAAAACTTGTGAATGGCCAAGTTGTGACTGGAAGAACGAAGGAATCTGCAATGGGGGAAGCATAATTGGGATGAGACGAGTTGGTAACGATGTTTACTTCGAAAACTATGATTGGTACGATCAAATTGAAGACTGCCCATGCAAGGCAGAAGCTTTACAAGAGAAAGGTAGAATCGAATACGTAAAAGAAGTAAAGGGGGCATCGAATACTACTTTCTGGGTGTAGAACCATAGAGGGGGGAGGGGGGGGGGTGAATACAGTTTCTTAAGCTATTTAGATGTTTAAAAACTTTAAGCTAAAGAGAACACCAAGTGGTTGTACAATAATCCAACAACCACTAACACAACCAAAGTATATAAAGCAAGTAAGAACACAACGATATATACTGGTTCGAGATGGGGGGTTTATACCATCCGTACGTCCAGTTGCGAATCCGCGACTCCGATACTATTCACTAGTATAATCCTTTCGGTGGACTACAAACCGTTACAATTCACTCCACCGATATTCAACAATATCGATGCTCACAAAGAAGAAGTTACTCTGACGGTATTCCGCACCTCGGTGTCACAACTCGTAATTTCAGGTCCTTTTTCAAACGTCAAAATTTCATTATTCATCTCGAAAAGTTACTATTCATTAGTTACTATTCATCATTACTATTCACTGATCACTATTCATCATTTCACTACTCATCGTTTTCGGAGTCAGTTTGAGATTCTGAGAAGTGTTTCAAAATTTCCCTATTCACAAAACACTATTCATTCCCGGAGGGAAATCACTATTCATGATCATCATGCATCTTCTCGTAAACCGAGTTTATGGGTTTTCAAATTCGCGTAACCAGTAAGGTTTAGCTGCGTATTCATGCATCGTCAGTAAGGACATATCATATACACTAGAGTAGTCTACATATCATCAGTAACATCATCTGTATATTATGCCATGCATTATTTCAATATACGTATGTTTAAATATTTAATAAACGTTACCACTTAGTTTTTACTACTAACATATACCCGATAATCCCGACTATGATCCTAACATATTTTCATACTCATTATCATAATATAAAACTTATATTATTAATTTACTCGGTGTTTTGAAACCATTTCCTATATTTTCCGGTATACGCCAAAAATTACGTCGAATCACGATATCTTAACACTACAATTATTTTAACACCCGATTCTCATCAAGAATGTAATTTCATAATTTTTGCAACGCCGTCACATTTTATTTGGTACTGTTAAACTTTATTTCTAGCAAACTCGGTACCCGGTATCACCTAAAACACTAAATAAATAACTAATATCTAACATACTCTATCAAATTTCTTACAAGATCTTCCTCCCCCGTTCTTTTCTTACACAACATTGAAAAACCTTTACTTGTCCCATTAAATTCATGTCATTCTTGTCTTTGAAAAATAATACACATCTATTATTGCTTCCACATCTCAAGTAAACATTCATTATTTAAAAAAGAAATATCTCTCTTGTTTCTCTCTTGATGACCCACGGCCATAACCACAACAACAAGAAGACCCATCCAAAATTTCAAGACAAAGTATTTACATGATCCATTTTATGTTCTAGTTTAGGTTTTGAAATAAAAACCTTGAAGATTTATTTAAGTATTTGCTACAATCACTCCATCATCTTCAAGTAAGCTTTCCAAACATTTTTCCTAATCTTTCATACTATTATTTGATCTATTTCTATGCTTTAGAAACAAAACATGCACACATACTTAAGTTGTCATACCACTTTTTTAAGTATTTTTAATTATTATGAGATTATAATTATCCTATGATTATTCCCTTGAATCCTACTAATTTTGGTGAAGACTAAGACCCCATGACACCCTAATAAGGTGTATGGTAGGATTAGACTATTTGTGGAGTTGATTTGAAGTGGTTTGATTAAGTTTTGAACAAGTCTTGAACTAGAAAAAAATTGATTTTTAAACTATATATAAACCTACTGTCCAAAAACATGAAACGTGGGAAAATTAGTAGATCTTGAGTCTTTTTGGCTTATATTTTTAGAAAATACTTTCAAAAACGAAACCGTGGGCTTTGGAATGAACAAAAACGGACTTACGACGAGAAAGTTATGATTTTTCCAAGTTTAATGACGAAAAACTATTTTCTGAAAATATTACGTGCTGTTGCACGAATCTCAACGGACAGAACGAGGTGTTAGACGTGATTTAGAGGAGCCGACCTACTGAAAATATGTTAGTATATATTAATACGAAGCTATGGATATAAAGAACGTAGAAAACGAGCTTATAACGTCCAAGATATACGCGTTTGAAACCCGACAAATCATATATATTTCCATCAGCTTTTAACCAAATATTTCTAAGTATAGAAAAACTGTTTTTGCAAGTAATCATATTGCGAGTCGATTTTCTCATTGATCAAGACCCGTATGGTCAAAAGTTAAAGGATACGACTACTATACACTGTTGCAAGGTTTACAAAAACGTCGAGTTTCATCACTAACACTTAACGTACAATATTTCGCAACTAGTTTTATGAGGCCATTTTGGTCATATTTTCAAGGTATGAAAAATGTCATTTTACAACGAAAACATTATATTTACCGATAAAACACCAAACGAGGATCGTGGAGTACCGTTTCAACCTATTTACATGAAAAGTGGTTATTAACGTAATGAGACGTCAAAATGTATTTTTCGACGATAAACATTATTTTCAAATTTCACGAGTGGTATCAATACCATACTTATTTGCATGTGTAGCATTATTTCATTGCTTACCTTAGAACCTATCATTCATATTAGGTTGCGGTTAGAGATCGTGCCTCATTTCAGTGTATCCACTTTTGTCATCGTAGCTATCGCACCAGGTGAGTCATAGCCCCTACTCTTTTAATTGTTTTGTAAACTCTTTGGGTGAGAATACATGCTCGTTTTACACATTACTCGCTTTACATGGTTGATTACTCAAATATTTTCAGCTTTATCTAAATACTTGTTTGACTATCCGAGTACAATACTATTCACTTGTTACCTACTCGCTATTTACTCATGGACATGAGTGCATAAATTTAAACTATTTACAGATTGCCTAAGATTGCCTAAGTTATGAACCGGTAGCTACATTTCATAGGTATGTGTGATTACCTATATTTCATAGGTATGTTTGATTACCTACATTTCATAGGTATGTGTGATTACCTACATTTCATAGGTATGTTTGATTACCTACATTTCATAGGTATGTGTGATTACCTACATTTCATAGGTATGTTTGATTACCTATATTTCATAGGTATGTGTGATTACCTACATTTCATAGGTATGTTTGATTACTTACATTTCATAGGTATGTGTGATTACCTACATTTCATAGGTATGTGTGATTGCCTACATTACATGAGAGCGTAACCTTCTGCATATAGCTAGAAAACCTTTTCGGTGCCTTGAACTTAGTGCAATCAATATTCTTCTCTAAACTGGTGCTATGAAACTTTGTTCGATAAACTATTTATGTGTTTTGCTTATGGTCAGATTCATTTATATGGCGACATCGCCATGGCTACATTATCACTCTTACCTTTATATAGCAACATTGCTACACTTATCTTTGAATCTTGGTCCACATATTACTTTTGTTTACACAAATCAAAACATATTTGGCAGTGGGTTGTAAACACACAGGTTGTATGTCTTGTATGGGCGGGACTTGGAACTGAGTGGATTTACGATGCCTTTGCTATGAAATCTTCATTCAAATGTTTTACATGACATCCTTTTCACTAAACTCTATGAACTCACCAACCTCGTGTTGACACTTTAGCATGTATTTTCAGGTATTAAGTAATGGCACGCTACTGGAAGTTTTGGCAGGGCATGGCATGGTCATAGAAGACTCTCATATTCATTTGGGGACCGTTTTAACTATTTTAAGGGCCTAATTCCTCACTACTTTTAACTATGTAAATTCAACACTTTTGTTAAATGATTTGTTTCTAAATGATTGAAGTGAAAACCATTTTTTTGCACTTGTGTTGTGATACCAATTGAGTTGCACCCCAGCGACATGTAAGCTTTCGCTGGACCCGATTTTGGGGGTGTGACACTCGGAAACCACACTAAAGAATCTCGTGATTCGACTTCACCTAAGGGACACCAAGACCACTACCAAGACTTCCCACCAGAAGTATCAAACCCCAACTAGATCCCCAATGACCTAGGCTTGTTCACCAAGACACAAGACTTCCCTTACAACAATTGAATGAACATATAAGTGTTTCTTCAATCAAGCTCTAACCTAACCTAGAGACTCGATTCTAGTAGAAAGGGTATAGATAAGAAGACCCTAGACACAATCACAAGAGTGGATTAGGTTCTTGTGATTCTTCCCTTGCAAGGAGTTGTGTTCTTTCAAAGATGTTAGTGTGAGAATCAAGAACACAAAATTAGAGATAGAGAGATTTGAGAGTGTTTAGAGAGAAAGAATGTAGAGAGAAAGAATAATGGCAAGGGGTGAAGAATACAAGAGGCAAGGTATGTATTTATAGGCGAAGAACCCAACTTGGGAAAATTATACCGATGCCAGCGCGCTGCCCGCGCGTTGATGCGTGGGTGGCATGCCAAACACCCAGAGAAAATTTTCCCAAAGCTTTGGGTGTTGGCTTTATAAATACCTTATCTTGCTAAACCCCAAATTGTACTTCACACTAAACCTTAACATTAATCAATCTAAGCTTTACCAACTCAAATAGCCAATTAGAAAATCATTTTCTGAAGTGTTTATTAGAAAACCAAATACCAAGGGTAGAAGAGTACAAAGGGTAATTTGGTAGGGGTAGGAATGGTATTCCTCACATGGCATAAGTGAGAAGATAGTATGCCATGGGATATTCCAAAGGTATATTCCTTTGCTTGGGGGAAAGAATGTGATGGAGGGTTGAGATGAGATGGTTTGAATTGGATGGTAGAGATCAAACGGAGCCTCCTTTGAGATTCAAATTAATCGGCATGTGGGGAATATGGAGGGTTGAGATGTGTTTATTTGAAATGGATGGATAGGATCAAAGGAGCCTTATGTTTGGATTTCAAATAATTGGCATGTGGAGAATATGGAGGGTTGAGATGGTTTTGTTTGAAATGGATGGCTAGGATCAAAGGAGCCTTATGTTTGGATTTCAAATTTAAATCCCATGTGATGATTATGGATGGTTGGGATGTGTTGTAAGGGAATGAATGGTTGAGATGTAGAGTGTGTAAGGAATATAAGAGATTGTGTAAGAGATGTGATGTTATAATGGATTGTGTAAGAGATTTGTGTAAGAGAATATATGATTTGGATATGATTGGATATGGTGAGTTAGCTAGTGTGTGTAGAGAAGATATGGTTGTGAGTAGTGTGTGTATTTTGAAATCTAGTGTGTGTAGAGAAGTGTGTGTACAAATGATTGTATATGGAGAGGGAATATTGTGCGTGGGAGATTTGGTATATTTGTCTTTTTGTAAAATGAGATTAAGAAGAAGATTAAGAAATAATCTAATTGTCATTTAAGAAGAGAAAGTTTAGACAATTAAGATTATAAGTTGAGAAAATCATATGTTACTTATAAGTTCAAGTAACATAACGTCGAGAATCCACAGTTTCATATCTCGTGACTTTCCACGACTCGACATTCTTAACTAATACCTTGGTGCAAACAAGTCAAGTGCTTTGCCTTGATGTAAAGCATAACCCATGCGGGTAAGGATGCGTTTACGCAAAGAGACCTTGGACTTAGTTTGACCAATAAGGGAGTAAACCCGTTATGTGATTAGAGAAGACGTAAATGAGCATATGGATGCTTTCACGTGATGTTTACGTGAAGTATATAAGCTCCCTAAGTTTAGAAAAGCCTTGGCTAGAGGCAAGAGTTAGAAAACATGAGTTGGTGTTTTCCCTTAAATGGGTGCTTTAAAAGTTAGATCTCTCTAATCCCAAAACTCGTTTCGAGTGTTCTCAATTAAGCACATAACATATTTATACCTGTATTGAAAGATCCACATTTGTCGGGTAAGGGGAAAGCCGACTTTCAAAATTCATCCCGGTATTCAAAGACGCCTGGCGCGTTACCCACGTGTTGACGCGTGGGTGGCGCGCCAGCAGCAGACATGTGATTCGGGTAATTTTAGCTAATGTTTGTTATTTTATTTGCTTCAATGGTTTATTTGTCATCATTAAGACATAAAGAGATCTTGATCATGTTGCCTCAACAATCTCCCCCTTTTTGATGATGACAAATAAAAACCGAAAGCAAATAAAATTACAAAACTTAGCAAAGACAAAGCGCGCATTTGGTGTAGCTTGCGTCTTGACCTTTGCCTTGTAATTTGGTGAAGCCCGCCTTTAACATTTCTTGAATGGTCTTCACGCTCTTGCTTTCTTTCTCCCCCTTTTGTCGAATCAAAAAGGTGGGACTACCAATCAAGCCAGGTTTCAAACTTGGGCCTGTGGGATAAATGAGCTAGCTTGTATGGGCACCCGAATGTGCTCCCCTTGAACATAGCTCCCCCTAGATCGTTGCTCCCCCTTGTTTCAAGGCAGGGATCCATGGGTCAAGAGCCTCACCTTTGTGGTAGCCTAGCAACACATAAAAAGCACAACATGCAACAAACAAGAAATCCTCACATGTGAAAGTTCCAAGAATGGGTTAGGTTACAATTTGGAAACTTGCAACATGGATTAGTCCACAATATATATATTTGTCAAATTTGAATCCAATAACCATTTGTTGAGCATGACAAGATTGAGGAAAGTGCATTTATTATTATTATAAAGCTTGAAAGCTAGAGTTACACCCATATCATGGTACCATGAGATCCAAGGAACACAAACTACGCACAAAGCATCTACCAAACACACTTAAGAAATACACGATATAAGGAAACTATTTCTTGTGATCTACAAGATTGTCCTCACAAGTGTCAACACCCCTTTCTTGATGCACAATGCATGTTATGTTTGAGGCCAATGCTTGTAGCATTTTAACTCCGTCATGGAGAGATTTGATGTAACAACCGTGGTTTTGGCAGGTCAGTTTGACTGATAGTCTTGACTCGGTTGACGTTTGTTTGGTGTGTCCTAGGTGTTTGAAGTGATATACGTGTGATATAGGTGAGTTTTAGCACTAAATCCCTTTGCGTAAGTGGTTTTATTGTGATTTGGAAAGTTTGGAATTTGGGAAAGTTCATTTTGATCACCTTTGTGGTGTAGAAATGACTTGTGTAGTTTTTGGTGTTTTTGTGTTTTTGCGTAACGAGTCTTCGTTCAAGTATTTGAACGTTAGCAAGTTACGAGGAGTTTGTTTTTATGTGTTATAAATTTATAAAGGGTGAAAATATATTTTTGGAAACTTTATTTTTGAAAATGACATTTTTTCGGTTTGTCGTAAAATTAATGTTTATCACGTAAGACGTTAGGTTTTGATATGGGAATACATAAAATATGAACAGTATGAGATTTTGAGTGTAATAATTAAGTTTAATAATAATATATATATATATATATATATATATATATATATATATATATATATATATATATATATATATATATATATATATATATATATATATATATATGTATATATATATGGAATAAAAATCGGCTAGGGAAAAAAAAGAAGGAAAAGGAAACCAAATTTGAGTCCAATTACAACTCCTAACTAAAAGGGTTATCTAGAATTATATTAGGATAGTATATATACAAAACCAAAACACCCCAAAACCCCTTTTCTCTGGTTTTGGTCGTTCATGGGAGGCAAGGGAAGAATAAAATTAGGGTTTATAGTTTTGAAGCTAAAATTGAGAATTAAGGTAAAATCTTTAAACCCTATGTTCAATTAATTGATTAATTAATATAATTCATGCTGGGATCAATTAATGATAATAGTATAGTGATTGGTTATGAGAATTGAGTGTAAAACATGCTAGTTATTGAGTTAGGGTTATGACAGATTTGTAAGGCTGTAAAGATGTGAGTGTAAATAATAGATGGTAAAGCGTTAAGTCACGAATTTTAGGTCTAAATTGAAGTACAATGAAAGAACTTTCCAAAAAGTCCAGCCACGATCGATTTTAAGGTCGGGAAGTCGGTCTTTTGATTTTTTTTTGTTAAGGTGTCAAAGCTGTCAAACCAGGACAGATTTTGGGTAAAAGTTTGAGGGTGTCATGTGGTTGTAAAAGTGGTATTTTGACTAGGCCTTCTGGAATAGTTAAGTATTAGGTTATATTAGACTACCACGAAAAGGATTCGCGATAAAAACTTGTGGAAGTATTTATTTAAAATAAAAACTTTTTGGGGCGCGTTCAGATCCGAATTTGAGTAGTTGACAAGTTTGAATTTCTTATGAGTATTTGTGTGTGTTATTGGTCCATGGCCTTCTGGGATTAGCTTCTATGCTTATGAGAGACCATGGTGAATTTTTGATGTGAGTTGTTGAGCTTTATTTGTCATGATTTTATGTGGGCAAATGTACCCAAAAATTCTGCGTTTTCTGATTTTAAGAGTGCAAGGGATTTAGTGAGTACTAAGTTATGGTAGTTGTTAGTGTGGTGTCTAGGAGATCCATGGTGGGTCATATGAGTCTTAGACATCCATCATATGAGTATTACATGGGTTGTAGCTTTTAGCTTGACCTTGTGTAATGCGGATTATTTTTGTGTACTATAGACTGTGAGTTTTTTTTTTGTGGAAGCTGCGGAGTTTAAGGTGAGTTCATAGTCCCATATTTTTACCTTGTTTTAAACTTGGGATGGGAATGATGCTTGTCTTAAATGATTTGAATTACTGTGATTATGTGTATGGTGTTAAAAAGCTTGGACTTTTAATGTTGTCGTACTTATGCTATATGTAAACGGTAATGATATGTTGTGGGATAACTGTGTGGTTCAATTAGGAGGGTGCTTACCCTGTTGCTCGCGCATGCGACCTAATTGTGTTTAATGGGATCGGGGGACTCGAGCCGTCCTGATGTTGTAATTATTGTGGGATCGGAGGACACGAGCCGTCCTGTTGTAATCATTGTGGGATCGGAGGACACGAGCCATCCTGATGTTGCCTTATGTGTGATGTTGCCTAGTAATATATGTAGCTTATATGATAACTATAATTATTTGTCCAACTATATTTTATAATCACAGTGAATTTGGTTGCCTTGTGTGTTGAGTCTCAAACCTATGAATCTCACCAACGTAATGTTGACATTTTAAGCATTTTTTTCAGGTGAGCTTTCTAAGGATAAGATAAAAGGAAGTGGATAGACGAGACCTTAGTTGCATTGGAAGTGGTTTAGCATCTATGTTTGAATTTATGTATTATTTTCAGATTTTGTTTTGGTTGTTTTGTTTTGGGGTATTGTTACAACACTTCGTATTTGTACTTTGCTCTATTTTTATGCATGTATTTGTTTTCTATATAGACACCAGGTGTTGCGATGATATCCATGAAGTTACACCCTCGCGTTTCCGCCGTGGCGGGGTGTGACAGATTGGTATTAGAGCCTTGGTTATAGAGAAGTAGGTGGTTGAACCTAGACTATAACTTAGGAGTCCCTCATATAGTTGCATTTAGGATCTATGTGTAAGTATAGTATTTTATATGTCTATTTTCCTATATTTATGAGATGTTTAATTGAGTTTCGGACGTCTATTTTATCCCCTATACATAGTACTATATATATCTACTTTATTATATCATCTTCCACGCGTAAGATACATCGTTGGACTACCGTTGTCGCTATCGGATGCGAGAGATGTGGTAGGATGAAGCGGACTAACCGCAGAATCTGAGTTCTCGCTAGCATGTATTCATGTTCGGACAAGGAGAGGATGTTTATGGGAAACGTTGGTGGAGAAGAAGTGGAAAGGTTTCGAACCACGGTGACCTCTGGAGATGGAGCCGTTACCAAATACCCTTGGTAGTGTCCTCACTTCACCTAGGAAGGAGATGTGGTTTAGTCTAAACCTCGTGATTTGTATGCGCTTGTGAATTATGTAGAATTGGAAGAAAAGAATAGAGATTGTTTTGCATGTTGTCGACTACCTCAACATGTAGGATAACATGAATGGGTGGTTGAGTAAAGATGAAAGGGAGTTAGGATGGGATGGTGTGGATTCGGATCTAGAGTCCACAGCGAGTAGTAAGTTCAGTTGATCTAAGTGGGGAGATAAGTGCGAGAGTGGAGTTGAGCCATTATGCGACGTCTTTTGTTTTGTGTTATGTTTTGGAATTCGTATATTGTCTTTTGCCGTCTGGAGCCATGTTGGAGCATGATTACTCTTGGGTATTGGATCGACCTTGTCCAAGTGATTTTGATTATAGAGTTTACGTGATCATTGGAATTGTTCCATGCGAGATGATTGTTTGCAACGTCTTTTGTTTTATTTGCATGATGTGTTGTCATAGAAGGGAGTACACTTATGAAAGGGGGCATAGATAATTATGGTGGCCAACATAATTATACATGCGTCACAACACAAGTGGACTTGCAAGTATGATAGCATGGATTGCATGGTGTATTAGGTGCTATGTGGTATATGTGCGTTATCATTGAGATGTGTGGTTTTGGAAGTAAGTATGCATGTGGAATAGGCTTATAACTATGGTCGCGAACATAATTATAAGGGTATCACACACGTGGATTTGTGACCATTATTGCATTGATTGATGTTTGTTGTTATATGTTGTGGTAGATGGTATGTGACATCATGATTGGTGATGGTTGTATGGTTAGAGAAGTATTCTCTTAACCGTTAGGGCAGTCATTATATGTTGGGGTGTGTAGGTGGTGAGATCCCATCCTACCTATCATATGTTGATACCTCAATTATCGGTGGGTACTTATGTTGTGATATTTAAGTTGATTCGTTTGCTAGACATTTCGTTTGTATACCGAATTCTTGGATTGGCATTCCTATTCGTACCATGATGGTACATATGCCATATTCTTTCTCTTTAACGTCGTGATAGGTGTTGGGTAATCGAATTCGTTTTTTTGGATACTGGTTCGTTTCTTTGGTTATTCCTTGCATTCATTCCGCGAATGAATGTTATACTATTCTTCAAGTATTGTTGGTTCGTGACAAGTTGGTGTGGATATTTGATCCCTCATTTACACACACCAATTGGATTTCGTGACATGTTTTTGTGACCTGTTAGTATCGGTGTTTTTTTTCTATGATTTTGGTTTGATTGTTGTACGAATGAGTCTTTGCGTTCGTCTTTTGGTTTGCAATGTATTTGTGTGAGTGTTCACTGGTATGAGATTCGTTTGATGATTGTTTTGATTATGTGATTCCTCTATGTTCTTTTCCACATCCAATAAAGGGGTTGTGTTAAAGTCCTATTGGTATTTTAAAATTCATTTTGGGTATTTAAAGGTCAATTGTTGGAAACTATTATTTTTATGGTGAAAATGAAGTGTGGAAAAAGTGGTTATGTTGATGTCTTAAATAAAATGGTTATGTTGGGATCAATTAATGATAATAGTATAGTGATTGGTTATGAGAATTGAGCGTAAAACATGCTAGTTATTGAGTTAGGGTTATGACAGATTTGTAAGGCTGTAAAGATGTGAGTGTAATAATAGATGGTAAAGAGTTAAGTCACGAATTTTAGGTCTAAATTGAAGTATAATGAAAGAGATTTCCAAAAAGTCCAGCCACGATCGATTTTAAGGTCGGGAAGTCGGTCTTTTGATTTTTCTTTGTTAAGGTGTCAAAGCTGTCAAACCGGGACAGATTTTGGGTAAAAGTTTGAGGGTGTCATGTGGTTGTAAAAGTGGTATTTTGACTAGGCCTTCTGGAATAGTTAAGTATTAGGTTATATTAGACTACCAAGAAAAGGATTCGCGATAAAAACTTGTGGAAGTATTTATTTAAAATCAAAACTTTTTGGGGTGCGTTCAGATCCGAATTTGAGTAGTTGACAAGTTTGAATTTATTATGAGTATTTGTGTGTGTTATTGGTCCATGGCCTTCTGGGATTAGCTTCTATGCTTATGAGAGACCATGGTGAATTTTTGGTGTGAGTTGTTGAGCTTTATTTGTCGTGATTTTATGTGGGCAAATGTACCCAAAAATTCTATGTTTTCTGATTTTAAGAGTGCAAGGGATTTAGTGAGTATTAAGTTATGGTAGTGGTTAGTGTGGTGTCTAGGAGATCCATGGTGGGTCATATGAGTCTTAGACATCCATCATATGAGTATTACACGGGTTGTAGCTTTTAGCTTGACCTTGTGTAATGTGGATTATTTTTGTGTGCTATAGATTGTGAGTTGTTTTTGTGGAAGCTACGGAGTTTAAGGTGAGTTCATAGTCCCATATTTTTACCTTATTTTAAACTTGGGATGGGAATGATGCTTTTCTTAAATGATTTGAATTACTGTGATTGTGTGTATGGTTTTAAAAAGCTTGGACTTTTAATGTTATCGTACTTATGCTATATGTGAACGGTAATGATATGTTGTGGGATAACTGTGTGGTTCAATTGGGAGGGTGCTTACCCTGTTGCTCGCGCATGCGACCTAATTGTGTTTAATGGGATCGGGGGACACGAGCCGTCCTGATATTGTAATTATTGTACGAGCCGTCCTGTTGTAATCATTGTGGGATCGGAGGACACGAGCCGTCCTGATGTTGCCTTATGTGTGATGTTGCCTAGTAATATATGTAGCTTATATGATAACTATAACTATTTGTCCAGCTATATTTTATAATCACAGTGAATTTGGTTGCCTTGTGTGTTGAGTCTCAAACCTATGACTCTCACCAACGTAATGTTGACATTTTAAGCATCATTTTCAGGTGAGCTTTCTAAGGATAAGATAGAAGGAAGTGGATAGACGAGACCTTAGTTGCATTGGAAGTGGTTTAGCATCTATGTTTGAATTTATGTATTGTTTTCGGATTTTGTTTTGGTTGTTTTGTTTTGGGGTAATGTTACAACACTTCGTGTTTGTACTTTGCTCTGTTTTTGTGCATGTAGTTGTTCTCAATATAGACACCAGGTGTTGTGATGATATCCATGAAGTTACACCCTCGCGTTTCCGCCGTGACGGGGTGTGACATTTGAGCATTTTACGGGTTTATTCTCTATGATCTTTAATAGCATTAAGCATGTCAATTGTGTTTTCACAACAAATTGCACGGTTGCCTTCACGAAGTTTTGGGCTTAAGGGCTTCCTTATCTTCTCCCAAACTTCTTCATCACCAATTCCCCTAGATGGGGATGTTGTGACTTGAACATTTTGTGGATTGCTCCAAACATTATCTTGCATTAGTTTTTCAAGGTTGATCCTAGGATATTGTTGTTGGTTGTTTTGCATAAACCTCCCATTTCGCATCCTAACACTCTTAGTTAGAGCTTGAGGGACAACATTGTTTTTAACAATTTTTTCACTTCCATTGTTTGCAATCAATGAATTAGTGTCACTACTTAGGAAGATGAAATTGTCAAGAACATTGTTTGGAGAAGGTGGTTGGTTATTCATTTTTAACTTAGATTGAGATTTTAGGTATAATGCTTAGTCAAGATCTCTAATCCTTAAATAATAGTAGAGTGAGGTTTAGATATGGGTAATGACTCCTATTATCCAACGGGTATTAAGGCATTTAGTACTAAGATTCCTCATTAGGTATACAAGTTGTGAAGATCAAGGGGAAGAGAATATATAGGAAAGGTAAATATGCTTTGATCACATGGTCATGGGAAAAGTTATTCAAAGAACTATGAGTGTTTTAGTTGCTTTTAAGTTATGATATGTAGACTAAATACAAATGCTACCTACCATTATTTCCAAAGCATGCACCATAGTTTGTTAAGCTATGCATCAAATATTAAGTAATGAAACATTATTCACTTAAACTTAGGCATGCAACATGTATTTATCATATAAGGTGAAAAAGAAGAACTAGATACAAAATCTTCAACACAAGTGTGAGTTGTGATGAATATCATATCTAATCTTGGAAGTTATGACAAAATCAATATTATCGAGATTAAGCAAGATAAATTTTGTGTCAAATTTTCTTGTTCAATTCACATAGTATAGACAAGTAGAATCTTGGAGATTATCAATCATTGTTTGAATAATGAGTTAATAGATATCTTTCCTCTTGGAAGACATTAATTTGGGCTTCCATCCATGCCTCCATATAAGCCTTAATCATGTAAACACATAAGCTCTAATAGCACCTAAAAGGCTTGCAAACAACACATAGACATTCTATTTTGGCTTAAAGATTGTTCTCCTAAGATGCATGTTTTAACATCAAAACCTATCCCAAAGCAATTTGGACTCTTGAAAAATGTCATGCCAAAAACCTAATCTTGTTTGTTTTGTGACCTAAGAGTCCTTTCATTCAAGTCACCAATGACATGTTGTAAAGGATGACCCCTCGTTTCTCTCACTTCCTTAGGATTGCCTTCATCCGAAACATTGACTTGTAATGTCAGCGACCTTTCTTGATCTTGAACTATAGGTTCATTGATCACATCATTCTACTGAAGGAGATGATTTAGGCTCGGGCATGCTCTCATCAAAAGTCACATTGAGAAATTCCTCAATCCTCATTGTTTCCTTGTTAAGCACTATGTATGCTTTACTAGTTTGAGAGTATCCTAGGAACACACCTTCATATGACTTTGCGTCGAATTTGGTAAGATATTCTTTGGTGTTAAGTATAAATACTTTGCAACCAAAATACTCTAAAATACTCTAAGGAAGGCTTCCTATTTCTAAGTATTTCATATGGAGTTTTATTAATGACCTTTCTTATATGAACTCTATCAAAGATATAACATGCGGTATCTAGGGCATGACACCAAAACTTTTGTGGGATGGATTGCTCGTCAAGCATTGCACAACTCATCTTTCTTAACTTACGATGTGTTCTTTCAACAATCTCAAGCGATTGAGAAGTGAACAGGCCCGATAAGTAATAAGATATCCCATGTTGTTCACAAAAGGTTCCAAATTGCATTTTATCAAATTCACTACTATGATTTGTTTTAATTGAGACAATTGAACAATCAAGTAGATTTTCAAGTTTCTTTCTTGAAATGTTGAATTTATTCAAGACTCCATCCTTGTTTTCAAAGAATAATACCAAAGTGTAGTTTGAATAATCATCTATAATCATTAAAGTGTAGAAGTTACCTCCATAACTTTGGATCAGAGATGGACCATACAAATCCAAATTAATAAATTCTAAAACCCTATTAGTTGACACTTCCTTTTTATTCCTATTATTAGTTTGTCCTTGACTCCCTAGACATGTATCACAATAATACCTTTCAAAGCTCAACTTTGGTAAATTCCGTACTAGCTCGTTAGAAGCTAGGTTTTGAACTAACCTCATATTGGCGTGACCTAACCTCCTATGCCAAAGCGTTGAGTTTTCCACCATGGACGTAATAAATATGTGTTGCTTAGAGTTATCACCCAACTTGCATGTGTATAAGTTATTCTCCTATGGCGTTTTGCTAACACAACACCATTTTTACTAATAGTACAATCAACCTTAGTAAATTTAACTTCACAATCATTATCACTTAATTGACTCACACTAATCAAATTAAAGCTTAAACCTCTAACATGCTCAACGTTGGTAATTTCAATGGAGTCATGAAGGACATTACCTTTGCCGACAATTTTGCCATTAAGTATGCTCCCAAAAATGACTTGATTGCCATTATATGCCGTGTATAATTGATTGAGGCAAAAGCAGTCAACCTAAATTGACCAAAGGATGGTCAACAAGGTCAAACTGCCTAGAATCAATCTCCGTGGAATATAGGGTTTTCCCGGGTCGTTATGTCTCGACGAGGTGTGAAGGTTATCAAACGGGTTTGAGATCGCGTGAATTTGGACAAGAAAGGGTTTGAGATTGATTACACTACTGAATTTACAAAGAAATAGCTTAAATAAGCTATTATAACAAGCCTGTAAAATTAGAAAAACAAGAAACGCTTAAAACCTAAAAACGCGTACGGTTAGTTTAAATAACGTAAACATACAAAATAAAAAGTGAAAAGTGAAATCTGAAAACACTCAGGGGGTGAAAATGACTTTTTTACAAACCTAAGGATGAAAGATAAATTTTAGAAAAAGAAAATAAATTTTTACACTAATTAATTATTTATTATTAATTAAATACTATTTAATACTAATTATTAATATTTAAATAACTTAAATACAATATAATACTATTTTAATATTAGATAAATGAAAATTAAATTTCTAAAATTATAAAATAACTAAAAACAAATTTTAAAATAAAAAATATTTCTTTTTGTCTTTTTGTGGATTTTATATTAATTAATTACTAATTTAATATTAATTACCTAATTAAAATTATTAAAATTATTAAAAATACTAAAAGGACTTAGAAAATTAAAAAAAAAAAAAAAAATTATTTACCTAATTAACCATCACAGGAATCCTAGAAAAATATAAAAAGTTTCTAAAAATTATATCTAGGCTAGTTTACTAATTATTATATTAAATATTAATTAATTACTAATTAAACTATTTAAATTATAAAAACTAAAAGATGAACAGTAGAAATTATAAGAAATTCCTAAAATTATTTTATAACTTATAAAAGCTAGGAAAAATATAAAAACTAGGGTTTACTTAATAAAAACTAATTTTGCTATTTAATACTTAATTATTAGTTAATTATTAATAAAACTAATATTAAATCTAATTAATACTAAATGACAAAATAAAAATCTGGAAAAATTTCTGAAAATACTTTATGTTAAAAGGAAATTAAGAAAAATATAAAAATGCAAATTAAAAAGTTAAATAAAATTAAATAGAAACTATCACTTATAATTAATTTGGTTTTTTCTGGATTTTTCTTTTATAATACTAATATACTACTGAAATAATAAGACTTTAATGAAAACAAAAGTTTTGGAAAGGAAAATTAAGCAAATTGCACTAATAAGAGTTGGACAGTTGACCTTGGTTAACTGTCATGGGCAAAGAGTGATATAAGCAGTTAGGGGGGCCCAAAATGGTGAAATAGGCTGAAACTAAGTTATTGGAACTTAGACTAAGCTGAAACAACAAGGGGAACCTAGTGAAATATGCTATAAAGCAAAATAAGCTGATCCAAAACACCACAGACCAACCAGGAATGGGACAAGGATTGAGGGTATTTTCATGTGGGTCCCAGGGAAATTAAGCTCAAAGGATTGCTCAATCCTTGAAGGTAGCTAGGAGGGGGGTTGAAAGAACTTAACTTAGGCCTGTGGGACCCACTGTTGTGGCTAGGATGAACCACCAAAGGTGGTGGTGTAGGGGCTGTGGTGGTGCAGCAAGGGATATCCTTCCCCTGCAGGTGTGTTTGAAGGAGTGTGGACCCCACAGAAAAAATCACAAAAATGAAGTGAATGTTGGATTCAAGAGTTCAGGTGGTAGACTAGACCTTGTAAAAGTTTCAGGGGCTGAATCTATACACAAAATTCAAAACAATTCTTACCTTTTTTTTACTTTTCTGAAAACTAAAGTATTTGACTTTTTGAGATTTTGATGAAAGTTGACTTTTGATTACTTTCTACTGATTACTACTGACTTATAATGTTGTTATAAGCTGCAAGGAACCTAGATTAAGCTACATAAACTACTTATGAAGTGAAATGATGAAATTAAGACCTCTAAACCCCAACAGTAAACTAATCAAGAGGATTAGAAAGGATTTTGACTCTTTTGCAAATAAGGTAAGGTTTTGAAGCCATACTAGACCTGGTTTAGCCTAATGCAATCTATTGAAACCAAAACAAACACCAAACAACAACAAGGACATAGGACATAGTACTGATCCAAACACCCCTTAAGGGGACTGTCTCATTGATTTTTCAAAGCTAGTGACAAATTCAGTCCATCTAATGCACACACAGATGATCACTAAGCTAAACCAAAATGAGATGAGCAATAAGCAACCAGAAATAAACACTATAACAGAGCTAAAATGAGCATTAAGTACAAGACATGACATAAGCTGAATTTGGAATTAAAATTGAGAAAAAGGAAGTCTAACCTCAGGACAATAGAATATAGGTCATTTGAACTTATTAACAACCTACTGAAACTCATTTAAACCACAAACACCCATTCTGAATCAGCTAAACCATCATGAACCCTTGTTGACTTTTGTTGACTAATTGGAAATTTTTGAGCATTTGATAATGAGATAGTGGATATGAAGCAATGAACTCACCAATAGCTTTGTAAAACTATAATGAGCCTAAGTAAGTTTCTGGATCACTAAACAACTATATTTAACAACATTAACATTGAAATTAGATTTTGAATATATTTTTTTTTAGTAAAAACTGATAAAGAAATTTAGAACTTAATTAAACGACCAAAGGAACTTTTACATATACTAATAAGTTTATAATTACATTTTAGAAGCAAGGAAATCAACAGAAAGTACAAACTACATTAAGTAGACACTTCACTATTCTACTCTAAAAACTAATTATGCTCCTTCTCCCTTCTTTCTTGTTTTATATTGACTAATTTGAAGGTTCCTGGCAGTCAATTGGTCAAATCCCACTTCAATGTTGAACCGTTGGATGGCTTAATTTCATCCTAGCCTTTGATTTTATTTTGGCGGGAAATCTTAGAAAGTGCAATTGGGGCAGTTATCTTGTGTGGGGAGCGAAACAATTAATGAGACTTGGATTATGTGGAGGCTAGGGGGACATAGGATGGGGTTAGTGACAGAGCAAGTGGAGGTGAAGTGTGGATATGGCTAAGTGAGGTGGAGGGAGGGAGACGGTTAAAGGAGTTTGACCGAGTTTTATTAATAAACGGGGTGGGATATTGTTTGTGTTTTGGGCCAGGTAAGGAATTGGGCCAAGGGATTAGAAGGGAGTGGGCTGGTAGATTGGGTTTGGGGTTTGTTTAGGTTGGATTTGGTTTGGTTTTGTAATTGTAAATCACAAGGACCCAAAATGTAATTTCTGAAAAGTTAGGGCTGCAAATATAATTGTTCCAAAATCCTTCCAAGGGTGAAATATGCCAAGTTCCACATTTCAAAAACCATAAATGATATTTTCCACTTTTAAAATTCTCGGGGACCAAATGTGTCAATTTTCAAAATTGTGGGGACTAAACATGTAGTTTTCTCAAAATTTTCATCCAGGGATTAAAAGTGACACATGTCAATTACCAAGGACCATATTTGAATTTTTTCATAAAAATTGAACTCCAGGGGCCAAAACTGCCAATTGTTGAAACATTAGGGACCAAAATGTAAATTTTCAAAACTTTTATTTCAGGGACCAATGTTGCCAACTTGTGATTCCCCAAGGACCAAATCTAACTTTTTATCCAAAAATATTTCTTAGGGACCAATCCTGCCAAAGTTTGAAACTCCAAGGACCAAACTTGCAATTTTTCAAAATGTTTTAGATTTTTCACTAAAGGACAAAATATGACCACTTATGATTTTAAAAGGACCTTTGGTGATAATTTTCCATATTTTGAATGACCAGGGACTAGTTTTGACATTTTATGAAAGTTGGGGGACTGAAACTGTCAATTTTGCAAACTTTGTACGTTTTTCATCTGTTTTTACTCTTTTTGCATCTAAAACGTATAAAACACAATTTTGAAATATTTTCAGTATTTTGATGCATTTCTGAGTGTTTTTGTATGTTTTGTAGTTCAGATTTGACCAAAAATGATGAGTGTTTAAGCACTCATCAATCCCCCACACTAAAATATTGCTAGTCCCTAGCAATAAACTGTTTTGAAAAACTTAACGGATTTTAATCTCTTTACCAAAAGCCATTACTTCTGGAGTAGCCAAATGTATCAGTTCAAGTAAGAACTATGGTCCACTTCATAACCATTTGATTTTGAGCAAACCACCAGCTGTCAACGGATTTGATTTGTCTTTACCAAACGACGTTTGCTTCTGGACTAGCCAACTCTTGATGGAATAGTCAACATCTTGGTGAGCTGATTAACAATTATGGTTTTTCCACTGCCGTTACCACAAGCCATAATCTTGCGAGCTAGCCAACTCTTTCACTTTTTAGGATATGGCGAGCTGAGATACCATACAATTTTGGGCAAATTGCAAGCCGTCAACGGATTTGATATATCTTTACCAAGAGCCGTTTGCTCCTGGATTAGCCAATCCTTTTGTCATTTAGACATGGCGGACTGATAACCACAAAATTTTGAAACTCAAGTGAAAAGTTTTTAAAATTTTGGCCAAAAACGGGGGTACTAGATGGTAAAATGTGATAAAATTCGCTAGAATACTCCCCCACACTTAGAATTGAATATTGTCCTCAATATTCAAAGTCCTGGCTATTATGCCGAATCTTTGAACGTAAAAGGGCAACATTACAAGCTAAATGTGGAAATATCATTTTTCACTTTGTTTTATTTATTGATATATATACATGGTGACAACGGTAGGGGCAACGCCCCCACACTTAGGGTGAAAACCCTATAAGCATGCTACTATTTTTGTTTACCGAGTCGCTAGCTTGACTCGACCCCGAATTCATTGGTTCTTGGGGAAGCATGATGTGGAAGAAAAAATCTCCATCGGACTTTCATTCAAGATGTTTGGACAAACATTTGAAGTAGGTGAAAGTTCCACACCGATGAGATATAATCCCGGCTTGAAATAGTATAAACTATAAGTGGTGATGTCGGGGTCAAAGATAATATCTTCATTCCCGAAGGAATGAAGAACAGGAGAAGTCACCCGGTAGGTGAAGAAGGGAAGAAAGATCTTGATGACAATCAAGATTGACTCATCATCATCAGAAAGAGAATTCATGATTGGTATATCATGAATCTCATCAGTAAAGCTCAGATGATCTAGACATATTATGGGTTGGAGGGTTGGGATTTTGATATCAATCAAATTCTCAAGGTTGTGAATATTTCCCTCCGGAACACAAAGATTATCTTTGTCTAGATCAAAGTAAAAGTTATCATAATCCAGTGGAGATATGATATGAGTGAGTTCACAGGAGAACTCATCGAATGTGAATGAATCATATTCTGAATTGATGTGCGTGAGTTCACAGGAGAACTCATCGAAGGTAAATTATTCATAATCGGGGAGAGAATTATGAGAATGAGAAGTGGTACTGCCACTAATCTTGTCTACCATAGGATCAAAAGTAAAGGCTTCAAACTCCGGAATAGGATCATCGGAGAAAATGTCACTATCCTTAATGGGGATAGGAGATGAAATAGGTTTCTCTTTGAAAGCCTCGATTTTAGAAATGAGGAGATCGAAATTCAATAATGTTGCACGAAGTGCTTCATCTTTGATTTCAGTGTCAATCTCATCATTCTCTTCTTCTAAGCTAACTAGCTGAGAAGGTAATTCTTCCACATAACTGATGTCTCCACAAGATAACGAATCGTCATCATTAGAATCGGAGAACATCTCAACATCATCATTCGGGAAGACAAGAGGAGGAGGGATATCACACATATGATCAAAAGTTCCCTGTGACTCTCTTGGGATTGGGACAATGGTCTCAACACTAGACTTTATGAATTCGTCCGATTCCTTTTCAGGAATAGTGCTAGGATGCTCATCCCCCATGATCAGAGAGTGAGTGTGAACTTCAGGTGTGATAAAAGACTGAGGGAGTTAAGAAGGACTAGCAGGTATGGATTCTTCAAGTCCCATTTGATCAACGGCTAGTGACTTCGTCACATTATTTTCTCCCTGATTCTCAATGGAAGGAATCACAACTGATGAATCTTTTTGAATAATAACAATGTTATCTTCATCATCATCACTGTCATCACCGTCATCATATAGAGCAGCATAGCGAAGATTGACACGTATTTTAGCTGCTCTTTGCTCAACAATTAATTCTTCCATGCTCATTTCGTTTCTACCATCTCGTTCTTCATCAAGTAATTCTGCCATAGATTTCTCACGAGAGTTTTGAAACGATGTAGTAGACAACTCCTCCTTAAATTCTTTCAATGCTTCAAGAACCTCATGACAAAGGTCTTGCGGGTATTGAGGAGTTGCTTGGGTAATTTGGTATTGTGGAGGTGGGTCTTGAAACGAATAGTCGTAATTGTTACAAGGAAAAGGGATTCCCTGTTTGACAATCCGAGCTAAAGTGAGGACCTCCACAGTACTCACAACAGAAAAACTGATGTGGCTGTGAGTCGTATGTGCTAGAGTCATAATTGTTATCAGGAAACTGCTCATAGACAAGCGTGTTTCCCGATTGACAATCAGAACAGTAGTGTGGGCCACCACAGTACTCACAACAGAAAAACTGTTGAGTCTGGTTTGGTGTATTTTGATACGAAGCATCATTGAGATTTGGATAATATGATTCTCGATCGTATGAATGTGATGGGTAGTTGTAAAAATTTGAGGAGTCGTTGAATGAGTTCTGATTAGGATCATAAGCAAATGAATTCCTTGAACCACAAAACAAACAACTCCCGTCTCGAATATCATTACCACATTGTTCACATGTACACCAACGACATGGAAAACCGAAAAGCGGCTCACCACAACCGACACAAGGAACAAAATCCGGAGGTGGGACAAGTGGTGTGCTCTGAGAGCTAGGAATTTCCACCACTTCCAATATGGTCTCTGGTGTTTGTTCTTGATAAACGTGAGGATTAGGCAAGTCGTTCTTTTCAGTCACTGCCCTAAGCTCTGTACGTTTGCTTGACAAACTTTTAACCATAAACCGTGAAAGGTTAGGATCAATTTTTGAAGGTTTGTCATTAATAGCACGTATCTCGGGCTGTGAAGGGTAGTTGGAAGAATTTGGTGAATCATTGAGAGAATTTGGACTTATGAACAGATTGCACACAGTACAAAATCTGTTACTACAATTATTGCCACATTTCTCACAAATACACCGGAGACAACGAAAGCCGTTCTCAATCGGGCTTTTACAGTGAAAACACTTGTAGCCGAGAGACGCCATAAGAATTATGCATGAGATGGGTATAAGAAGGTAGAATCAAATGGATAGAGGGTAAAGGAGAATATTTTTGGATTTTTGGAAAGACATTTTATATACAAATAAGAAAGAAAATCTTTTTGGGTTTTTTGTGTTCGTTGAAAACTGATTTTAAAATGTTTTCGTGAACTGTTTTGTTTTTATAATAAGAAAATATGAACAAAGGATGGTAAATATACAATGAGTGTATATCCAGATTCACTAATCTGTAAAATTGTTTTAGAATAACGCGCACAACCTCCCCGGCAGCGGTGCCAAAATTTGATTGGCTCCAAACGGTCAACATAAATTGACCAAAGGATGGTCAACAAGGTCAAACTACCTAGAATCAATCTCCGTGGAATATAGGGTTTCCCCGGGTCATTATGTCCCGACGAGGTGTGAACGGTTATCAAACGGGTTTGAGATCGGGTGAATTTGGACAAAAAAGGGTTTGAGATTGATTACACTACTGAATTTACAAAGAAATAGCTTAAATAATCTATTATAACAAGACTGTAAAATTAGAAAATTCAGAAACGTTTAAAACCTAAAAACGCGTACGTTTAGTTTAAATAACGTAAACATACAAAATAAAAAGTGAAAAGTGAAATCTGAAAACACTCAGGGGGTGAAAATGACTTTTTTACAAACCTAAGGATGAAAGATAAATTTTAGAAAAAGAAAATAAATTTTTACACTAATTAATTATTTATTATTAATTAAATACTATTTAATACTAATTATTAATATTTGAATAACTTAAATACAATATAATACTATTTTAATACTAGAAAAATGAAAATTAAACTTCTAAAATTGTAAAATAACTAAAAACAAACTTTAAAATTAAAAATATTTCTTTTCGTCTTTTTGTGGATTTTATATTAATTAATTACTAATTTAATATTAATTACCTAATTAAACTAATTAAAATTATTAAAAATACTAAAAAGACTTAGAAAATTAAAAAAAAAATTTATATATCTAATTAACCATCACAGGAATCCTATAAAAATGTAAAAAGTTTCTAAAAATTATATCTAGGCTAGTTTACTAATTATTATATAAAATATTAATTAATTACTAATTAAACTATTTAAATTATAAAAACTAAAAGATGAACAGTAGAAATTATAAGAAGATTCCTAAAATTATTTATAACTTATAATAGCTTGGAAAAATATAAAAACTAGGGTTTACTTAATAAAAACTAATTTTGCTATTTAATACTTAATTATTAATTAATTATTAATAAAACTAATATTAAATCTAATTAATACTAAATGACAAAATAAAAATCTGGAAAAATTTCTGAAAATACTTTAAGTTAAAAGGAAATTAAGAAAAATATAAAAATGCAAGTTACTTAATGAAAATCTATAAATGAAAATTAAAAAGATAAATAAAATTAAATAGAAACTATCACTTATAATTAATTTGATTTTTCTGGAATTTTCTTTTATAATACTAATATACTACTGAAATAATAAGACTTTAATGAAAACAAAAGTTTTGGAAAGGAAAATTAAGCAAATTGGACTAATAAGAGTTGGACAGTTGACCTTAGTCAACTGTCATGGGCAAAGAGTGTTATAAGCAGTTGGGGGGGGGGGGGGGGGCACAAGGGTGAAATAAGCTGAAATTAAGTTATTAGAACGTAGTCTAAGCTGAAATAACAAGGGGAACTTAGTGAAATATGCTATAAAGAAGAATAAGCTGATCCAAAACACCACAGACCAACCAGGAATGGGACAAGGATTGAGGGTATTTTCATGTGGGTCCCAGGGAAATTAAGCTCAAAGGATTGCTCAATCCTTGAAGGTAGCTAGGAGGGGGTTGAAAGAACTTAACTTGGGCCTATGGGACTCACTGTGGTGGCTAGGATGAACCACCAAAGGTGGTGGTGTAGGGGCTGTGGTGGTGCAGCAAGGGATATCCCTCCCCTGCAGGTGTGTTTGAAGGGGTGTGGACCCTACATAAAAAATCAAAAAAAATGAAGTGAAGGTTGGATTCAAGAGTTCAAGTGGTAGACTAGACCTTGTAAAAGTTTCAGGGGCTGAATCTATACACAAAATTCAAAACAATTCTTACCATTTTTGACTTTTCTGAAAACTAAAGTATTTGACTTTTTGAGATTTTGATGAAAGTTGACTTTTGATTACTTTCTACTGATTACTACTGACTTACAATGTTGTTATAAGCTGCATGGAACCTAGATTAAGCTACATAAACTACTTATGAAGTGAAATGATGAAATTAAGACCTCTAAACCCCAACAGTAAACTAATCAAGAGGATCAGAAAGGATTTTGACTCTTTTGCAAATAAGGTAGGGTTTTGAAGCCTTACTAGACCTGGTTTAGCCTAATGCAATCTATTGAAACAAAAAAAAACACCAAACAACAACAAGGACATAGTCCTGATCCAAACACCCCTTAAGGGGACTGTCTCATTGATTTTTCAAAGCTAATGACAAATTCAGTCCATCTAATGCACACACAGATGATCACTAACCTAAACCAAAATGAGATGAGCAATAAGCAACCAGAAATAAACACTATAACAGAGCTAAAATGAGCATTAAGTACAAGACATGACATAAGCTGAATTTGGAATTAAAATTGAGAAAAAGGAAGTCTAACCTCAGGACAATAGCATATAGGTCATTTGAACTTATTAACAACCTACTGAAACTCATTTAAACCACAAACACCCATTCTGAATCAGCTAAACCATCATGAACCATTGTTGACTTTTGTTGACTAATTGGAAATTTTTGAGCATTTGATAATGAGACAGTGAATATGAAGCAATGAACTCACCAATAGCTGTGTAAAACTATAATGAGCCTAAGTAAGTTTCTGGATCACTAAACAACTATATTTAACAACATTAACATTGAAATTAGATTTTGAATATATTTTTTTTAGTAAAATCTGATAAAGAAATTTAGAACTTAATTAAATGATCAAAGGAACTTTTACATATACTAATAAGCTTGAAATTACATTTTAGAAGCAAGGAAATCAACAGAAAGTATAAACTACATTAAGTAGACACTACACTCTTCTACTCTAAAAACTAATTATGCTCCTTCTCCCTTCTTTCTTGTTTTATATTGACTTTGAAGGTTCCTGGCAGTCAATTGGTCAAATCCCACTTCAATGTTGAACCGTTGGATGGCTTAATTTCATCCTAGCCTTTGATTTTATTTTGGCGGGAAATCTTAGAAAGTGCAATTGGGGCAGTTATCTTGTGTGGAGAGCGAAACAATTAATGAGACTTGGATTATGTAGAGGCTAGGGGACATAGGATGGGGTTAGTGATAGAGCAAGTGGAGAAGCAGGTGGAGGTGAAGTGTGGATATAGCTAAGTGAGGTGGAGGGAGGGAGACGGTCAAAGGAGTTTGACCGAGTTTTATTAATAAACGGGGTGGGATATTGTTTGTGTTTTGGGCCAGGTAAGGAGTTGGGCCAAGGGATTAGAAGGGAGTGGGTTGGTGGATTGGGTCTGGGGTTTGTTTAGGTTGGATTTGGTTTGGTTTTGTAGTTGTAAATCACAAGGACCCAAAATGTAATTTCTGAAAAGTTGGGGCTTCAAATATAATTGTTCCAAAATCCTTCCAAGGGTGAAATATGCCAAGTTCCACAATTCAAAAACCATAAATGATATTTTCCACTTTTAAAATTCCCGGGGACCAAATGTGTCAATTTTTAAAACTGTGGGGACTAAACATGTAATTTTCTAAAAATTTTCATCCAGGGATTAAAAGTTACACATGTGAATTCCCAAGGACCATATTTGACTTTTTTCACAAAAATTGAACTCTAGGGCCAAAACTGCCAATTGTTGAAACATTACGGACCAAAATGTAAATTTTCAAAACTTTTATTTCAAGGACCAATGTTGCCAACTTTTGATTTCCCAAGGACCAAAACTGACTTTTTATCCAAAAATATTTCCTAGGGACCAATCCTACCAAAGTTTGAAACTCCAAGGACCAAACTTGCAATTTCTCAAAACTTTTTAGATTTTTCACCAAATGACAAAATATGACCACTTATGATTTTAAAAGGACCTTTGGTGATAATTTTCCATATTTTGAATGACCAGGGACTAGTTTTGTAGATCACTTTTGAGACAAACCTACAATAAAGACATGACTCATACTTTTGGTACCCATTGCTTCTTGGGTCCATTTTGGTTAGCATATGAGTTACCCAAGTTGAACATTCTTGGGTCTTGAAGTAAGACACACAATTTCTTAATACCAAAGCTAGAAAAAGCAGAGCAAGGATTATTTTGAAAATTATTTTGACTTTGATAACTTGATCTATAGTTATTATATCCTTGAGATCTAAAGAAGGTTTGGTTTGGGCAGGAGTTATCTCTCCTTTGATAGTTGTTGTATTGGTAGTGAGATGTCCTTTGATAAATATTTCTTCTTTGATAATTTTGAAGTGAAGGTCTTTGGTTATACGGATTAGTAGGTTTCATATTGGGTGTAGGCAAAAGTGGTCTAGTGTTAACTCGAGGTTGTGTATAACCAAGACCATTATGATAGCCTGACTTGTAAAGTTGTTTTGGGTTCTTTCTCTTTGTACCGGAAACTTGGTTACCTCGAGTGTTTGCAAGAGGAGCTTGAGGAGTAATCGGTTTGATAAAAGTTTTTGATGATTCTCCAATTTCCCTCAGAGGACTGGCGCGCTTCTGGCGCGGTGACGCGTCGTGCAGCGCGTCAGCCTTGAAAAATTTTGGAATCTCATTTTCTTTAGCTTTTATAAATGTTATTGGTTTTGTCAGGCTTACGAAAGTGATTTCTCCTTGTTTTGAAAATCCAAGACCTTCCTTATCTTGGGACCTCTTTTGACTAACAATAATTTCTTCTAAATCATTTGTACTTTTCTTAAATTTTGAAAACTTAGAGACTCTTTTTGAAGTTTAGATACTTTATCTTTTAAAAAGTCAACCTCAAGTGTGAGTGACTCACAACTTTTACATGGTTCAATTACCTTTTTACAATTATTTAGTTTCTTGACTTCCTTTTCAAGCTCATAAACTTTCTTATTGAGTTTACTATGTTCTTGTTCAATGATGCGTTTTTCATTAAGAGTTTTCTCAAGTGTTTTTCTAAAATTCTCATTCTCCTCTTGTAAATCATTGATATCTAAATTATTAAAGGAAGAAGAGTTTAGGGGTACCTCAAGTTTTTCTTGAGCCATGAGACAAGTAGCTTCCTTTGTCGGTTGATCATCATCTTCACTAGCACTCCATGCTTCACCCACGAATGCCTTGTTTGCTTTTGGCTTAGAACACTCATTCATGAAGTGACCCTTTTTACCACAGTTATAACATCCTTGCGTGCGTCTAGAGCTCTCACCAACTTTTTTGTCACCACCTCTGTTGGGATCTAAACCTTGATAGATCTCTTGAGCCAATGGATCGTTAGCTTACCAATGTAATCACTAGTAATGCTAAGTAGATAAACTCTGTATGCTTGTAATTATTGCGGAATATAATAACAAACACTTTTACTAAACTTTGATCCTCTATGGATCTATATTGCTTTTACTAATCGTACTTAACACTTTGTTAAGACACGTACTAAACTGGTACTTATTACAATGACCTAGGGTTCCTTATATACTATTGGAAACCCTAGACTATCTTACAAGAAACGAATAAAGATAAACTAAACAAAGATATTCTACATATCTTGTCTAAAAATAACTATTCTATAAAGTTCTATCTACGGATTATGACTATCCGTAGGATCTCTAAGATATCCGCAGCAGAAACTAGTCTTCCGCAGTAACTCTTCAGCAGTATCTTTCAGCAGTAACTAGACTTGACTAAATCCTTACAATCCTCCCCTAATCTTGAATTTGACAGTGTTAAGTTCAAGATTTCTTGATAGATCGCCAAATGCACAAATAAGAGGATTAAGGATGACATCCAGAAGCAAAGAATCTCCAGAAGTAGAATCTCTATAATCATTGAGGAAATGAAGAACGCCATTCTTTGCAGCAACAGAAGACAAAATGTACATCAAGACAAAGTAGTTACATACTATTCTCATCACATCCAGGTGTATAAACACCTATGAGAGGTGAATCATTGAAAATAATGGATTTGAAATCTCTTTACCAATAGCCATTACTACTGGAGTAGCCAAGTGTTCAAAGGTACACTGATAACCACATGATTTTGAGCAAATCATCAGCTATAAACGGATTTGATAAGTCTTTACCTGTAGCCGTTTGCTCAGGACTAGCCAATTATTGATGAAAAATCATCTTGGTCAATTGAATACCAAATATGGTTTTCCACTGCCTTTACCACAAGCCATATACATATGGGCTAGCCAACTCTTGTGTCAGGAAGACATGGTGAGTTAATGACCATATGGTTTTGAGCAAACCATTACAGCTATCAACAGATTTGATGTGTCTTTACCAAAGCTGTACCCTTTGGACTAGCCAACTATTTGATGGAATAGTCAACATCAGGTAAGTTGATAACCAAACCTGCATAAACCATACACAAAACTATACAACAGAGTTATTTTTTTTTTTTTTTTTTTTCTTTTTTTTTTTTTTTTTTTTTTTTTTTTTTACAAACAAAATAACAAAAGATACAAACAACCTGCTTATAGAAGATACTTATCCATCTGAAGACCATGCTGTAGATTAAGTTCTTTCTTTGTCAAAATACTTCTTCTGACAGACCTTATCAGTTGTTCAGCAAGATGAAAGTCATTAGCAGTCATATCAGGAGGAACAGTAAGCTTTGCCTCCAACATCTTATGCATGAAATCCATGGTAATAGGATAGATAGTATCAGCCCAACAATATAATGTCTTCCCAGTAGTTAAAACAATCATGTGCACATTGGGAAGTGGAAAGAACTTCCAATAATCAATCACCCAAGATTTTTGACCTTTCCACATTGCATACCTGAGTTCAGATTTACCTTGAGAAGACTCACACAAAACTTGCAAATCTCCCTGTAAATACATACCAATGCCTTCAGGAGTATGAGTTTTGTAGTATGTGGTAACCCAGTCATAAAGTGACAAAATATCCTGCTGATCAACCATGTGAAGTATCTGACTGAGAAAAGCAAATGTTTTGGAAGTGTCATCTTCCATATAAATCACATTAAGTTGACCTTGACCTGTTGGAGAATTAACAAGCTCCCATTTGACAACCTTAGACCATACTACAGGATCCTCACCATCATCAGTTTCATAGTCAAGAAAAGAACTATCTTCTGGCATAGCATCCTTTGAAGCCTTCCTTTTAATTGCCTTAGTCTTTCTTCTGGTTCTGGTAGTAGTAGGAATGAAAGAATCAGCATTAGGTTCTTCTTTGGGAGTTTGTATAGAAACAGCAGGGACATCTTCTGTGACAGACTCAGGCACTTCAATGGGTGCCTCTGCTGAAATACCATCTGTATGAGCACATTATGCATCAGCAGCAACATGAGAAGCCTCAGGTGGAACTTCAGAAGGAACATGTGATGCTTCAGCAGACTCAGAAGGAAAATCATCAGATGGAGCAGTATCAGATGATTCATGAACAATAGTAGAAGGAGTAGCATCAGTAGTATCAACATCCATCTGTGTCAATATTGAATGAGAATGTACTTGCTCCTGACCAACAAAACATGAATCAGTAGAATCTGAAGGATGATCAGCAGAATCATTGAGTCTTGGTTTCTTAGTTACAGGACCATCCAAAAGTCTTCCTCTCTTTTCTAAGACATCTGGAACATTCATACCAGAAGAATGAAGTTTTGCAATGAGCATGTCATAGTAGGAGGTAAGCTGAGTATCTGAAAAACCCAAAACCTTCTGTTTAGTCCATCCTGATCCAAATAGTGTGGAAGATTGATTCTTGACAAAGTTCCTCATATAACTCCTTATTTCTGGCTTTGTCCAAGGTCTTTCCTTAAGATATTTAGCCTTAAGTTCTGCCTCATGTTGTTTCTGCAACTTCTTTCTTTCAACCATCATCTTAGCAAAATCAGGATCTTGAACCTCAGGTACTGAAGCACCTAGACCAGCAGCTTGTTTTGCCAAATTTTCCCATTGAGCTGGAGAAAGATCCTTAGCAATTGCATCTAGTTCCCTTTTTCTTTCATCAGTCAAATTACTTGGAATAGAAGGTCCCAACTCATCCAAGTTAGCTTGAATCTTTTTAGCAAGTATCACTGAGGCATCAAAATCTTCCTTTTCTATGTCAGCTAAAGCATACTCTTTTGCTTGCATATGTGCAGCAACATTCTGACTGAGTATTTCATTAGCAAGTTCTACCTTGTCCTTAACTCTGGATGGGGAAGCTTGATCAATCATAATGGATTTTCCTGTGTCTTTCTTATGAGAAGAAGGCTCAGGAGGATCTAAGCACTGAGCATTCAGAATATCAGGAGAATCTTCAGGGACACTTGTTGAAGTGCCAAGATTCACTTCTGGTACAGGATCAGGAAGAGTATCCTTCATGGAAGTATCAGCAGTAGATTTTGTAGCACGATGCTGTCTCCTGATATATGATATTCTTGTTTTGTTTTTAGGAGTTGCTTCAGCAGAAAGAGTTGTTTGTACAGGACTATCATCAGCAGACTGCTTCTCAGCAAATGGTTCAGGCCTAACAATAGAAGGTTCCTCCTGAACACTGTCCAAAGTTGTCGCTGCAAGAAGTTCAAGTCCTTCCAAATCAATCTTGTCAGAAGTCTTTGAAGATTCCTCATCTGATTCATCTACAACTCCTTTTCTCTTCCTGTTTTTCAGCTTAGTTTCCAACTTCTTAACACGTCCAATGAGAGTCAGAACTGCTTTACAGAGGTTCCTTTTAGTATTCATCAGTTCCTGCTCCAAGGAATCTACCTTTTTGACATACCTGTTCAACAAATCAGAGATAGAGGTGAGAGTAACAAGATCTGCAGCTCCACCAACAGGGATATCTGTGGTATTAGGAGCAGCAGTTGTCCTAGGAGGAGAATAATCTAAATCTACATCAGCAGTATCCTCATGGTGAGGTCTCAAAGGACTAGGTGTTGGTTGTCTTGTAAATTGAGGAGAGAGGACAGGTGTGGGTGGCCTAGGAGATGGTGGATGTTGAACATCAGGAGCAACTGATGCACTTGCATCAGGAGCATCATGAGTCCTATCAGGAGAATCCTCTGGTGCCTGAGCATCAAGGGCATCCTGAATACCATTAGCTGCATTAGCAGCCACTCCATCAGGAGGATTGCCCACAGGGGCATCAGCAGCTACATCAGCAGCTGCACCATCAGGAGGATTGCCACCAGGCAGCATGGCTGGAAGTAAGGGTCTTATTACACCATTAAATCTAAACTTCATTTGAGAAAACAACTTTCTAGATAAGCCCTTAACAGGTAAATGAGTGTGATCATTTGTCTTAATGTCTAAAATGATTTGAAGAAACCTTGGATACAATAAGTATTTAAGTTTGGTATCCTTAACATTTTCAAGCATAGCATTAAAGATATACCTAGAAAAGTTGAATGTTCTTCCCTGAGAGAGACACACAATGGCCAGAGCAATGTCTGTAGAGAATTGATCCCAACCACCAGACTTAGAACCCATGCACTGTAGCAAGGTGTGTGTCAAAAATCTCCATTTTGGACAAAACAGATTCTTGTACCATACTTTCCCATCACCAGTATAACCAGCAGCCTGAAGTCCTCGAAGAATATCACTCTTAGGCAAATCAGTCACCCCTCCTTCATCATCCAACTGTAGTTTGGTCCTAACCAACGATTCAGTAACCACATATTCTTCCCCATCAATAACAGCAACAATCTCTGTTGGTCCATCTCCAACAGTCCTAACTTGAGCGGTTTCCCAAAATTGTACCACAAGAGATTCATAAATAATCTCTGGATACTGAAGCAGAGCATAACAGATCTTGGATCTTCGAAGAAATTCCATCATGTCCACATAATCTTCATCATTCTTATCACGATCGAGAAAAGCATGTTTGTTATGATCTCCTTTAAAATATAGTTCAGCCATTGATTGACAGAAGAAAATAGGGTTTGGAGATATGAGTAAAGATGAAATGATAGTCTTGCAATTTAAAGGGAGAGGAAATCAGTTATTTGAGAATTAGATACACACGTTTTGATAAACAAGGGAAGTTACCATACGTGGGAAGTTATTGGTATGAAATATGGAAACAAATCATAGACCAATAAACGATTTAAAAGTTCCCAATTAAACTGATTCGTCAGTGGTAACCACGTCAAACAGTAGAACTCATAAAGTCAATCCGTGGAAAATAATCAAACATTGACTACGGTCAACCATATACTATCCGTAGCATCTATCAGCAGAATCAATCCGCAGCATCATCCTTATTTTCTTTAAATCTTTATCCGAAGGATCTTCATCAGTGGACAACTTGCATAATTAGTAAATGCTGCTGATTCAACTACCACCATTAATTGTGCATTTATTTTCGTAACACCTCTCCTTTGGCTATTTAATAAGCCCCAAATCACATCTCAATATCCACATCTTGAATATAAACCCTAATCACATAGTCATCTCCAATACAATTACCAGCATCATGTCTTCAAACCCAGGAACCTCCAATCAAAATTCCTCTTCTTCATCAGTAGAAGAAGATATACCACCATATCCTTGGGATCTAGAAGGTTCTGCTTTTGAACAGGCATTAGAGAACCGATGGGATGCACAGGATAGACAATGGAATGCACATTTCCCCGTTCCTGCTGAGAGAGATCTTGTCTCTCCCTTCATTGTTACCTCTGATGAAGACTCATCAGAAGATGAAGATGAAGATCCAGTCTTTCTTCCTCCTTCTACACCAGAGAGATCCCAACCAAGGCCACAGAAGAGAGATCCATCTCTTCCTACATCACAAAATGTGGTGTTGAGACATCCAGCTCCAGAACCTGGTCTTCCTGATCAACAATACATCAGACAAAGTGAGGAGTCAGAGATTGTGCGTAAGGGTAAAGAGGAGATGGAGTAAGAGGCTGAGGAAAAGAGCCATGGACCAAAGGTCTTGAGTATTCTCTTGACTTGAGGTTCTTGAGCTTCTTCATCGTCTTCCTCATCATTCTCCTTTCTTTTTCACCTCATCTTTAACATTGTACTTGTCATACCCATAGAAGGTAGTAGTACAACGTTAGACATAAGTAGGAATGATCTTTGTAATTCAGTTCGAACTCAATTGAAAGCTGTAACTTGTTTCTTTGAATTAATGAAAAGATCATCTTTATTGACATCTTTGTATGAGATTCAGCAGAATGATTCAGTCAGAAGAAACTGTGTTCAGCATAATAGACCTTACTTCCTTAATACAATCTACATAACAGACAAAAATTATGCAAACAAAACAAACAAAGTTAGTGGGTTAGTGTTAGTCAAAATAAATCGTACAAAGAGACCAACATGGACAATCCGCAGGAACTAAAGATTCCACTGACAGCAATGAGAATCAGCAGAAACCTATCCTGCATTTACATATGCAAACTAACACAAAAGGAACAAACGAAATAGATTATGAAATAAGTTAATAAAAGAGCTATAAAATTACACTAAGAGATACATCAACACCAATCCTCCCCTGAGGCATATGCCTCCCCTGAGGCTTATGCCTCCCCTCAAACAGAGCATATCAAGGGTTAACCATCCCAATGTTGACAACTAGATGATTAAACCTAGGTCCATCAAAAGCTTTTGTTAACAAATCAGCCACATTATCATCAGTGTGAATTTTAAGCACTTGGATTAGATGCTTCTCATTAGCATCTCTTATGAAATGGTGCCTAATTTCAATGTGTTTAGTTCTCTGATGAAAAACAGGATTTTTAACAATTGAAATAGTACTCTGATTATCAATGTAGATTTTAGTGTTCATAAAGTTAAACCCATAATCCAACATCTGATTTTGAATCCAAAGTACCTGACCACAGCAATTGGCAGCAGTAACATATTCTGCTTCAGTAGTAGAAGTGGCCACAATGGTTTGTTTCTTGCACTGCCAAGAGATGAGTCTTCTTCCAAGAAATTGACATCCTCCTGTTGTTGATTTCCTATCCAAATTGGCTCCTGCATAGTCACTATCACTGTAGGCTTCCAACACAAATGGTGATTCCCTTGGATACCATAGGCCTAGCTTGGGTTGGCCTTTAAGGTACTTGAAAATCTTCTTGACAGCATTGAGGTTAGAAGTCAGTGGATTGACTTGATGCCTTGAGCAAGCACTGACTGCAAAGGTAATATCAGGCCTAGAAGCTGTGAGATACATAAGGGATCCAATCATGGATCTGTAAAGATGAACATTCACAGCTGCATCTTGCTCATTTGGATTTTTAAGTGTGGGAGTTTCATAGGGAGTTGTAGCAGTCCTTAAGAGCTCAAAGTCAAACTTCTTCAACATATCTTTTACATACTTCTCCTGATGGATAAAGATCCCTTCAGGTTGTTGATTGACTTGAAGTCCTAAGAAAAAGGTTAATTCTCCCATAGCACTCATCTGAAATTCTCCTTTCATGAGATCTTCAAATTCCCTGCACCATGCCTCCTTTGTGGATCCAAAAATAATATCATCCACATATACCTGTACTAGAATAATGTCCCTGGAGTTCTTCTTAATGAAAAGAGTCTTATCAATTGCTCCTCTTCTATATCCATGCTCCAATAAAAATGTGGACAATCTAGCATACCATGCCCTGGGTGCCTGGTGAAGGCCATAAAGTGCCTTGACAACCTTGTACACTTTCTTAGGATGATGAGTGTCTTCAAAACCCTGTGGTTGAGTAACATAAACTTCCTCTTCAATTTTGCCATAGAGGAAGGCACTTTTGACATCCATCTGATAAACCTTAAAGCCCATATACGATGCAAAGGCTAAGAATAATCTGATTGCCTCAACCCTGGCTACTGGTGCAAATACTTCTGTGTAATCGATTCCTTCTTCCTGTCTGAAACCTTGAGCTACCAATCTTGCCTTATTTCTTACCACTATCCCTGTTGCATCCCTTTTGCATTTTAAGATCCACTTGGTCCCAATTGCAATCTTTCCAGCTGGAAGATCGACAAGGACCCAAACATCTTGATTCTTAAATTGTTGCATCTCTTCCTGCATAGCTTCAATCCAACTAGGTTCAGTCAAAGCCTGTTTGATGCTTGTAGGTTCAACTTGGGACAAGAAACAAGCAAATAGACAATGCTTCTGATCAGTGTGATTGTCTCTCTTCTGAGTGGACACATAAGTTAAGAAAGCACATTGTCCAAACTTGGTATTTTTGATCGTACTTCTAGTGAGAACCATAGCATTTGGATCACCAAGTATATTCTCCTGTGGATGTATGGTGTTGATCCTTTTAATGGTAACAGGATCAACATCAATGGAAGTATCAAGATTAGACAAAGTAGGAGCAAAGTCTTCATCATAAGAGGCTGTTTGAAAGATGCCATCACTTTGCTCAACATTAGCAAGATCTGAGGGAGTAGGAAACCTGCCAAAAGGTTCTTCCATACTTGTGGATTCTTTGCAGGAGTCAGGAACATCAGAAGAATATTCTTCAGCAGCATGTCCAATAGTAGAATCAACTGAAGCATCAGCAGAGAGATCAGCAGAAGTCACATTTCCTTGCTCATCAAGTGCAGCTTGTTTTAAGAGTGCTTCAGTGGCTTTAGTAAACTCAAGACCCAGTCTTTTAGCTTCCTGAGCAGCAGCATATTCTTGCTTTTTGAGTCTAGCAAGATCTTCTGCATATGTAGAATTTTCAACATCATCAGCAGAATGTGCATCAGGGGCATCTTTAGAAGAAGAATCAGCTACTTGAATAGGGAGAGTTGTGACAACAATAGTGGGTTCATCATCTTCTGAATCACTGTCTGAATCATCATGTAGGGTACCTGCACTGTCAGAAGATGACACTTGTATTCCATCAGAAGGATTAGTTTTATGTCTAACATACCCCAAATAGTCAGTCAAGTAATCAAGGTCAAAGAACCACTCATGACCTTTACCCTGAATATTAACATTCTCTTCCAAGAACTTTAGATTAAGGGTTTCTTCGATCTTCTTTGCAGCCAAGTTATATACCCTGTAAGCCTTACTATGAGCTGAGTAACCAACTATGTGCCCTTCATCAGCTTTAGCTTCAAATTTGCCTAGGTGATCACTTGTGTTGAGTATGGTCACCTGACATCCAAAAGGTTTGAAGTGTTCAATGGTAGGTATCTTCCCTGTCAGCAATTCATAGGGTGTCTTATTATGTGGTCTTGTAATCAACACCCTATTCAAAACATAACAAGCAGTGCCAACTGCTTCAGTCCAAAACATGGTGGGAAGCTTAGAGTCAGCAAGCATAGATCTTGCAGCCTCTATAAGGGTTCTGTTCTTTCTTTCTGCAACTCCATTTTGTTGTGGGGTTCTAGGAGTGCTATAATCTCTCTTAATACCCTTCAATCCACAAAGTTCAATGAGATTAGCATTTTTGAACTCTGTCCCATTGTCACATCTAATACCTTTAATCTTCTTGTTAAGTTGGTTCTCAATGAGAGCCATAAATTCTTTAAGAGCCTGAAAGGTTTGATCTTTAGTCACCAAGAAGAATGTCCAACTGAATCTACTGAATGCATCAGTGATGACCAAGCAATAATACTTATGATCAATACTCCTGATGGATGTTGGACCAAAAAGATCCATATGAAGCAGCTGTAAAGGTTAAGAGATGGTGCTCACAGCAAGAATGGGCTTGTAGGAAGCTCTGTGTTGCTTACCTTTGTTACATGCAACACAATTATGTTCATTGGTGAAAATCTTGGTAGGAAGTCCATGAACCAGTCCATTTTTAGCAAGTTTATTGATGACTTTGAAATTAACATGAGCCATCCTTCTATGCCATTTTGTAGATTCATCCAAGGATGCTTTTGCCACCAAACAAGTTAAGTCACCTTCTGGCTTGACATCATTCAAATCAACAGTATAAAGATTATGATTCCTTGGAGCCTTTAGTAACACATGATGGTCATCAGGTAGTTTGAACTCAGGTGAAAGAATGAAACAACTCTCTTCAGTGAATGGTACAGGGAGCTTCTTATCACAAATTTGGGATACTGAGAACAAATTGAATCCTTGAAGTTCCTTCACATAATAGACATTTTCAAAGTCCACATTAGGTGTTTTAATGGTACCTTTGCCAGTGATCCTACCTACACCACTTCCAAATCTCACAATGCCTCCATTAAAAGGTACAAAGTCATGTAGCTTCTCTTCATTCCCAGACATGTTTCTTGAACAACCACTATCAATAATACCTAAGTCTTTATTAAGAAGGGGATGTGCCTAAAACAAAAATAGTTAAAATACAACAACAATATCATCATAAGAGACTTAAGTCATACATGACCTGAGCCTACCCTGTGAATCATTAACCCAAGAAGCTGAGTTAGATCCACAACTGTTCCTGGAACCCCTGTATCTATTAGGTCTGTTATTAGTCCAAAAACAATCTGCTGAGGGTTTTTCAGCAGAATCCCAATAAGCCCTGCTTAAAAACATTGGGTCTTTACATCCATGCCAATTATTCAAACCATAAAAAGATTTAGGTTTAGTCCAAGATCCAACATTAGTCCTATTATTATTCAACCATTTACCAGTATGAAAAGACCTATCAGTAGAATAAAACCTATCAGCAGAATCATAGTGTTGTCTGCTGATTTTACAATGTGCTTGTGAATCTAGTGATGGTTTAGAATAAACATTGGTCCTTTTAGGTCTAGTATGTATATTGGCAACAGAAACACCCATCTTCTTGTCATGAAAATCACAATCCTTAATCAAATGCTCTTTACTATTACAAACAAAACATTTCTTCTTCTTAAAAGATTTATTATAAGCAAAAGATGTCTTATTAATCACTGAATCATTCAAAGAAACACCAGAAACATAATTGTTTTGTAAGTACTGAAAGGAATTGTTTGAAAAATTATTAAATAACAAGTCTTCAGAAGATGCTTTCTTAGAAGAAACTTCATCAGCAGAATCTTCAGAGTCCACAGACTTGTAAGATGACTTGTTAGAAGACTTGGGTGTAACTGACTTGGTCTTGGAATCACAGCTGGCTTGACTAGAGGTCTCTGAGGCCTTGTCCCTGTTAGAACAAGAGACATATGTGTTAGAATTATTACTAGGAATAGTGCTAGGGGAGGTCTTGATCCTAATGCCAGTGTGTTCCTTTGATTCAGGTAGGTCCAACTTAGTGAGCTTAGGGGTGGAGTTAGAGGTAGAAGTTTTACAAGTTAGGTTTGGCAAGTCTGTAGACTTTTTGCCAAACAGATGGTGAGAACCATCAAAGTCAGAGGTTTTAATGTTGGTGGGCATGAATACACCTCTAATAGGACCTGGTACAGCATGCATCTCACCTTCTTTAACATAGTTTGCTAAACCTGCTGGTGTAGATCTACCATTATCATTTCTTGCCTCTAATCCTACATATTTTTGAAAACCTAAACCTATCCCTGAGTTAACAGCTTGACAACCATATAAACAACTAGCTAATTTATCACCTGCAATTAACCATTCTTTATGTCTAGCCATTTCTTTATCTAACTTTTCTTTCAAAACATCTTTCTCACTTTCAATCCTAGCTTTTTCTTTTAATGAAAACTTTAATTCATTGCTAGTATTTTCTAAATTACTACTCAAAACTCTTATCTTTTCATCATAAGCTAACTGATTTTGCTGAAACCACATCTTTTGTTGCTCTAATGTTTTTAAGGCATCTTTGTATGTAGCAGCTTCAATAAAACTAGCATTATATTTAGGTTTCATCTCATCATAAGCTTGTTTAAGAGTAGCATATTTAGAATCATGATCACAAACACAAGTAGATACCTGAGGAGAGATTCCCATGAGGCCGAAATCACAACTAGCTATGCATGAGACTTGAGAGTTGCTAGTTGAATCTTCATTCTCATTCCAGTCAGTACCAGCATCAACAGCAGTTACCAAGGCTTTTGAGTCACTTGCCTCCACCTCTCTCTTCTTATATGTTGAGTATCTTGTATTAGCTTCACCCTTCTTAGTTGGGCATTCTCTTGAAAAATGCCCAGCTTCACCACAGGAATAGCACTTGACCTTTTTCCTGTCAAACCTAGCAGCATCTCTTCCATCAACAGCAAGTTTCCTCCCAACCTTTTGTTCAAACCTTCGAACCTTGAGGGAGAGCATAGCCATCTGCCATTTCAAGTCCAATTCTTCTAAGTTTAGCTCATCAATTTGTTCAAAGTCTTCATAAGCCAGTTGTTGCTGTTTATCAACCTCAGCAACAAAAGAATGTAGAACATCCTCTATCACATTGCTAGTCTTTGGATGAGTAATTGGATTAGCATGTGAAAAGGATAATGTGGTGACTGGAAGACCTTGATTTGGAATGGTGATTGGACCCGAGTAGGTGTGTGGCATGTAGTTTGAGGTAGAGCTTACAAATGCAGATTGTGTAGGAGGGGCTGTATAAGGAGAGTTTCCCTTGACATCACCTTCAAAAGCTTTGAGCTTGTTAAACAGATCATCAAAAGAAAGATAATTAAGACCTCCGTTGGTTTTGAATGATATGGTCACTTGAGACCAAGATGGAGGTAAGGCTCTTAAGAACTTAGAATTGACCTCCTCATTATCAGGTCTTGCAAGGATTTGATTTAGTTGACTTAAAATCGTGTGAAACCTATCATATCCCTTGTGGATACCTTCCTCTTCAGTGATCTTAAATTCTTGGAACTCTTGCTTCAACCTGCTCTTCCTAATTCTCTTTGAATCTTCATTACCCCCGAACCTAACCTTTATAGCATTCCAGATCTGTTTAGGATCAGTCATGTTATGAAAGTCACTCATGTGAGAATCAGGGATGGCCTGAAGCAAAATTGTTCTTGCTTTGTTCTCACGTTGAACTCTCATAATATCTTCAGCAGTAACAGGTTCAGCAATTGTGATGTTGCCTTCAGAATCTACTGTTGTCTTTTTCTCACGGCTGCCAGTAAGAATTACATTCCAGAGGTTAAAATCAATACTAGATATCCAATTCTGCATCTTCATGGCCCAAATTTCGTATTCATCCTTCCTAAGCATAGGAAGCTTTGCATTGTTGTTAGAAAAGGCCACCTGTTGAAGTTGTTGAGAAAGAGAACCTGCCTCTGTGAGCGTGACTGCACCTCCTGGTTTGTCACCCATTGTAGTAAAGTGAAAGGTTTTGTGTTTGTGGAGAGGTTACAGAGTGTATCTTGTGGCTCTGATACCACTTGTTGGGATCTAAACCTTGATAGATCTCTTGAGCCAATGGATCGTTAGCTTACCAATGTAATCACTAGTAATGCTAAGTAGATAAACTCTGTATGCTTGTAATTATTGCGGAATATAATAACAAACACTTTTACTAAACTTTGATCCTCTATGGATCTATATTGCTTTTACTAATCGTACTTAACACTTTGTTAAGACACGTACTAAACTGGTACTTATTACAATGACCTAGGGTTCCTTATATACTATTGGAAACCCTAGACTATCTTACAAGAAACGAATAAAGATAAACTAAACAAAGATATTCTACATATCTTGTCTAAAAATAACTATTCTATAAAGTTCTATCTACGGATTATGACTATCCGTAGGATCTCTAAGATATCCGCAGCATCAAGTCTTCAGCAGAAACTAGTCTTCCGCAGTAACTCTTCAGCAGTATCTTTCAGCAGTAACTAGACTTGACTAAATCCTTACAACCTCGAATTCCACCAAAGTTGTTCCTTCCATCATTCCCTTGGTTTCCAACTCTATTACTGCACCTAAAGTTGCCGCCTCTTCTAAGGACCTTCCTAAAGTTCTTTGCCATCAAGTTGTACTATTCGTCATCTTCATCATCTTTTTCATCATTTCCTTCTTGACTATCACTTCCTTCACTTGTTTGACATTTTGTGACCTTAGCTTTGAGAGCCAAAGACTTTACCTTCTCCTTCTTGTCTTTGGTGCAAGCTTTGTCATTCTCAAGGATCATTTCATAAACCTTGAGATTCCCAATAAGCTCGTCAAGGGGAAGTTCAGCCAAATTCTTGGCTTCTTCAATGGAATTCACTTTTGGACTCCATTTTACCGGAAGTGCTCGAAGAAACTTTCTCACGTGATTCTTGTTATAGGAGCTACGATCTAGAGCCGTGAGGCTAGTGATAATAGCATTGAACCTTGTGTAACCATTATCAATGGTTTCTCCATCTGAGATTGAGAACTTCTCATATTGTTGTATGAGTAGATCGATCTTGCAATCCTTTACTTGAGAATTGCCTTCGTGAGTGATGATGAGTGAGCGCCAAATCTCCTTGGCGTTTTTACACACATGGATTCTCTCGAACTCCCTTCGAGGTAGAGCATTGTAGATCATCATCTTAGCCTCTTGATTTTTGACAATCTTCTTCTTCTTATCTTCTTTGAGTTTCGAATATGGCTTCTCAACCATTAACTTGGTTTCCGGATCAAGCATCATGAAAACAAAGTCTCCATTTTGAATGACCTCCCACAAGTCAAGGTCCTTGGAACTAACATATGTCTCAAACCGGGTTTTCCAAAAACAAAACCCATCGGTCTCTAGCAAAGGTGGTCTTTGCATAGAACACCCCTCAACATAGTTCTCTTGAGCCATGGATCTATACTCTACTTTACCAAAACTCTTAGTTAGGATTTTATATTTTTGGGAAAGAAGTTTTTGACTTAAAACGACTTCTCGGGATGGCTTTAACGCTAAAAACTTGAGTATTATGCTCTGATACCAATTGTAGAACCTTAGAGGGGGTGAATACGGTTTCTTCGGCTTTTTAGATGTTTAAAAACTTTAAGCCAAAGAGAACACCAAGTGGTTGTACAATAATTCAAAAACCACTAACACAACCAAAGTATATAAAGCAAGTAAGAACACAACGATATATACTGGTTCGGGATGGGGGGGTTTATACCATCCGTACATCCAGTTGAGAATCCGCGACTTTGATACTATTCACTAGTATAATCCTTTCGGTGGACTACAAACCATTACAATTCACTCCACCGATATCCAACAATATCGATGCTCACAAAGAAGGAGTTACTCTCACGGTATTCCGAACCTCGGAAACCACACTAAAGAATCTCGTGATTCGACTTCACCTAAGGGTCACCAAGACCACTACCAAGACTTCCCACCGGAAGTATCAAACCCCAACTAGATCCCCAATGATCTAGGCTTGGTCACCAAGACACAAGACTTCCCATACAAACAATTGAATGAATATATAAGTGTTTGTTCAATCAAGCCCTAACCTAACCTAGAGACTCGATTCTAGTAGAAAGGGTATAGATAAGAAGACCCTTGACACAATCACAAGAGTGGATTAGGTTCTTGTGATTTTTCCCTTGCAAGGAGATGTGTTCTTTCAAAGATGTTAGTGTGAGAATCAAGAACACAAGATTAGAGATAGAGAGATTTAAGAGTGTTTAGAGAGAAAGAATGTAGAGAGAAAGAATAATGGCAAGGGGTGAGGAATACAAGAGGTAAGGTATATATTTATAGGCCAAGAACCCAACTTGGGAAAATTTTACCGAGGCTGGCGCGCTGTCCACGCGTTGACGCGTGGGTGGCGCGCCAAACACCCATAGAAAATTTTCCCAATGCTTTGGGTGTTGGCTTTATAAATACCTTACCTTGCTAAACCCCCAATTGTACTTCACACTAAACCTTAAAATTTATCAATCTAAGGTTTACCAACTCAAATAACCAATTAGAAAATCATTTTGTGAAGTTTTTATTATAAAACTAAATACCAAAGGTAGAAGAGTAGAAAGGGTAATTTTGTAGGGGTAGGAATGGTATTTGATGAGTGCTCAAACACTCATCATTTTTGGTCTAATCTGAACTGCAAAACATACAAAAACACTCAGAAATGCATCAAAATACCAAAAATATTTCAAAATTGTGTTTTATATGTTTTAGATGCAAAACGAGTAAAAACAGATGAAAAACGTACAAAGTTTGCAAAATTGGCAGTTTCAGTCCCCCAACTTTCCTAAAATTACAAAATTAGTCCCTGGTCATTCAAAATATGGAAAATTATCACCAAAGGTCCTTTTGAAACCATAAGTTGTCATATTTAGTCCTTTGGTGAAAAATTTCAAAAGTTTTGGAAATTTAAAAGTTCAGTCCCTGGAGTTTCAGATTTTGGCAGATTTAGTCCCTGGTGGGATATTTTTGGATGAAAAATCATTTTTAGTCCTTGGAAGTTCAAAAATGTTCAAATTTGGTCCTTGGATAAAAGTTTTTCACTATTTGACAAAAATGACCCCTAAACTTTCAAATTTTGCAATTTTGGTCCTCGGGGTTTCAAATTTTGGAAATTTGTAATTTTGGTCTTTCTATTACTCACATGTGGTAAAAATGGTTTTTATGACAACTTTTGAATCATGCCATAACAGGTCCCTCAAGATTGGCCAATTTACAAATTTAATCCTTGTGGTGTTTTAAAGTTAAAAACAAACTGACCCTTATTTCTATTTTACCCAATCCATAGCCCACCACTATAAACCTAATCCAAACACACCCTGATCCAAACACACTCGTTGACCCCCACAAGTCAAACAACCAACTCCACCCCCCCCCCCCCCACTTGAAGCTGCTACCCCTGCAACACTCAACCTCAAACCTCACCTCCACCTCATCTTCCCATAACTTGTTCCCTCCTCCAAACACAACCCAACAAAACCAATTAATAACCACAAGTATTTCCAAGCAAACCTCCACCTGCCAATTGGACTTTTCTCACCTAATTTAAATCAAACGGCCAGGAATCACTCAGCTCATCCAATGGTCATAATTCAATGTGGGAAAGATAATTAAGACTTCCAGGAACTATAAAAGCAAAGAAAAAAAAGATGAAGTAGAGTGTAGTAGCAGTAGAGAGTAGATTAGTTAGTTAGTATAATTTGAAGTCATTTTCATGTAATTTCCATTTTCTTAGTGTAAAAGTTAGTTTTAAATTGTAATTGCAAGCTCACAGTGTATTTGGTACTCATTTAAATCATCAATCTTAGTTTTCTTGAATGCCTTCCGTTTATGCAATTTTTACTTGAAAATCTCAAATTACTTATAACTTGTTGAAAGTCATTATTTCTTGATTCAGAAAACTCACTTAAGTCATTGATAAGCTTCTCTAAGCTTTCTCAGTTTAAAAACTAGTTTTAGCTCATTTCACATTAAAATATAAAAAATGGGAGAAAAAAGTTAAGACTCAATTGAAAGGAAGAAGATAAGCAGAAGCAGGGTTAAGGATGGATGGCATTTGGTATTAGAAGCCTCAGGGAGGCTGTAGGTTAGATTTGTATCATTTCTCTTGGGTTGTAGCCCACATAAGCCACTGTAAGCTCCCATCTGAATTTCATTTTAATATTGATTTTCAAATTTAAGTAATTGCTAGTTGTAGCTATTAATTGTTGTTAATTTAGACTTATTTGTGGTTTTTCTGTGTTAGTAGAAGTTAAATAGTTGATTTCATGGTTTGAAATACCTTACTGCTTAATCAAAACTCATTTTCATTTTCTTGAGGGGTGTTTGGATCTGCCTATCTAGCTACTCTCTGGTTGTTATTTTGTTGTTGTTTTAGTCTAAACATATTACATTTGGTATATTTAGGTTAGTAATGCTTTAAATCCATGTCCTAAACAACCCAAAGTCAAAATCTCCATCAATTCACCTCAACAGTTAACTGTTGAGGTTCTTGTGTCTCAAATCCAACCCATTGTGTTTAAAAGTTGTAATTCTACTCTAATTCAGTCTTACTATAACCTAAAACATCAATTTGAGTCAGTTATAACCATTAAAAGTTGGACAAAGTCAAAGGTTTAAGTTTTTCTCAAAAGTTAAAATGTGGATGATCTCAGTTTTTTCATTTCTGGCAAGAATTAATTAGATTTTTTTGTTTAGCTTTAGGATTTGAAACTTGTTCCTACTCAAAGTATTCCAGCTCATCTCCAATTTCCCATCTTGCATACATTTTTGCCATTTTTTACCTAGGCCCCACAGTTGATCAAAGACAGCTGCAGGGGAGGGACTGCCCCCTGCTGCAGCAGTTATATCAGCCACCACCACCACTTGGTGGTGGTTTTCTGATCACCTCAGTGGTCCTCAGTCCTCAAACCTTGTTCCTATCAACCCCCTCCTAGTAGGGTTCCTCATTTGACCCATGGTTTGACCTTATAAACCCTGGGACCCACTTGGAATTACCCCCAACTCTGTCCCACTTTTCAGTTTCAAAACAAGTACCAAGTGCTTATTTGTGCCTTTTTGCTTATTCTTAGGTCCACTAGTTCCTTTTCCAGCTTATACATGTTATAACAACTTATTTGGATCAGTTTTACCCATTGTGGGTCCCACCTAAGCTGATTTGAGCTTTATTTCCATCTTGGTCAACAGAAGTCAACTGTTGACCCAATAAGCACTTCAAGTGCTTATTTTGGATTTACATTAAAGTTGTTTTTACAAAAATTTCATGTTTTTAGTTGTAAAATAGTTTTCTAAAATAAAAATCCAGAAAACACAAAGTAATTTTAAGTGATAGTTTCTATTTAATTTAATTTAAATTTTATTTTTCATTTTTAGATTTTCATTAAGTACTTAGCTATTTTATACTTTTCTTAAATTCCTCTTATATTAAAGTATTTATAATAATTTTTTCAGATTTTTATTTTGTCATTTAGTATTTATTAGAATTAATCTTAGTTTTATTAATTATTAATTAATAATTAGTTTTAAATAGCATAATTAGTTTTTATTAAGTGAAACCTAGTTTTTATATTTTTTATAGCTTTTATATAATGTAAAATAATTATAGAAATTTTCTTGTAATTTTTACTGTTCATTTTCTATTTTTCTTAATTTAAAATAGTTTAATTAGGTAATTAGTAATTAATTAGTAATTAATTAATAGAAAAATCACAAAAAGACAAAAATACTTTTTTATTTTTAAAACTTATTTTCAGTTATTTTATAATTTTAGAAATTTTATTTTCATTTTTCTAGTATTTAATTAATATTGTATTATATTTAAGTATTTTAAATATTAATAATTAAGTAATAATTAGTATTTAATTAATATTAAATAATTAATTAGTGTAAAAATTAATTTTAATTTTCTAAAAATTTTCTTTTAACTTTAGGTTTGTAAAAAAGTCATTTTCACCCCCTGGGTGTTTTCAGATTTCCGTTTTCACTTTTTATTTTGTACGTTTACGTTATTTAAACGTGAACGTACGCGTTTTAAGTTTTAAACGTTTCTGGTTTTTGTAACTTCCCCGTCTTATTCATATAGCTTGTTTAAGCTAGTTCTTCGTATATTCCTTAGTTCAAATAACTCAAAAACCACTTTCTGTCCAAATTCACCCGATCACGAAACCGTTTTTATAACCATTCACACCTCGTTGGGACATAACGACCTGGGGAAACACTATATTCCGCGGAGCATTGACTCTGAGTTGTTTGAACATCTTGACCACATCCGTGGTTGACTTTGGTTGACGGTTTAGCATCAATCAATTTTTGTCGCCGCTGCCGGGGAGGTCGTGCGCGTTATTCTAAACGGTTTTACAAATTAGTTAATCTGGATATACTCTCATTGTATATTTACCATCCTTTGTTCATATTTTCTTATTACAAAAACAAAACTGTTCCCGAAAACATTTTAAATTCAGTTTTCAACGAACACAAAAAACACAAAAACATTTTCTTTATCATTTGTACAAAATGTTTATCCAAAAATCCAAAAACATTCTCCTTTACCCTCTCACATATTTGATTCTTCATCCCTACCCCTCCCTAACCTTTTGATTCTTTCTATGTCTCATCCACACCTTCTGGGTTGCCAGTGGTGTGGTAGTTTTTATAATGGTGGTAATTGCCCCGGTTGTGGCATGGTAGAGTCAAGAAACGGGTCTGTCTATAACCAAGATCCCTATTCCTATCATGACACCACTGATTTATTCCACCAGCTACCACACCAAGAGACTCAGCAGTTTTACTGTTGTGAGTACTATGGTGGTTCACACTATAGTTCTGATTGTCAATCAGGAAGCACGCTTGTCTATGAGCAATTTCCTGATAACAATTACGACTCTAGCACATACGACTCACAACCACATCAGTTTTACTGTTGTGAGTACTGTGGAGGTCCACACTCTAGCACGGATTGTCAAATAAGGAATCAATTTCCTTGTAACAATTACGACTATTCGTTTTCAGACCCACCTCCACAGTACCATATGATTCACACAACTCCTCCTGATACTGAGCAAGACCTTTTACTAGAGGCTCTTGAGATATTGAAAGAACTTAAGGAGGAGTTGACTACCACATCGTTTCAAGATTCTCGTGAGAAATCCATGGCAGAATTGCTTGCTGAAGAACGAGATGCTAGAAACGAATTGAGCATAGAAGAATTGCTAGTCGTAGAACAAGCAGCTAAAACACGTGCCATATTTCGCAATGCTGCTCTTCTTGACGATGATGATGATGATGTTACCCTTGATATTTGAGGGTTCATCAAGTTCATCTGTTGTGATTCCTTCCTCGAAAAATCAGGGAGAAAAGACTATGATAGAATTACTAGCAGAAGAACAAATGAAATGTATAAAACCCATGTCTGCTAGTCCTTCTCAACTCCCTCAGTCTATTGATATCACACCCGAAGTTCACACTCACTCTTTGAACATGGGGGACGAGCATCTTGACACTATTCCTGCAAAGGAATCGGACGAATTCATAAAGTCTAGTGTTGAGATCCTTGTCCCAATCCCAAGAGAGTCACAGGGAACTCTTGAGCATATATGTGATATTCCTTCCCCTCTTGAGTGTTCAAACGATCATTTTGAGACTTTCTCAGATTTTAATAATGATTGTACATCTCATGGAGACATTGAGTATATTGAGGCATCACTCCTACAGTCCGACGCTGATCCTCTTCTTGAGGAGTTCGCCGATGAACTTACTCACATCAACCCACTTTCATTGGAAGGTGATGATGGTCTCCTTGACTTCGAAGCCGATCTGGGAGAAATTGAAAGTCTCCTATATCATGATCCACCACTCACTTCTGATCCCTATAGTCCAATAGAGAATGTTAATCTCTTTGTTCCCGAAACATTCAATACTACTCTCACCAATCCTCTATTTGAATTCGAATCTGAATTCACTTCGATTTCTGATAATCCACTCTTTGATATTCAGAATGAGGATTGTGATGAGTCTATTCCGGAACATAAATTCACAGATTCACATCTTGTGAATAATTCTCTTCATGAGGAGTTCTTCGGTGAACTCACTCATCATATCATAACTCCTCCGGAGTTTGATAGCCCGGGGGGAGATGCTCTCAATTATGAGAATTTGCAAATTCCCACCCACCCTCCCGGGTTGTTTACGAGCTTACCCTTTGAAATCCAAACTCAGGCTACGGAGCCTGCTCTCGAGGAAGAAGATCAAATCATGCTTTTTATCATGATTTTCTTCCTTTTCTTCACCTATAAGGTGACTTCTTCTCTTTTTCACTCCTTCGGGAATGAAGATACCATCTTTGATCCCGGCATTTTCATGTATCATTATCTTGAGCCGGTTACTTATCTCATCGGTGTGGAACTTTCACGTGCTTCATATGTTTGTCTAAACATTTTGAATGAAAGTCCGATTGAGATTGTTTCTTCCACATCATGCTTCCCCAAGGACAAATGAATTCGGGGTCGAGTCAAGCTAGCGACTCGGAAAACAAAAACAGTAGCATACTTATAGGGTTTTCACCCTAAGTGTGGGGGAGTCCCCCATACTATGGTTACTTATGAAGTGAAAATACAAAATGGTGTTTTCCACGCTTAGCTTGTAATGTTGCCCTTTTACGTTCAAAATGTCGGCATAATAGCCAGGATTTTGAATATTGAGGACAATATTCATCCTAAGTGTGGGGGGTATTCGCTATTCTACCGAATTTTATCACATTTTACTATATAATACCCCCGTTTTGGCCAAAATTTCAAAAATTTTAAAATTTTTTCACTGGTGCTTCAAAATTTTTGTGGTAATCAGTCCACCTTGTCTGACCGACAAAAGGGATTGGCTAGTCCAGGAGCAAACGGCTCTTGGTAAAGACATCTCAAATCCGTTTATGGCTTGCAATTTGCTCAAAATTGTATGGTTCCTCAACTCCCCATCATCCTCAAAAGCTAATGAGTTAGCTAGCCCGCAAGGTTATGGCTTGTGGTAAAGGCCGTGGAAAATAAATAATTGGTAATCGGCTCACCAAGATGTTGACTATTCCATCAAGAGCTGGCTAGTCCAGAAGCAAACGGCTTTTGGTAAAGACTAATCAAATCCGTTGACAGCTGGTGGTTTGCTCAAAATCACACGGTTATCAGGTGTGCCACAGTTCTTACACCTGGCTACTCCAGAAGTGATGGCTTTTGGTAAAGAGTTTAAAATCCATCAAGTTTTCAAAACAGTTATTGCTAGGGACTAGCAATAGTTTAGTGTGGGGGATTGATGAGTGCTCAAACACTCATCATTTTTGGTCTAATCTGAACTGCAAAACATACAAAAACACTCAGAAATGCATCAAAATACCAAAAATATTTCAAAATTATGTTTTATATGTTTTAGATGCAAAACGAGTAAAAACAGATGAAAAACGTACAAAGTTTGCAAAATTGGCAGTTTCAGTCCCCCAACTTTCATAAAATTACAAAATTAGTCCCAGGTCATTCAAAATATGGAAAATTATCACCAAAGGTCCTTTTGAAACCATAAGTTGTCATATTTAGTCCTTTGGTGAAAAATCTCAAAAGTTTTGGAAAATTTACAAGTTCAGTCCCTAGAGTTTCAGATTTTGGCAGATTTAGTCCCTGGTGGGATATTTTTGGATGAAAAATCATTTTTAGTCCTTGGAAGTTCAAAAATGTTCAAATTTGGTCCTTGGATTAAAGTTTTTCACTATTTGACAAAAATGACCCCTAAACTTTCACATTTTGCAATTTTGGTCCTCGGGGTTTTAAATTTTGGAAATTTGTAATTTTGGTCTTTCTATTACTCACATGTGGTAAAAATGGTTTTTATGACAACTTTTGAATCATGCCATAACAGGTCCCTCAAGATTGGCAAAATTACAAATTTAATCCTTATGGTGTTTTAAAGTTAAAAACAAACGGACCCTTATTTCTATTTTACCCAATCCATAGCCCACCACTATAAACCTAATCCAAACACACCCTGATCCAGAAATACTACTCCTTGGCCCAACTCCCTTCTCAGCCAACCACTTCACCCAATCCACTCCACAAATAAAAAAACACCCCGTCCATTTTTATCCCTTCCCTCGTTGACCCCCACAAGTCAAACAACCAACTCCACCCCCCCCACTTGAAGCTGCTACCCGTGCAACACTCAACCTCAAACCTCACCTCCACCTCATCTTCCCATAGCTTGTTCCCTCCTCCAAACACAACCCAACAAAACCAATTAATGACCACAAGTATTTCCAAGCAAACCTCCACCTGCCAATTGGACTTTTCCCGCCTAATTTAAATCAAACGGCCAGGAATCACTCAGCTCATCCAATGGTCATAATTCAGTGTGGGAAAGATAATGAAGACTTCCAGGAACTATAAAAGAAGAGAAAAAAAGATGAAGTAGAGCGTAGTAGGAGTAGAGAGTAGATTAGTTAGTTAGTATAATTTGAAGTCATTTTCATGTAATTTCCATTTTCTTAGTGTAAAAGTTAGTTTTAAATTGTAATTGCAAGCTCACAGTGTATTTGGTACTCATTTAAATCATGAATCTTAGTTTTCTTGAATGCCTTCAGTTTATGCAATTTTTACATGAAAATCTCAAATTACTTATAACTTCTTGTATGTCATTATTTCTTGATTCAGAAAACTCACTTAAGTCATTGATAAGCTTCTCTAAGCTTTCTCAGTTTAAAAACTAGTTTTAGCTCATTTCACATTAAAATATAAAAAATGGGAGAAAAAAGTTAAGACTCAATTGAAAGGAAGAAGATAAGCAGAAGCAGGGTTAAGGATGGATGGCATTTGGTATTAGAAGCCTCAGGGAGGCTGTAGGTTAGATTTGTATCATTTCTCTTGGGTTGTAGCCCACATAAGCCACTGTAAGCTCCCATCTCAATTTCATTTTAATATTGATTTTTAAATTTAAGTAATTGCTAGTTGTAGCTGTTAATTGTTGTTAATTTAGAATTATTTGTGGTTTTTCTGTGTTAGTAGAAGTTAAATAGTTGATTTCATGGTTTGAAATACCTTACTGCTTAATCAAAACTCATTTTCATTTTCTTGAGGGGTGTTTGGATCTGCCTATCTAGCTACTCTCTTGTTGTTATTTTGTTGTTGTTTTAGTCTAAACATATTACATTTGGTATATTTAGGTTAGTAATGCTTTAAATCCATGTCTTAAACAACCCAAAGTCAAAATCTCCACCAATTCACCTCAACAGTTAACTGTTGAGGTTCTTGGGTCTCAAATCCAACCCATTGTGTTTAAAAGTTGTAATTCTACTCTAATTCAGTCTTACTATAACCTAAAACATCAATTTGAGTCAGTTATAACCATTAAAAGTTGGACAAAGTCAAAGGTTTAAGTTTTTCTCAAAAGTCAAAATGTGCATGATCTCAGTTTTTTCATTTCTGGCAAGAATTAATTAGATTTTTATGTTTAGCTTTAGGATTTGAAAATTGTTCCTACTAAAAGTATTCCACCTCATCTCCAATTTCCCATCTTGCATACATTTTTGTCATTTTTTACCTGGGCCCCACAGTTGATCAAAGACAGCTGCAGGGGAGGGACTGCCCCCTGCTGCAGCAGTTATATCAGCCACCACCACCACTTGGTGGTGGTTTTCTGATCACCTCAGTGGTCCTTAGTCCTCAAACCTTGTTCTTATCAACCCCCCTCCTAGTAGGGTTCCTCCTTTGACCCATGGTTTGACCTTATAACCCCTGGGACCCACTTGGAATTACCCCCATCTCTGTCCCACTTTTCAATTTCAAAACAAGTACCAAGTGCTTATTTGTGCCTTTTTGCTTACTCTGAGGTCCACTAGTTCCTTTTCCAGCTTATACATGTTATAACAACTTATTTGGATCAGTTTTACCCATTGTGGGTCCCACCTAAGCTGATTTGAGCTTTATTTCCATCTTGGTCAACAGAAGTCAACTGTTGACCCAATAAGCACTTCAAGTGCTTATTTTGGATTTCCATTAAAGTTGTTTTTACAAAAAGTTCATGTTTTTAGTTGTAAAATAGTTTTCTAAAATAAAAATCCAGAAAAAACAAAGTAATTTTAAGTGATAGTTTCTATTTAATTTAATTTAAATTTTATTTTTCATTTTTAGATTTTCATTAAGTACTTAGCTATTTTATACTTTTCTTAAATTCCTCTTATATTAAAGTATTTATAATAATTTTTTCAGATTTGTATTTTGTCATTTAGTATTTATTAGAATTAATCTTAGTTTTATTAATTATTTATTAATAATTAGTTTTAAATAGCATAATTAGTTTTTATTGAGTGAAACCTTGTTTTTATATTTTTTATAGCTTTTATATAATGTAAAATAATTTTAGAAATTTTCTTGTAATTTGTACTGTTCATTTTCTATTTTTCTTAATTTAAAATAGTTTAATTAGGTAATTAGTAATTAATTAATAGAAAAATCACAAAAAGACAAAAATACTTTTTTATTTTTAAAACTTATTTTCAGTTATTTTATAATTTTAGAAATTTTATTTTCATTTTTCTAGTATTTAATTAATATTGTATTATATTTAAGTATTTTAAATATTAATAATTAAGTAATAATTAGTATTTAATTAATATTAAATAATTAATTAGTGTAAAAATTAATTTTAATTTTCTAAAAATTTTCTTTTAACTTTAGGTTTGTAAAAAAGTCATTTTCACCCCTTGGGTGTTTTCAGATTTCCGTTTTCACTTTTTATATTGTACGTTTACGTTATTTAAACGTGAACGTACGCGTTTTAAGTTTTAAACGTCTCTGGTTTTTGTTACTTCACCGTCTTATTCATATAGCTTGTTTAAGCTAGTTCTTCGTATATTCCTTAGTTCAAATAACTCAAAACCCCTTTCTGTCCAAATTCACCCGATCACGAAACTGTTTTTATAACCATTCACACCTCGTCGGGACATAACGACCCGGGGAAACACTATATTCCGCGGAGCATTGACTCTGAGCTGTTTGACCATCTTGACCACATCCGTGGTTGACTTTGGTTGACGGTTTAGCATCAATCAGTATTCCTCACATGGCATAAGTGAGAAGAGAGTATGCCATGGGATATTCCAAAGGTATATTCCTTTGCTTGGGGGGAAAGAATGAGATGGAGGGTTGAGATGAGATGGTTTGAATTGGATGGTGGAGATCAAAGGGAGCCTCCTTTGAGATTCAAATTAATTGGCATATGGGGAATATGGAGGGTTGAGATGTGTTTATTTGAAATGGATGGATAGGATCAAAGGAGCCTTATGTTTGGATTTCAAATAATTGGCATGTGGAGAATATGGAGGTTTGAGATGGTTTTGTTTGCAATGGATGGCTAGGATCAAAGGAGCCTTATGTTTGGATTTCAAATTTAAATCCTATGTGATGATTATGGATGGTTGGGATGTGTTTTAAGGGAATGAATGGTTGAGATGTAGAGTGTGTAAGGAATATAAGAGATTGTGTAAGAGATGTGATGTTGTAAGGGATTTTGTAAGAGATTTGTGTAAGAGAATATATTATTTGGATATGATTGGATATGGTGAGTTGGCTAGTGTGTGTAGAGAAGATATGGTTGTGAGTAGTGTGTGTATTTTGAAATCTAGTGTGTGTAGAGAAGTGTGTGTACAAATGATTGTATATGGAGAGGGAGTATTGTGTATGGGAGATTTGGTGTATTCGTCTTTTTGTAAAATGAGATTAAGAAGAAGATTAAGAAATAATCTAATTGTCATGTAAGAAGAGAAAGTTTAGACAATTAAGGTTATGAGTTGAGAAAATCATAGGTTACATATAAGTTCAAGTAACATAACGTCGAGAATCCATAGTTTCATATCTTGTGACTTTCCACGACTCGACGTTCTCAACTAATACCTTGGTGCAAACAAGTCAAGTGCTTTGCCTTGATGTAAAGCATAACCCATGCGGGTAAGGATGCGTTTACGCAAAGAGACCTTGGACTTAGTTTGACCAATAAGGGAGTAAACCCGTTACGTGATTAGAGAACACGTAAGCACGGGATATGAGCATATGGATGCTTTCACGTGATGTTTACGTGAAGTATATCAGCTCCCTAAGTTTAGAAAAGCCTTGGCTAGAGGCAAGAGTTAGAAAACATGAGTTGGTGTTTTCCCGTAAATGGGCGGTTTAAACTTTGGATCTCTCTAATCCCAAAACTCGTTTCGAGTGTTCTCAATGAAGCACATAACATATTCATACCTGTATTGAAAGATCTACATTTTTCAGGTAAGGGGAAAGCCGACTTTCAAAATTCATCCCGATATTCACAAACGCCTGGCGCGTTACCTACGCGTTGACGCGTGGGTGGAGCGCCAGCAACAGACATGTGATTCGGGGAATTTTGGCTAACGTTTGTTATTTTATGTGTTTCAATGGTTTGTTTGTCATCATTAAAACATAAAGAGATCTTGATCATGTTGCCTCAACACTGGGAATGGGTGCATAAAGATTGTGATGATTATACAAGGTTGGATCGACGATTGCAGTGGGAGTTGAAAAGAAAATGGGACGAGATCCAAGATTATCATAAATCTATCTGATGAGATGAAAAGTGTATCGCTTTTGGGGGGTCATTTAAGGCTAAAGTTGAGATTATTTGATCAAATATTGCTCTAAATCGTTCCTTTTGTCATTTTAGGTACTTTTGAGAGGATATTTGCAAAAGAAAGCATTTTGGACGTTTTTGGAGCAAAAAAGTGAAGAAAACGATAAAGTCTCATAATCATGCTGAAAATTGTACCTGACGGCGTCAAAGATTGCTAGTGACGGCGTCAAGACTTGACAAAGAGGTGAATAAATCAAATTACACGTGACATGCCAGAGAGGTTTTTGAAGATTTGTACATGACGGTGTCACCAAGGCCATCAAGAGTAAATTGTACATGACGGCCAAGACCAAGTTTGTACATGACGACGTCAGAAGTGGATCTAGGCCATACGAGTATTATTTTGGCAGCGAGTTGACGACATCAAACCCTACTCTTAACGCCGTCAGATTGTAAAATCTATATATACTTTTCTAGTTTTCTTTCATTGTGTGCAACTTTGAAGGGACAAAACCCTAGACGAATTTTACTGCAATTTTGAGGGTTTCAAACCCTTGTTTCATCCATGTTTAATTGAAGATAAGTCTTCCAACAAATCATTCAATATGGCTATATGTTTGATTATATCTTACGCTTGTCTTCTCTTTAACATGCTAGGCTAGGTTTTCTTTGTGTTTGCTTAGATGTAATGAAAATTAGATATTGATTATTGGTTGGTTGTTTGTTTATAATTTTTGTGGGTGAATGAATTCGATGTTAGGCTTAAGAAAACTGGCAGACTTCCAATTGGTAACTTGCTTGAACGTCTTAAGAAACATGATCGGAGGTGTACTATGATATATTAGTTATATTTAATGCATAGGTAACTACTAATGAGGCCATGTTAGGAGCTAGTAGTCGGCTCGACATAGGAAGAGGTAGATGCTTATAGAGTTAGGGAAGATCGTACGCAACCCTACGAATGATATTAAGGAATATAACCTGTAATCCATGAAATTGTAACAAACTAATCAACCGGTAAAAGAAAGATAGGGAGTAGTGAATTCTAAGTAAACACATTTTCTCTCAATATTATTTTCACCATAATTAGTTTAAGTTTATTTTATTTTATTTTATTTTGATTGCATCTGTAGTTATTTGGGTTAGTTGATTAGCAACTAATTCCGCCCACTCCTTCAAAACCCGAGATTTTTACTTGCTTTCCTTAAAATATAAAAATACAAAAAGAATCGTCCCTCATCTCTAGACCTAGTTTAATTGAGTTTTAACCCTACCGAACACTATTCTTTGAGTTGAACGATCAATCCCCTGGTACTTGCCACTATACTATACTAAAACGGTAAGGTACACTGCCTGGTGGGGATTACAAGCTTCTCAAGATCCCTTGAGAGGTAAAACCTTTTGCGAGGGCGCAATTCCACGCATCAAGTTTTTGGCGCCGCAGCCCGGGGAATAGTTATTGTCTAGGTTGAAATTTCTTTTTATTAGGTCTACTTGCTAGATTCCTTTCTAGTAAGATTTTGATTTTGATTTTTATAGTTTTCTTTAGCCTATCTTATTTCTTTGTTTCCTTTGTTTGTAACCATCACCATCCGCCATCATGGTAAATGAAGATCTTTCTAATCTTAGAGTCACTAGAACTCGTAGTTCCTTAAGAAATCTTGTTCTGCCCTATGCAGAACTTGAAAGGGAAATGCATAGGCTAAGGCAATCTCTTCCAACACCCGAACCATCTGGCACAACCATCAACTTTGATGAGGCCCTTTCTGAAGAAGATTTAGATCATCACCTTACACCCCTCAGCCCCCAATCCAACCGCGATATGGACACTCTTGAAATTCCCATCCCTAAGCGCCTTAAGGATTATTCCTCCCTGAACCCTCACGGCTTCTCAAATGCCATTGTCTTTCCAAATGAATGCACCAATGTGGTCTTGCGTGCAAACGATGTTTGGCTTGTCCAAAGTGTATACAAGTTTCGCGGATTGCGAACCGATAATCCAATTCAACATGTTAGGGATTTCTTGAAGATAGTGGATACCCTCCATGCAGATGGGGCCACTAGAAACACGTCCTGATTACGGTTCTTTCCTTTTACCCTTCAAGAAAAAGCCAAGGATTGGTATGATAAACTTCCCTCTGAGTCCATTTTTACATGGGAGCAACTTATCCCTAAGTTTTATGAGAAATTCTTCCCTGCAGGAAAAACCTCAGAGTTTAGGGATAGGATCCTCCGTTTCCGTAAGGGAAAAGAAGAACCCATATGTAGATCATGAATTAGATTCAAGGATCTAATAAGGCAATTTCCTCATCATGGCATCGAACTTTGGCTTCTTGTCCAAATCTTCTATGACAACGTCTCCCAAAACAACCAGAACGGAATCAATAATTCGAAAAAAGGGAAAATAGCCAATCTAAGTGCTGAGGAAGGGTGGAATAGGATTGGGGAATATACTCAAGACCAGTACGATACATGGGATGAACCCGATTCGACTATTAGTATATCTGAAATCGTACAAAGACCCTCACCTGAGAATTGGCTGAGGAAGCTTCACGATAAGGTATCATACCTAGCAGGGTCGCGCACAGCTAAACAACTATCAAACCCATACTTGATTTACGACCAGTGTGGGGGCCTGCATGAAATAGAGGAATGCGGAGGAGAAACCACTACCGAACGTGCGTACCTTGTCACAAACCACTAACTTCCCCAAAGGTTAGAAATACCTTGCTAACTTAGCTTAGGCCCTCACTAGCACCCTAGGATTAGAAATTCCTTACTAACTTAACTTAGGACTTTATTAGAGCACACTAGGATTAGAAATGCCTATAGGATTTTCCCGAGTTAAATTTTTGCTTTAATATATCATTATAACCTAACTAACCCACACACAAGCTCACGTATCCACCTATACCAACCACTACTATGTATACTTGATGTAAACATCCCGGTATGTCAAGTCAAGATAATAAACATATTTTCACTAAGAAAACTAGTACTATAATACCCTATACTTGCTAGAAAACCCTAAATGCACCTATGTGTTTCCGGTTAGTTTTAAAACCCTGACTACTTATCTGAACTTACATGCAAAGTGCTTAGGACTTAGATATAAGTTAAAATAGATACCTTAGGATATATTAGAACCCTTAGGATATAGTACAACCCATAGAAACTTAGGTACAAGTCATATAAGCACAAAACCTTAATTAGGTCATAACTTCTTGAAACTAGGTTAAAACTTTACCATAAGCTACCATCACTTAGTATAAGCTACTAATAGTTGCTAAACATCATTAGGACCTTAATTAAGATACTAAAACATAGATAAAACCCTAAACACTTATAAAACGAAACTAGATAAAATTTAGACTTAAACACCTAAACTATATTACTTAAGCACCTTAATATGAACAAGAAACCATCCTAGCTCCTCTATATGACTAAGCTAGCACCCTAGCACCTCCAAGTACCCAAGCTAGGAGGTGCATCACCTCTTTGTCACCCCTTTCTTCTTAACCGACTCCCTCGACTTATCACCACCACAACCGCCCTACCCAGCCCCCTAGCTACCACCATAGCTCATCCTTGTCACCTCCTAGCCTCTCCACATCACCCCATAGCTTTCCTTACTCCCTCCTCCCCGCCGTGACACCTAGACAACTCGTTCCACCCAAACCGCCTATACAAGCCCTATAAATACCCTCCTCCTCCTCTCATTCTTCTTCACACCTCTCCTTTCCCTCTCTACCTCACATTTTTGTAGTATTAAGTAGTTAGAAGCAGTAGGAAACATGTATCTAGGCCTTGGTTGTGTTGTGTAGTGGATTAAAGTCGAGCGAGTCATAAGAAACCCTAGAAACCCTAGAACCTTAGTTCAGCCCTCCCCCGACCTAGGTAACCCTTAATTTACGTCCAAATAGTTTTAGAATAGACTTAGATGCTTCGTATATGTCTTAGATAGCTATTAGATTGCCATGCATGCATGTTTGCTCTCGTAACCCTAGTTTTAGATCGTATTGCATGCTTATGTGTTTTTTAGCTAACTTACTTGATATAAATTGCATTATGTGGCTTATTTGAACTTATATGAGTTAGTTATAAGCTTAGGAACTAGATTGCCATGCTAAATTATGAATTACATGCATTTAGGACTAGTTTGGCAAAATATTATATGCATAGGGGTATATATTGTAAATTCCTGAATCTATAAAGTCTAGGGACTGTTTTTGACATTTCCTAGAAGATATTAGTGTAAGGACTAAATTTGCAATATATTAAACCTTAAAATAAACTATTAAAACAAATATAAAACTAAAAGGACTAAAACTGTAAATAGTATAAATATAGGGGTAAATAGAGTAAATAATAGAAATTAGTATAATCTAGGAACTATATGTGTCATTTCCTTAAAATATGTTAGTTTAGGGACTAAATATGCATTAGATAGAAAGTTATATGCCTATTTGTTATAAGTCTATAAGTTTAGGGTAGAAAACATAAATAAATATATATATATATATATATATATATATATATATATATATATATATATATATATATATATATATATATATATATATATATATATATATATATATATATATATATATATATATATATATATATATATATATATATATATATATATATATATATATATATATATATATAAAGGGTAAAAATGGACTATTTTCATAAAATATAAAAACCTATTTAAGTTAGAAGCATAACACAATACTAGGGAGCTTCATGCGAGGAGTACTATGTGGATACTTCGTTTTGACGAGTTTGTTGGGTTTACGAATTAAAGTGCCCTGACTCCTCGAACAATTATTGCATATACTTCTGAGATATGATGGCATGAACGGTGTTATGTTATAACTAAACCCTAATGACAACATAACTCATTAACAGGGAACTTTGTGTGAGGAGTATTAACTTCTAAATTATGATGGCCCGAACGGTATTATGCTGATCACATAATACAATAGTAGGGAGCTTTATGTGAGGAGTCATATACTTCTAAATTAACCTAATAGTAATTAGTTAAGAAAACCTAGACTAAGACTTGACATACGCACACCCGCACTACCCCAGGATACGTGAGTGAGTTGTCTAAACCCCTACTATAATTTGCTAGAGACTTAGGTGAGTTTTCATAGCCTCACACCCTTTTAAATGCTTTCTAAATGTTTACAAACCCTGTGAGGGGGATACACGCTTTAAAACCAAATACAAGTCTTTGCTCCGGTTATTGCACGAGTAAACTAACAGCCATCATTACATAACCAAAATTCATGAACTAATCGTTTGGGACGTTTTACCCAAGCGAACGCGAATATAGTTGATAGATCTATTGGAGTTTGACAACTCCCATTGGGATTAACACCCCACTAGGTGGTACCAATAAGTACTATATTTGAACCCACTGAAGGTTTAATTTTGGCAAGTTATCCTTCCCATCCCCTCATGGTTTGGTCTGCAGACCCCATGACCCGGATCGTTAACGTGTGGTTCATGAGCTTAGTGCAATATACCTTCTTACTAACCCTTTTCCACACATAGAGTTTAAGCTGAACTCTGTGGAACTTGTATTTATACTTTAACTTTTTAATCCTATGACTCTCACTCAACATACGTGGTGACTTTTAAGCATGTTATCTTAGGTAATTAGGCACTATAGAAACCCGGCACGGAGAACCACTGGACATGAGGACGTCCAGAATAGTTATCATTCATCAATTTTGTGTCATAAAGCATATCTTAGGGACGTCTCTTTTGGTAAAAGTACATCTTTTACTGTAAAAACTCTGATGAATAAATGAATGATAACAATCTTTTTCAAAAACGTCTTGTTGACATAAATAATGTGTGAAAACGTTATTTATATCTTTCGATATCTCTATATTTTGACGATCACAAAATGTAAAATCGTCAATCGTATAATTACTACGTAAACAAGTATTAAGCTAGTTTATATCACTATATCCAACTTAATCACTTAAGGTATGGATAAACAAGTGCTTAATACATCTCATGATCAAAGGGGTATTTAATTAACTAACACAAAGTTTATTTAATTATATAAACATATTATATATTTTTGAAAAACAATTTTGGTAATAAAGAAAAATGTTTAATTCATACTAAATATATGAATTCAAATTTTTAACCAAAATCAGTTAGTTTTTCACCAAATAAACTTTTCCCACTAAAAGACAAAGATTCTGACCATTTCAGCTGGGCGGCCCCCTTAATTATAAGGGGCGGTCCCCTTAAAATTAAGGTGACCGGCCACACTCCTCTGTCAGAATCTTTTGCCTATAAATACCACCTTAAACCTGGATTTTTTCCTCACCTTTTGCACTAAATTTTCAGATCTATAACTCTCTAAACATCCTCTAAAACCCTTTGATCATTTGTATGTTAATCCTTATTTCAAGTGATTCAATCCCTCATCATCCATTCTCATCCAAAGTGCAAAAGAAGAACACTCTTTCTACAACCAAGTTCAAGAAGTGTTGAAGAGTAGTTGTGCATAGTGTATATATACATTCATTTGTGAATATTGTGTTGTGCTTGTTATATATTGTTTAGAAGATATAGAAGTTGTGTAGGAAGTAGAAGTTGATTAGTAGTGAAGTAGGTTAGTTGTGAAGATTGGTGTGAAGTAGAAGATTGGTGTGTAGAAGATTGGTGTGTAGAAGATAGGTGTGAAGAAGATTGGTGTGTAGTATATTGGTGTGAAGAAGTTGTGTAGAAGTAGTGATCAAGTTGTGAAGTTGTGGTGGTGTGTAAATTGGTGTGTAAGGTTTTCTCCGCCAAAAGGGAGTTTGTTGACATAGTGAAGAAAACTCTCGAGTAGGTGACTCGGGGAGTGGAGTAGGAACAAGGAAGGTGTCCTTGTAGCCGAACCACTATAAATCCTTGTGTTGTGGTTTGATCTTTCCGACTCTTCTCATTACTTATTTATTTACCTCTACTATATTAGCTTTGTTAGTTAGTTACCATACAATAGTTCATATAGTGCAAGTATTGAGTTCACATAAACTAGAATCGAAGTTTTTAAAACAAACTTGTGTTTATAAATTTAAAAGGACGTAAAACTATTCAACCCCCCCCCCCTTCTAGTTTTCCACAATTGGTATCAGAGCCACGTCTAGCAAGATTTTTAAAATATATTGTATTTTAAAACTTGTAACGATCTATGGAATCTGAAAAATATTTAGAATGGCAATCTATGCAAAGACCACCACTACTTGAAAGTGATGGATTTTTATATTGGAAAAATCGATTCGAAACTTATGTGAAATCAAAAGATCTAGATCTTTGGCATGTTTTTACCAATGGTGATTTTTTTACCTATTCAAAATAACCCCGAAACTAAGAAAGATGAAATCGTACCTTTTGAAAAATAAAATGATGATTTAAAAAGAAAACTTGCTAAAAATAATGAAGCAAAAATGGTTATTTACAATGCGCTACCACGTAAAGAGTACGAAAGGATCTTTATGTGTGAAACCGCAAAAGAAATTTGGAACTCTTTATTAATAACACACCAAGGTAATAATCAAGTAAAAGATAACAAAATAGATCTACTTGTTCAAGAATATGAGCAATTCACGATTCCGGAAGAGGAATTAATTGATAATGCTTTTGCTAGATTTAACACTATAATCACAAGTTTAAAAGCACTTGATGAGAATTTCTCTAGTAAGAATTTTGTTAGGAAGTTTCTTAGAGCTCTTCACCCAAAATGGCGAGCTAAAGTGACGGCTATTGAAGAATCAAAGAATTTGTCAACGCTACAACTTGATGAATTAATTGGTAATTTAAAAGTCTACGAAGCAATAATAAAGAAGGACTCCGAAATGGTTAAAGGGAAACGAGAGCAAAGCAAGTCAATCGCCTTGAAAGCTAGAAAGGAATCCAACAACGAAGATAGCTTATCTTCCGAAAGCGAAGACGAAGAATATGCCATGGCCGTAAGAGATTTCAAGAAATTCTTCAAAAGGCGAGGAAGATTCGTTAGACAACCACACGATGAAAGAAGAACATCTCAAAAGAATAATGATGACAAGTATAGCAAGAATGAGAGAAAATGTTTCAAGTGTGGTGATCCGAATCACCTTATTGGAAAATGTCCAATGATGACAAGAGATCAAAATCAAAGAGCGTTTGTTGGAGGTGCTTGGAGTGATAGCGATGAAGATGAGAAAGAAACAACAAAGGAAGAAAAGTGTCTCATGGCTAAAACATCAAGTGAGGTACGTTCCGAAACCGAATATTTTAGTGATGAAAATCTATCATTAGATGAAAAAGATTTAGATAGTGAATACAATAGATTATGCAAACTAGGACAACAAGTTATGGCTAAAAACAAATTACTAAAATATATAAACAACCAATTAGAAAATGAAGTACTTGAACTAAAAATTAAAATACATCAACTTGAAAAAGGTAAAGAAACTTTTGAAGAATGTAAATCATGTCAAGAGCTTAGAAGTGAAAACAACAAACTTAAGGAAGAAATTTGTAAACTTGATAAATTTGAAAATAGTAGTAACTCACTTAGTAAAATTATAAGTATTCAAAGAATATCCGGAGATAAAACCGGTCTAGGTTTTAACTCAACCGAAGCCTCAACAAGTGAAGTTAAAAATGTTAAATTTAAAAGCGAACTTAAGAAACTAAAACCTTCAAAATCTAATCCTAAGTATATACTCATAAATGATAAGAAAATACCTCTAGCTAGTAATGAAGAAATAAAACCGTTTTATAAATCATCTTTAAAACCGAAGCAGGATCGCCCAAAACTAAAACAAGATCTAAAACTCCACCACCTAGGAAACCGAATAATTCTTACCCTAGACCTAAAACACCTCAACCAAGAGTAAACCAAAATAGATGAAACTTTAACAATAATCAACAAATGTGGAACTTCAATCCATGGGGAATGTTTCCACCATATATGCACCCAAGTCAAATACAAAACATGTTCGGGACAAATAACTTTGGTCAAATGAGACAATGGGGACCAACGTAAAAAATTTCGCCATTCAAACATGGAAATCTTTGATGTCACCCCTTGTTCGGACTTTCCCTTGAAGATTTTGAAGTTAAACGCATTGAAGACGAAAGGTACACATTTCCTTTTATTTCCTTGTCAACAAATGCATGCTTAGTTTAGTATCTAGTTTTTATGTGATTTTGATTTGTTCATTATTCCCTCTAGTTTTTATTTCTATACATATATATACTTATTTACTTATGCTATATCTAAATACACACACACACACACACACACACACACACACACACATATATATATATATATATATATATATATATATATATATATATATATATATATATATATATATATATATATATATATATATATATATATATATATATATACACACACACACTTAGCTATGTCTAGGATCTTATAACCTAAAAAATTCATTTGTTGATTTTCTAGAACTAGAAATTGTTCGTTTACGAACCTTTTCTTTTCCCCATTTGCCTTACTGAATTTTAATGTTCAACAACACTCATGCTAATGAAGAGAGATGAGTCGAAAAATCTATGGATGAAACAAACTCCCGGCTTCCGTTGCATACGTCTCCCTCCTTTATTCTCGTCTTATAAGCCCATACTACATATATATATATATATATATATATATATATATATATATATATATATATATATATATATATATACACACACACATATACTTATGAACCTCCCACAACTTTCTCGTGTACTTGACAACTTGATAAATTTCATCCGAAATGATCAAGAAAATTTAATTGGCAAAATGTCAAGTAAAAGTGTCAAGTAATTCCTTTCGTGCGAATACCCTCCAACGTATTTTTGATTAAATAGAAATCTAATACATACATATGAATATTTTCTTGTTCTTTCCATAAACCAAAATCACAAAAATCAAAATTTGGAGGGCGGCCCCTTTAATGTTTAAGGGGACCTGCAGCCAAATAAAGGGCGGCCCCCTTAATGTTTAAGGGGACCGGCCATCTGATAGCTCAAACCCGTTTTTCCCTTTGTTCCTTTTGCCAAACACTCCACTTTTTCATACTTCCCTTCCCTTGCTTCTGCTGTGACGAAAACCAAAACCCAAAAACATCTCAAATCACTTCCAAATCACATAATTTGGGTTAATTCACAAAGGGCAAATTCATCTAACACAATCACCATTACGTATTGTAAGTTTTTCATAACACATTTCATCTAATTTCATCTTAGTTGGTCATATTCATGATTATGCATGTTTTATAAAATTCTTCAATTTCTCAATCTTTTTCGAATTAAGTCTTAAAACTCCATAACCAAATGCTTCCCCTAGGATTAGAATGATTAATCAACACTAGAAACTAGTAATTATAAACTATCATGTCGAAATTTTTTTAAAAACTTCATACACTCCTTTTCAAAATTTTTAGTGAACTCATTGTTGAATAATGATTTGAAAACGTGTTAAAACTAATCACATTATACTTTTGTAACTTGTAAAACTTGAAATTACATTTTTCGACCAAGAAAAATTATATTGGTTCACGATATAGGGGTGTTTGGATTATGTCCAAATAATATCGAAACCTAGACATTATAATTTTTATAAAACTTTGTTATAATTATAAACCTAAAAATTGCTAATCGGACTTGTCAAGATATATAATTCATATATATATTGACATACTAGTGGTATAAGTCAATAGTTAAGGAAGCGTTTGGTTTATTACTAAAAATGACATTTTTAAGTAAAAATACAAACCATCTTTTTCAAAAACAAATCACATGCATAAGAAACTCGCAAGAAATAGCTAGTTTTACAATCTAATGTAAATCTAGTAAATTTCATGATATATTAAGATGTTTAAAAGGGCGTTTGGATTTGTCCATAACTACTTATTAAACATCGTAAAGTATATCTAGAACGAGTTAAAAACAATATTAAGGAACATGGTAATCTACTTCTTAGGATTATTAACGAAGTATGTTTACGTTCCAACATAAGCCTTAACAATACACATATATTTTTATCTTTCTTTATATTTATTTGGGTCTTTTTGTATTGTTGATGTGTTTAGGTGAAAATGCCAAAAGCGACTACCGAAGATCTTTCTCACACTAAAAACTACATTCCTAAAGTTTCCCAACTCCCTACCACATCTCCTTCCATTGGACTTTTATATCGTCAAATTGAAGATAGAAATGTTCATGAAGGACGTGTAGTAGATCTTGCTTTTGCTCAATCCGACTACATAAATCGCGTATTTACAAGCATCAAATTCAATTGTCTTTATGAAATAAACGAACCTATCATTCCTCCCTTCATAATGGATTTCTATAGCCAAGTCACCGTCCAAGCCAATGATCTTGGTTTCATCACCATATCTTTCATGATTCAAAATGAATTTATCACCCTAACTCTCGAATAATTTGGTCATATCCTCCAAATTCCATTTAAAGGTCAAGCCGTTTTCACAAACGAGTGGGACCTCGAATCTCTTAATCGCAATCGACCAACCTTTGGTCCTTATTTCGACGAAATTCCTCATCCCGACGAAATTCGTCAAATCCTTGGTGTGGAACGTGCCACCACAAGCCAAAAAATAAAATCCAAAAACGCTCAAATCTCTCCATACCAACTTCTCCTCAAGGAATTAAGCCCCCACATGAAGCGTTGGGAAGAACTCATTCGTGAGAATGCGTTTGGTACTGGAGGTCACCGGGACCATCTCCCGGCGTGCCTTGCTCACATATTGTATTGTATAGCTGTCGAAAAGCCGTACAATTTGGCATACTTCTTTATCAAACGGATTGAGTGTGCTAGAAAAACTCCCAAAGCCAACCTTCCATATGGAATGTTCCTCCCTCGTCTCTATCGTCATGTTATCGAGTACTACCCCGATCTTGACAATAGTATCTATGAATCCATCTACCCCACTCTACGTCCTCTCGCTTTAAAACAAGCTCGACGAACTCGAAGTGACAAGGGTAAATCTCGTCGTCATAGCTTTCATGGATCATCTTCAAGGCAAGACGATGACGATGAGGAGGAAAACATCCATGATGCTAGTACCCCTTCGTTTTCTGAGTTCGTTGACAATTTAGAGGATCTTGACTATCCCGAGTATTCTACCCCATCTCCTAGTGATCAAAACGAAGAAGTGCTTCATGAACGAACTAACGAGATGCTTAGAAGACAAAAGAGCTTGCACGAAGAAGTTAGAGGTGGCTTCAAATCTTTAGGAAAGACTTTGAAGGGTATCTTCGGGAAGAAAAAGAAATGATATGCTTGGATTATGTTTGTTAAACAATATTTAATTTTTATGTCTTGTGTGCTATTTGTCAGAAATACATTCAGAAGTACTTGAAATTTTCTTGGAATAATTGTTTGGATAAATGATTAGTATGTTAACTTGTTTATTATGTTTAATATATGCCTATGAATGCATGCTTTAACTCTTAATTTATATATATACTTGCATGATTAGCTTATATATATATATATATATATATATATATATATATATATATATATATATATATATATATATATATATATATATATATCATTTATGCTTTATAATAGACCAAAACAAATGTGAAATGTCCAAATGGTGCTTGCTGCAAATACAAAACAGAACACAACATTTTTCCAGAAATTTTTTGAAAAATTTTGGTTTCTGGGTCGTTAGATGGGCGGCCCCCTTAAAATTAAGGGGACCGGCCACCATTTAAGGGGACCGGCCATCTGAAATAGTTTTTACACTGTTTTCTTTTGCATCATGTGATCCCTTTTGCTAGTCCCAACTAACATTTCCCTTAAAAACTAAACTGATTTTGGAATATAACATTACAATTTCAAATTAATTCCACTTCTAAACATGTTTTCCCACTATATAATCCCCATGCATGTTTAATTCTCATTCCATCATCCTCAAACATTCATCAAACATCATCATGTCATCACCAAGAACCACTTATTCAAACAATGCCAAGAAACAAAAACTTGTCATCATTCCACCCAAACAACTCTTCATTGATCTTACAAATGAAGACAACACCACTCCATCTCCACCACCTCAATGTTCATCTCCTAGTGCACCAAATGCACCCTCCAAAACATCTTCAACAAATGGAAACTTTACTTCCTCCATACCATCCACTTCATCCATTAATGACTACATTAACACCCACTTATCTCCTCCACCAATAGTTCAACTATCACAACCTACCAATGAAAACACAACCCTTGCATTAACTCTCTCACTATCACCATTAACACCTCTTGATGCACACTTTTCATCATCCCCTATCAATCCACCAACCTATAACCCCGTCCCATGGAGCTTACTTGAAGCTCATGGTGACACTTGCCTTTGTTGCATCCACAACCGAACAATTGTGTTCGGACTAAGAGATGAAATGCAATACATGTTTTCTCACATTGAAAACTTGTTGCATCCACCACCAACAACAAACTCAACTCCTCCACCACCATCAACAAACACTCCTCCTCCATCACCATCTCCATGTTTGTAACACCCCCAATTCATGGATGCAGCGGAATTCAAACTGGGTGTTACTCGACGGCACAATAGTCACAATAATAGAAAACGAACTCCAATTGAGTCGTTTTAAAAGATGTATCATTCAAATTATATAAATATCAGAGATTTCAAAATGAGGTCCCAATTGGTTCCATGTTTACAATGTATAATAAATGAGTTTTGAATGATAATAAAATTTATAGCCCTCTTGAGTATCCGTGTCCTTCTGTGCCATCCTTGATCGTCATGAACCTGAAATACATGCTTGAGAGGTCAACACAAAGGTTGAGTGATATTCATAGAGTTTGTTAAATCGATTGAACACAATATGTTGGTAGTGTGAGTTATAGGCTCACACCAATGTTTGGAAAACAAAACAGGTAGGCTACGTTATTATACGCCCGGAACATGTATTATACACTAAGCTTATGACACCATAACGTTAACGTGTACCAATATCGATCGGCAGATTTATCCCGGTAGGTACTTTGCTAACATACCTAAATCTCAAATATTATTGCATTTGTTTGAACTTAGTCAATACAAATGGGATTCGTCAATCCCAATAGGCCTATTAATAATATTCGCGCTCACTATTGCTAGTGACTAAATGGTTCATAATAAAGGATCTCGGTTTAGCAAGGTTGGTACTTAGTGATAATAAAACAATCAGGTAAGCATACAATTTAAAAACATTGTGCTCGGTTATAAATAGCATGTATTCCCCCCAAGGGTTTGTAAAACAATTAAGTAATCGAAAGTGGGGCTATGAACTCACCTTAAGTAAGATAGCAAGTAATGAATGTAACGGTCGAATCGTGAAGGTTCTATGAGCAACCTATAATAGAATGTCGCGACTTAGGATTGGAGTAAAGAATATGAAGTAGTGCCTATATATATATATATATCTTGCATTTAGTCCATGATGTGGTATGATGTATATTGTAAGTCTTTGAAAGTAATGATTCATGAAACATGTATGTTTTGTATATCGTTTACTACCGTTCGGGCCGACATAATTCAGAAGTCATGTTAGTAAGCGTTCGAGGAGCCAGGACACTTTAACTCGTAAATCCACAACTCATCTCGACGGCTTACATAATGAACTCCTCACATGAGGCTCCCTACTATTGTAGTAGTTGATGAAATATATAGATATAAGTTTTGATCCGAAAGGTTACATGTCCGATATTTGTATAAACTTAGGAAAGTTTATTAGTACATGAAGATTGTTATTAGGGGTAGTTTCATAAGTCTTGTATGACCATTTTCTCTTTGTAATATCTCATGGTTCCTTTAGATGAAGTAGATCCAAATTGCTTGTTCAAGTTATCGCCAATTCCTTGTTTCATGTTTACGCCTAAGTAAGCTTACATGGTCATTTCGTCATGGCCTAGCCATGACCTTTGGTCCTTGTTCCAAGGTCATGAGACTCAACGTTGGCTCTAGCCATGGTTGTGGTTTTGATTATAGGTCATAAGACCTCTTTGGTCTTCATAAACCATAACCTATATGTAATGACTTTGTCTAAAAATGGGCTGTTTAGAATTTGAAGAAATTTATCACTCGGAAAGCGTTTTCAGGGCTCGAGCTTCTTTGTTCCTGAACGAAAACGTCGTTCCGGACAACTTTCGTGTTTTAACTTTTTGATGAATCGGACCGGAAGTATGACTTTCAAAACCCAAATTTGATCAGAATGGTATTTGGCAGTTTTGCCGGAAATCTTTGGTAATTTCAAATGGGCGTAACTTTTGACTCGTATACTCGTTTTGGGTGGTTCAAATTGCTATGGTTTCCTTTTTAAGTCCTCTACTGTAATATGTAATGATCCAATATCATAATTTTACCATTTTGGTCGTGGTTTTCCAAGAAAGTCACTAGTTTACTTGTTTTATGAACTTATATGAACAATCAATTACAACAACTTGTTTTACTCACTTTTATACATCATGGACATGATAACAAGACAATATATAGCACAAATAATATGTAAATAACATGAACATGATTATTTAACAAGAATCAAGTTAGGGTTTGGCTCACAACTTTTGGCTTTCAAAGATGAAAGGAAGTTAACATGTAAGGATAGGACTTTGATAGACTTGCTTCAACCCACTTCACTTCATGCAATCTTTCTACCCTTGTAATCTTGAAAGATGGATGATGAAGGTTGAGGTGACTTGAGTGGATTAAAACTCAAGAGAAATCACCAAAGTTTCAAAGGATTTGAAGTAGTTTGATGAATCAAAACCAAACTAGAGATATAGTACTTGATTTCTTGAGTAATTCTTGAAGTAGAGGGAAAATTAGGAGTGTGTTTGTGTGTGTGAGGTTATGAACGACTAAAAGGAGGTGAGGAGGGTTTTATAGTGTGTTGAGGAGGTTAGTGTATAAGAATGAATGGCTTAGAATGGAACACATGATAACTACATGTATGTTTTTAGGCCATAAGTGTTTCTAAGGCTTAAAATGATACACATGAGTGATCTAATAGTTCCATGGTTCTCACTAAGCCACCAAGATCATGGTGAATCACCTCTTGGTCGTTCCATATGAGGGGGAAGTGACTAGATGGATAAACTTGGTATTATCTAGTTTACGGAGTGAGTTTTGGTCCCGTTAATCGCTAACGGTAAGTCGTTAAGTCATGAAACTTAAAACCGGGTATCGTAAAAATACGAAACTTGGAAGAATGGTTAAACATGTCATTATACTCCATAATAAAATATAAAATGAGTGGTAGGTTCTATCGGGTGCTAAAACCCTGCTAAAAACTGGAAACACGGGTCTAAAACGCGTAATACGTAAAATATACGAATATTGCGTAAAATTGAGAAAAGTAAAATGTTACTTTTCTAATATGTTATAAATGATTTAAAATGACTTATAATGTCTAGACTGGGCTCAGTCTAGTGTCGGTTGGTATTAAATGTCTTTTAGACATCAAACCGTAAGCCTAAAAATCACGAAATGACTTATAACATCAAGGGATGATTTTTGGTCAATGGAGGAGGGAAAAATATGTTGACTTTTTCTAATAAGTTGAAAACTCAAATCTTCTTAGAAACGCGTTTTGTGGTCTAACGGTTAATCGCCCAAACGGTTAAGCGTGCTCATGCGAGAGTAGTACTGGCTTGGGTGACCTGCCGGGAAGTCTTTGGTCATGTTTTTCTCAGTCACGATTAATTCTCAAATAAATCATGAGTGTGTCAAACATTTTTCTGATGCGGGGTCACTTGACGGGGTTGAATTTCGTTGTACGTACAATTTCTGATTGACGTTTTACCCTAAAACGTGTAATTCCATGTAATTCCTTAATAACTTTCACGAAAATGATCTGACGAATGTCAAACATTTAATTTGCCATGGAAATGATTTATCACTCGAGAATATCAAATAAAAATCAACTTTCGGGAAAGTTTCGGGAAAAATGAATAGTAAAAATGAATAGTAAAAGTGAATAGTAAATTTTCCGGGAATAGTAATTAACCTGAAATTGCGAATTGTTACAATGTTCACCATCCATTCCTCCCAATTAAACATGATTGGTGTCTCACAAATAAAATTATGTTAAACCATTTTGGATGGCAAGCTCTAGAGAGGACTTTCATATTTGAGCTTTGGTTTATTATTTCAATGATGATTGTAAGCCTTTAAAGGCTTTTGTTAGTTGCATTCCTTACTTCATTTGTTGATGTAATGCTTGATGAATGTATTTCACTTGATTAATGATATGGTTATGTTCAGTTTACACTTTTGCATGCTATATACATATATATGTTGCTTGCCACTAAATATTTTTGCAAGATATCCATATCTCGATTCCTTTTGGCCTCAAAACGAGGGGGAGTATACTTCAAGGGGGAGCTTCCATTAACATGGGATAACCTTTTTGATGCTAACAAAAAGGGGGAGAAGTGATATAAACTCACAATAATACTTGAATATATACTAATTTTCGATTAATGAGTTTAAATTTTGTAATCATCAAAAAGGGGGAGATTGTTGACATAAATAATGTGTGAAAACGTTATTTATATCTTTTGATATCTCTATATTTTGACGATCACAAAATGTAAAATCGTCAATCATATAATTACTACGTAAACAAGTATTAAGCTAGTTTATATCACTATATCCAACTTAATCACTTAAGGTATGGATAAACAAGTGCTTAATACATCTCATGATCAAAGGGGTATTTAATTAACTAACACAAAGTTTATTTAACTATATAAACATATTATATATTTTTGAAAAACACTTTTGGTAATAAAGAAAAATGTTTAATTCATACTAAATATATGAATTCAAATTTTTAACCAAAATCAATTAGTTTTTCACCAAATAAACTTTCCCCACTAAAAGACAAAGATTCTGGCCGTTTCAGCTGGGCGGCTCCCTTAATTATAAGGGGCGGTCCCTTTAAAATTAAGGGGACCGGCCACGCTCATCTGTCAGAATCTTTTGCCTATAAATACCACCTTAAACCTGGATTTTTTCCTCACCTTTTGCACTAAATTTTCAGATCTAGAACTCTCTAAACATCCTCTAAAACCCTTGGATCATTTGTATATGAATCCTTGTTTCAAGTGATTCAATCCCTCATCATCCATTCTCATCCAAAGTGCAAAAGAAGAACACTCTTTCTACAACCAAGTTCAAGAAGTGTTGAAGAGTAGTTGTGCATAGTGTATATATACATTCATTTGTGAATATTGTGTTGTGCTTGTTATATATTGTTTAGAAGATATAGAAGTTGCGTAGGAAGTAGAAGTTGATTAGTAGTGAAGTATGTAACACCCCCAAAATACCGCAGCGGAAGACTGTGTCATAGGGGTGCTACTTCATAATACAAAGTATAAGTTATAGAAAACGAACTCTAAATGAGACGTTTTGAAAAGTTACCATTCGATTAATGAATTCAAAGTTACAAACATGAGATTCCAAAGTATGATACATAAATGTATACAAAATGTTTTTGAATGGTAAATGATAAAAGCGTAAGTCTTCAGAATATTCAGCTTGACTCTAAGTTCCACGCACTAGCTATCGCCTTACTAACCTGAGATAAACATGCTAAAGTGTCAACACAATGGTTGGTGAGTTCATAGAGTTAGTCTTAAAATAGTTGAAAAGCCTTAAAGAATGATCACACAGCAAAGGCATTGAGAATCCACTCAGTTATAAGTCCCGCCATAAGAGACTTGTAACCTGTGTGTTCACAACCCACTGCTAACATATAGTATAATAAAGACATGTATAAGTTCATCAAGACAATTAAGCAATTAGTAGTGAGTCTCTACTTCATCTCCGAAGACCTCACTTTTATGATGTATCCAACATTCGCAAATGTTAGGATGTATCAAAGACAACTGGGAGTCAATTCCCAAAGACAACTGGGAGCCACTTCCCAAAGATAAAAGACAGTCATGTATGTATTAAATCAAGTATAATGCCATCAAGTATAAGACAATCAAGTATAACACAGTCACGTATAAACGTTTTGAGTATTTGTACAAGTAAGCAAGTAGTTGAGCATGTATCCCCCCCCAAGAGTTAAAACAAGTACGAAAAGAGTAGGGGCTATGACTCACCTTAAGCTTATGTAACGAGAAATGAAAGTGGTAGTCTCAATCGCGAAAGTCTCTAAGAACAGCCTATAATAGAACGTTGCGACTTAGGTTTGGAGTAACGTCTAAGAATACGAAGAATTGCCAATATATGTCTTGCATAATGTTCATGATGTAGTACTTAGTATATAGTGTAAGTCTTTGAATATAAATGGTTTATGACACATGTATAGGTTGTATGTCTCTTACTACCGTTCGGGCCGACATAATTCAGAAGTCATGGAGTAAACGTTCGAGGAGCCAGGACACTTTAATTCGTAAATCCACAACTCGTCTCGACGGCTTACTTAATGAACTCCTCACATGAGGCTCCCTACTATTGTAGTATTTGATAACAAATGTATAAGTTTTGATCCGAAAAGTTACATGTCCGATATTTGAATAAACTTAGGAAAGTCTATTTGTACATGAAGATTGTTATTAGGGTAAGTTTATTATAACTTGTATCTCATGGTTCTTTAGGTGGAGTAGATCCAAATTGTATGTTCAAGTTATCGCCAACTCCTTGTTTCATGTTTTCGCCTAAGTAAGTTTATATGGTCATTTAGTCATGGCTTCGCCGTGACCTTGGTCATTTTTCCATGGTCTTGAGACTCAACCTTGGCTTTATCCATGGTTGTGGTCTCGGCTTTAGGTCATTAGACCTCTTGGTCTTAGTAAATCATAACTATAATATAGTGACTTTGGTCTAAAATGGGCTGTTAAGATTTTGAAGAAAATTATCACTCGGAAAGCGTTTTCAGGGCTCGAGCTTCTTTATTCCTGAACGAAAACGTCGTTCCGGACAACTTTCGTGTTTTAACTTTTTGATGAATCGGACCAGAAGTGGGACTTTCAAAATCAAAATTTGATCAGAATGCTATTTAGGCAGTTTTGCCGTTTTGGTTTCGCTAACTTCAAATGGTCATAACTTTTGACTCGTGTACTCGTTTTGAGTGATTCAAATTGCTATGTTTTCCTTGTTAAGTCCTCTTTAACAGTAAATAAGTGTCAAATATCAAAGTTATACTATTGTGGTCGTGGTTTTCCATAAAAATCACTAGTTTGCTTGTTTACTTGTCATAAGTTAACATATGTATACCAATACTCGTTTTATCCATTTTTAAACATCATGAACACAATAACAAGAACATATATAGCATGAAAGAACCATAATAAGCATGAAAATGATATTGAGCAAGAAAGTGTATAAGGGTTTCTTACAACTTTTGGCTTTCACTTAAGAAAGGAAGTCAAGTATAGAACTAGGACACTAAACCTAATCTTGTAAACCCTTCACCATAACTCTTGTAACCCTTGCTAGCCTTGATCTAACCCTTGTGAAAACCATTTAACTTCAGCCCTAGTAACCTTGTGTAGCTCCTAATCCAACCATGGAATCACCAAACAAACTTAAGAACTAGGTAAAGAATACTAAGACATTGAACTCTTATGTGTAACTTGTATATTGAAGATCAAAGGATCATGGTGCTAGGACTAAAGGGTGTGGTATTTTTGGTGATGAAAAGATGAAGATCAATGTGTTTCTAGTTGGCTATTTATAGCATGAATGAGGAGGTTAGGAAGGTGCCTAGGAAAGTGCTAAAACTTGGAGACAAAGTTGTAATTAAGTAAGATCTAATGGCTAAAGTCAAGATTTAACCACACATGGTGACTCCCCCCCCCTAGGTCGGTTCTAAAAGGATAAGGGTGACTAGATGAGTAGTCATGGTCTTTGGATGATAATATCCTAAGTATGTAGCTAGTTTTGACTCCGTAAATCGCTAACCGTAAGTTATTAAGCCTCAAAACGTAAAACCGGGTATCGTAAAAATATGAAACTTGAAAGTATTGTTAAACATGTCAATATAGTCCATAATAAAATATAAAATGAGTGGTAGGTTCTATCGGGTGCTAAAACCCTGCTAAAAACTGGAAACACGGGTCTAAAACGCGTAATTCGTGTAAAACGCTGAACTGAAAAACGTAAAATTCTAAAACTTTTGGAATTGTCATAAAATGATAGAAAATCATATTTCTATTGTTTATAATGTTTTATGGATATATCGGGATGCTGGAAGGACGTTTAAACCTAAAAGTAAATCTCGGACACGGCTTTGTGATTTTTGCAGAAATGATCCGACGAGCGTCAAACTCTCGGATTATCGTTAAAATAGTTTAACTTACGAGAATATGAAATAAAAATTTCTGAGATGAATAGTAAAAAGTGAATAGTAAAAAGTGAATAGTGAAATTTTCGGGAATGAAAGTTAACCTGAAATTGCGAATTGTTACAGTCTGTACCCCTTAAGGAGAACTTTGTCCCGAAGTTCAGTTGATGTTAACTACTTATGGTGTGTCTAAGAGAATTCGGGATCTCTAAAAATAGTGGTGTTCACTCTGATTCGTCTAAGGTTCTGGTTATGGAGTTGTATCGGCTACAATTAAGCCCACTTATTTATAACACATTACTTACATAAAGAAGCGTCCAAATTTATGTAAGTAAGGTCTCATAAACTTATGGTTCGGTGATTTACAATTTCTTTATTTAACTGAAGAGGCGTCCCAATCCATTTAAATAAGGAGATTCTAAATCATCCTACTTAAGAATTTCCGACACAAAATCCGCCTTCTGAGGCCGATAGTAAGATAATCAAGCCATCAAATCCCTAAAGCTAAGCAATAATATTATTTAACTCAAATCTTGTGTCTAATCAAACAAGAACTGTCACAAGATCAAGTTAACTAATTAGTTATTACTGAGCTCCATGTTTTTAATGACTCGACGAATCTCTGGGGCTCCTTATAATGCTAAAGTCACATCATCTAATAGCGTGGAACTAAGCAAACCTCTAACCAAAAAGCATATGTGTATGTATTGTGTGTAAGGCAAATAAAGAGGAAGGTCCCAACGTATATAGCAGTTATAGTCTAGGCACTAAATGCAACCTAGTTCTCTATAACCAAGGCTCTGATACCAATCTGTAACACCCCCAAAATACCGCAGCGGAAGACTGTGTCATAGGGGTGCTACTTCATAATACAAAGTATAAGTTATAGAAAACGAACTCTAAATGAGACGTTTTGAAAAGTTACCATTCGATTAATGAATTCAAAGTTACAAACATGAGATTCCAAAGTATGATACATAAATGTATACAAAATGTTTTTGAATGGTAAATGATAAAAGTGTAAGTCTTCAGAATATTCAGCTTGACTCTAAGTTCCACGCACTAGCTATCGCCTTACTAACCTGAGATAAACATGCTAAAGTGTCAACACAATGGTTGGTGAGTTCATAGAGTTTGTCTTAAAATAGTTGAAAAGCCTTAAAGAATGATCACACAGCAAAGGCATTGAGAATCCACTCAGTTATAAGTCCCGCCATAAGAGACTTGTAACCTGTGTGTTCACAACCCACTGCTAACATATAGTATAATAAAGACATGTATAAGTTCATCAAGACAATTAAGCAATTAGTAGTGAGTCTCTACTTCATCTCCGAAGACCTCACTTTTATGATGTATCCAACATTCGCAAATGTTAGGATGTATCAAAGACAACTGGGAGTCAATTCCCAAAGACAACTGGGAGCCACTTCCCAAAGATAAAAGACAGTCATGTATGTATTAAATCAAGTATAATGCCATCAAGTATAAGACAATCAAGTATAACACAGTCACGTATAAACGTTTTGAGTATTTGTACAAGTAAGCAAGTAGTTGAGCATGTATCCCCCCCAAGAGTTAAAACAAGTACGAAAAGAGTAGGGGCTATGACTCACCTTAAGCTTATGTAACGAGAAATGAAAGTGGTAGTCTCAATCGCGAAAGTCTCTAAGAACAGCCTATAATAGAACGTTGCGACTTAGGTTTGGAGTAACGTCTAAGAATACGAAGAATTGCCAATATATGTCTTGCATAATGTTCATGATGTAGTACTTAGTATATAGTGTAAGTCTTTGAATATAAATGGTTTATGACACATGTATAGGTTGTATGTCTCTTACTACCGTTCGGGCCGACATAATTCAGAAGTCATGGAGTAAACGTTCGAGGAGCCAGGACACTTTAATTCGTAAATCCACAACTCGTCTCGACGGCTTACTTAATGAACTCCTCACATGAGGCTCCCTACTATTGTAGTATTTGATAACAAATGTATAAGTTTTGATCCGAAAAGTTACATGTCCGATATTTGAATAAACTTAGGAAAGTCTATTTGTACATGAAGATTGTTATTAGGGTAAGTTTATTATAACTTGTATCTCATGGTTCTTTAGGTGGAGTAGATCCAAATTGTATGTTCAAGTTATCGCCAACTCCTTGTTTCATGTTTTCGCCTAAGTAAGTTTATATGGTCATTTAGTCATGGCTTCGCCGTGACCTTGGTCATTTTTCCATGGTCTTGAGACTCAACCTTGGCTTTATCCATGGTTGTGGTCTCGGCTTTAGGTCATTAGACCTCTTGGTCTTAGTAAATCATAACTATAATATAGTGACTTTGGTCTAAAATGGGCTGTTAAGATTTTGAAGAAAATTATCACTCGGAAAGCGTTTTCAGGGCTCGAGCTTCTTTGTTCCTGAACGAAAACGTCGTTCCGGACAACTTTCGTGTTTTAACTTTTTGATGAATCGGAGCAGAAGTGGGACTTTCAAAATCAAAATTTGATCAGAATGCTATTTAGGCAGTTTTGCCGTTTTGGTTTCGCTAACTTCAAATGGTCATAACTTTTGACTCGTGTACTCGTTTTGAGTGATTCAAATTGCTATGTTTTCCTTGTTAAGTCCTCTTTAACAGTAAGTAAGTGTCAAATATCAAAGTTATACTATTGTGGTCGTGGTTTTCCATAAAAATCACTAGTTTGCTTGTTTACTTGTCATAAGTTAACATATGTATACCAATACTCGTTTTATCCATTTTTAAACATCATGAACACAATAACAAGAACATATATAGCATGAAAGAACCATAATAAGCATGAAAATGATATTGAGCAAGAAAGTGTATAAGGGTTTCTTACAACTTTTGGCTTTCACTTAAGAAAGGAAGTCAAGTATAGAACTAGGACACTAAACCTAATCTTGTAAACCCTTCACCATAACTCTTGTAACCCTTGCTAGCCTTGATCTAACCCTTGTGAAAACCATTTAACTTCAGCCCTAGTAACCTTGTGTAGCTCCTAATCCAACCATGGAATCACCAAACAAACTTAAGAACTAGGTAAAGAATACTAAGACATTGAACTCTTATGTGTAACTTGTATATTGAAGATCAAAGGATCATGGTGCTAGGACTAAAGGGTGTGGTATTTTTGGTGATGAAAAGATGAAGATCAATGTGTTTCTAGTTGGCTATTTATAGCATGAATGAGGAGGTTAGGAAGGTGCCTAGGAAACTGCTAAAACTTGGAGACAAAGTTGTAATTAAGTAAGATCTAATGGCTAAAGTCAAGATTTAACCACACATGGTGACTCCCCCCCCCCTAGGTCGGTTCTAAAAGGATAAGGGTGACTAGATGAGTAGTCATGGTCTTTGGATGATAATATCCTAAGTATGTAGCTAGTTTTGACTCCGTAAATCGCTAACCGTAAGTTATTAAGCCTCAAAACGTAAAACCGGGTATCGTAAAAATATGAAACTTGAAAGTATTGTTAAACATGTCAATATAGTCCATAATAAAATATAAAATGAGTGGTAGGTTCTATCGGGTGCTAAAACCCTGCTAAAAACTGGAAACACGGGTCTAAAACGCGTAATTCGCGTAAAACGCTGAACTGAAAAACGTAAAATTCTAAAACTTTTGGAATTGTCATAAAATGATAGAAAATCATATTTCTATTGTTTATAATGTTTTATGGATATATCGGGATGCTGGAAGGACGTTTAAACCTAAAAGTAAATCTCGGACACGGCTTTGTGATTTTTGCAGAAATGATCCGACGAGCGTCAAACTCTCGGATTATCGTTAAAATAGTTTAACTTACGAGAATATGAAATAAAAATTTCTGAGATGAATAGTAAAAAGTGAATAGTAAAAAGTGGATAGTGAAAAGTGAATAGTGAAATTTTCGGGAATGAAAGTTAACCTGAAATTGCGAATTGTTACAAAGTAGGTTAGTTGTGAAGATTGGTGTGAAGTAGAAGATTGGTGTGTAGAAGATAGGTGTGAAGAAGATTGGTGTGTAGTATATTGGTGTGAAGAAGTTGTGTAGAAGTAGTGATCAAGTTGTGAAGTTGTTGTGGTGTGTAAATTGGTGTGTAAGGTTTTCTCCGCCAAAAGGGAGTTTGTTGACATAGTGAAGAAAACTCTCGAGTAGGTGACTCGGGGAGTGGAGTAGGAACAAGGAAGGTGTCCTTGTAGCCGAACCACTATAAATCCTTGTGTTGTGGTTTGATCTTTCCAACTCTTCTCATTACTTATTTATTTACTTTTACTATATTAGCTTTGTTAGTTAGTTACCATACAATAGTTCATATAGTGCAAGTATTGAGTTCACATAAACTAGAATCGAAGTTTTTAAAACAAACTTGTGTTTATAAATTTAAAAGGACGTAAAACTATTCAACCCCCCCCCCCTTCTAGTTTTCCACACGTCTCTTTTCGAGTCGTTTTCTATTATCTTGTCTTTATTTCCATGAGTAATACCCCAAACACTTTATCCGCTGTGATCAATGAAAAATGGGGGTGTTACATACCTGTCAAGCCATGACATTCTCAATGATCCTTCCCTTTTAACTTTCTACCAAAACGATGATTTTACCCCTTGGGGAAATCTTGTAAGAAAAGAGGAGGGAGAGAAAGGTTCTGATTTCAAAATCAGGAGCACTTTTGAGGATGATCTGGGACACTTCACTCATGAAAAAGGCTTACAATTGAAAGGGCTTGACGAGCTCATCACTGAACAACAAAATGACATGAAAAAATGGTTCCAAGAACTTAATGCCACCCTTGATGGCCGTAACAAGCCTCAAGTAAGCTAAAAGACCCCCTGCTCGCTATTACTACTCGAGCCGCAACAACAACCAAGGACCCTCCTTATCCGAACCAACATCCCATCATCGTTGAGCTAAATATTCCTCACAGGGAAGAAGGTGATGTGAGCGAGGAGACTCCTGAGCAACCCCCTCAGATGACCTCCTCTCCACTAGCTCAACCCAACCAACCTGTGAAAGTCCCATTTCCGTCCCGCCTTAATAATCAAAAGATTGAGAATGATAATAAAAGATTCTTATCATATCTAAAGGATTCAGTGGTCACCATACCCCTCCTTGATGTTGCTACCATATGCCCAAGTATAGCACGTACTTCAAGAGATTACTTGCCAACCAAAAAAGACTCGAGGGTCTTGTGGCTCTAGGAGAAGAATGTTTGGTGGTGACCTAACGAGGACTACTGAAGAAGGTAGACAACCCGGGTAGTTTCACCTTGCCCTGCTCCATAGGATCTCTGTCGGTAAAGAATGCCCTAGCTAATTTAGGGGTGAGCATCAACCTCATGCCTTATTTCATGTTCCTCAAATTAGGGTATTCCGGATTGAAGCAAACCTGTATGAACATCCAACTAGCTGATAGGTCAGTCAAATACCCCTTGGGGATATGCGAGAACGTAATAGTTAAAGTAGGGAAGTTCAAATTTATGGTTGACTTTGTAATCTTGGAAATGGAGGAGGATGACCTAGTGCCCATCATCTTAGGAAGACCCTTTTTAGCCACAGCTCATGCTGTCATTGATGTTCATGCTGGTAAGTTAACTCTGTGAGTAGGAGCCGACAGCTTAACCTTTTATATTAAGGATACAATGAACCTTTCTCTAAAAGTAGCTAACCGGCTATATTTCATCGGAGAGGTCGATGAATTAACCGATGTCATTGACAACTGTGCTAGAACTCAAAGAATTCCCAAACCATTAGAATATGCTTTCCTACAGGGACAAGATCAACTGCCAGTAATCATAAATTTCTCCCTGGAAGATGGGCAAAAAGATAAACTCCTAGGAGTTTTAAAGAAATATAAGGGAGTCATTGCATGGACTGTAGCCAACATTAAGGGAATTGACTCGACCTTTTGCACGCATAAAATTCTTATGGAAGAAGATTATAAACCAGCCGTGCAACCCAGACCCGAGTAAATCCCAACATTAAGGAAGTGGTGAAAAAGGAAGTCATCAAACTCTTGGATGCAGGGCTAATCCACCCAATTTCAGATAGTCCGTGGGTTAGTCCTGTACAGGTCGTACCAAAGAAAGGAGGGATGACTGTGGTGAAAAATGATAAAGGTGAATTGGTACCCCAAAGGACAGTCACTGGTTGGCGTGTGTGCGTTAATTATAGAAAGCTAAATGATGCCACCCGAAAGGATCACTTCCCTCTCCCATTCATAGACCAAATGTTGGAAAGATTAGCAGGACATGAGTACTACTGTTTCTTAGATGGATTCTCAGGGTATTTCCAAATCCCCATAGCCCCTGAGGACCAAGGAAAAACCATGTTTACTTGCCCATATGGAACATTCGCCTATAAGAGAATGCCTTTCGGGTTATATAACGCCCCCACCACTTTTCAATGATGTATGACCGCAATCTTTCACTAGTTAATGGAAGACAGCATGGAAGTTTTCATTGATGATTTCTCGGTCTTTGGGAACTCTTTCGATCACTGTCTCGCTAAGCTAGAAAAAATGCTCAAACGTTGTAAGGAGACCAACTTGGTCCTAAACTGGGAAAAATGTCATTTTATGGTAAAAAAAAGGGATTGTACTTGGACACAAAGTCTCAGGAAATGGAATTGAGGTGGACCGAGCAAAAATTGAAGCTATATCCAAGCTACCTTATCCAACAACAATCAAGGTGATACGTAGCTTCTTGGGTCATGCCGGTTTCTATAGAAGATTCATTAAAGACTTCTCCAAAATAGCTCGTCCAATGACTGAGTTGTTGTAAAGGATGCCCCTTTCAATTTCTCTCAAGAATGCAAGGATGCATTCGATCGACTGAAGAAGGAACTCACGCAAGCTCCGATCATGGTTACACCTAATTGGGACTTGCCCTTCAAAATCATGTGCGACGCTAGCGACTATGCTGTTGGAGCAGTATTAGGCCAAAGGCTTAACAAACACTTCCAACCAATATACTATGCCAGCAAAACTATGAATCCCGCTCAAGAGAACTACTCCACCACTGAAAAGGAGCTATTAGCCGTAGTATTCGCTTCTGATAAATTTCGTCAATATCTTGTCCTTTAAAAAACGGTTGTCTTTACAGATCATTCGGCTCTTTGATACCTTTTTGCTAAGCAAGATGCTAAACCTTGACTAATTCGGTGGATCTTATTGTTACAAGAATTTGATGTTGAAATTCGTGATAAGAAGGGGGCAGAGAATCTTGCTGCTGAGCACCTCTCTCGCCTCGAAAATCCTAGCCTTAATGAACTTGACAAAAGTGAGATTGGGGATTCATTCCCTGACGAGCAGCTCATGTCAATAACTGATTCTCAGCCATGGTACGCGGATTATGCTAACTATCTGGCAAGCAGAATTACTCCGGAACACTTGAACAGACATGAAAGAAAAAGGTTCTTCGCCCAATTAAAATACTACTTTTGGGACAAACCTTTTTTGTTCCGAAGATGCCCTAATCAAGTAATCAGGCGTTGTGTTTTGGAAAAAGAGGCAATAAAGATCATGAAAGCATGTCATTCAGGCCCTTTTGGGGGGCATCACGGAATGAACACCACTGCGCGAAAAATGTTTGACGCAGGATTCTATTGGCCTACAACATTTCATGATGTAAAAGGAATGATACAAGCATGTGATGCATGTCAATGAGCCGGGAATGTCTCAAAAAGGGATGAGGCACCTCAGCATTTTATACAAATTTATGAGGTTTTCGACGTTTGGGGAATAGATTTTATGGGCCCCTTCCCGTCTTCAGGGGGAACGAATACATCCTAGTGTCCATTGATTATGTTTCGAAATGGGTAGAGGCACAAGCCCTTAGGACTAACGATGCTAGGGTAGTTATTCATTTCTTAAAGAAATTGTTTGCTAGGTTTGGCATTCCTAAAGCTCTCATTAGTCACAGGGGAACCCAATTTTGCAACGCACAAATGGAAAAGGTCATGAAAAGATATGGGGTCTCCCATCGATTCTCCACCACTTATCACCCTCAAACCAACGGTCAAGTTGAGAACACTAATAGAGCGATTAAGAGAATACTTGAAAAGACAGTCAATCAGAACAGAAAGGATTGGTCATTTAAACTCGAAGAGGCTTTATGGGCATTCCGAACTGCCTACAAAACACCTATTGGGACGACCCCATTCCGCATGGTTTATGGCAATGCATGTCACCTTCCAGTAGAGCTGGAACACAAGGCGTATTAAGACTCCAGGAGCTTGATGAATTAAGACTGGAAGCGTATGAATCCTCCGTTACATATAAAGAAAGGGCAAAAAAATGGCATGACCAACGAATTAAAAGACCGAAGAAGTTCTCAGAAGGAGACAAAGTTCTACTATATAACTCTCGTTTAAGGTTGTTTTCGGGGAAACTTAAATCTAGATGGTATGGACCTTTTACCGTGAAAAGCTCCTCTAAAACCGGAGTTGTTGTGTTAATGGACGATGAGAATAGAGAATACACGGTGAATATACAACGCGTTAAGCATTATCAAGAAAATGGTAATGAAATGATCGATGAGGAGGATATAACATTTGATGACGAGGTCACGTAGTAGCCCGTGACCTTGAGTCTAGCTACAAGACACGTAAATAAAGAAAACCGCTTCTTGGGAGGCAACCCAAGTTTTATTTGTTTTATCTGTTTTATTTGTTTGTTTGATTTTATTTGTTTCCTTATGCATGCTCAATTTTTATTGTTTGTGGATCATGATTCATAATAAATTGTGAAAATGCTTCACCTTGTTGTTTGTCTTAACTTCATAAAAAGGTATTTCGCAAAAGGTGAGTGTAAGGGAAATCTAAATTTTTTTTTGAGAACGGAATTAGACATGAACCACAACAATATTAAATGAACAAGTATATTAGTATTTGTTTGAGTCAAATGCTTGTATCGAGTCATAATGATGTTGATGAGTGTCTAAATACTCATCATTTCTGTCCAATTTTAAATACGAAAACAGTTAAAAACACTCAGAAACACCACAAAATACTACAAATATCCTTGAATGGTGTTTTTATATGTTTTAGACATAAAAGAACTGAAAACAGGGGAAAACGGGCAAAGTTTACCAAATTGTCAATATCAGTCCCTGAACTTTCAAGAAATGTCAGAAATGGTCCCTGGGAGAATTATTTTAAAGAAAAGTCAACAACAGTCCCTAGGAATAAAGGAATAATAATTTTTACCCTTGAAAGTTCAAAATATCAAAATTGGCAAAACAGGTCCCTGCAGTTTCCATATTGACAGAAAATACCCAAGTGTTTAAAAATGGAATTTTATCATTAAAGGGTCCTTGGTAATTCACAAGTTATCAAGTTTGACCCCTAGATGATAAATTCAAAGAATTTACAAAAAAGGTCCCTATACTTTGAAAATTGGCAAAATTGGTCCCCGGTTGTTTTTAATTTGGAAAAATATGAAAAAGGTCCTTATAATATTTACACATGGAAAGAAAGGTCCTTTTTGATAAAATTTGGAATAACTACAGTTTGGTCCATGGAATTCAGAAGTTACAAAATAAGTCCTTGGGCTCATTAACCTTATACACCAAACGGATCCAAGTTATTATCCAAACACAAATAAGCCTAGTCCAAATCCAAAAACAAACCAAAGCCTGGTCCATACTTTTCCCAAGCCCAATCACAAAAGCCCAAATACCCTTTATAATAAAAACGGGGTCAACCCTTTGTTTGACCCTGGTTCATCCCCTACCTCCCTCCACCTCACCTCTGCTATACCATCCACCATCTATCCACCACTTGCACCCTTCACCTTTCCACCTCAAACCCTCTCTGTCACCCCCCACAACAGAACCCACCCCTTAGGTTTGCCTTGGGGGACTCCACGTGTCACATCTACAACCTGTAAACCACCCTACACCCTGCAACTACTTATACCACCACCCATAGACCACCCCTATGCTCCATTGTGTCCCCTCAATCATTACAAACACCCCAATTGCATTTAATGCTCAGAAATCGGCTACAAGCAACCTCTTCCACTTTTGGCGCCAAAAGTGGATTTAAATGGCTGTGATCAATTGAGGCAATCCAAGGGCTGTAGATTGATGGGATTTGCTCAGAAGGTGTCCCCAAACCCTAATTTTCAAGTATAAAAGGAAGAAGATGCAAGGATAAAGCTATGTAGTTTAATTTGTATTTCCAAATTTCGTATTTAGTCAATTAAGAGTTCCAGTGTATTTCTAAGTTTTCAAGTTGTATTTCTAAGATTCTAAGTGATAATCAAAGCTATTTTCAGTTTCAATTTCAGTTCCTCAGTTCAATTATCAGTTTATGCAAGTTTACTTTTATTTCCAATTTCTCATTAAGCTTCATTGTTGTTTCTAGTTGATAATATGGACTCATAAGCTCATATAAGCTCCTCATATAGCTTTTATAAGCTATTAGAAACCATAAAATTCAGCATTATTATAAAAGAGAAAAATACAAAAAAATAAGAAAAATAAAGAAAAAATCAAAAAATCAAGGTTCCATGGTGATCAAGGCTGGAGCAGGGTACATTTTGGATGGCCTTTTGGTTTAGAAGCTTGTGGAAGCTAATAGGTGTGTTAATTGATCCTTGGTTATGTGTTTCAGCTAGATTTCACTTGTTAGCTCAATTCTCTTTTTAGCAATTATACTGTAGTTAGCCTATATAGTTATATCTTAGTTTTTATATTTTCATTGCAAGTTAATATATCATTTTGTAACTTTATAAATCAGTATTATGGCTTAAATTATGGAGATACTTTGAAAATCATCAAAACTGATTAGTTAAGGTAGTGTTTGGATTAAGTGCATTTTGTGTGTTATTGTTGTTGTATGTTAGTTTTTCCTGCATAAATTCATCACCTAGGTCCTAAAACAATCAGAAATAGCAAAAGAATCACAGGTCATATTACCAAAAGTTAAAATAACTTACAAATCTCATTTGTAAGTTAACTGTTGAATTTCTAAGATCCATAATCTGCCATATGGTTCAATAGGGGTTAGGATTGATTAATTTAAGTTTACTTCACCTTATTACATCATAATCAGTCAATAAATCTAGATTAAAGTTCACATAAGTCAATTCATTAGTATTTCATAAAAAGTCAAATTGCACACTATTGGCAGAAATTCACTTTTTCAAGGAATTTTCATGATTTTTGTAATCACAATTAGACCTTGAGCTTTTTACAAGATAAAGTCTATCAGCTAAGCTTTCAAATCTCATATTTGGCTTATTTTTGTAAATTTTTTATAGCTTATTAGATAAGCTCAAAATAGGTTGCAGGGATAGAAAGTGCCCTGTGCACAGGTTTGAGATCATATCTCATATGCCTCTCCTAGGCTCACCTGTGGGACCCACACTTTGGACCTTGGCTTTTTAAGAAGCCCTTCAGTCTGGCTTATTGGAGTACTGCTTATTTTGTCCTTAAAAACTTTTCTCCCTAGCTTATTGTACCTTGCAACTTGTCCCATTTTCATAATACATACTGAGTGAATCAGTATTGAGACCCAATTTCATAAGACCACCAATAGCTTATTAATAAGCCATAAGCTCTGCTTATTGGCTTATTGGGAAGCTTTCCTGGCCAACTTATCATATCAAGTTCTATTTTGGACCCCTGACCTTCTGTGTGGACCCCACAGGGTCTTGTTTATTGGCCTATATCACCTTTGCATACTGAGAACTCAGGTTTTATAACTTATTCCAAAGCTCATCCTGAGCTTATTAGTGAGCTTATTGGAGAGCTTATTAGACTAATTGACGGACCAACTGTCCAACTTGAAGGTTCACTCTTGGTTTTGGACTATTGAACCCCCTAGTGGACCCCACAGGGAACCAAAGGTTCTCCATTTTGGCCTGTTGGCCTGAGATATTTGCCAAAAGTGCTTATCATGGTTTCCAGCTTATTCATTTGGCTTATTTGGTAGTTTTAGCTTAATCTAGGTATATCTCATGTAATTACATCTTATTTAGCTTATTATATCTTAATTATAGCTTATTGCTTTAAGAAACAGTTTTGGCTTATTTAAGCCTTCTGTTGAGGAAATAAGCTCTTACAGAGCTTATTTGGCTTTTCTAAAAAGTTTTCCTTTGTTAAAGTTTCTTATTTTTGCTTGTTTCATAGGTTTGTAAAAAGAAAATCAAAAAATATATATATATATATATATATTTGGCAAAAATGGGGTGTGTGGGAATCGAACCTGGGACCTCTAGGATAGCATGCGTGCATACGTAACACACCCCCTTCCATTTGCTCTGGGGCACCAGTTCCGTTATACTTTGTACAATTAATATACTTAAGGTAGTTCTAGTCTAATTAGCTTATTTCAACTGTTTAGCTTATTCTAGCTTATCTGGATAAGCTGTTGATACCATTTTATTTTTTCTAGCTTATTTACCACTTAATATACTTTCCATAAATTTTTCATATTTTCTACTTGTCACAACTCACCATTTCAGGTCATTTCAGGTCATTTCCCAAACTTTAGAAAAACACTATTCATCAACACTATTTATCAAAACACTATTCATCAGTTTACTATTCGTCATTTTTAGTGTCAGTTTGACATTCCGAGAAGCATTCAGGAATATTACTATTCACTAAACACTATTCATTGCCGGAAAAGTTTTCACTATTCACTTGCATTACACGTTTAATCGTAAATTTAGTTTACGGGTATTCAAATTCGCGTAACCGGATTGGTTTAGGTGCGAATTCATTTCATTAGTGCTAAGGACACTGCATACGGACTAGAGACAGTCTGCATATCATCATAACAGCATTTACATGTTATACCACTCTTAGGATTTTCAAATTTATATATTTAATACATTTAACGTTTTTACGTATAAGTATTTATAGTAAACGTTAACACCCGGTTTATACACGACGAATATATCTAAATATTCCCACAATGGTCCCGACATATTTTTATATCCATTATATCATCATAAAAGTTGTTACATTCATTTACCCAGTATTTTGGAATTTTACGTTTTCCAGTTCAGCGTTTTACGCGAATTACGCGTTTTTAACCCGCGTTTCCAGTTTTAACAACGTTCAAGCAACCCGATGGAACTTACCATTCATTTTTATTTTATTATGGAGTATTTTGACAAGTTTAGTCATTCTTTCAAGTTTCATATTTTTACGATGCCCGAATTTACGTTTCGCGGTTTAAAACTTTACGTTTTGCGAATAACGGAACCAAAACCGACTCCGTGAACCAGATAACACCAAGCTTACTACATACTCATCTAATTTCTTTACATGTGCAGCCCCCCCCCCCCCCCCCCCATTGTCTTCCACTTGACTAAATATTTACAATAATGCCATTATGTTAGATATTTCCTACTAAAACACCTTTAACACTTTCATATTTTTCTTTCATAATCAAAGTGAAGTTTTCTCTTGTCTTCCTCCCTAAGCCACGACCCAACATCAAGATCCATGATCAATCCATTATTTTTCAAAGTATAAAGCATCAAAGTTGTTCATTTCATCATCCTAATCAAGAATCATAACACAAAAACACAAGTAATCCAAGGTTTCTCATCATCTCACCACCTATTATTTCAAAGTGAGTTATCAAATTTATTTTCATGTTTTCATCTAATTAACATATGTATCTTATGGTATTCATGCTTAATTTCATGCACAAACAAGTTATACCACTTTATTTTTGTATACTTTTTGAACATACAAACCCTAGATTGTGATTTAGGTGTTCCCTTGTTAAATTAACTTGATTACTAGTCATTAGGAACCCATGACACCCTAAGAAGGTGTATGGTAGGATTAGTATAGATTTGTGGAGTTTGCAAGAGTTTTGGTTGATGTAGAAACTAGTTTTGAACCTTGGAAATGGATTTGTAACAAGTAAATATACATTCTGTCCCATTTTGGTAAATCCAGGAAAATCAGTAAACATAAAGTAAACTTTGGCAAAATTTTTAGAAAATACTTTCAAAAACGAATCCGTAGGCGAAAGAACGGATTAAAAAGAGTTTATAACGAAGAAGTTATGATTTTTGCAAGTTTATTGACGAAAACTATTTTCCGGAAAAATACATGCTGATGGACGTTTTTCGTCGGACAAAAAGAGACTTTAGACGTAACCCGGAGGAGTCAAGCTTTCCAAAATATATTACTACATACTAAGACGTAACCGTGGATATAAAGAACAAGTAAAACGGGCTTATAACGACAAAAATATTCACGTTTCAATATCGGCAAAAATCCTCTATAATTGGCAGCTTTTAGAAATAATAATAACACTACGCACTAAATTCTAGATTTTCTAGAAATATTAACCAAGTACCCAATTTTATAACTAATGAAGTATTAGTTATTACAAGTATATTTTATCACTACGAGGCGTTATTTCAAGGATTTCAGCCCGAGGATATCAACACGAACATTGATACATACGATATATATATAAGTATATATATTGCAACTAGCTTTATTTTTCTAATAGCCATATTTTTCCTAAGTCTTGGAAATGTATATTTTTGATAACAACAAGTATTTTTCAAAGAGTAGAGTGGTATAGGAAACATGTGCATGGACATTCATAACATCATTTCATGATCTAAAGAAGATCGTTCATCATTCATATTAGGTTGCGGCTAGTGTGCGCGCCTTGTTTTTCAGCTCATTACATGTTCATGGTACCATCATATCAGGTGAGTCATAGCCCCTACTCTTTTAATTGTTTTGTAAACTCTTTGGGGGAGAATACATGCTCGTTTTACTTAAACGCATTACTTGCTTTACATGGTTGATTACTCAAACATTTTCAGCTTTACCTATACATATTTTTGATTACCTGCATTTCATTGGTATGTTGATTACTGCATTTCATGGGATTTGTCATCCTTGTTTACATGACTTCATGGTCACAAATTGTTCCCATATGTTCATTGTTATATTGTGGTATTCCCCACTTGGCTGTGATGTCAAACGTAATATTGTGGTATTCCCCACTTGGCTGTGATGTAAAACGTAATATTGTGGTATTCCCCACTTGGCTGTGATGTCAAACGTATTGTGGTATTCCCCACTTGGCTGTGATGTCAAACGTAATATTGTGGTATTCCCCACTTGGCATTGATGTCAAACGTAATATTGTTGTTTCCATACTTGACTGAATTACGATGCCTTTGCATCAACCTTATTACAGATTTTCCCACTTGACTGATTTATCATATGGCTTCATGGACTGAATTATTTATATAGCCGTTTGCTATATTTATCATGGAATTTGGATACAAGTATTACATTTGTTCATGTATACATATTACATTTGGCAGTGGGTCGTAAACACACAGGTTACAAGTCTCTTATGGCGGGACTTGTAACTGAGTGGATTTACGATGCCTTTGCTGGGATACCTTCATACATATGCATTACATTCTTTTTCATAAGACTCTATGAACTCACCAACCTCGTGTTGACACTTTAGCATGTATTTTCAGGTATTAAGCATTGGCACGCTACAGGAGGTTTTGGCAGGGCATGGCATGGTCATAGAAGAATCTGATTATTCATTTGGGGACCGTTTTAAACTATTTTAAGGGCCTACTTCCGCACTATTTTTAATGATGTAAATTCAATACTTTTGGTTAAACAATTTTATTCTAAATGATTGAAGTGAAAACTATTTTTGTACTTGTGTTGTGATATCAATTGAGTTATACCCCAGCTGCATGTATGCTTCCGCTGGACCCGATTTTGGGGGTGTGACAGATTGGTACCAGAGCTTTGGCTATAGCGAACTAAGTGTTTTTAAAACCTAGACTATAGCTACTTTTACGAAAACTTAACCCTATGACCGTCACGTGCCTGCCTGCCAAGCTGAAGCCTCATTTGTGGTTAGTTGTTGACATAGGTGATGAGATTTATGTCTCATTACCTGATATATTATATTCATTTAGTATAGTTGATTACTATAATTGTCTTTCATATAAGCATGTTCACGTATCATATATGTCACCGCATTATGTTTTCCTTGCATAGTTTCATCATTTGACCTCGAGTTTGGTCACTTGCTTTTGTCTTTCAGAACGTCTTGCTATTTGTGAAGGACATAGTCTTAGTATAACTGAGTTGAGTATTTCAAAATTCATGGAACCTCGGTAGAATATAGACTGGTCATTTATATTCGACCCGGGATAGTAGGACATAGGCTGACCACCTATATCCGACTCAGAAATGAATTTTGCAACACTGAGAATGGTTATAATAAAATTTTGTCTGGATTAAATCCTCTACTCATTTTCCAAAGGTTTCATTTATGTGTGTGTATACCCTCGTTTTCTGAATATTCATACTTTTCATCACCTCGTGAACCGCCGCTTGGAAGCATGTCAATCGATCATTTCATCTCATGAACATTTACGTCTATGCACAATACGCTTACATCACAGTATTTTCTTTTTATCACAATATCATTTTGTCGCAGTTGTCACAGTCTCTTCCCTTCTCACCATCACTATCATTTCCTTTCCCCATCCCCATATATACAAGGAATTAGCTAACACTCTATGGATTCTGATGTCACTTATCACTCACTACTCCCAATATTGATAAGTGGATATTATCAATGACCTCCCTAGGAAACGTCTTATTTATGTTTCACCCTTCTTTTCTAGTTTTGAAGAGCTATGCCGCCAGGGAAGGCTAAAGCTACTCCAACTATGACACTTGCTGCTATTCGGAAATTTGTTAAGGATAGTATAGATGAAGCTCTAGAGATCGAGAGAGCTGAGGTAGCTGCAAGGGCTGCTGAAACCACTTTACAGACAGGGACAGATGGACAATCCGATAATAGGCGTGAATGTACTTGGAAAAATTTTAAGATTAGTGATCCCATCAAGTTTAAGGGCACTGAAGGAGCGGTTGCTTTGATTCGCTGGTTCGAAAAGACTGAGAATGTGTTCCTCATGTGCAACTGTCCTGATGTCAGCAAGGTAAAATTCGCTACTGGTATGCTTCTGGATGAAGCTATGTCATGGTGGAATTCTTATGCTCAACCGATTGGTATGGAAAATGCCTACAAGCTCACCTGGGCGCAATTCAAGAAGTTGATGACTAGTAAGTTTTGCCCTCGTACTGAGGTGCAGAAGTTGGAAACAGAATTCTATGAACTGGTGACTAAAGGTGATGACATCGAGACCTACTTCAGGAGGTTACAGGAGTTGGCTGCACTATGCCCAACTATGGTTCCAGATAATGAAAAGCTGCCAGAAAATTTCATCGGTGGACTACCGCACAACATCAGGGGGAACGTAATTGCTTCTAAACCGCACACGTTGGAGGAAGCTATCGGAATGTCTCAAAAGCTTATGGCTCAAGTGATGAAACAAGAAACTACTGTCAACAAGAACAACGAAAACAAAAGGAAAAGGGATGACAACCAAGGAAACGATCAAGTATGGCAGCCAAACAAAGGACAAGAAGTGTTTAGAGCTTATGCTGCAGGATCACGCACAAAGAAAAGATATACTGGAAATTTACCTTACTGCAACATGTGTAATCTGCATCACTTATATCATTGCAGTAGACTGTGTGGAATATGCAAGAAGCGGGGTCATCTAACTAAGGACTGTAGGAAACCCACAAATCAGAGAATTCCAGGAAGTTGCTTCAAATGTGGAAACTTAGGGCATCTCAGAAAGGACTGCCCGAAGCTAAGGAACAAGAAAACCAAAGCCTTAACTCTCTAGTTGTATTTCTTTTGTGTTTAATTCTACATTCTATCATATAAGTTTCATGTACTATTAACGAATTCCGATCTAATGAATATTCTATCTTTTATCACCTCAAACACCTAGCGATTACATTAAGATTTCTTTGGAACCACACCACCTATCATCTGCAGACCAATGGTCAGAATTAGAGAACAATTCAAACATAGAGAGATATGCTCAGAGTATGAGTGATTGACACTAGAAATGGTTGGATTAGCCATTTGCCACCAATCAGATTCTTTTACAACCATGGTTATCGCGCGAGCGTAGAGACTACACTATATGAGGCACTCTGTGGTCGAAGTGCCAACATTCATTGACGGATCGAAATTTGGAAAAGCCCAACTCACTAGTCCAGTAAGTATTCATGCAGTAACCAAAAATTTCCTACAAGTCAAGAATCAGTTACAAGTTCGATAAAGTTGTAAACCATTAAAACTTCAAGTTGGTAAGCAGAGTTATACAGAAAGTTCTGCCTAGGAAAGGCATGATACCATTCAGAAAACTTGGAAAGTTAAACCCGATATACACTGGACCATGTAATATTTCAAACAGAGTAGGCCTAGTGGCCGTCAGACTTGAGCCTTGTTAGAGAACAACAGGACTACACAACCATGTATTGTCATTTTTTTCTTTCAGATTAGTCACTCATAATCCCATTTGGAAAGGAATCCAACCCAAAGTCGAACATAAACCTTGCAGGAGAACAAGTAGAAATCATGGACAGTTAGGTCGAACAGTTGAAGCAGAGTCGAATTCCTATCGTGAGAGTCCGCTGGAATTCTCAAATATCATCACTTTTCACCAATACCACTTCAGAGACCAACACAAACTGAACCTCGGGACGAAGTTCCTTTTAGAGGGGAAGACTGTCACAACTCACCATTTCAGGTCATTTCGCAAACTTTGGAAAAACACTATTCATCAGTTTACTATTCATCATTTTTAGTGTCAGTTTGACATTCCGAGAAGCATTCAGGAATATTACTATTCACTAAACACTATTCATTGCCGGAAAAGTTTTCACTATTCACTTGCATTACACGTTTAATCGTAAATTTAGTTTACGGGTATTCAAATTCGCGTAACCGGATTGGTTTAGGTGCGAATTCATTTCATTAGTGCTAAGGACACTGCATATGGACTAGAGACAGTCTGCATATCATCATAACAACATTTACATGTTATACCACTCTTAGGATTTTCAAATTTATATATTTAATACATTTAACATTTTTACGTATAAGTATTTATAGTAAACGTTAACACCCGGTTTATACACGACGAATATATCTAAATATTCCCACAATGGTCCCGACATATTTTTATATCCATTATATCATCATAAAAGTTGTTACATTCATTTACCCAGTATTTTGGAATTTTACGTTTTCCAGTTCAGCGTTTTACGCGAATTACGCGTTTTTAACCCGCGTTTCCAGTTTTAACAACGTTCAAGCAACCCGATGGAACTTACCATTCATTTTTATTTTATTATAGAGTATTTTGACAAGTTTAGTCATTCTTTCAAGTTTCATATTTTTACGATGCCCGAATTTACGTTTCGCGGTTTAAAACTTTACGTTTTGCGAATAACGGTACCAAAACCGACTCCGTGAACCAGATAACACCAAACTTACTACATACTCATCTAATTTCTTTACATGTGCAGCCCCCCCATTGTCTTCCACTTGACTAAATATTTACAATAATGCCATTATGTTAGATATTTCCTACTAAAACACCTTTAACACTTTCATATTTTTTTTCATAATCAAAGTGAGGTTTTCTCTTGTCTTCCTCCCTAAGCCACGACCCAACATCAAGATCCATGATCAATCCATTATTTTTCAAAGTATAAAGCATCAAAGTTGTTCATTTCATCATCCTAATCAAGAATCATAACACAAAAACACAAGTAATCCAAGGTTTCTCATCATCTCACCACCTATTATTTCAAAGTGAGTTATCAAATTTATTTTCATGTTTTCATCTAATTAACATATGTATCTTATGGTATTCATGCTTAATTTCATGCACAAACAAGTTATACCACTTTATTTTTGTATACTTTTTGAACATACAAACCCTAGATTGTGATTTAGGTGTTCCCTTGTTAAATTAACTTGATTACTAGTCATTAGGAACCCATGGCACCCTAAGAAGGTGTATGGTAGGATTAGTATAGATTTGTGGAGTTTGCAAGAGTTTTGATTGATGTAGAAACTAGTTTTGAACATTGGAAATGGATTTGTAACAAGTAAATATACATTCTGTCCCATTTTGGTAAATCCAGGAAAATCAGTAAACATAAAGTAAACTTTGGCAAAATTTTTAGAAAATACTTTCAAAAACGAATCCGTAGGCGAAAGAACGGATTAAAAAGAGTTTATAACGAAGAAGTTATGATTTTTGCAAGTTTATTGACGAAAACTATTTTCCGGAAAAATACATGCTGATGGACGTTTTTCGTCGGACAAAAAGAGACTTTAGACGTAACCCGGAGGAGTCAAGCTTTCCAAAATATATTACTACATACTAAGACGTAACCGTGGATATAAAGAACAAGTAAAACGGGCTTATAACGACAAAAATATTCACGTTTCAATATCGGCAAAAATCCTCTATAATTGGCAGCTTTTAGAAATAATAATAACACTACGCACTAAATTCTAGATTTTCTAGAAATATTAACCAAGTACCCAATTTTATAACTAATGAAGTATTAGTTATTACAAGTATATTTTATCACTACGAGGCGTTATTTCAAGGATTTCAACCCGAGGATTTCAACACGAACATTGATACATACGATATATATATAAGTATATATATTGCAACTAGCTTTATTTTTCTAATAGCCATATTTTTCCTAAGTCTTGGAAATGTATATTTTTGATAACAACAAGTATTTTTCAAAGAGTAGAGTGGTATAGGAAACATGTGCATGGACATTCATAACATCATTTCATGATGTAAAGAAGATCGTTCATCATTCATATTAGGTTGCGGTTAGTGTGCGCGCCTTGTTTTTCAGCTCATTACATGTTCATGGTACCATCATATCAGGTGAGTCATAGCCCCTACTCTTTTAATTGTTTTTTAAACTCTTTGGGGGAGAATACATGCTCGTTTTACTTAAACGCATTACTTGCTTTAAATGGTTGATTACTCAAACATTTTCAGCTTTACCTATACATATGTTTGATTACCTGCATTTCATTGGTATGTTGATTACTGCATTTCATGGGATTTGTCATCCTTGTTTACATGACTTCATGGTCACAAATTGTTCCCATATGTTCATTGTAATATTGTGGTATTTCCCACTTGGCTGTGATGTCAAACGTAATATTGTGGTATTCCCCACTTGGCTGTGATGTCAAACGTAATATTGTGGTATTCCCCACTTGGCTGTGATGTCAAACGTATTGTGGTATTCCCCACTTGGCTGTGATGTCAAACGTAATATTGTGGTATTCCCCACTTGGCTTTGATGTCAAACATAATATTGTTGTTACCCTACTTGACTGAATTATGATGCCTTTGCATCAACCTTATTACAGATTTTCCCACTTGACTGATTTTTCATATGGCTTCATGGACTGAATTATTTATATAGCCGTTTGCTATATTTATCATGGAATTTGATACAGGTATTACATTTGTTCACGTATACATATTACATTTGGCAGTGGGTCGTAAACACACAGGTTACAAGTCTCTTATGGCGGGACTTGTAACTGAGTGGATTTACGATGCCTTTGCTGGGATACCTTCATACATATGCATTACATTCTTTTTCATAAGACTCTATGAACTCACCAACCTCGTGTTGACACTTTAGCATGTATTTTCAGGTATTAAGCATTGGCACACTACAGGAGGTTTTGGCAGGGCATGGCATGGTCATAGAAGACTCTGATTATTCATTTGGGGACCGTTTTAAACTATTTTAAGGGCCTACTTCCGCAATATTTTTAATGATGTAAATTCAATACTTTTGGTTAAACAATTTTATTCTAAATGATTGAAGTGAAAACTATTTTTGTACTTGTGTTGTGATATCAATTGAGTTACACCCCAGCTGCATGTATGCTTCCGCTGGACCCGATTTTGGGGGTGTGACACTACTGTTCATTTAGTAATTTTTAGATTTAATTTTAATTAAATTAGTTTAAATTAAAAAACCAAAAGTAAATTAGTTCTTGTATTTAATTTTTATCCTAGATAATTTTTTATAATTTTTCTAACTTTTATAAGTTATTTAGCTTCTGTAAAAATTGTTGTTTCAATTTTCACTTTTAATTTTATAATTTTTAGATTTAAATTAGTATATTTTGCTTTTAATTAATAATTAAGTAATTAATTAAGAAATAGCTTAAAATAAATTGTAAAAATAAATTTTATAATTTTTTAGGATTCTTGTGATGGTTAATTAGATTTATAAATTTTTATTATATTTTCTAAGTCATTTTTAGTATAATTAATAATTTAAAATAGTTTAAGTAATATTATTGGTAATTAATTAATAAAAAAATCCACAAAAAGACAAAAATAAATATTTTTAATTTTTAAACTTATTTTAAGTCATTTTAAATTTTTAGAAATTAATTTTGCAATTTTCTAGTTTAAAATTGTATTATTAGGTTTTTTAAGTTAATTAGTTTTAAATAAATAGTTAAATAGTTTTTATTTAAATAATTAGTATTAAAATAATCAAAAAAATAATTTTCTTTTTAATTAAATTTTCTTTTAAGTTTAAGTTTATAGAATTTTCATTTTTAACCCATGTAGTTTATTTTTCCTTAAAACTCACCTTTTTCTCAGTAGGCATACGTATCTGTTTACATTTCAGTTTACCTATATACATAGCTGTTTACTGTGCTTGTTTTATATTTTTATTCATATAATATCAGTAGTGTAAATCAAACCCACTTCATCTTTGGTTACTGTCCTTAGTACCATTTATTCCCAAAAAACGTTTACAAATACAATTTCAATCTCGTTGGGACTTAACGACCCGGGGATTTCCCTGTACTTCCACAGATTTTAATACTTGACTTTTTCTCCCAGGTGGGCCTATCAACTGCACACGCTTGACTGGTTGGTTTGGGAGGAGTCAGATGTTTTGCAGGAATTCCAGGAATTAAGGCGTGAGTTTTTCCAGAAATTTTCCAGAAACTTAACATGAGATTTATGTTAGAGCACTCCGACGGCGTCAGGTGTAAAATTCTGAAAAATTTTGCGAGTTTTTTTTTTTAATGAAGTCTTAAAGTTTTTGTTAATTCTTTAGTTTTATAAACTCCAGGAAATCTGCAAACATTCATTCCACAAGCATTATATCCTTATATATATAGATTGCTGCCGATTTTACGCGAGGTTTGCCATGATTGTCTTCTCAGGTTTAACAGGTTATATTGGACAAGAAGATGATTTATATTTCTGGAAGAAAGCTTTCAACGTTCATTTTCATGAAGGAGGATTTAACCATGTTATCCATTTATCCACACCAAACGAATTAGGGGAGTATTTGTTTCATTCTTTTACCTTCATTACTTTTACATCCTTTTTATTGAACATTGGGACAATGTTCAGCCTAAGTGTAATGGGAGGGTAAATGATGATACCTTAGAGAATACAATTGAACTTGAGTTTGTTTGTTCAATAGTAGGTGTGTAATAAAACTAAGAGAAATATTTATTAGGGCAATTTTAGCACCAAATTTAATTTTTTTTACAACATTTAGGAGTGAAGCTTTAGCCTTAATGAGCGTCTCATGGATAGGAGTTGTATGACTAGCACAAAAACTGTGCCACTCAAAAAAAAATTCCACCCAAATATGTGAGGTTCGCCTTTAGATTTGTTAGGAAAAACATTCATTATTAGTGCTTATGAGTGTACCGGTAGTACTTAGATTCTAGAACTTGCTTTAGTGATGCATCCCGAGACCGCTAGTAAGACTACATTCGTGTAGTTAGGATTTACTACATGATAAGAGGCATTAAGATCACCCTTGTGTTAAACCCGTATCATAATTACCTGACCAATGAAGTCATAATTACTTGACTAGTAAAGTCAATTAATTTTCCCACACCTTTGCATTGTACTCATTTTTAGTAGACGATACCCCTAGTACACCCCTCCGAGCCTACCTTTTTCCTTTCTAACTTTAAGCATTTTACTTAAAGGAAGAATTTGTTTACAATTCACCCCAAATGTACAACCAAATCTCCTTAGCCTTCCGGGTATGCACTCTTCTTTAGTGCATTATTGTTACATGTTTAAACCCTTAGTTAATTGTCTAATTAATTACATGGTTGCTAAGTCAAGTCATATCTTGTACATATTGTTTTGGGATGATTGGGACTCATGGGTAAAGTACTATTGTTATGGAGTAATGGGGAAGAACATCATATATTACCCTCATATGTGCGTTAATCTTAAAAAGTACTCCAAGTGTTTTGATTATCTTAATTCAAGTCATTAGAATAGTTAATTGAAAAGTATATAAAAGTTCAAGTGTAAGGGGAATGCAAGTTCCCTATAATGTATTATTTTGGATGGTAGGGTAAGAGTGTATGAAAAAAAAATCGAAAAATGAAGAAAACGAAAAAAAATAGAAAAAGAAAAAGAGAAAAAACATACGGACTACCATCCCATTTCCTTTTATGTTTGTTTTATGTTTTTGTTAGTTTGTGATTAGCTTAAGTCGAGTCGAGTCTTGGCTTAGCAACGCCACATTGTACATGTAATTGACCAAGATTATTAACTCGCCACCAGTAAATATTGCCTTTATCCAACAAAACCGTATTTATCGTATCCCTACACCTCACGTTACAACCCTTTAAAAGACCTCTTTGATAGTTTATCCTAGGTGCTTACGCTAAGTGGTGGAGGTTTGATCCTTTCCCAAGCCTATAGTAATCTATTTGCTATGCTAGGTAGTGAAAGATGTTTTCCATTTCCATATTGTGATATATACTTTATTACACCCGAGAGGTGTGAGTATCTAAACACTATTTGTGAGGTGCTAGTGTATAATTTCCGTGCTTGTTTTTGGTTGAAGTGGAACGATTATTTGTTGCAATTACTTTTATATTAGTGTTAAATGACCCCTAATTTGTATTTTGATTAGAATAAAAGCGCATTTGCTTGAGGACAAGCAAATCTCAAGTGTAAGGGTATTTGATGAAATGAAAAGTGTATCGCTTTTGGGGGTCATTTAAGGCCAAAGTCGAGATTATTTGATCAAATATTGCCCTAAATCGTTCCTTTTGTCATTTTAGGTACTTTTGAGAGGAAATTTGCAAAAGGAAGCATTTTGGACGTTTTTGGAGCGAAAAAGTGAAGAAAACGACAAAGTCTCAAAAATCATGCTAAAAATTGTACCTGACGGCGTCAAAGATTACTAGTGACGGCGTTAAGACTTGATAAAGAGGTGGATAAATCAAATTACACGTTACGCGCCAGATAGGTTTTTGAAAATTTTTACATGACGGAGTCACCAAGGCCATCAAGAGTAAATTGCACATGACGGCCAAGACCAAGTTGTACATGAAGACATTAGAAGTGGATCTAGGCAATACGAGTATTATTTTGGTGGCGAGTTGACGGAGTCAGACCCTACTCTTGACGCCGTCAGATTGTAAAATCTATATATACTTTTCTAGTTTTCATTCATTGTGTGCAACTTTGAAGGGAGAAAACCCTAGACGAATTTTACTACAATTTTGAGGGTGTCAAACCCTTGTTTCATCCATGCTTAATTGAAGATAAGTCTTCCAACAAATCATTCAATATGTCTATATGTTGTTTGATTATATCTTACGCTTGTCTTCTCTTTAACATGCTAGGCTAGGTTTTCTTTGTGTTTGATTAGATGTAATGAAACTTAGATTTTGATTATTGGTTGGTTGTTTGTTTATAATTGTTGTGGGTGAATGAATTCGATGTTAGGCTTAAGAAAACTGGCAGACTTCCAATTGGTAACTTGCTTGAACGTCTTAAGAAACATGATCGGAAGTGTACTACTAATGAGGCCATGTTAGGAGCTAGTAGTCGGCTCGACATAGGAAGAGGTAGAAGCTTATAGAGTTAGGGAAGATCGTACGCAGCCCTATGAATGATATTAAGGAATATAACCCGTCATCCATGCAATTGTAACAAACTAATCAACCGGTAAAAGATAGGTAGGGAGTAGTGAATTCTAAGTAAACACATTTTCTCTCATTATTGTTTTCGCCACAATTAGTTTAAGTTTATTTTATTTTATTTTGATTGCATATGTAGTTATTTGGGTTAGTTGATTAGCAACTAATTCTGCCCACTCCTTCAAAACCCGAGATTTTTACTTGCTTTCCTTAAAATATAAAAATACAAAAAGAATCATCCCTCATCTCTAGACCTAGTTTAATTGAGTTTTAACCCTAGCGAAGACTATTCTTTGAGTTGAACGATCAATCCCCCGGTACTTGCCACTATACTATACTACAACGGTCAGGTACACTGCCTGGTGGGGATTGCAAGCTTCTCAAGATCGCTTGAGAGGTAAAACCTTTTGCGAGGGCGCAATTCCATGCATCACTATCAAAAATTATCCCAATAAGAAAGCTTATGAAAATTACGATGATTCACAAAGAAAATTAATGGAAGAGCTTGATGAGTATTTGATTAAGGATGATTACTCTAATTTCATCAATGAAGGCGAAGAAGAATTCAATAAGAGAAAATGCAAACTTCTTGGAATTAATTATCATAACCCACCAATGATGATCTCTGAAAAATTTGTAGTCGTCAAATACTCTTTGGGGCCATGTGAAGAGTATGTTGCAATAAAGACCAAAGAATTCATTAGATTAACTCGATCTGAAGAAAACGTGTCGCAATTATATGGGAACATCTTTCGCATGAAGGACGAAGGATGGGATGTGATAAGAACAAAATAGGAGCTAAACGTGAGTCTAACTTGAAGACTCTTGAATAAAGAAAAGTTCTTACCGGTAGACAACCCGGATTTATCTTTACTGTTTTTTGCTGTCGAGTCTGTCAGACCTATAGCAGATGCGGTGCATCTCCATCAATAGATGCGTGTATCTACTGCACAGGTCATATCTGTTTTTTGTTTTTCTGCATTTTATTTTCTGAACTATGAACTTTCTGTCAGTTTATTTAATATGGCGCATCCCTAGTTAAGGATGCGACGTATCTAATCTTTCTGACCTGTACCAATTCCAGGCTCGATACAGCGCATCTTCTTCAATAAGATGTGGCGCATCGACTGACCTGATGATTTACATTTTTATTTTTATTTTTATTTTTATTTTCTAACCACTAATGAATTTTGTACAAGTATCGATCTTCTTAAACTCAGGTTTATAATTGGTGGTATATATATTTATTGCTCGCAAATGCATAATGGAGGATCAAACCGAGCAAATCTCAGGGAAGTTTTTCGTTCTAATTCTTTTTAATTTCATATTTTTAATTTTAACAAACAACGAGGACGTTGTTTAACTTAAGTGGGGGTGATGGAGAATTAGAACTTTTACTTAACTCTTACTTGTCCTTATTTTTCAAAGACATGCTTTAATTGCACTTAATATATCAAAATTTAAAATTTTTTTGGCATGTTTTTGTTTAATCTAAGTTGCATAGCGGCACACAAGGCTTAATTTTCTAAAATTGTGATTTCAAAATTCACAAATCTATGAGTGTGCCAGTGACTTGTAAACTTTAGAACTTGACTTGTATACTATTCGAGACCACCATAATAAGTATTATTTTTATAATTGGAGTGACTGGTCTAAATTGGTAAAATTCTAGGATTACACCAAAAAGCCTTTATATGTTATGTGATATTAACTAACTATACTGGTTAGTTAACCCCCATATAAACCCTTTGTTTACTCTTATTTTTAGAGTAAGATACCCCTAGAAAAACACGTAGAGCCATTCTTTTAGGACTTATACACCTTGTTATAATGTTTCGTTACACATTACACCTTAGCCTACCCGGTAGATTTAAGTCCGTGGTTAGTTGCTTAGGCAAAGTCCGTTTCCTTGTGTTACCTATGTTTGTGTGCATAAATTCATTATCTTTGGTTAGGTAGGGAAATTGCACAATGTAATTGGAGTGAAAGTACATATTGTATATTTTTAGTCACTTTTTCGTGTGTTTACTACTTTCACTATTACGTTATGTCTGAAAGTCTAAAAAGTGAAAATTTATTATCTAGAATTATTGTGATGGTACTGTGGTGAAATTTTACACATTTAGTTAATAAAAATAAAAAAATAATCAAAAAATGAGAAAAGAAAAAGAAAGAAGAAGTTGGTAGTTTGTTTAAACCAACAATGTAAAGTTTTGTATTAAAGTGGTTGATATCGCCACTGTTGTTGTATTATATTTATAGATTGAAAGGGAGTTGAACGTTATGGGAACACCAACTAAGGATTGTTTATTCTTTGTCTAAGATCTTATTGAGTATAATTTGTGTCTACCTAAAGCGTGAGTTACAAAAGAGTCAAAGCGTGAGTTATTCAATGATATGAGTCTTATTCATGGGATGGTAGGGAAGTATTCTAACCACACTTAGGACTTTAATATATTTGTTTCTTGTTATGTATTTTTATTTTACACCAATTTATATCCTAAATGTTATCCATACCCAACTGTATTGTTATATTCGTTGTTAGCTTTCGAGCATCCGAATATGATGATGGTCAAGTACGAATATTAAATGTATGAATAATGAAGTGACCATCCGAGTATTAGATTAATTAGCTAACGCGCCAGCGATCTGGTGTGTGAATTGGTGACCATCCAAGTTTAAGATTGATTAAATGATGGGCCAGCGATCTGGTGTGCAACTTGGTGACCATCCGTTATGAAAATAACGCGCCAGCGATCCAAGGAACACATTAGTGATCATCCATCATTTAAAAGATCAAGGACTCGCGCCAGCGATCCATGAAGCATATTAGTGACCATCCGTTAGTTAAAGCATCGAGGACTCTCACCAGCGATCTACTAAGTTTTTGCAGGAAATGTTCAAACAAAGCTAGGTGTAACCCATGAACCAAAAACCCTTTTTACCGCCTTAGACTTTTTACACCTTAGCTTTAGCGGGGGAGATGTGTATCCTTGTCAAGCATATGATAGAATATTCGCCACGTCCGGACAGTTAAACAATTAGATTTGCTTTTATTAATAGTATATTTTGTTTCTAATTGGTTAAGTGTTTGGCCGTGCAATTATGATAAAACGAATAAGTGCTTAAATGTAAAAATATCCTATCAAGGATACATATTCATTATGTTGAATCTAGAGGTTTACTCGAGGACAAGTAAAGTACAAGTGGGGGGATATTTGATGAGATCAAATAAATACATTTTATTAGCATCACTTACCCTATTTAATTGACTTGTTTTATATTATTTTGTATGAGAATTGGTGCCTTAATGTTTACTTTAGTGATTCTCAGGTAAAAACAGGAAATTAGATGAAAGTAAATGATATTTGATAAATTATGGAGATAAATGATCAAGATTTGAAAAGACTACTGAAATTCAAGAGATGCGCCTTATCACTCTCAACAGATACGCCGCAACATCATACTTAGATGAATTCGAAGACCATTGCCTGACTTTGAAGAATGCGTTGCATCCAATTATAAAATGCGCCGCATATGAAACTTTGGTCAACGAAGGATAATCAACCTGTTCTACTCAAAAATATGTCGCATCTCATTTACAACATGCGGCGTATCAGCTAAAGACTTAACCAGATTCTATCTAAGACGTTAAAGAACATGCGCCGCATAAAGAAAGAAGTTACGCCGCATCTAAAGGCGGTGTACGAATATTCTAGAATAAAATAATCTTGGACCCCACGCAAACTTAAGTAGATGTGCCGCATCTGTTATCAACATGTGCCAAATCGACCCCTCAGACAGAAACTATAAATACCCGAAGACAGATACGAATTTTGTGTACAGAAAAACCCTAAGGAGACGAACTCAGTCGAAGAAGCATCACAAGACACGCCCCAAACGAAGATCTTAGAGCCGTAAGAAGGTCCTGCATGTGTATAATTCATTAAGTAGTTTTGTTTATTGTATTCGTAATCTTTAATCCATCAGGATTGATGGGCTTATGGCCACAATACTGCTCCCCTTAAAATTGCTTTCCCATCGGTTAATGTTTATATTATTGATGTTTTTGGTGACTTTATTTGTGCATTGATAACCTCTGTGTTTAGTTGAGTCTTCTGGGCTACCATACCTGTTCCTCGCCTGCTTATCAAGTGCCTAGAAAGTAGGATAAACATAAGTAATCATTAAGAGTTTACTCGCCGATATTAGGATCAAACGAGACAGATTAGATTACGATACTCATCATATAAAAAATAGCAATAAAACAAGTGACAATCTACTTAACTATAAGGACAGGTCTTCTTACGTGTTTCTATTATCTATCTATGTACGTGATTACTATTCACTGATTCGTTCTCATTAGTTTTACTTTTATTATTTATTAAATTTGTGTTAGTCTCTCAGGCTAAAACCCCATTTTATTAGATTAGATTGTAAAACTAACTTAGATATTAAAATACTGAATAAATCAACTAGATATTACATTCTATTCTTAGTGTTCGACACTCTACCTACCACTATATACATATTGATCGGGTACACTGCTCGTTAATTGTGTGTGTTAGTAATAAGTCGGCTAAATACAAATGTAAAACTTGAAAAGGCTTAAACACCCTATACTACACTGACATATCACACGCATCACATATGCGGATACTTGAGCAGGTGTAGGGGTCATGTATGTAATGAGAAAAGCAAAAATTTACCTGCGATAATACCTTGTAGTGGAAATGAAAATTCTGGGTGGTTACATTCAGTGGGAAGAAATATGAGAAGAATCATTCAACCGTAAGATGATACGTTGTTGATCCATTTGATGATCCCCCGAACGGATAATCACGGTGATTATTCATAAAAGGAGCAGCAATACGTGATGGGGTTTGCTACGAATTCCGCTGTGCACTTAACTTATGTATGCTTGAAAGAGAGCTTTAAAACTACTCAAAAAGAAGATTGTCGGTTTGGGGGGAAGCTATCGAAGCATCACCTTGAGAAGGCTCAAGTTCAGACGACTTTTTAGGAGCCTCGGAAGCTTTGGTGGTGAAAGTTTAAGAGATGTTGACTACTGACTTCTACTGTGTACAGAACGATATCATTATTTCGGTATTCATGTCATCTTCTTCTTCAACTGAAAATTATACTTTGTACATAACTTAAATCAAAATGTAAATAGAAAAATATAAAACCAACAAAAAACTATAAAAATCAGAAAAATATAAAATACCAAAAATATTCTTCTTACGACATGTCTCGCGTATAATCAATATTATGTACGCTTCTAGAAATGTCATTCAACAATGACACAGAAACATACATATGCTTGAGCGAGAGTTCCTATTTTTTTCAAATAATGTTTTCTAAAACATGTCGCTTCACAAAAAATTCTCTTTCAAAATGGCTTGCTATTACTTTAGTACGCAACCCACTTTTCAAAATGGGGAGAGCACGTCGCCAAAATGACGGCTGTTCCTCTCAAAGGCATGGATTACTTTATATATGTGCCTTTCCGATCTAATGCACGCTTCAATTCATTATTTATGGTATAAGAAGACAAGTCTTCTTTGTGTACAAATAATTTTCCTTCTATAATTCTTCTGAAATTTATTTGTGAGACACATGGTGGTAACGTGTTGTTTGAAATTCTATCAGACTTGGATTGTTCATAAAATTTATCACTCAATCTAATGACTACAACTCTTTAACTAGAATACGGCTCATTGATTGAGGGGAGAGTGATTTCAAATTTTATATCATCAAACGGATTTCTTGGTTATCTCATAATTGTTAGAAAAGGTTTTGTAGTTAATGGGGTATTAGATGTAGAGAAACTTAATAAGCTTTATCTCTAATGGTCAAATGTATTAGTTTTAGAAAGATTAGGGGAATTATATGCAATTTGCTTATAGTTTTCTAGCTTTATGTATCTAGAAGGTTCATTCGTGTCACTCTGGAATCCTTGTGTAATCCCCTAAACACTTTAAAACTCAAAATGTAAAAAGTTACAAAACCATTTGTTTGATGTACTTGAATACTCCACAGGCATTTGTATTGTAACACCCCCAAAATACCGCAGCGGAAGACTGTGTCACTGGGGTGCTACTTCATAATACAAAGTACAAGGTATAGAAAACGAACTCTAAATGAGACGTTTTGAAAAGTTACCATTCGATTAATGAATTCAAAGTTACAAACATGAGATTCCAAAGTATGATACATAAATGTATACAAAATGTTTTGAATGGTAAATGATAAAAGCGTAAGTCTTCAGAATATGCAGCTTGACTCTAAGTTCCACGTACTAGCTATCGCCTTACTAACCTGAGATAAACATGCTAAAGTGTCAACACAATGGTTGGTGAGTTCATAGAGTTTGTCTTAAAACAGTTGAAAAGCCTTAAAAGAATATTCGCACAGGAAAGGCATCGTGAATCCACTCAGTTGAAAGTCCCGCCATAAGAGACTTGCAACCTGTGTGTTCACAACCCACTGCTAACATATAGTATAATAAAGACATGTATAAGTTCATCAAGACAATTAAGCAATTAGTAGTGAGTCTCTACTTCATCTCCGAAGACCTCACTTTTATGATGTATCCAACATTCGCAAATGTTAGGATGTATCAAAGACAACTGGGAGCCACTTCCCAAAGAAAACCGGGAGCCATTTCCCAAAGATAACTGGGAACCACTTCCCAAAGATAAGACAGTCATGTATGTATGAAATCAAGTATAATGCCATCAAGTATAAGACAATCAAGTATGAAACAATCAAGTATAAATGTTTTGAGTATTTGTACAAGTAAGCAAGTAGTTGTGCATGTATCCCCCCCAAAGAGTTAAAACAAGTACGAAAAGAGTAGGGGCTATGACTCACCTTAAGTCTATGTAATGAGAAATGAAAGTGGTAGTCGAATCGCGAAAGTCTCTAAGAGCAGCCTATAATAGAACGTTGCGACTTAGGTTTTGAGTAACGTCTAAGAATACGAAGAATTGCCCATATATGTCTTGCATAATGTTCATGATGTAGTACTTAGTATATAGTGTAAGTCTTTGAATATAAGTGGTCTATGAAACATGTATAGTTTGTATATCTCTTACTACCGTTCGGGCCGACATAATTCAGAAGTCATGAAGTAAACGTTCGAGGAGCCAGGACACTTTAACTCGTAAATCCACAACTCGTCTCGACGGCTTACTCAATGAACTCCTCACATGAGGCTCCCTACTATTGTAGTATTCGATAACATATATATATAAGCTTTTGATCTTTAATAGTTATATGGTCTTTAGCCGTGGCTTTGCCGTGACCTTGGTCATTGTTACCATGATCTTGAGACTCAACCTTGGCTTTAGCCATGGTTGTGGTCTTGGCTTTAGGTCATTAGACCTCTTGGTCTCATCTAATTATAACAATTATATAGTTACTTTGGTCTAAAAATGGGCTGTTAAGAATTTGAAGAAATTTATCACTCAGAAAGCGTTTTCAGGGCTCGAGCTTCTTTGTTCCTGAACGAAAACATCGTTCCGGAAAACTTTCGTGTTTTAACTTTTTGATGAATCGGAGCAGAAGTGGGACTTTCAAAATCATAATTTGATCAGAATGCTATTTAGGCAGATTTGCCGTTTTGGTTTCGCTAACTTCAAATGGTCATAACTTTTGACTCGTGTACTCATTTTGGGTGATTCAAATTGCTATGTTTTCCTTGTTAAGTCCTCTTTAACAGTAAGTAAGTGTCAAATATCAAAGTTATACTATTGTGGTCGTGGTTTTTCATAAAAATCACTAGTTTGCTTGTTTGCTTGTCATAAGTTAACATATGTATACCAATACTTGTTTTATCCATTTTTAAACATCATGAACACAATACAAAGACCATATATAGCATGAAAGAAACATAATAAGCATGAAATGATATTGAGCAAGAAAGTGTATAAGGGTTTGCTTACAACTTGTGAAGAAACTTAACTAGAACCAAGATCAAAACCAAGAATCACTACTAAATCTTGCTAAACTTTTCCAACCATAGCCATGCTTCCATATCAAAAACCCTATCTTATAATCCCTTGATAAACACTAATCTAACATAAAAACAACCTTTAGTAAAAATCTTCACTAAGAACACTTGGAAATTTGATGAGTTTTTGTGGTGAATTTTAGTGTTTTATGGATGAAAGGTGTTAAGGATCATGCAAGGAACATAAGGCTATACTTATGATGGATGAAACTTGAAAGAATCATGATCACAATGGGTTATTTTATGTGTTTTGGGTCGTTGGTATTCAAGGAGAAAGGAAGAGAATGCTCTCTTTTATACTAAAAATGAGGAGGTTAGGATTTTAGGATATTTTTGCAAGAAAAACACATGTAATCATCCTAAATCACTAAGCATAAGATCAAGACACCTAAAGGGTGACTCCCCCCGCTAAGTGGCGGTTCAAGATGGATAAGGAGGGTGAGGTGTGCCTTGGTTGGTATTATCCTAGATATAGAGCTAGTTTTTGACTCCGTAAGTTGCTAACCGTAAGTTTTTAGGCCACGAAACGTAAAACCGGGTATTCTAAAAATATGAAACTTGAAAGTATGGTCAAACATGTCAATATAGTCCATAATAAAATATAAAATGAGTGGTAGGTTCTATCGGGTGCGAAAACCCTGCTAAAAACTGGAAACACGGGTCTAAAACGCGCAATTCGCGTAAAACGCTGAACTGAAAAACGTAAAATTCCGAAACTTTTGGAATTGTCCTAAAATGAGAGAAAATCATATTTCTATTGTTTATAATGTTTTATGGACATATCGGGATGCTAGAAGGACGTTTAAACCTAAAAGTAAATCTCGGACACGGCTTTGTGATTTTTGCAGAAATGATCCGACGAGCGTCAAACTCTCGGATTATCATTAAAATAGTTTAACTTACGAGAATATGAAATAAAAATTTTTGAGATGAATAGTGAAAAGTGAATAGTAAAAAGTGAATAGTAAAAGTGAATAGTAAAAAGTGAAATAGTGAAATTTTCGGGAATAAAAGTTAACCTGAAATTGCGAATTGTTACATGTATGATCTGACTGATTGAGTTTCAAATGTTGATTGACTTTTGTTAGTCGATAACTATGTAATTGTTGTTGACTTATTGCTTGTGCACTCAGTATATGCTTAGATATGGAGCTAGTGTGTTAGAATCTTAGCCCTAAGATCCTGAGTTGAATGTTGAAATATGAGTGAATTGCCAAGCTCAGGATTGCTAGTTGCTAGTCATGCTAGATACCGGTTTGATGAATTTCCTGATAGTGGTTTGATTAGGATATGAATATGGTATTATGAGTAGGCAAGCTACGACGTGGTAGCGGTTAATGAAGAGTGAATCTATGTGTATGTATATCTGTGTTGATATTCTTATGCAGATTCCATGACTGATATGAATGTGCCTGCTCTCGCTCTAACCACTTGATCAGATGTTCAAACTCTATTGGCTTGCTCTAAATTCACCACAACAACAACAGCAGCAGCAGCAACAACAACAACACTTTCACCACCACCATCACCTTTACTTCAATAAAGTATTACCATTCTGGTCTCGCCAAGTGGGGATCTACAATATTTTGAAGTTTTGTTGGTGGATGGATAATTGATGTTGACTACTAACTCCCTTAGAGAAGCAAAAAGGTCAATGTCATTTGTGTCGTAACGGTTATTTTGTACTTCATAAGTAGTGAATAAACATTTGTTGTTATGTGTCAGTATATGATTGTCTTAATTCAAAAAAAAAATTAAATCTATCATACCTGACACTAACAGTCTCCCATATAGATTGCAGGGGAGCATCATATCGTTCCATTATCAGCACTTGTTAAACCTGACCACATTTTCTCCCATGTTTCTAAACCTATTTAAATCAATTGGGATCCCAAAATCTCAAAAGAATTGAAATTTAATATGATCGGGGGAGAGAATGTGATTAAAATTTGAAACCTGATAAAAATGTGACTATTTGTACTTAAATGTAAGCTCTTCTATATGTACTAAACTCTTTTCTTAATCGATGTACATATTGAGGGGGAGCAAATGAGTTATGATTGAAATAAGGCTAAAAGATGTGGCATTTCATGCGAGCTAGACTCAGATATCACCAATGAATTAACGAAATAATAACTGTCATGAATCGAAATGACTTTTCCTGAACGGGTAATAATTTCAAGCTGATCTAACCAGTGATGTAAGCGTGTCTCGAAGAGGATTTGCCTGAGTAGAATGTACCATTTTGAGAATCTGTCAGTGATCTTGACCAGGCCGGGTAATAATTTCAAGCTAGTTTATCTAGTGATGTAAGCGTGTTTCGAATCGGTCATGCTCACTGAAGGTGGATCAATTCAGAAAGTGCAAACTCTACCCAGAATGTAATACCTCAAATTCTAAAATATGCAAAATGACCCAAATGCCCTAAAGTTTAAAAATTTATAATAACACTTAAATAATACCAAGAAAAACCCTATAAATTTGAAATTTGGCAACATATGATCAAAATAAATTATGTAAGATAAAATATGTCACTTTTATAAAAGTGGAAAAAAATAAAATTCTGTATAAAAATATTATGGGTTGAATTATATATAATATATATATATATATATATATATATATATATATATATATATATATATATATATATATATATATATATATATATTAATTATTTATAAAATAGAAAGAAATCCCAAATAGTTAGGAAACTTATACATTATCCAAATTTGGACTTATCACATTATTTTTTCCAGCCCAATATAAGTATTATGTCGTTCCTATATATATTATACACGTTTATATAATTATAAAAATCATAATCGATCCATAAAACCCAAAACTGAATCCTTAAAATCCCATTCAGTCGACCTGTGTTTTTCCACAGCTTCCAAACAATTTTCCTGGTCTTTTATAAGTTCAAAGAGGGTGAGAAAAATATTTATTCAAGTCTGGATTGACCGTGTGAAGCCTGAAGATTTAATAGTGTCAATTAAAGCTAGCCGAGAGGTTCAAATTGTTCTGCTCAAAACCATACGTTCTAAAATCTTTTTGGTATTTGTATATGATCTGTAGAAAATATTATAAATTAAACCATACATGTTTTGTAGCTCGTACGAATTTATGGAAACTAAAAACCCTAATTGAACTTAAAATCTAAATCTACCTGTAAGGATTTTTGTGAGCTTTGAGTATATTTTATTCTGGTCTCTTATAGGTTATATAACATTCAAAAAATATGTTTTGAAATTTCTAAATCCTAGAAACTAGATTTGGATTTAATTTGTAATCGCTTGAATTAAGAAAAAGGAAAAAAGAAAAAAAAGTCATGTGTGCTAGGGTTAGGGTTTTTGACAAATTTTAGCACATTAATGATATTTAATGATGGTGTAATAAATGTTTAATGATTGGAAGAAAGTAGGGTTAGGGTTTGTGGATTTAATATTAAACCGATTGGATTTTTAAAACTATCAGGGTGTGTTTTGTAATTTTATAAATATGTGGTTTATTTTTGTAAGTTGTATATAACCTGTGGTGAGCTGGGAAAAATATAATATGAGGGTGTCATATGTTAAATTTGCAACTAAAAGGTTTAAATAGAAGATTATGTAATTATATAATCCGAATTGTAATTACATAAAATTAAGGGGTTAAACTTGTAATTTATGAAAGTTAAGGGCTGTTTAGTAAAATCTGATATTAGAGGGTTGTTAGGTGTAAATTTGAATAATTAAAGGCTTAATGTGTAAATATGAATATTATAAGGATTAAATTGTAAGTTATTTAATTAAAAGGTTTAATTTGTAAGATTATTAAAACCAAAGGGTTGGAATTGTAAATATGGAAAACTTATGGATTAAAGTGAATAGAATATGAAACCTATGATTTTTACATTTAAAGCCATATTTTAATATAGTTACACTTTAAACCCTAAACTGTTATTATATTATCATAATTAAACCCTAATTTTTGGAAAGTAGACATTTTAAACCCTAAGCTATCATAATTTGGTTCTAATAAACCCTAATTACATAATAATGATTTATTTCATGGCTTAACCTAATTTTCATGTGAAAAGTTACTAAATATGGAAAGCTACTAAAAATGAAAGTTGATTAAAAGGAGTAATCTTATTTAAGATAAAGTTATTAATGATAAAAATGAACTTTAATTCAGGTAGATAATTTGAAGAAGAAGTGAACTTTCCTTTTCTATGAATCTTTCCTTTGATCTTATTGCTTTGCTAAGGTACGTATATTATGACCTTATTCTTAAGGTTTCCTTCGTCATTACAACTTCTGTTATGAACTTTCTGTTTTGAACCTTTTGATTTAAACCTTTACTATGAACCTTCTATTTTTGAACCTTTGATATGAAAACTTTGTTATTGAACTTTTGATATGAAAATTATGTTTTGAACCCTTAATTATGAACCATTTGATTTCATGAGTTTCACTGGGCATGGGGGTTCCATGTCCGTGTCAGGGATGCACCTCTGACATGACTCTAGGGTAGTAGAGTGATGTTCTGCCACGTCCCTGGGTTGGCTGCATATATTTATTTGTTGAGAAGGGGCATATGGATGCATCCTAGATCTGTTTCTGTTTCTGATATGATATGGTATGATATGATATGATATAATTCGTATGGTAAATGTGGCTGTGTGTGCAATACACGTCCTTCACAAATTCTGGGAGCTAGCTACTCTATTATGTTGCCTTATGTGTGAATTATGATTATGATAAGTTATCTTTTTCTGAGCTTGTGGTATGATTATGGTTCTGACTCTGTTTATACAGGTGACTGTATGAATTCCTTAACTAACCTACCATTTTTATTTCCATATTATCCGTTATACCTAAACATGTTTTTTTTCCCAAAAATATATCATTTGTATTTCAGCATTTACATTTCGTTTCATTTTGTTATATATCTGTTCACTGGCCTTTTTAAGCTCAACCGCATTTTCTTTCACCGCGGCAGGTATTCAAGTTAGCTTTGGGATGGTTTTCTGGGATTGAGAATAGAGTTGAGTTGAAGATTTTGACCATAGTCATTTAGAGTAAGTTATTAATGTAAGACTTCTGCTTTAGATATGTTCTGTTTATTCTGATGTAACACCATATTATTGTGACATTTTTACCCTTGTCGGGTTGGGGTGTTACACAGCATGTGCAAATTTTTAATAAAATTGTATGAGCACATGTTAAGAGGGAGTATTTAAAAAATACAAAACTCTCAAAGTGTTAGGAAAATGTGTTTCATAATCATAAACACTTTGAGAGATTTTTCAAAGATTTGGTTTATGGCAACAGAGGATAGCCATGATGTTATAAGGTGTTTAAGGTTAGGAAAACAGTCCTATGATCCGCCAGAGCCGGAGAGATCTACCCAAGGACAACACCAATAGTTTAGTACTAGAGGTCCTTAGGTGTGATTGAAAAAAGGAGTAAAGAATTAAAGGAGAAAGAAGGGGTTGAATAATTAAAAAGAACCATAATGAGAAAGGGTGAAAAGAAATAGCCTTCCATTTATTCAACCTTAGGGCAGAAACCGGGTTCAATTCATATTCTACTGGTTGTTGCTAAGGCGACATCAGTATTGAAGATAAAGACGTCATGGAACCAGTGACACACTGCACTTATCCTTCTAAGCCACTCAAGTTCTCTCAAAAGAGCTTGTTTCATTCTCACAGGGAACCCTGCATAATCTATCGACCGCTCATTACGAGCCATGTTGATATTGAAACAGGAGACACCGCTCCAGTCTCCGACGTCCAAATTATGCACTTATCGAGTCTAGAGCCATGAGACACATCAAAAGATCTCATAGGATCACGTGATACTTCTACACTGGTGATCCAACATTACAGACGCCAGATGTAAACTTAAGAGTCCTACGCAGATCTTAGTAATCTGCTAGAACATTTATGAAAGGATTCACAATTGTGATTCTCAATGATTGAATGGAAACTCCTGCCAAGGTCAACATCAAACAGCCCTGACAGCAGGTCACTTTGGAAACTTCTTATGGGTTATGCTTAGTGTTCGCGGTGGTTCCAAATGGACTACAGTCGTGGGGTGAGCTTCAATGACTCACCTGAAATGTTGATGTACTTCGGTAGATCTTGTAAGCCTACTCGGGGGTATCCGGTTTAGGAACGGCCGTGGTAAGGATTAGAGGAAGTTTTCACACTATGCTGTTAACGATCTCTAAGTCTGAACCTGTAAGTACCGGATGCTTTATTGCTAACTATTTTATGCAGGTACTAATGGAGACCGGATGACCAATCACCACTATGACACCAGTTTCCACATGTTCATACATACTTCACGAAGTCAAAGTAAGTTCTCACAATGTTCAATGTAAAATAATGGGAACTACTAATGTATGTAACTCAAAGTCAATGACGTGTGAGCATGTGGGAAAGGCGTATAACCACCAAAGACTAAGAAGTTGATGAAAAGCAGACACCATCATGACTCAAATATGACACTCTGTTACCAATGCTCACACTTCACAATAATAATCTAAGAAATCATGATAATTGAAAGACCTTCAAAACTACTTCCGCAACTCTAATGCAGAACATCATGATCCTGAAAAGTGTGAGCATGTCGGTACAAAGATCACAACATCACATAGAGATGATACTGCAAAAAGATGACTTGGATACATATATTGGATGATGAACTCAAAGAATCCTCAATGATCATCCAAGACAAACGAACAGTCATCAAAAGTTCACTACTAAAGACGCAAAGTTCGATGATATTGAGGAATCAAAGTCTACGAGCTCGGATATGAACTTTGTGATAGAATTATAGGATTCTAATTGTAATTTATAGGGTGACCTCCCTTAGGGGGAGATTGTTAGGATTTAGAAAATCCATAAAGAAAAGTCGGTCACCCCGAGTATAGTCTAGCATATGTTAGATCGCAGACTTAACTATTATTGTTAGTAGTAGATTAGTATAAGTAACACCGTGGAGGGAGGATGGGTCTTTACCCACTGTACACTAAATCCACAGCCCGTAGGAGTGCGTTCGTAACTATATAAGCCCTCTCCCACCAAGGTAAAGGGTTGTAACTTCTCTTCATTCTAATCACACAACTTCACTTTCTCTTTCTAAGTTCCCATCTCTCTCTGATGCATGGTTTTGCAACCTTACAAAAGGATTTACCTCTCAAGGGATCTTGAGAAGCTTGCAATCCCCACCTGGCAGTGTACCTGACTGTTGTAGTATAGTATAGTGGCAAGTACCTGGGGATTGATCGTTCAACTCAAAGAATAGTGTACGCTAGGGTTAAAACTCAATTAAACTATGTCTAGAGGTTAAGGATGATTCTTTTTGTATTTTTATATTTTATGAAAAGCAAGTAAAAATCTCAGGTTTTGGAAAAGTGGGCAGAATTAGCTGCTAGTCAACTAACCCAAATTACTACAAATGCAAACAAAATAAAATAAAATGAACTTAAAGTAAATGTGGCGAAAACAATAACAAGAGAAAATGTGTTTACTTAGATTTCACTACTCCCTAGCTATCTTTTACCGGTTGATTTGTTTGTTACAATTTCATGGATGACGAGTTATATTCCTTAATAACATTCGTAGGGCCGTGTACGATCTTCCCTAACTCTATAATCGTCTACCTCTTCCTATGTCGAACCGACTACTAGCTCCTAACATGGCCTCATTAGTAGTTACCTATGCATTAAATATAACCAATTGGAAGTCTGCCAGTTTTCTTAAGCCTAACATCGAAATCATTCATCCACAACAATTATAAATAAACAACCAATCAATAATCAATATCTAAGTTTCATTACATCTAAGCAAACACAAAGAAAACCTAGCCTAGCATGTTAAAGAGAAGACAAGTATAAGATAGAATCAAACAACACATAGACATATTGAATGATTATTGGAAAACTTATCTTCAATTAAGCATGGATGAAACAAGGGTTTGAAACCCTTAAAAATACTGTAAAATTCGTCTAGGGTTTCTCCTCTCAAAGGTGCACACTAATGAATGAAAATCAAAAACTATATATAGAGTATTAGGTCTGACGGCGTCAAGTGTAAGTTATGACGCCGTCAACTCGCCGCCATAATTATCATCGTATTGCCTAGATTCACTACTGACGCCGTCATGTGCAATCTTGATCTTGGCCGTCACATGTAGTTTGCTCTTAACGGCCTTGGTGACGCCGTCACGTGTAATTCCTCCAAAAACTCTCTGACGCGTCACGTGTAACTTGATTTATCCCCATCTTTTTCAAAGGGTGACGGCGTCATAAGCAAATCCTGACGCCGTCTGGTACTCTTTTCAGCATGAATTTGAGACTTTGTCCTTTTCTTCACTTTTTCGCTCCAAGAACGTTCAAAATGCTTCCTTTTCCAGATTTCTTCTCAAAAGTACCTAAAATGACAAAATGAACAATTTAGGGCAATATTTGAACAAATAATGTCGACTTTGGGCTTAAATGATCCCTTTAAAAGTGGTACACTTTTCGTCTCATCAAATACCCTTACACTTGAGATTTGCTTGTCCTCAAGCAAATGTGCTTTTATTCTAATCAAAATACAAACTAGGGGTCATTTAACACTAATATAAAAGTAATTGCAACAAATAATCGTTCTACTTCAATCAAAACAAGCACGAAAATTATACACTAGCACCTCACAAATAGTGTTTAGATACTCACATCTCTCGGGTGTAATAAAGTATATATCACAATATGGAAATGGAAAACATCTCTTACTACCTGTTATAGGAAATAGATTACCATAAGCTTGGGAAAGGATCAAACCTCCACCACTTGGCATAAGCACCTAGGATGAACTATCAAAGTGGTCTTTAAAAAGGTTTATAACGTGAGGTGTAGGGATATGCTAAACACGGTTTTGTTGGTTAAAGGCAATTTTTACTGGTGGCGAGTTAATCATCTTGGTCAATTACATGTACAATGTGGTATTGCTAAGCCAAGACTCGACTCGACTTAAGCTAATCAAAAACTAACAAAAATATAAAATAAACATAAAAGGAAACGGGATGGTAGTCCGTATATTTTTCTTTATTTTCTTTTTCTATTTTTTTTCTTTTTCTTGATTTTTTTTTTTTTTTTTTTTTTTTTTTTTTTTTTTTTTGTTTTTGTGTGTGTGCATACACTCTTGCCCTACCATCTAAAATAATACATCATAGGGGATTTACGTCCCCCTTACACTTGAACTTTTACATACTTTCACAATTAACTATTCTAATGACTCGAATCAAGACAATCAAAACACTTGGAGTACTTTTTAAGATTAACGCACATATGGGGGTAATATATGATGTTCTTCCCTATTACTCCATAACACTAGTACTTTACCCATGAGTCCCGTGAGTCCCAAAACAATATGTACAAGATATGACTTGACTTAGCAACCATGCAATCAATTAGACAATTAACTGAGGGTTTAAACAAATAACAATAATGTACTAAAGATGAGTCCATGCAAGGAAGGCTAAGGTGATTTGGGTGTACATTTGGGGTGGATTATTAACAAATTCTTCCTTTAAGTAAAATGCTTAAAGTTAGAAACGAAAAAGATAGGCTCGGAGGGTGTACTAGGGGTATCGTGTACTAAAAATGCAAGTGTGTGGGAAAAATTAATTGACTTTATTAGTCAAGTAATCATGACTTCATTAGTAAAGTAATTATAATACGGGTTTAACACAAGGGTGATCCTAATGCCTCTTATCATGTAGTAAATCCTAACTACACGAATGTAGTCTCACTAGCGGTCTCGGGATGCATCACTAACGCAAGTTCTAGAATCTAAGTACTACGGGTACACTTATAAGAATCTTTTAATGAATGCTTTTCCTAACAAATCTAAAGGTAAGCCTCACATATTTGGGTGGAAAATTTTTTTGAGTGGTACAGTTTTTATGCTAGTCATACAACTCCTATCTATGAGACGCTCATTAAGACTAAAGCTTCACTCCTAAATATTGTAAAAAAAAAATTAAATTTGGCGCTAAAATTGCCCTAACAAGTATTTCTCTTAGTTTTATTACACACCTACTATTGAACAAACAAACTCAAATGCAAATGTATTCTCTAAGGTATCATCATTTACCCTCCCCTTACACATAGGCTGAACATTGTCACCAATGTTTAATAAAAAGGATGTAAAAGTAATGAAGGTAAAAAAATGAGAAAAATACTCCCCTGGTTCGTTCGGTGTGGATAATGTGGTAACATGGTTAGATCTTCCTCCAACAAAATGAACGTTGAAAGCTTCCCTCTAGAAATATAAATCATCTTCTTGTCCAATATAACCTGTTAAACCTGAGAAAACAATCAAGGCAAACCTCGCTTAAAATTGGCGGCAATCTATATATATAAGGATATAATGTTTGTGGAATGAATGTTTGCAGATTTCCTGGAGTTTATAAAACTAAAGAATTAACAAAAACTTTAAGACTTCGGTAGAAAAACAAAACTTGCAAAAAAAATTCTTCAGATTTTTACACCTGACGCCGTCAGAGTGTTCTGACAGAAATCTTATGTTAAGTTTCCGAAAATTTTCTGGAAAAACTCATGCCTTAATTCCTTGAATTCCTGTGAAATATCATTATGACTCAATACAAGCATTTGACTCAAACAAATACTAATATGTATGTTCATTTAATATTGTTGTGGTCCATTGATTCGTGAAAAACACAATATTATAGTATAGATATAAGCTCAAGAGATCCGCAAAGAAATACGGATAACCCGAGGTCGTATTCCGTGTGAAGGGTGAATGGAATTCCGAATTTCCGATTCGGAAAACGTGTCGTGAAAAGTGGTAAAAAGTGATGTGAATGAGATTACACTAATGAAATAGTAAATGAAGCACAAGTAATCAACTAAACACGTAATTCAAGTAAAGCAACGTAACGTAGAAACGAAAAAACGTAAGCTAAAACGGAAAATAAACGTTAACGTACGAAATAAAACGCGACTTTTAAGCTACGCTACTCCTACGAACTTGAAAATAATTTTCAAAAATTAAAAATGATAAAAGAAAATTTTGACAAAAAGAAAAATATTTTTTTGACTTTTTATTTATTTTTTATGAATTAAAAACTAATTTAACTAATTAAAAATTAAAAGAAAATGCAAATAAATTGAGAAAAATGCAAAATAAGTTTCTAAAATTCTAAAATAACTAAAAATAATTTTCTAATATTTTTTTGGATTTTTCTGGGGTTTTTCTGATTTTTTCCGTATTTTTTAGTGATTAAAAAGTGATTAAAAACGAAAATTAAATAGGAAAAATAGCAAATGAGCTCAGAAAAATATGAAAATTTCAGGGAAATTCTAAAATAATGTTTAAAAGCTAGGAAAAATAAAAAAATTGAAAAATTAGCACTGGAAGTGCTGATTAGACCCAAACTGCTTATTGGAAAGTGCTTATTGATAAGCAAAAGTTGACCCAGTTGACCAAGACTTTTACCAAGTAACTTTTAAACTTAAATAAGCTAGATGGAACAGTATTGAAAGCAAACAAACTTAGAAACTCAGGTATGGGCACAAATTTAGTTCAATAAGCTAAATAGAATAAGCAATAAGCTGATACAAATAAGCAGAAGGCACAAATCAACTGAGCACAACTACTTAGAGTGCAAATGAACTTAAATCAACAATGAAACTCAGATTATGAACCAAGGAAAACAAATGCAGCCTTTAAACTACAAACAGAAACTAGTCTCAACCACCCAACTTGATAAGCCCAAAGAGCTGATCCAAAAAGCAATTAAGTTGAAACTTATGGGTGCAATTTACTCACTGACTATCAGAGAACACAAATATACTACTAGAACAGATGCTATGTCAACTATGCTTACCCTAAAATACCCCAAAAGTGAGCAGAATAACTGATGAGTAGGGCAATGACAAACCTAATAAGCTACTCTTAAGCTAATGCAAAAGCCACTAAAGTGATTCTAAAATGCTTAAACTAAGTTGATTTATAAAGATTAGCTACTAAACTATATAAAAAAAACAAATATACAAATCAGACACACAAGTGGAATGCACTTTTGAACCAGATGGTTCAGCAGCTATTGGACTTTTAGGCCTGCTGATTTGACTTATTCTAACGCACCTAAGGTTTGATTAAAGTGGAATTCACATGATTAAATCTAAACCTAAGTGTTGAATTAAACTAATTTGTGAACTAGAAAACTTACTTGAACCTAGATCTAATTCAGTTTCAAAAGGATGTAGTAGCAGAAACAATTAAGGTAAAACAGAAGTGGGAATGCAAACTACTTTTGATTATTACTCTATATCCTACCAATTTTTATGATTAACCTAACCTATATAAGCCTAAGGAAACTTGTTAAAGCTGAACAAACCTCAATCAAACAACTAGAACACAGGTTAAAGGTAAGATCCAAACACCCCTGAATCAGATGACTACACTAGCTATCACCTCAAAACCTACTCAGATCCAAACCAAAGCAAACTAAATCTCAACCTACTCAACTATTGATGCAATTTCAGCAAACCTAGATCAAACACTAACACAGATACACAATTCCAAGACTAAAACAGACAACGAAGCAGTTATCCTACACTAATGCAAACTACTAATATTAAAATTAACCAACTAGAATAAGCTATATTAAGATGATAAAAACTGAAAATGAACAATAACAAGCAGTTAACACAGATCAATACTAGAAACTTAAATGATGCAAATATAAGATTGAAAATAAAAAAAATATGAGACTTACGATCACCCTTCAGCCAAACAGAAGGGCTCTCCCACACAGCCTGTCTTTAAGACAGGCCAAACGCTCCTTTTTTATTGTCCTTTAACTCCAAATAAGCTAAAGCTTATTATCAGTAAGCTGATACAATTGGACTTTTATAGACTTTTTGAAGTTTTTATAGAATTTTAATGAAACAGTTTAGATAATGCTTATATAAGCTGATAAAACAAATAACAATTTCATAAAACTTAAATTGAATTACTAAAAACTACTCTAAGATATATATATATATATATATATATATATATATATATATATATATATATATATATATATATATATTTCAATAAGAGAAACAGAAATAAATTGCAATGTTTAAACAAACTAACTATAATAGAAGCAATAAAATGAAATTGAAATAAGAGACAATTAATTGAAAGTAAATTTTATTAAAAATAAAAGCTGAGTACAATGTTTTAATAAACTGAAAAGAAATAACAGAAAATACAATGCTTAATTCAAAACCTACACACTTTTCTACTGAAGAGGGGGGGGGGGTTATATAGGTGAGCTGAGAGGTTTGGCCTTGGATGTCCACGTCACCTATCCGCATGCTTTGTGTTTCTTCTGAGCCCTCTCAACCGTATGATTGCTTCCAGAAAATTCCAATCATTATCGACCCTTGATTGATTGATGTGACATCCTTGAATCCTCCGTGTGCGCGCCTATTGGACCACGTGTCATTTCCTGACACCTCCTGACACGTGACTGACCCTTCTAGAAGCTCTAATTATTAAGCAATTATTACCAAACGAGGTAATTTTATGAGATGGGGAATTATGGTTCTTCTTGGAATAGTAAATTCTGGGTGGGGTAATTTTTAGGGGGCGGGAATGATTGGGAATTGGGGGTGTTTATTAAAAGTGTGGGTTGACCGGTTTTGTGTTTTGTTTGACCGAAGTTAAGGGATGGACTGGGTCGGGTAAAATGGAAAGGGATAGTGGGCTTTTGGTAATTTATGGGCTTGGGTTTGTTGGTGGATTAAAATATGTTGGATCCGGTTGTTGTAATTTAGGATTAGTATTAGTGTATTTCATCAAGTACTAATGTTGTAATATCCAAAAATCATAGGGACCGAAACTGTAAATTTCCCAATATAAATCCAAGGGTATTTATTGATTTTTCTGAATTCTTGGAGGACCTCTTTTGACTTTTCTTCAAAATTTATTCAAGGGACCAAATTTGTAATTCTCTGAAAGTGCAGGGACTAAAATCGCCAATTCTTCTAAACTTTGTCCAGGGACTATTTTTGCAACTTTGTTAATCTCTGAGGACTTCTTATGATAAATTGAACTTTCCTTGATCATTTTGCTTCCCCGGCTCCGGCTTTTGACCTTTTTCCAATCTCGTGCTCGTTTTTGTCATTTTTGCTTTGTTTTCGTTCATTTTTCTCATATCCGCACCTGCACATACACAAATACAAAAACATGCATTCTCTTGGCATTTTTGGTTAGTATTTGGTAATTTTGGTCTGAAATAAGGCCTAAAAAGGATGAGTGATTAAGCACTCATCAAAATCCCCCAGACTAAGGTATTGCCGTGCCCTCACGCAATGTCATCACCTCACGCTTAAAAGATAAATAATTTTCAAAACCTCTCTTTACTGACGTTGTAAAGTAGCAATGATGTTCAAGAGAGATAGTAAAATCATTTATTCTCAAAAACGCTCCGTTTTCCGATTTTCATGAATAACAACTACTACTACTATTTTTGTACTTTTTCATTTTTATATAGGTGACGGTTTGTTTTGACTTTCATTATCAATTCTTATCTGTTGATAATTTTCAGGGTCTACGAGTAGAAACACTTCTCACAGAGAAGAGACCATACGGATAAAAATCGTCATCCTTGATTTTTCACAAGCTCCCAAACTAAGCGTAAAATCGAAATCATTGTTTATCAGAAGTTAGATGCTAACACTGCCCACAAAATTTACTTGTGTATTACCTCTTGTCCCCAGATCCTAAGTTTTGTATCTAAAGATTTTAATTTGTGAGAAATGAATTGCTTCATATTTTCTCGTTTCGATATTTGTTAGTCCGATAAGAGCACAAAATTTGAACGCTAAGTAGTTTCCAAACTTTCCCTCGAAAACCCCTGCATACAGAAATCGGGTCCACATGAAGGTCTCTGATTTAACACGATTTGTGGAGGCTCCCTTTTTATTTACGACCGAGACATACCATGTTTGATACCCGAAACGGAAGCTTTTTATTAGGGAAACCCCCGGAGTCGAAGCTTGGCATTTTCGCATAATCATAAGCACTTTAATAATACTTTGGTCCTTAGTCCTTTATTCTTTTACAGTCAACGGTTTATGAGCCGCCAAGATGTAAGAGCTTTATTATGACTTTGGATTTCTATCCGCTGCTTTTTGTAGCTTTGGATTCCTCTGCCTTTTTATTTGGCTTTGGACTATTATTATCGATATTCATAACTATATGCCAAACCCCGAGTCCTACGGCCTTTACTAAGATCACAACATTGGCTGCGAACCGGCAAGATGCAATAGTCTATTTCACCGTAACACTGGCAGTACCTCAATGTGTACCAAACCCCCATATGCAGAGATTTTGTTGGGAACGAGAAAAAACTAAGTATTGCCCAAACCGTATACCCTTAATTAATCCTAGACATCTATTATATATTGGTGATGTTGCTGATGGGAACAAGGAGGCCACAAGTACCTCTCGTGGGTTTTTAAATCCCAGTAATGCGATCTGTGTATAGCACGAAACTTCCAAATAAACTCTATCATTCCTCGATCTCCGCAAATTTAAAATCCCAATTAATGAGATCCGCGGATGCTTAGCCATAATCTTTTGATTATTTTGGTTAAGGGAGACGAGCTAGGGCTCAACACGCCCGGTCAAGTCGGAACATTTATTTCTACTCTCGCCGGTAGGAAAGTCAAAACAGGGTGTCAAAACTTATTATTCATATTATATATTTTTTTTTTCATTTTTTTCATCTTTTTATTTTTCTTTTATTTATTTATTTATTTTTTTTATTATAAAGTGGTGACAAAAATTAAAATTTTTGGTGGAAAACGGAGTTGCGTAAGTTAACAGCTCAGACGATGGTACAGGTCAAATCGAATCGAAGATTCACCCCCCAGACTAAAGTGAAACATTGTCCTCAATGTTTTAAGGGTACGGGTAATCCTACGTAAAATCTAAGGCCGTTTATTAAGTATGCCAAGAGATAAACGTTAGTCGATAAGATTTTGGATATAGTGAATTTCCAAAAGAGCAGCGAAGGATGAGACTCGAGTGGAGAGAACGACAAACCACGAGCACGAGAGTCCTCAAACTTCGGGGAAATTCTTGAACATTCATAAACAACCACAAAAACACGAGTTTGGAAAGGGTCGCCCCCCTCACGTCACGTTATTAGAAAATAGAAATAATAGAAGATGAAATTAGATAAGCATGGGGTGCCTCCCACGAAGCGCTTGTTTTTGTTCACCGAGTCACATGAGCTTGACTCGATCCCCGAATTTAATCGTTCTTGGGGAAAGTCTGGAGATCCGGGACAACCATAGGTGGTATGTCCCCTCCGAAGTAATGTTTAACACGATGACCATTCACCTTAAAACGGTTCCATAAGGAAATACTTGGGTAATGGTGAATGGTCCAGACCAACGGGTTTTTAGTTTGCCCGAGAAAATCTTCAATCGAGAATTGAAAAGAAGGACTCGGTCACCAACATTGAAGACGCGATCTTTAATTTTAGCATCGTGAATCCTTTTTTTCTTCTCTTTGTAGATCAAAGAATTCTCATAGGCTTGATCACGAAGCTCGACTAATTCATTCAATTGAACTTTACGGTGATCACCCGAGGTCTGAAGGTCAAAATTTGCATGTTTCAAGGCCCAGTAGGCCTTGTGCTCATGTTCAAAGGGCAAATGGCAGGCCTTCCCGTAAACCAGCTTGTAAGGAGTGCACCCGATGGGTGTTTTGTAAGCTGTACGGAAGGCCCAAAGTGCATCATCTAACTTATCGGCCCATGAAGCACGATGTTCACCTACGGTCCTTTCTAAAATACGTTTCAAGCCACGATTGGAGACCTCAACTTGACCACTCATCTGTGGATGATATGCCGTTGAAAGACGATGTGTGACACCATATTTGAGCATAACTTTAGCGAATTGGTCGTTACAGATATGGGTCCCACGATCGCTTATAATAGCACAAGGTACACCAAATCGGGCGAAGAGATTTTTAAGAAATTTCACTACAACTCGGGCGTCATTAGTGGGTAGCGCCTTCGCTTCGACCCATTTAGACAAGTAGTCGACAGCCACGAGTATATATTTGTTACCACGAGAAGACGGGAATGGACACATGAAATCGATACCCCAGACGTCAAAAATTTCGCAGACTTGGATAGCATTTTGAGGCATCTCGTCCTTCTGAGAAATTTTTCCTTGACGCTGGCAAGAATCACGTGATTTAACCAACTCATGAGCATCCCGGTAAATTGTCGGCCAGAAGAATCCGGAATCAAAAACTTTCTTAGCGGTGAAGTTGGCACCATGATGTCCCCCCGTGGGTCCATTGTGGCATGCCATAAGAATTTCAGCGGCTTTTTTGCCGTGAATGCACCGCCGGATCACTTGATCCGCACATATCTTAAACAAATAGGGGTCGTCCCAGAAATAATGCTTAACATCTTTGAAGAATTTTTTCTTCTGCTGGAACGACATCCCTTTCCGGATAAAATTCCCCGCATGGTAATTTGCAAAGTCGGCAAACCATGGGGTACTAGAATCACAATGTGATAAACTCCCCAGTGTCTCGAGAGGAAATGCTTCGTTAATCTCCTTTTTCTCGAAAACACTTTGGTGGGGATTCTCTAAACGCGATAAGTGATCAGCAGCAAGGTTCTCAGCTCCTTTTTTATCTCGAATTTCAACTTTGAATTCATGAAGGAGGAGAACCCACCGCATCAAGCGTGGCTTAGCGTCTTGCTTTGCCATAAGGTACTTAAGAGCCGAATGATCCGTATACACTATGCATTTCTTCAAAAGCTATAAGATCGAAACTTTTCAAAAGCGTAAATGACGGCTAACATTTCTTTCTCAGTAGTCGTATAATGGTATTGAGCGTCGGTCATTGTTTTACTAGCATAGTGTATCGGCTGAAAATGTTTGGACTTGCGTTGCCCCAGGACTGCACCAATGGCATAATCGCTCGCATCGCACATTAGCTCGAAGGGCAAGTCCCAGTCGGGGGCAATTAAGACGGGAGCCTCCGTTAACTTCTTTTTAAGAACATTAAATGCTTCGATGCATTCATTTGAGAAGATAAACGGAGCATCTTTTTCAAGTAAGTGGGTCAGAGGCCGGGCTATCTTAGAAAACTCTTGAATGAAACGTCGGTAAAAGCCGGCATGACCGAGAAAACTTCTAATTCCTTTAACAGTCGTGGGATGAGGTAATTTTGCAATAACGTCGACTTTAGCTCTATCGACCTCAATCCCAGATTTCGAAATCTTATGGCCGAGGACTATGCCCTCTTTGACCATGAAATGGCACTTCTCCCAATTTAGAACCAAGTTGGTGTCTTCACACCGTTTCAGCATATTTTCTAAATGGGAGAGGTACGAAGTGAAAGAATCTCCATAAACCGAGAAATCATCCATGAAAACTTCCATGGTTTTCTCGATCATATCCGAGAATATCGACATCATACACCTTTGGAACGTGCCTGGAGCATTGCATAAGCTGAAAGGCATACGACGATAGGCAAACGTTCCATAAGGGCAAGTAAACGTAGTCTTTTCCTGGTCCGGAGGGTCAATAGGTATTTGAAAATAGCCGGAAAATCCATCAAGAAAACAATAGAACTCATTTCCCGCTAGGCGTTCTAGCATTTGATCCATAAATGGAAGTGGGAAATGGTCCTTACGAGTCGCATCATTCAATTTACGATAATCAATACAAACTCTCCATCCGGTAACAAGACGTGTCGGAATCAATTCATTATCTTCGTTTGTAACGACGGTCATTCCACCTTTCTTCGGTACGCAGTGGACCGGGCTAACCCAAGAGCTATCCGAGATTGGATAAATCATTCCGGCATCGAGGAGTTTGATAACTTCCTTTTTGACAACCTCATGAATTTTCGGGTTAACCCGTCGTTGTTGCTGAACGGACGGTTTGAAATTATCTTCAAGTAAGATTTTATGCGTGCAAAAACGAGGGTTGATACCCTTAATATCATAAATTTGCCAAGCGATGGCACTCTTATGCTTCCTGAGCATATCTAAAGACGTTTCTTTTCCTCATCTTTAAGATCTTTAGAAATTATGACGGGAAGTTTGTCGGTTCCTTCCAAAAATGCGTATTCGAGATGAGGAGGTAAATCCTTGAGCTCGGGCTCCGGAGGATTCTCAGTAGACGGCTTAACTTCTTTAACGTCCGCCATTTTAAGGTCAAGCGGAGGGAGGGACGGGTTGGGATCTTCGTTTAGCATTGTTTCAATCAAAAGAACATCCCCCTCCGGGTCACAATCAGAATGATCAATTTCCGGTGAAATCGAATCATTAGCAAGAAAGGCCTCGATCTCTTCCAAGATGAAATCACTTCCCTCAAACGGAGTAAGGGAAGGGGAAGGATCGGAAATTATCGGCTCAGAAGAATGAGCGGGATTGCCACTCGAAGCATGTTCGGTAAAACCAAGTAACTCTTGAGCGTACTCCTCCGTAACTTCGTCCATAACGTCGATTCGGTTAACGGAATATTTGTCAAACTCGGAGGAGTACCTTGCGGTTTGATCCAAGTTAAAAGTTACGGCTTTGGTACCAACGCGTAAGATAATTTCTTCATCAAAAACATCAATTAAAGCACGGCCAGTCCTTATGAAACCTCTCCCGAGAATGAGAGGTACCCGCGGATCAGCATCAAAATCAACAACGACAAAATCGACAGGGAAATGGAATTTTCCCACATTAACAAAGACATCCTCGGCTATTCCCATCGGGCGGGAAGTAGTTCGGTTGGCTAGCTCGAGGGTCATGCAAGTCGGAGTCAAATTGGGTAAAGACAACTTTTTCCAAATGGATAACGGCATTAGGTTAATGCTAGCACCAAGATCGTCCAAGGCGAAGCATTGAACCATCCCAGGAAAATTACACGGAATGAGAAATCGACCGGGGTCTTCAAGCTTTTCGGGAAGCTTTTTGAGGATAACCGCCGAACAATTCTCATTCATCTGGGTTCGAGATTTTTCAAACAATTTTTCCTTATTATTCAAAAGACCTTTAACATAGAAGCAAATTTAGGCATTAAAAGTATAGCATCCGCGAGAGTTATGTCAAAATGTAGCTCTTGAAAAACTTGGTAAAACTTTTCCATCTGAATTTTATCTTTCTCACGGTGCGTTTGTTCGTTTAAGCGTGACGGATAAGGTAATTTTGTTTTGACGGGTGTTTCTTTCTCAGATTCGTAAACAACTTTATCTTTTCCTTTGGACGTCGGGACCACCGGAGGTTGGATGTTCTCGGTCCTTCCATTATTACTAGGAATTTCCGTATCCGTTGTCGCCTCGGTTTCACGGACGACTACCTTGGGAGACGAAGAAGAAGAAGGGGTAGTCGGAGCCGTTGGTCCATCGATTACAACACCACTCCTAGTCGTAATTGCTTTTGCATCACCCCGCAGGTTAGCAATTGTGTTACTCGGAAGAGAACCAGACGTCGATGCTTGATTCATTTGCATAAAACTGCTCATCATTTGCTTAAGCTCATTCGTTTGTCGAGACATCGTTGTATCGATCTCCTTCTTAAGTTCAACCCTCATATTGTTGATTTGATTTTGCATTGCTCGAATGTTAACATCGTTCGTCTTCATGTAATTAGCAAGCTCAGGAGAAGGTTGCGGTGGTTGATAAACTTGTTGTGGTGGAGGGACTTGATAATTGGTTCCACGGTTTTGATTGTAACCTTGGTTTTGATAACCTTGGTTATTTTGAGGATAACGGTTTTGATTAGTTTGCACGGGTGGAAACCCAAGTGGACTTGTTTGGTTAGCACGAAAACCTTGGTTTTGATTGTAGTTTACGGCTGCTATGTTAGTATTATAAACTTGGCCATCGATGGCTTGACAATCATAATACGGATGCGGTCCACCACAAATCACACATTTTTCATTAACGGCTTTAACGGTCTCGGGTTTTTGGTTCTGCAACTTAAACTCTTTCATCATACAACGGATAGCGTCGGTAAGTTCGGCCAATTCCGATGATTGGACCGACGAAGGTGAAGGAGGAGTAAAAGAAGTCACTTTCGAAACATTTGGTTTGTTACGAGAAGTCGGAACCTTAGATTTGTTCTCAATAATCGCCAAAATATCCCTAGGCGTACGATTCAAGATATTGCCACCGGCGGCTGCGTTTAAAGAATCTTGATCGTTTTGCGTCAAAGCGTTATAAAACGTGTCGATTTGGTGTAACTCGGAGAAACCATGGTGAGGACATTTTCGAAGAAGATCCTTAAAGCGTTCCCAAGCCTCACCAAAGTTCTCATCAAAACGTTGTTGAAAATTAGTTATATCATTCTTAAGATTAGTCATTTTGGACGGCGGAAAGAAATGATTAACAAATTTCGAGACGAGTTCTTCCCATGTGTGAATTGATCGAGGGGGTTCTTTTTCGAGCCAAATCCGGGCTGAACCCTCGAGTGAAAATGGGAACAACATCAATTTGATAGCATCGTGAGGGGCATCCTTAAATTTCAAAGTCGAAGTTAGCTTATTAAACCATCGGATGTGTGCGTGAGGATCGTCCCTCTCAAAACCGTGAAATTGTTTTGACGTAACAAGTTGAATCAATCCAGTTTTAAGTTCAAAATTATCGGAAAGGATTAGTGGTAAAACAATTGCATCCCCATATCCCTCGGTGGGACACTGGAGCAATTCTTGCATAGTACGTTGATCATAAACCGGTTGTGGTCCCATCGGCGGGATCACATTGTTTTGGATACCACCCATCGGCGGGGGTACCAAGTGTTGTTCGTTCGGGTTCATTTCCTCCGTATTAGGAAATAGAACTCGGTGTGTGTGACGAAACAAACTTTCCGGATTTGAAAGTGGTGAAACAAGTCGTTTAGACGTAGAACGTGTGTTCATACACCACAAAAATCAAATTTTTGAAAAATAAAAGGAAAATCAAATTTGAAAAGGAAAATCTTTTTGTATTTTTGTTTTTATAAAGCAAAATTCAAAAACTTATACTTTTGTGTTTTTCTTTTTCTAACGTTACGTTAATTGTAAAACGTTTCCCTTAATCTACTCGCGACGGAACGGGAGAGAAGAATGGATCTCTCTTCAGCTTGCAATTTAATGTCAAAGCTTCCGTATTTTCCGCTTATTCGGTCGTAGAATCAAAGTAATCCGTCTAGCAACTAATTTCACGCGTAGTTATATTGAGAAGCTTATTTGGTTTACAACGCCCTTCCTTTCGGTCGAGTCGAGGCTGTAACTTTATTATTTTTTTTGGTATTTTTGTGAAAACACTTTAGGAAAAGTGTTTTTGATTTTTCAATATTTATATAATATATACAAAATAGAGGAAGGCTTATCAAAACACAATTTTTCAAAAACGAATATTCAAAAATTCACTTCAACCTTCCCCGGCAGCGGCGCCAAAAATTGATTCGTGAAAAACACAATATTATAGTATAGATATAAGCTCAAGAGATCCGCAAAGAAATACGGATAACCCGAGGTCGTATTCCGTGTGAAGGGTGAATGGAATTCCGAATTTCCGATTCGGAAAACGTGTCGTGAAAAGTGGTAAAAAGTGATGTGAATGAGATTACACTAATGAAATAGTAAATGAAGCACAAGTAATCAACTAAACACGTAATTCAAGTAAAGCAACGTAACGTAGAAACGAAAAAACGTAAGCTAAAACGGAAAATAAACGTTAACGTACGAAATAAAACGCGACTTTTAAGCTACGCTACTCCTACGAACTTGAAAATAATTTTCAAAAATTAAAAATGATAAAAGAAAATTTTGACAAAAAGAAAAATATTTTTTTGACTTTTTATTTATTTTTTATGAATTAAAAACTAATTTAACTAATTAAAAATTAAAAGAAAATGCAAATAAATTAAGAAAAATGCAAAATAAGTTTCTAAAATTCTAAAATAACTAAAAATAATTTTCTAATATTTTTTTGGATTTTTCTGGGGTTTTTCTGATTTTTTTGTATTTTTTAGTGATTAAAAAGTGATTAAAAACGAAAATTAAATAGGAAAAATAGCAAATGAGCTCAGAAAAATATGAAAATTTCAGGGAAATTCTAAAATAATGTTTAAAAGCTAGGAAAAATAAAAAAAAATTTGAAAAATTAGCACTGGAAGTGCTGATTAGACCCAAACTGCTTATTGGAAAGTGCTTATTGATAAGCAAAAGTTGACCCAGTTGACCAAGACTTTTACCAAGTAATTTTTAAACTTAAATAAGCTAGATGGAAAAGTATTGAAAGCAAACGAACTTAGAAACTCAGGTATGGGCACAAATTTAGTTCAATAAGCTAAATAGAATAAGCAATAAGCTGATACAAATAAGCAGAAGGCACAAATCAACTGAGCACAACTACTTAGAGTGCAAATGAACTTAAATCAACAATGAAACTCAGATTATGAACCAAGGAAAACAAATGTAGCCCTTAAACTACAAACAGAAACTAGTCTCAACCACCCAACTTGATAAGCCCAAAGAGCTGATCCAAAAAGCAATTAAGTTGAAACTTATGGGTGCAATTTACTCACTGACTATCAGAGAACACAAATATACTACTAGAACAGATGCTATGTCAACTATGCTTACCCTAAAATACCCCAAAAGTGAGCAGAATAACTGATGAGCAGGGCAATGACAAACCTAATAAGCTACTCTTAAGCTAATGCAAAAGCCACTAAAGTGATTCTAAAATGCTTAAACTAAGTTGATTTATAAAGATTAGCTACTAAACTATATAAAAAAAACAAATATACAAATCAGACACACAACTGGAATGCACTTTTGAACCAGATGGTTCAGCAGCTATTGGACTTTTAGGCCTGCTGATTTGACTTATTCTAACGCACCTAAGGTTTGATTAAAGTGGAATTCACATGATTAAATCTAAACCTAAGTGTTGAATTAAACTAATTTGTGAACTAGAAAACTTACTTGAACCTAGATCTAATTCAGTTTCAAAAGGATGCAGTAGCAGAAACTATTAAGGTAAAACAGAAGTGGGAATGCAAACTACTTTTGATTATTACTCTATATCCTACCAATTTTTATGATTAACCTAACCTATATAAGCCTAAGGAAACTTGTTAAAGCTGAACAAACCTCAATCAAACAACTAGAACACAGGTTAAAGGTAAGATCCAAACACCCCTGAATCAGATGACTAAACTAGCTATCACCTCAAAACCTACTCAGATCCAAACCAAAGCAAACTAAATCTCAACCTACTCAACTATTGATGCAATTTCAGAAAACCTAGATCAAACACTAACACAGATACACAATTCCAAGACTAAAACAGACAACGAAGCAGTTATCCTACACTTATGCAAACTGCTAATATTAAAATTAACCAACTAGAATAAGCTATATTAAGATGATAAAAACTGAAAATGAACAATAACAAGCAGTTAATACAGATCAATACTAGAAACTTAAATGATGCAAATATAAGATTGAAAATAAAAAAAATATGAGACTTACGATCACCCTTCAGCCAAACAGAAGGGCTCTCCCACACAGCCTGTCTTTAAGACAGGCCAAACGCTCCTTTTTTACTGTCCTTTAACTCCAAATAAGCTAAAGCTTATTATCAATAAGCTGATACAATTGGACTTTTATTGACTTTTTGAAGTTTTTATAGAATTTTAATGAAACAGTTTAGATAATGCTTATATAAGCTGATAAAACAAATAACAATTTCATAAAATTTAAATTGAATTACTAAAAACTACTCTAAGATATATATATATATATATATATATATATATATATATATATATATATATATATATATATATATATATATATATATATATATATTTTCAATAAGAGAAACAGAAATAAATTGCAATGTTTAAACAAACTAACTATAATAGAAGCAATAAAATGAAATTGAAATAAGAGACAATTAATTGAAAGTAAATTTTATTAAAAATAAAAGCAGAGTACAATGTTTTAATAAACTGAAAAGAAATAACAGAAAATACAATGCTTAATTCAAAACCTACACACTTTTCTACTGAAGAGGGGGGGGGGGGGGTTTATATAGGTGAGCTGAGAGGTTTGGCCTTGGATGTCCACGTCACCTATCTGCGTGCTTTGTGTTTCTTCTGAGCCCTCTCAACCGTATGATTGCTTCCAGAAAATTCCAATCATTATCGACCCTTGATTGATTGATGTGACATCCTTGAATCCTCCGTGTGCGCGCCTATTGGACCACGTGTCATTCCCTGACACCTCCTGACACGTGACTGACCCTTCTAGAAGCTCTAATTATTAAGCAATTATTACCAAATGAGGTAATTTTATGAGATGGGGAATTAGGGTTCTTCTTGGAATAGTAAATTCTGGGTAGGGTAATTTTTAGGGGGCGGGAATGATTGGGAATTGGGGGTGTTTATTAAAAGTGTGGGTTGACCGGTTTTGTGTTTTGTTTGACCGAAGTTAAGGGGTGGACTGGGTCGGGTAAAATGGAAAGGGATAGCGGGCTTATGGTAATTTTTGGGCTTGGGTTTGTTGGTGGATTAAAATATGTTGGATCCGGTTGTTGTAATTTAGGATTAGTATTAGTGTATTTCATCAAGGACTAATGTTGTAATATCCAAAAATCATAGGGACCGAAACTGTAAATCTCCCAATATAAACCCAAGGGTATTTATTGATTTTTCTGAATTCTTGGAGGACCTCTTTTGACTTTTCTTCAAAATTTATTTAAAGGACCAAATTTGTAATTCTCTGAAAGTGCAGGGACTAAAATCGCCAATTCTTCTAAACTTTGTCCAGGGACTATTTTTGCAACTTTGTTAATCTCTGAGGACTTCTTATGATAAATTGTACTTTCCTTGATCATTTTGCTTCCCCGGCTCCGGCTTTTGACCTTTTTCCAATCTCGTGCTCGTTTTTGTCGTTTTTGCTTTGTTTTCGTTCATTTTTCTCATATCCGCACCTGCACATACACAAATACAAAAACATGCATTCTCTTGGCATTTTTGGTTAGTATTTGGTAATTTTGGTCTGAAATAAGGCCTAAAAAGGATGAGTGATTAAGCACTCATCATCCATGTTCAATTCCTTTCTTGGAAACAAATTTGGATTTCCCTTATACTTATCTTTTGCGAAATACCTTTTTGTGAAGTTAAGAGAAGTTAAACAACAAGTTAAAGCATTTTCACAATTTATTTTGAAACATGAGCCATAAAACAATACAAATAAAACATGCATACGGAAACAAATAAAATCAAATAAACAAACAATCAAACAAATAAAACTTGGGTTGCCTCCCAAGAAGCGCTTTTCTTTATTTACGAGTCTTGTAGCTAGACTCAAGGTCACGGGCTACGTTTTCCTTTCCTATTTTTCGATCGATTCCCTTAACCTTTGAACTAATTCCGTGTTAACTTTATACTTAGGCCCAAGGGTTAAGCAATTCTTATAGTAAAGGCTCCTCTTCCCCCAAACAAAATTCATTCCATTATTCTTATCTTCTTCGTTAATGTCCTCGATTGCACTAATGTTATCCATATCAAGGTGAGGCACATAACGAAAATCTTTCATTTTATTAGGCATCCTATAGGTGATCCTATCGATTCCATTAGAAAATTTGACCGTTCCTTCTATTTGATCGTGTTTTAACTTGGACTCCTCAATAAATGGCTTACCTAATACAACATGGGATAAGCGATAATCTATAACATTAGCCAAGTCTTCAACAACCATAAAGTCAATGATATAAGTAAAGTTCCCAACAAAGACATGTAAACCTTTAATTCTCCAGACAAAATTACAAACTCCACCAGGCTATTTGGGATCTTTCCTAGGTTTGAGTCTTGTTTATACTATATCATTATAAACACTTGAAGACATAACATTGATTGGGGATTCGAAATCGATGTAGGCTTGATCAATGCATGTATACCTAATCATACATGGTATCTTCACATTCCTAGGGTCACCTCTCTTAATCTTAGGGTCAATCTTAACAAAAGGAAGCCGAGGATTATCAATGAGATTGTTATAGTAAGCGATTTCCTCCTTAGTGGGATATAAATTGAAATAATCATCATCTAAAGCCTCCTCTTCTTCTTCCTTAACATCTTCTATAATTGCCAAGTCATTGGGTTCTAGTTCCTTATCTAAGTCCATGGCTATTGCTAGGTTATTAAGCGCATAATTAAGCTCAATATCAACCAATCTATTGAGTTCTCTAAGTTCCCTAATCTCATTCTCAATCTCTTCACGCAACAAAGCAACTTCGCTAGGTGAAAGGGGTGGATTCGCATTTTCCATAGTGGCCAACGGAATAATCAATGAGGATTGTACGAACAAACATACAAAGAAAAGATAGACTAAAGAAAAGCTATAAAAATAAAAATAAAAATCTTACTAGAAAGGAATCTAGTAAGTAGAACTAATAAAAAGAAATCCTAACCTAGACAATAACTATTCCCCGGGCTGCGGCGCCAAAAACTTGATACATGGGAATTGCGCCCTCGCAACAGGTTTTACCTCTCAAGGGATCTTGAGAAGCTTGCAATCCCTACCAGGCAGTGTACCTGACCATTGTAGTATAGTATAGTGGCAAGTACCAGGGGATTGATCGTCAACTCAAAGAATAGTGTTCGCTAGGGTTAAAACTCAATTAAACTAGGTCTAGAGGTGAGGGATGATTCTTTTTGTATTTCTATATTTTATGGAAAGCAAGTAAAAATCTCGGGTTTTGGAAGAGTGAGTGGAATTAGTTGCTAGTCAACTAACCCAAATTACTAAAAATGCAAACAAAATAAAATAAAATGAACTTAAAGTAAATGTGGCGAAAATAATAATAAGAGAAAATGTGTTTACTTAGATTTCACTACTCCCTAGCTATCTTTTACCTGTTGATTAGTTTGTTACAATTGCATGGATGACGGGTTATATTCCTTAATAACATTCTTAGGGTCGTGTACGATCTTCCCTAACTCTATAAGCTTCTACCTCTTCCTATGTCGAGCCGACTACTAGCTCCTAACATGGCCTCATTAGTAGTTACCTATGCATTAAATATAACCAATTTATCGTAGTACACATCCGATCATGTTTCTTAAGACGTTCAAGCAAGTTAACAATTGGAAGTCTACCAGTTTTCTTAAGCCTAACATCGATCATTCATCCATAACAGTTATAAACAAACAACCAACCAATAATCAATATCTAAGTTTCATTACATCTAAGCAAACACAAAGAAAACCTAGCCTAGCATGTTAAAGAGAAGACAAGCATAAGACAGAATCAAACAACACATAGACATATTGAATGATTATTGGAAAACTTATCTTCAATTAAGCATGGATGAAACAAGGATTTGAAACCCTTAAAAATACTATAAAAATCGTCTAGGGTTTCTCCTCTCAAAGTTTCACACTAATGAATGAAAAATAAAAAACTATATATATAGTATTAGGTCTGACGGCGTCAGGAGTAAGTTCTGACGTCGTCAACTCGCCGCCATAATTATCATTATATTGCCTAGATCCACTTCTGACGCTGTCATGTGTAATCTTGATCTTGGCCGTCACATGTAATTTTCTCTTGACGGCCTTGGTGACGCCGTCACGTGTAATTCCTCCAAAAACTCTCTGGCGTGTCATGTGTAACTTGATTTATCCACCTCTTTGTCAACAGGTGACGGCGTCATAAGTAAATCCTGACGCCGTCAGGTACTCTTTTCAGCATGAATTTGAGACTTTGTCGTTTTCTTCACTTTTTCGCTCCGAAAACGTCCAAAATGCTTCCTTTACCAGATTTCTTCTCAAAAGTACCTAAAAGGACAAAAGGAACGATTTAGGGCAATATTTGATCAAATAATCTCGACTTTAGGCTTAAATGACCCCCTAAAAGAGGTACACTTTTCGTCTCATCACTCTCTCTTTCTCTCTCTAGAATTAAACTAACCACAAGAACCATACATATTTGACAATTTGAGTTTATAAACACACTACACAAGAAACTATAAACCAGAGATATCTTGCATTCTATATTGACTTTCTATACAATGTGTGATAGCTTATAGGACCTAGTTTGTGTACTCATTAATTTAAAATACAATTGATTTATATGCGCATACAACTATATTCTTGAGATGAATTACATGAAATACTTGCACTAGGTTCATGTATGTTGAGATGTAGTTTCTAAGTTGTGTTTGATAGAATCATTTAACTCCAAAAATAATGATCTATGATCTTCACTCATCCAACCAGAATTGGAAGAATCATGCATGGCTTAACAAATTATGGTGCATGTATGATTAATTATGGGAGCTAATATGAGAAACTAGATCATCCAATCCCAACCTAAAAAAAAACTATACTACTTCCCATAAGGCAAAATTAGCTTCCCCATACATTCTTCTTAAACCTCACTTAGTACCTCAAATAAGGAATCAATGTACTAATCCTTATTATCTAACGGTTATTTAGACACCTTTTATCCCTACCTATCCTCTAATTCATCATTATTTAAGATATGAGTGTGTTTGAGGATATTCTCATCAAAGCCTTATACTATATTCTACCCAGAAACATGAACAATGAACCAATTTCACCAAACAATGTTCTTGACAACCAATTGTTCTTACGTAGTGACACAAATTCTTTGAATATCAACAATGGTAATCAAGAAGTCATAAACAATATTGTGGTCCCTTAAACTCCAAGTTAGGATGTTAGGCTTGGGGATGGGTGGTTTATGCATAATAACCCACAACTTCCTAGGGCTAATCTAAAAGAAATAATGCAATATGAAATTTGGAACAACATTGATAATGCTAATGTCTAAAGGTCTCCGTTTAGATGTCTTGGAGAAGAAAAAGTTTGGTAAAATATAAGGAAGCCCTTAACCCAAAACTTCGTGAAAGCAAGCACCCAATTTGTTGTGAATACACTATTGACATGCTCAATGCCATTAAAGATTATAGGGAAGAGAACCGTGAGATGTTCAATTCCCTTCATGAGGGAATTAAAATGCTACAAGCATTGAATTCCAAGCATATCTTGCCTAAGGTAAAATGATAGGGGGGATGATACAAGTGATGATAATTTAGAAGATCACACGAATTAATGTCTTGAAAGTTAGTTGGTTATATTTGTTTGAAAGTGCTTAGAATGTGTTTTGTTACTCTATTGTCCATGTTGACAAAGTTATGATTGTACTTCTTACTTAAGTTTCCTATGATAATAAATATGCACTTTCTCCCTTAGTCTCATGCTCAACAAATGGTTAATTGGAGTCATAGTGAACTAATAATAATATTTATATGTTATCAACTAACCCATGTTATAAGTATCCAAATGGTCACCTAACCCATTTTGGACTTCCACATGTGAGGATTGTTTTATGTGTTGGTTGTTGGATGTTTCTTGTGTAGCTAGGTCACGCAAAGGTGTGACTCTTGACCCATGGATCCCCGCCTTGGAACAAGGGGGAGCAACGATTTAGGGGGAGCCAGGTTCAAGGGGGAGCATGATATCGGGGAAATAAAGCTCAAGGTTATATCTAAAGATAAAGTCCATTGTGATTCCCACCTTTTTGATTCGACAAAAGGGGGAGAAAGAAAGCAAAGAGCAGAAGCTCGGGTGAAGACAAATTCAAGATAAAGATCAAGGCTTCATTAAATTACAAGGCAAGTTCAAGACGCAAGCTACACCAAAGGCATTCTTAATCTTCGCTACGATTCGTAATTTTATTTGCTTCAAAATTTATTTGTCATCACCAGAAAGGGGGAGATTGTTGGGACAACATTAGTTAGATCTCCTTATATTTTATGACAAATAAACCTTTACAACACATAAAATTACAAACGATAGCCAAATTTCTCCTGACCCATAACTGGGCCTAGTGCGCTGTCAGCGCTCCGAGGCGCCAACAGCGTGCCAACCTTCTGTTAAGGTTCGGGATGAAATTTGAAAGTCGGCTTTCCCCTTACCCAACAAATGTAGATCTTTCAATATATGTATGAATATGTTATGCGTTTCATTGGGAACACTCGAAAACGAGTTTTAGAATTAGAGGGATCCAAATTTACAACCTCCAGTTTTTGGCAAAATTCCAACTCAAGTATTTTAATAAACGCCTCTAGCATAAGGCTTTTCATAACCTAGGGAACTTATATATTTCACGTGACATCAAGTGAAAGTATTCATATGGCCATAACCCGTGTTTACGTCTTCTTAATCACGTAACGGGTTTACTCCCTTATTGTTCAAACTAAGTCAAAGGTCCTTTTGTATAAACACATCCTTTCCCGTTATGGGATATGCTTTACAATGACGTAAAGCACTTAGCTTTTTTACATAAAGATGATTATTGATTACATCGAGCCATGGAAATTCACGTATTATGAGATTATGAATACTCGACATTGAGTTACTTGAGATTATAAGTGTGGAAAACTAGAAGGGGGTTGAATAGTTTACCGATTAAAATCTTTTTAACTTGTTAAGTTAGCTTTGAAACTTTCCGTTTGATCAAAGATATATGCACAAACACAATATATAACATGCAAATAAATGAAAGAAATGATCAAACCACAACACGAGTATTTATCGTGGTTCGGCTACAAGGACTTTTTTTCCTTGCCCTACGTCCACGCCCCGAGTATCCAACTCGAGAGTTTCTTTCACTAGTCAACAAGCTCCTTTTACCGGCGGAGAAAACCTTACACGTCGCGTATACTTTTACCGACACAAAGCTAAATGTCGAGTTCTTTTACAAGGGTACAACCACTCCCGTTAGTTCTTTTACTAGGGTACAACAACTCCCAATACTCTTTGTATTTTGAGGACTAAAATACTAACCGATCACTACTGAAAATACACAATCAAATGAAGTGTAAACTACACAAGTCTACACAATGCTAAGCTAACAAGTCTTGCAACGTTGTGTTGAATACTTGTTACTTTTAGTAAGCTCGTGAATCTCTTTGCTACAAAAAGAAACTTCACATATGAAATGTTAAGAGGTTAGATGAAAGAATGAATGTGTGTGTAAAATGTAATGTCAAGTGATGAGCCAAAATTCAACTTGTGGCTCAATATTTATAGCCAAAACCTTCTGCAGGTCTGGCGGATCAGGCGGACCCCTGAGAAGGGTTCCACCCGTGTACCTCCAGGGTACCGCCGGGCTTGCAGTTGGTTTTGCAATAAATCTTGCAAACTAAACAAGGTCTTGTCTCATAACTCCTAGCAACCAAACAATGTCACATCTCATAATAACAAGTCAAATACAAAGCCTGCAAGCAACAACAAAGTTAGTCAAACACATTTCTTTCCATAAATGCATAATGACAAAACTTGCCATAAATGTGATGTGACAATTTCTAATTTAAGAAATAAACTTGTGTTGTGTTTTATGAAATGTAAAATGTAGCAAAAGTCTAGTTTATGCAAGTCTTAAAAACTAAGAGTATGTTTTGCTTAAAAACTAAAGTTTACATTTTGTCGTTAACAAAACTTAGCGAAGATCGTAAAATATAAATAACGTTTTTAGGCGATATTTGTATTAACAATCTCCCCCTTTTTGTTGATGACAAAACATAAACTTTGTTTTTAAGTAACACGCAAAATCTTGGTTTTCAAGACTTAAAAAAAATTATATTAACCTTGTTTTACTTTTAGAGACAAAAAGCATATCAAGTATTGAAGGTTTAATATATTTCTCCCCATTTTTGTCAAAACAAAAAGAAGAGTAGCGAAGCGGAATAATCCCCATGCTCCCCCTTGGTCGATACTCCCCCTAAATGGAGTGCCAAGATGGGAAACATGGATTTTGGACCCTATAAAAAAAATTATTAGTTGGTGATATATATAGTCAAGGATGTAGTTACCACACACATTGCAACCACAATGACAACACAAACATGATCAACCAACAATGTACTAAAGTGAGTAGAAATAAATATCATTCCAAGTAAAATTTTGACTTATAAAAGTCAAAAGACAAGAAATGGTTAAAATTCTTCTACTTCTAAAAACTAAAAAAAATAACCAAGAAAGAAAAATAAGAGCCTAGTTTCCTTAATTGGGGCAAACGGCCTCCAAATGGTTCTCTAGGGTTTGTTTGGGTGGGAAAGGGCATCCAAACGTTCGATGACGTGTTGAAATGCAAACCGGGTTTCATCTTGGAGTTGGTGAAGCAACGTTTTGATGGTTTCACCCATTTGCTCACAATTTGAGCAAGCATGGGGATGAATGGGTTGAAATGGGTTAGTTTTGGTTTCTTGGTTTGAGGGTTGATTGATTTTTGGTTCTTGGGTGGAGGATGGATTTGGTATTCAGTCAAGCAATGTGGTTTGAAATTCCATTGCTTGATGGAGATGGTTTTCAACCATGTTTTGGATATCCTCATATGAAGGAAATAAAGACTCAAAGGTTTGAGGTTGAGAATGTAGTGGATTTGGGTGATCATTGTTTTCAAAGTTTGGTTCTCCATATAGAGGACCATGGATGTCATGGTAGATGGGTGAAACAATAATGGTTTAGGTGGATGGTACACTTGTTGTGGTGGTTGAATGTGGTTAAAAAGGTTATCTTGGTCAAGAATTGACCTTGGTGATTCATTTGCAAAAGGTGGTGGTTGTGTAGGTCTTGGTGGAAGATCATTAAGATCTTGGACAAATGGGTGTGGTGATGTGGGAGGAGACCCAAATAGTTCCATTGGCTCAATTTTGGGTAATGGTGATGGTGATGAGGTTTTGGATGGTTGAGTTGGAGCACTTGGTGGAGTTGGGTCAATAGGTGATTTAGTTGGTGGTGGAGTGAGCTCATTTGGTTCATTGGGTGATGGTGATGGAGATGCAAGGTTCAAAAAGTCTTCATTTTTTATGGGTGATGTGAATTCATCCGAGGATGAGGAGCTTAGGTTGATGGGTTGATTGGACCATAGTGGTTTAACACTAATCCAGGCGGTTTTCCGGATGGGTCTTGATGGTTGAGAGGTGTTTGTTGACTTAGTCATGGTGAAAAATGGTTTATAAGGTTTAGAAATTGTGTTGAGGAAGGTGTGATTTGATGGTGTTGAGGATGGCTTAATTTATAGTGTTGATGAATTATGGAAAGGAGTGTTTGGATTTGATGTTAGTCCATACAAAAATTGAGGTTTCTAATGATTTGGAAAACTAATTGTGGGTTGTCATATCATGGAAGTCAATCCAATGAAAATGGTGAAGTGAGAAGACAAGTTTTGCACTAAATGCTTAGTGGTTTTGGTGGATTTGTGGTAGTATAAATCTCAGGGATTTCAAGGATCCCTTAAAAGGGTTCCTTCCTTTATGTTTGAGGGGTTCTTGAGGTTGTTATGGTTAAATTTGAATTTTGGCAGGAATTGGTTTTGGTTAAGTTTATGGAAGAAGGAGTATCCTATTATGCTAAACACATTGCAAATAATGGGTTTCTACCTAAAAGGATTGGATTTTGGTGTTTGGATGTTGAATTGGTGAAAATGAAAACAAAAATTCTGCAGGTGGCTGGCGGCACCCTCAGAATACACAAGCGGAACCCATTTGAGGGTGCCGCCTGGTCCGTTGGGCAAATTCTGGAATTCCCAGAAATTGCACTGGCGGAACCCAATTTTGGGTACCGCCAGATCCGCCAGGGGTGAAAAAAGTGGCAGTCCACGTTTTTGACCCGCGAGACGATTTTCAAAATTTTTGAAAAGTCCTAAAACCAAAAATATAATTCATAACTGGTTAGTAAATGCAAAAATTAGACATGTACACACGCATAGCATAGGAGTTTGACCGGGGGCTAGCGAATTTCACTATACTTAGTGAAAATTATATAAACATGAAAATTTGACAACTTGCCAAAAGTTGTCTTCCTGCATCATTGTTAGTTAAAACATGTTTCAAATAGTATCAAACATCCTACCAACACATAAATTCAAGAGAACCATTGTTTACACAACCAAATTGTTTAAATAGCACCTTGTGTCAAACACTCCTAACACACCCGCACTCATTGACGGTCAATCTTCTTCTTCATTTTTCCAAGGAATCTCCCGATGTTTTTGAACATCCCTTTTGTTTGCTTGAACTCCTCCGACTCATTCGGAATATCCGGAAGTTGAGAAAGGTATTCGAGAGGAGGGAGCCTAGAGTTTGGCAAATTGTCATCTTCACTCATTGAGGAAGACGAAGATGAGGTAGGAGGATGTGGACGTTTTCCTTGGGCTTTGTACACTCTCTTATCACTTAGTGGGACAAAGGTGTGTGGGATGAGAGAGTAGTTAAGGCGATGACCGTTTGGAGTTGGTGGAATGGGTGAGATGAACCTAAAGAGACGGGTCAGAGCATTCCATATGGCATAGCCGTTGTGCCATGCACGGGAATGTCGGCCATTCTCTTGGCCATGTAGTAGGCAAGGTTGAAAGGTTGCCTAACGGACAAGGAGTAGAGAATGTAGCAAAGGCAAAGGTTGATATGGTCACGGTTCCCTGTTGTGCTAATGACATTGGCTCTAAGGACTTCCTCCCATTTCTTGAATTGGGGCTTAAGTTCGTTCATTTCCATTCCATATGAGTCCTTATCGACCTCATTCCCCGAACGGGTTCTCCTAGTGGTGGTGGTCCTAACAAAGAGGTGGTCACGGAGTACGTCTTTTGAGACAAGGGGTGTGTCATAAGGGTGGATACGGTCTTAGAGGTTGTCAAGAGTTGAGAGGGAGTGCAAGTCGGAATAGAGGCAAGTACCACAGTTTGGAACACCTAGGATTTGAGCAAACTCCTCAAGAGTGAAGGAGTATTGATGACCGCTAACCCTAAAGTTGATAGACATATGACCATAATCATCCGTGGAGAGGACGCATGATGCATAGAACTCTAGAATGAACCAAGGACAAATAGGCTCGTCGATATTCAAAAGACACTCAAAGTTGATTGTGGCAAAATCGGCGTAAAGGTTTGTGCCTTCTAGGAAAGATGGGTCAATAGTTTTACCCTCATGGACATAGTGTTTTTCTAGGGCTTTGAAAACGTTTACTTGATTTGCGGTAAGGCCTTTGGTTTTGTGGTGTTTTGGTAGGTACTTAATGGTGTCCTTGTGGTCGTAGTGGGTTAGAGGAGGCATGATGATTCCTATAACAACAAAATTTCACATTTTAGTTTACGTAAACAACTATTATAATGTGGAAGTTCTAGTGTGTGCCTATATGAAAACAATGTGGAGGTGCGGTTATCTTGACTCATTTTGATGCTTCAAATTCGTTTTATGCAAGTTTTGTTATAAAACAAAAGATAACCCAAACGCTCCTAGTTCAATGTAGCTTCGTTTGAATGTACCCGAAAATACATATTGGTTATGTATTCCCTTTAGCATTCAAGAGACATTATGCAAGTGATGTTTTAAACATAACGTTTTGATTTTGTATTCTCAATGTGAGACGAAAAAATATTTGTCCTATTTGTGAGAAATTTTTTGAAGGATTTGACATGGGGTGTTTTAGCAAACATGTTTATACTAATTAAAGATGCAATTCCTAACTATGGGAAACATGATTAGTTTTATTAAACACCTAATCTAATGCATGAGTTTTTAAAGTTAGTGCATAACCCCAAGTTTTTGTTTTTGTACAAGAAATAGAATTCCTAGACTCAGATCAGGATTGTAATCATGTTTAGAATACTTACAATGATGATGTAGTTGCAATGTAAATGAATGGAAGACCAAGAATTCGTAGGTATGGATGGATGGTAAAGTGAATAGTAGCAGTTTGGAAGTGGTGGTATGAGATAATGGGTGTTTGGTTTAATATAAACAAAGAAAATGATTCTGTAGGTCGACGGACACGGCGGAACCCTGAGTTGGGTTCCGTCTGTTATGGCTGAGGGTTCCGCCAACCCTGCTGAGAAAAATGGTTTTGGATTTGTTTCGATTTTTGTGATTTTTGTCTAATGTCCAGAACTACAATGTAGGTTCCATGAGTCCTAAGCCTAGCCTAAGAAGATTAAAAGGTTCACGTTTAAGAGGTTTAGTGAGAATGTCGGCAATGTTATCTTCGGAAGAAACTTTCTCAATTGAGATATTTCCTTTTTGAACGTCGTCACGAAGGAAATGATGACGGATTTCAATATGTTTGGTACGAGCATGTTGAACCGGGTTTTTGCTAAGATCAATGGCACCTTTGTTGTCACAAAGAATTGTGATGTTGTTGAGTTGAATTCCGTAGTCGACAAGAGCTTGCTTCATCCAAAGAGCTTGTTGACATGCCTTTCCGGCCGAAACGTACTCAGCTTCTGTTGTTGAGATAGCAAGTGCCGTTTGCTTCTTAGAGAACCATGAGGTGAGACAATGTCCAACAAAAGTACAAATACCACTTGTGCTTTTTCTATCGACTTAGTCACGGGCATGATCCGAGTCGGCATACACTATGGTGTCTATTCCCGTTCCTTTGGGATACCATAAACCTAAATGTGTAGTGCCCTTAATATACCTAAAAATCCTTTTAACAGCTTCGAGATGGGTAGTTTTAGGATCTTCTTGAAAACGAGCACATAGACAAACACTAAACATAATGTCGGGTCTACTAGCCGTTAGGTAAAGTAGACTACCAATCATACCTCTATATTTAGTACTATCTACGGATTCACTTTCTTCATCCTTGGTGAGTTTAGTTTCCGTGGACATGGGAGTTTTGATAGGTTTCGAATCTTCTAGTCCAAATTTCTTAAGCATGTCCTTAATATATTTAGATTGGTTAAAGAAGATACCATCTTCTAGTTGTTTGATTTGGAGTCCTAAGAAAAAGTTGAGTTCTCCCATCATACTCATTTCAAACTCGTCATGCATGATTTTTGAGAAATCCACACATAATTCTTGACAAGTTGATCCGAATATAATGTCATCAACATAGATTTGGACTATGATAATATGTGAGTCTTTCTTCTTAGTGAAGAGAGTATTATCAACTAAGCCCATGGTATACTTATGGTCAACTAGGAATGTTTTAAGTCGATCATACCAAGCTTTTGGAGCTTGCTTAAGTCCGTAAAGAGCCTTTTTAAGTTTGTAAACATGATTTGGTTTTTCAAAATCGATGAAGCCCGGTGGTTGAGCAACATACACTTCTTCATTAATGACTCCGTTTAGAAATGCACTTTTGACATCCATTTGAAAGAGTTTAAAATTGTGTGCACATGCATATGCAAGTAAGATTCTGTTAGGTCACCATTTTACCAAATATACACTAAGATATCTAGAGAGAGAAAGTAAGTAGAGAGAGAGAGTGGAAGGAACCCTAAATAAGATATGAAAGACTAATAATAATATTAAGAGAACCAACAACCTCAAATGAGGTTATACATTACTATTTATAGGTAAGGATTAGGGCTTCACCACACTTAGACAATATGACATACTTAGCCCTTAGACTTTATCCAAACCTATAAACTAAGCATAAAACTTTATAAAACTTATAAAATAACTAACGTATTAACTAAATGGTGCAACCTATAACAAAATACAATGACCGACACTTGAAATAATAAAGTCTATTCCCAACAATCTCCCCTAAGTGTTGGTCATCAAAGGTTGCTCGACGTCATCATCTTCTATACTTTGACTTTGTAGTTGACGTCCTCAAAAATTGTTAGCAAAATCTTTCATCGTTCTTTGTACTTCGTTCTTTGTTGATGTGATGGTGATCATGTTATGAAGTTGTCTGCCGATCATCACTTCTGTGTCTGTGGTGGCTGTCCGCCATTCCAACATGCTCATACATCTAAGGACTTTGACTTTCGAAAGCATGAAGTTCCTTTGCATACTCTAAGATCTTTGGTCTTTAAACTTTGCAGATTCTTCTTTTTATTGGCGTAGAATCTTTCTTTGAACTTTGTAGTGCTAAGATCTTTGGGGGAGCTTTCATTTGCATCAAGATGTATGTATGAGCATGTTGAAATCTGCCATCATGGAGGTGATGTACCTGCAGATAAACAGTTAGCAATAATCAACCGGTACTTACAGATAAGGAATTAGAGCTCGTCAAAAGCATATTGTGAAGACTCCTTCTAATCCTTATCAAGGCCGTTCCCATGTCAGATACTCCCGAAGGAGCTTACGAGACCTACTAAGTAGCTCAATGACTGGATGAGTCGCTGGGGATCACTCCACGACTGTAGACCGCTAAAGAACCACCCCGAACACAAAGCGTAACCCTTGTGGGGTTACCGAAGCGACCTGCTGTCAGGGTTGTTTGATGTTGACCCTGGCAGGAATTTCTGTTCAATCATTGAGAAATACATACGTAATTCTCTCATAAGCATTCTCGGCAGATTGCTAAGATCTGCGAAGGACTCGATAATTTACAGCTGGTGCACATTGATGTAGAACACCAGTTGTAGAAATACTAAGTGTTCCTAAGAGATCTTTGATGTAACTCATGGCTCTAGACTCGATAAGTGCTCACTTAGGTTTCCTATACGGATACTAGGGAGGGGTCTCCTGCTTCAATATCAACTACCTCTAAGAGATAAGTCGATAGATTACACTGGTTCCCCGTGAGAATGAAACAAGCTCTTTTAAGAGAACTTGAGTGGTTAAGAAGGTTTAGTGCATTGCGTCACTGGGTCCATGACGACTTTATCTTCAATACCGGTATTGCCTTAGCAACAGCCAGTAGCATACGAATTGAACCCGGTGTCTGCCCTAAGGTTGAACATATGGAGGGCTATTTCTTTTCACCCTTTTCTTTACTTTTCTTTTTAATTCTTCAACTCCTTCTTTCCCCTTTCATTCTTTTCTCCTTTTTTCGTATCATACCTAAGGACTTCTAGTTCTAACTATTGGTGATGTCCTTGGGTAGATCCCTCTGGCTCTGGCGAATCATAGGACGGTTATTCCTATCTTAATCACCTTATAACTCCATGATTATCCGACAATAGCCAAGAAACCTTTGAAAATCTCTCAAAGTGTTTGTAACTATCAAATATTTGGTTAAACACTTTGAGAGTTTTGTTTTAACTTATGAAGGGCTCCCCCTTCACATGTGCTCATAAGTATTAAATAAATTTGCACATGCGGGAGGAGCGAGCACTTTTAGAATTGATCCACTTTCAGTGAACAAGACCGATTCGAGACACGCTTACATCACTAGTTAGACTAGCTTGAAGTTATTACCCGGCCTGGTCAAGTCCACAGAAAGTTTCTCAAAATGGTACATTTCTACTAAGACAAATCCTTTTCGAGACACGCTTACGTGGCTAGTTAGAGAGTTCCATTGTCAGCTTTTAGGTGACAACTAGCTCTAGTAACTAACTTGATGTTATTACCCGTCGAGGAAAAGTCTTTTCGAATTTACTAACTTTTATGTTTCGTCAATTCCTGGGTGAATCTGAGTCTAGCTCGCATGAGATTTGACTTTTAAGCAACATTTAACTTTCATATTTTAATCACTTTTCTTTTCTCCCCCTCAAAAATAGCATATTAGATGTTGTTTTTGAGAAACATTTGATTAAAATATGCTTTTTGAGTATTATGGGGAGAATTCAACAAGAACTTTTGTTTTCCAAAAAACGATGAGTTTCCAAGTGCTCCCCCTCAACAAGTGAATACTCATTGAGGTGAAATACTTGTCTTTTGAGCAGAATTATGAAAATCAGAAAGTGTTTGCTTAATTTTACTCAAAAGTAAGAAGCCTTCGCTCCTTATATAAGGATTGAGGCACTGATGCGTACCTCAGGGTCCTTTAATTACAAGCTCGGGTTGTACACTGTTATGTGTGCACAAACCATAGTCATTGATGAAGAGTAATTATGATAAAACCAAGATAATTGAAGTACCAAACTGATCATATTCGAGGAGTATCTGGACGGCGGTAAGTGAGTATGTTTGGAATTGGTTCCCTTCCTCCAATTAAGCTCTCCAAAATGCGTATCTGCTCCCTGAACCTAAGCTTTTGATCAATCCTAGCCAAGAACTTAAGTGCTTCTTTCACATCTCTTTTATTCCATCCCACTTTAATCCCACTATCATGTTCCTTGAGCTTTTCATTCAGCTTAATTCTGACAAATCTGAGAGTCTGATCCCCGAATTTATGAACCTCTTCGTATCTCATGAAACGGTAACCATCATTGTGAGGGTAAACCACTCCAAAAGGTTTTTTGTTGAAGATGAAAGGTCGTAAATGCGGGATGTTAGGAGGATATAATTGTGGAGCAGTAAAGTTGAGTGACTTTTGATAACTTTAGACCCCGAGTTATGCATCTTCGACTATTGCTTTGATAATGGTTTGGCGCATGAAGAGCAAAATAGAGTTGATGACGTCATACTGAAGGCTACCAGACAAGTTTTGAAGTTTGCCTTGAACCTTGAGTAAGTATATGTCAGCAATGTCATTGAGGTTCAAGCGATGATAGTCAGCTTCACTGAATGTATAAAGTTGATCATCACTTCGACGGACCTCAATTTCATCAAGAAAGTTATATCCATATCTTTTCTCAGTACGTGGGACTGCTGTGACGGCAAGAATGCGATGATTAGAGAAGACTCTGTGATTGGATCAGAATGTCAGCTTGTACTTGTAGAACCATTTGCGCATCTCTGGCCAGGGAAGCGTACACAAGGCAGCTTCATGATTATATTTGGAGATGGATGTGGTGTGCAAGCCTCTCATTTGATCTTCTAGTGTTTCCAGAGGATATGAGGCAGCTCTGAATTTGGTGAGAGATGTTGCATAACGGTGATTAGGATTCGTGTTCCCATGAATAAGATAGAGAATGTCTTTGTTGAAAAAGTATTGCTTAGGGAGCTTAGGATCACTTGGAGGACCAACAAGGGGTAACGATTGAGAAAAATCTTGATATTTGAATTCATCAACGAGGGGTTCCGTGCCATGATAGAGTTTGTCCCAAGATGGTCTCTTTTCCCAAGTAATGTTTTCAGACAGAGCTCTTGCAACCTCATCCACATTATATTCAAACTCAAGTTCAGAAGTTGTGCATGTTTTGAACTCTGTGAACCCTGCTTTGCGAATCTTAACCAAGTCAGAAAGCTGAAGTCTTTGAGTCTGCATCACCTTTTTAATTCTTTTTGTGAAGCTTATAATAGATCCTTCAGTCATTTCTTCAGCTTCAGTGTCATCTGGGTGAGCATCAACCATTTCATCAAACCAGTTAAAAGAAGGAGCATCGGGGTTAATCCATTCAGGAGCTGGAATTAATTGAGCTTCCTTGGGTGGTTCCGTAATGGTTTTGGTGATAAGAGGAGGGATGTCATCCATATCTACATCAGCATCTTCGGTTGATAGTGACGGTTGTGGATCCTCGGTTGTTTATGGAGGGTTTGGATCAGCAGAAACATTAACGGTTGCTGTTGTAGTTGGAGGTCTGGAGGTGGAACCGGACACTTTCTTCCTTTTTTCTAGTTGTGGCTGATCATCTGGGTCGGAATCATCATGTCGACGCTTAGTAGCAATCTTTTTGCAGGATTCGCTTTTCTTTACAGCTTTCTTGATAGACTTGATAAGTGCCTTGCGTAGATCATTTTCATCCGGATCATTCACGATTGCTTCCAATAATTTGCCTTTGAGATCACTTATGGAAGGTTTTGTCGGTAGAGTCTGAACAGTGATTGGTGTAGTTTGAAACCTTAGAGAAACGATCTCTGCAAGATTCCTGTTGACATAGTGTCTCACAGCAGAAGGAAGTTCCTTCTGAACATGCTTCTGAACTTCCCTTGGTAATCTCTGTTTTACTTGGTCCTCAACTGCTTTATCCACATTGTAAATCTTGAAAGCTTCAACATCACGCTTTTGTTCATTAACTTGCTTTTCAAGTGCATCGTATTGGTCATGTAGTGATTTCAACAAGCTTGAGTGAACAACAGTTGTATTAGGGCTTTGCAGAGGATGACTTTGAGGTTGTGATAAAGGTTGTTGTTGTGGTTGAACTTTTGGTGGTCCTTCATCAATTCCTACAATGTCAATAGAGGTATCTTGACTAGTATCGAGTAGCTCCTCCTTTCTCTCACCATCCGATTCCTCATTACTTTCATCATTTACATCTTCTTCATCATTAACTTCTTCACTATTCGACTTATCTTCCTCATCGCTACTATCTTCATTCTTGGATGCCTCATCATCTTTGCCTTTTGGAGCTTCATCTTCAATTTCAGTTTCAGCCGGTTTATCGAGAGATTCTTTTGAATCAGAACTTGATGACTCAGCTTCATCTTCAGAGTTATCATCACCAGGTTCAGAGGATGATACTGTTTGTGAATGTGCTTCTTTTGATGTTTGATCATCTCTTTCTGATTCTGGAGTTGGGCTTACTATCTCCTGAGTACCAGAACCTTCACCTTTCTTTGTAACTTTCGCTATTCTTTCCTCTTCCGATTCTTTGCTTTTTCTTAAGGTTTGTTGTAGTTGTTCATCTTCTTCGGATTCATACATTGGTGAGGTGACTGATTCTTCTTGAGTTACTAAAGCTTTTCCCTTATCTGCCTTCTTACTTATAGACTTAGTGAGCTTTTCAGTTTCCGTACCCTAATGAGCATCTCCTTCATCATCTGTTGGTTCATCACGAATAGTTGTCACTTTCTTCTTAGGCTCTCTTGTGACCTTTTTGGTTCTGGATTTGGGAATGGTTTTGATTGTAGAAGCATCTTTTGAAGTTCCTTTTAGAAGTTTTCCTTTTTTGTCTCAGTCAAACCAACTTTATCAATTCTCTGAGCTTCATCATATAAAATATATGCCTCAGTGTCACGAACAGCATCAGGTATAAGATTATCAGGAATTCTCATTCCTTGTTTTTGAGTGTTAGTCTTTTGAATCCTGGTTTTAGAATATGTGAAATCAACAGAGGGGGGTGTTTCTTATCTTCCAATCTAGGATCAATATCTGGGTATTTCTCCATGAAATGAGCAATGAGACACTTTGTAAATCTGTAGAATGGAATTCTTGTGGTAGGCGATTTGTGAAACTGTTTTGCGTGATTAACCATGTCCATCCAAATAAGTTGACCATAGTCAATTTTGGCTTGTTTGACAACCCCCCAGAAAATCTGCATCAATTCTAGACTAGGATGTTCATGCCCAGTTTCTTTGCCCGTTAAACTGTTGGAGAGAATTGAGTAAAGTGTGAGCCATGGTTGTGGAATGTATTTCCTGTCCACGTGGGATATATTTCTGAGTTGGATTACTGATTCATCATACTGCAGTTCTCGAAGAAGTTTGATAACATCTGACAATGACGGCAGAGGAGAGTATTTCTTGACATTAGGCAAACTGAGAACAGTGCGGAGAGTTTGTACATCAAACACAACAAGTTTGTGATCAAGATGAACACCCAATGATTTTTCATCTTTGCTAACTTCAATAGTCTCCCAAAACTGAGTTAAGTAGACTTCAGGTACTGAAGTGGTGACGGTGAGGAGGTTGTAAATGAAGTGTTTCTTAAGTATTTCCAGGATGATTGCACAAGTATCATGACATGTGATTGAATCAAGATCTATCCTATGGTTTGTCTTAGCGATTACTCTTTCATCTCCTTGAATCAATTCGTGTCTAGGTGTTGATTTCTTTGCCATAATGAGACCCTTTTCAACATGCTCTTTGATGAAGTGATATCGGAGATCAATGTGTTTGGATTTGCAATGATGAACTGTGTTGCAGGAGATAGCAATGGCACTTTTGGAATCACAGTAGATTGGAATCTTGTTGAACAGGTAGCCATAATCGTTAAGTTGTGATCTCATCCAGATGACTTGAGCACAACAAGCAGACATAGCTACATATTCAGATTCTGTAGACGACAGTGATGTGCAGTCCTGCTTCTTTGATTGCCATGAACAAGTTTATCTCCGAGAAACTGCATTCCACCAGATGTACTTTTGCGTGTGTCTAAACATCCTGCATGGTGAGCATCTGAAAAAAGCAATTAGTTCAAAACCAGAATCCTTCGGATACCAGATTCCTAAGTTAATGGTTCCCTTTATGTATCGAAGGATTCTTTTGACCTCACTGAGGTGTTTTTCAGTTGGTTTGGACTAATAGCGAGAGCACATATAGACAGCAAATACTATATCAGGTCTACTAGCTGTGAGATACATGAGTGACCCAATCATACTACGGTATTTGGTAGGGTCAACAGGTGTCCCATGTAAGTCAGCATCTAGTTTTGTGGTATAGCCCATCGGTGTATTATAAGTATCACAACTCATCATTCCATGTTTCTTTAAAATTTCAAGAGCATATTTGGACTGATTTATGAAAATTCCACGGGGTGATTGATGAACTTGTAGTCCTAGAAAGAACGAAAGTTCATCCATCATGGACATTTCAAAATTATCTTTCATTAGTTTTGCAAAATCATTAGAGTAACTTCTTTTTGTTGAAGCAAAAATAATGTCATCGACATAGATTTGAACAACAAGTAAGTCCTCCCCGTATGTTTTAGTAAAAAGTGTTGGGTCCACTGAACCTTTAGAAAATTTATTGGTCAGCAAGAAAGTAGACAGTTTGTCATACCACGCCCGTGGGGCTTGTTTGAGTCCGTAGAGTGCCTTTTTGAGTCGGTAAACGTGATTCGGACGCTCAGGATCAACGAAGCCGTCTGGTTGGCTTACATACACTTCTTCACGGAGGTCTCCATTAAGAAATGTTGTTTTCACATCCATTTGGTAAACAACCATGTTCCTGTGTGCAGCATAGGCCAAAAATATCCGAACCGCTTCATGTCTAGCCACTGGAGCAAAGGATTCTGCAAAATCAAGTCCTTCAAGTTGGGAGTATCCTTTCGCTACCAGGCATGATTTGTTACGTATGACAGTGCCTTCTGCATCTAGCTTATTTTTCCAAATCCATTTTAACCCGATGACAAAGACTCCGTCAGGTCTTTCAACTAATTCCCAGACTTCTAATCGTATGAACTGCTGAAATTCCTCTTGCATAGATTCAATCCAGTTGTCATAAGTCATTGCTTCTTTAATGTTCTTTGGTTCCTCTTGACAAACTGTGAGTGCATAGATACAAGTTTCTCCATCAGTGTGAAGTCGTTGTCTTATCATTACAGGTGCATCTGGATGACCAATAATATGAACTAGTGGATGGTCCCGAGTCCATTTGTGTGTCGAAGGGTGTAGTTGATAAGTATCACGCATGTTAGCAGGATCCAAATTGCGTGTAGATGACTCAGCTACGTCAGGAAATGTAGGAGCCGGTGCAAACGGGTTGAAGAACGCATCAGGATCATGCTCTGCGGGTTGTGGAACTGATTGTGGTGTAGGATCTTCAGCTGAATGTCGGGAGTTAGAAACAGTTTGTTATGCTGTAGATGGTGATGCAATTGGAGGACCGTCTTTCTCAACAGTTGTTGTGGTTTGTTGAGGTGAGTCAGGTACTGGAATATTATCAGGTAGAACAGCGGAATTAGGTGAGACCTCAGTAGAACGGTATTCAATTGTATCATCAAAGAGTGGAGCAAACAAGGTTTCCAATTCTTTGCGGTTGAGTGGCAATGGTTCAGCCGAAGAGTCCGGAGAGTTAAGACGGTTGAATTCGGGTCCTAAGCTGTGTTGCTCAGAAGCCAATTGTGTGAGTTCATCGAAATTAGCGTGAATAGTTTCTTGAATTTCTCTTGTTCGACGATTCCATATCCGAAAACCTTTAGAGTTTTCACAGTATCCCACGAACACTCCGATGTCAGCCTTTGCTTTAAGTTTACCTAAATCATCACGATCATTTTTCGGATAACAAAGTGCTCCAAATACATGAAAGTAATCGATGTTCGGTTTTCTTTTGTGAACAATTTGATAAGGTGTTTTTCGATGACGTTTTGTGATCATGCAACGGTTTTGGGTATAACATGCGGTTGAAACAGCTTCCGCCCATAAGTAATCTGGTAATTGAGCATTAATCAACATAGTTCTAGCAGCTTCCACTAATGTCCTGTTGCGTCTTTCAACAACTCCATTCTGTTCTGGGCTTTTAGGAATAGATGTTTGATGTTCAATTCCCACTTTCTCAAAATATGACCGAAGTGTCTGATTCTTAAATTCAGTTCCATTGTCAGTTCTGACTATTCGTACCGTGTTGCGTAACTGAACTTGAATTTTAGTGAGAAAGGTGATGATCATTGAAGGAGCCTAATCTTTACTTCGTAAAAAATAAACCCAAGTCCATATGGAGTAATCATCCACAATTACCAGAATGTAGCGTTTACCATTGATACTTTGAACATGCATCGGTCCACACAAATCCATATGAAGCAATTGTAGAACATGATTCATACTGTGCTCAGGTTTAGAGGGAAAATGAGTGCGAGTACTTTTTCCTTGTTCACAGGCTGAACATAAGTGATCTTTGGTAAAACGGAATCTTGGAAATCCATCAACAAGTTTGTGAAGAGCAAGGTCAGTCATAGTTTTGAAATTCAAGTGCGAAAGACGTTTGTGCCATAACCAAGATTTAGTCGATTCTGCTTTGGAGAGAAGACATATCGGAGATGTAGCAATCATATCTGACATTGATATTGTATAAAGGTTAGAACCACGTGAGCCAGTCATTAGATCATTTCCTTGTAAGTCACGAACGAAACAAGTTTTCTCACGAAATGCAACTTCTAGATCCCCATCACAAAATTGACCAACAGAGAAAAGGTTGTGTCCAAGGCCTTCCACATAATACACACGACTGATTTCAATGTTCCCACGGACATAGTCACCATATCCCATGATTAAAGCATAATGATCATTCCCGAATCTGACAGTACCAATGAACTTTGAGACAAAGTTGTGTAACAGTTTGAGATTGCCTGTCATATGTCGGGTGCATCCGCTATCAACAATCCAGAGAACAATCTGTACCACCTGCATCACAAGAAGAAGACACGGATGGAACAGAAGTAAGGGTGGAACCCAAAGAAAGTGCGGGTACCTATTAGTTAGAAGCACATGTATTCAACAATTTAGGAATCCATTTGAAGTCTGGTTTATGTTGTAACCAACGTTGCCAATTCCAACTAGTTTTTGCTTTCTTAATGGTGAATTCACTAGTAGTTGGCTTATTCCTAGATTTGTTCTCAGCACTTATGGGGGTAACTTCAACTTCATTAGAACCCGTAGAAGGCGGCTTTCCTAAAATAGACTTAGAGGCAGTAGTGGGCCTAGAAGGAATGCGTGTCCTACGTTTCTTATGACGATTAAGAAGAGAATTAGCTATAAAGTTTGTATGATAACCAGATGATACATTTTTACGACAAAACACACAAGATGCATTAATATTTAAAACATTCAAAGGTTCATCATTAGTTACATTTAGATTTTGATTAGAATTTGCTAGATTAGAATCTAGATTTTGATTAGAATTTGCTAGATTTTGATTAGAATTTATTCAAATTCCTAAGTTGATCTTCTACTTCTTGAGCTTCTAGTTGTCCTCTTTTACGTTGCCAGAGCCTATTCTTCTTTTTACTTTTTCGCTTGGGTTTGCTAACGCTATTAGTGGAGACTAGTCCTGTAGAAGTGGAGTTATCAACATTAGTATTTTGAACAACATTACCTTTAGCAGTTTTGTCTAATTGATACATTCCTGGTGCTATCACCGTGGTGTCTACCATCTTTCCTTTTTGAAGTAGCTTAATTTTCTCTTTTAAATCAATGATGATGTGATTTTTATCTTGAATTTCAAACTCAAGTAAACCATTGCAATATTTAATGTCGTCGCGGTTTCGTTGCCATTCGACGTTTTCGATTTTTAAATCCGCAATTTCTTTCTCGTATTTGAGACACAGACTTTTTAAAGACTCATTGTTTTTGCAAAGCTGACAAGAGTTTGAAATATTTTGACTTTGAAGTTTCAATTCCCTTTCAATACTTTGAGCTTGACACCTTTGTTTGAGCAGACAAATTTCTTTTGAAAATTGTTTTGTCACATCATCATTCAGTATTCTCAGCTTGTCATTTTCCAGTTTAAGTGTCTCTAATTCCACGTTCAACAAGTTATTATCAACACAAAGATCATCCACAAGCATATCAGTACCAGAATTATAGAGATCATTCATGATAACAGACAAAATATCAACAGTGAGAACTTGTTCCAAGAGTCGATCAACATCATTTTTTAAAACTCTATTTCTTTGCTTTTGAACCAAAATCTCATTTTTAGTAGAGTTGAAAACATTTATCATATTTTTGACCTCGTTTTGAAGTTCCTGGTCCCAACGTGTAGCACAGAGACGGAGGTGTTTGACAATTGGCAACATTTGTTTTTGAAAAATATCTCTCTTTTCTCGCTCGTAAGCGGATTGAAAAGTTTCAATTTTTATTTCAGAATTACGTGCAATTGTTTCCTCCAAAATTTCGATGTCTTCCATAAAAGTTTTGAAATAATTTAAGACACGAAAATTTTTCGGTAAAGGTGTAATTTCATCGGATGATGGTAAAGGACCATTTATTTGTGCTACAATTTGGACAGGGGCCGCATTAGAGGATGAAACATATGACTCAGTGACATACCATGATTTCTCAGGTAATTCCTTTTAAGGAACAAAAGATTTAGAAATATTTGGAGCTTTTGAATAGTCATATGGTGTCCAATATTGAACATAACTCGTTTTTGATCGACTCTCTTCTTCAAGTTCTTCTTCTTCTTCAGTATCAAAAACAACAGCATGCACAATCGTATTATCAAGCAAATGGACCATACTGTAAATTTTAGGAATATCTTTGAATGCCGTGTGAAGAAACATTGATTTGCAATCGCCAAGTGCAAATCCTTTATCGGGTCTCGGTTTTAAAGTAAATTTCTGAATTGTTGTGACAGAGTTCCCGTGTTTGTAAACAATATTATGAAATTCTTTGAGTTTTTTTTCAAGATCAACAATATCACCGAGTAAGTCATTTATATACTTCCTTTTTCGTATTTTATGTTCACAAAACTCCTTTTTGCAACTGGACAATTCTGTTTCTGTTTTTGAAAGTTCTCTTTGAAGACGTTCAACTTGCATTTTCAGTTCACATTTTTCACTTTCAAGTTTAGAAATCAACTTTCCGTTTGACTCAATTAAATCTTGCATTTTGTGCTGACGATCTTGCTCTTTGTTGTAAGATTCTTGAAAAGCTTTTTCAAAACTTTTTGCATGTTTAATCTTGTCTTGCTGATTTGAAAGTTGAATTTTATAACACTCAATATCTCCTGCAAGTGACGCATTTGTTTCTTTTAAAACTTTGTTTTTCTTGTTGCATTTTATGATTTGCAATTGTTGATCATTCAGTCGTTTATGTAACAATATGAGGTCAGGGTCTGGATCAAATGATGGTTCATGTTGTTCTATATGATCATGTTTATCGTTCTCAATAGGATCATCAAATGAAACAACTGTGTCATCATCGAATATGACAACTGTGCTTATTTGTTCATCTGTTTGAGAAGATGAAAATGAGTCAGATGGAACAACTTGCGCCATATCTGATTCAGAAGCAGAAGGTGAGGCTATATCATGTATAAAGCATGCATTGAGGTCATGTACCTGAGACAAGCCGTCAGTGTCATACACTGGACCTGAATCATTAAGCTGAAGTTCCTGCATGTTGGCCATAAGCATCACAGCTGCATTGGCTTCCAGATCTTCCATGTCATCGTCATTGTTCACATTTGCCATGAAGTTGTTATCCTGTTCAGGGAAATGTCCATCTTTTTCATCTTGAAGAGCCATGAGTAATGCCTGCTTGTGAAACTTACTACCCCGAGTTCTCGGTTTAGGACATGTTGTCGCTATATGACCTTGTTCATTACAGTTATACCACCACACTGCATTCCCTGAGTTTGAGTTCCTAGTAGCAACTGGTTCAGACCTTTGCTGAGAAGAGCCTGAGTTGTTTCTGAACCCTCCATTGTTATTAAACCTCTGACCATTCCCAAAATTTCCTGAAGAACTTCCTGAACCAGATCGACCAAAGTTACGATTCTGAATTTCCACTCTTCCATCGTTGACAACAGCTTGATTCCTTGTATTAGAAGATGAACGTTGACGGTTGTTTGTTTTGTTGGAGAATTTGCTAAAAGCACGAGCAATAAGAGCAAGTCCCTGATTCAACGTATTAAAGTCATCATCGTCATCTTCATTGGAGTTGGAGTAATACACTACATTATTGTTGTTTAATGGAACAAGTTGAGTAGAAGTATTCTGTGGAGATGAATCATAAGGGACCATTTGGTTCGAGGTAGAAGATTGTGGATAACTAAAGTAGTTTTGCTCTTGAACATATGCATGATTTGACATAGGTGGTGGAGCATAGGGAGATTGAGCTACGAGTGCCAAAGAATTTGGTGTTGGTGTTGGTGAGTATCCTCCTCGAAGAGCTCTATCTTTTTCCACTTCAGGTTCATGGTGTTTCAGAAAATCATACAACAATCCATATGGTGCATCATGAAGATTTTTGGTTTATCGAACAAATGTCACATATTTATGCCAATCCGGGCCAAGACTACCAACGAATTTGGAGTTTACTGCAATCCTTGGTACTGTGATTTTGTGACGTTCCAGATCATTGACCACATTTGTGAAACGATGATAGTAGGATTCAAGTGACTCTCCTGGTTCAATTGTAATGTCAGTGTATTCCATGTAGAGTTTGGATTCCATATCATCTTTGTTCAATTGAGTGCCTTCCATAAGGAAATGAACATGTTCCCACATAGCTTTGGCTGTTTTTTGAGCATCGACACTTCGATAAATTGGATTTGGTATACCTTGAAGTATATAAGCCATTGCATATTCATCAGCTTCACGATGTAATTTTTGTTCTTCTGTGAGTTGAGATTCTGGAAGAGGTCTATCACCAGGAGGACGTGGAGGATCATCAGTTGGATCACCAATTTCAAATCTTGTTGGCCACTCAAATGGTCCTTCAAGTATCACTTGCTTCAAGAATTTCCCATGAGGTTTCTTTAGTTCAAGAAATCGTAAGAATCGACTTGACCATTGAACATAGTTCCCAGGTGTTAGCATTGGAGGTGTTTCAAGTGATCCTACCTCATGTCGGGATTGTTGAGTTGTAATAACTTCACACATTCTGTCAAACCAGTGAGGCTGTTTGGAGGAAAACTGAGTGTTTTGTTGAGACATTTGATATGGTTGTTGTTGAGGAATGATTTGATGTTGTTGCATCATGAGATATTGTGGTTGTGGATTAAACGGTTATTGATGAAAGTGTGATTGTGAAGGTTGTTGATATGATTGTTGCGGTTGTTGAAACGGTTGTTGATATGATTGTTGATACTGCGGATGATGTTGCGAAGAATGAGGAAAAAAGTAATTGGGTGGTTGAGACATCTTTCGTGATTACGGTAAACTTAGATCGTTAAAGATAAATAAAGGTTGTAATTAGATTTGATATCAAACTCGGTATGTGATTCAAACTCGGTATGTTCTTATAAGGAGTCAAACTCGATAAGTTTCCAAATAGTTCAAACTCGATATATTCTGGACACACTCAAACTCGGTAAGTCTTGACAAGGTTTCAAACTCGAAAGTTCTTGTTAATGTTTCAAACTCGATAAGATAAGAGAATACGTCAAACTCGATAAGTTTTGAGATGTTCCAAACTCGATAAGTTCTGAGAAGAAGTCTAACTCGATAAGTAGATGAAATTTTAGCAGAGTTTCCCCTAGAAGGTTGCCACAAAGAACCTAACTCGATAAACGATTAGGTAAGAAAGGCTAACTCGCCAACTTTGAGTCCAAACTCAATAAAATCTTAAAAAATCCTAACTCGATAGGATTATATCCTAACTCGGTAAGAACTTAAGAATCTTAACGCGCAATTTTTAGTCCTAACTCGACAGAATCAGAAAACTTCAAACTCGATATGACCAATTTTCTAACTCGCTAAGTTTCAAACTCCCTAACTCGCAAGGTTGCGATGAACAGTACCGTTTTTGACAAAAATCACTATCAGAAAATCTAGTTTTTCTACCAAATCAAACCTAAACCAACCTATATTATCCCTTGGCGAATGATACCACTTGTTAGGTCACCATTTTACCAAATATACACTAAGATATCTAGAGAGAGAAAGTAAGTAGAGAGAGAGAGTGGAAGGAACTCTAAATAAGATATGAAAGACTAATAATAATATTAAGAGAACCAACAACCTCAAATGAGGTTATACATTACTATTTATAGGTAAGGATTAGGGCTTCACCACACTTAGACAATATGACATACTTAGCCCTTAGACTTTATCCAAACCTATAAACTAAGCATAAAACTTTATAAAACTTATAAAATAACTAACGTATTAACTAAATGGTGCAACCTATAACAAAATACAATGACCGACACTTGAAATAATAAAGTTTATTCCCAACAGATTCTAATTGACTCGAGCCTAGCAACCGGAGCAAAAGTTTCATCGTAGTCAATGCCTTCTTGTTGGTTATATCCTTGTGCAACTAGCCTAGCTTTGTTTCTAGACACAATATCATTTTCATCCATTTTATTTCGAAATACCCATTTTGTTCCAATTATAGTTTGACTCTTTGGTTGAGGAACTAATGTCCATACATCATTCCTAACAAATTGGTTTAACTCTTCTTGCATTGCAATTACCCAAGACTCATCTTTAATGGCTTCATTAATATTTTTAGGTTCAATGGTTGACACGAAACAAAAATAGTTGCTTTCATTTTGAACTTTTGACCTTAGTGTTCTTTCGTTAATGTTGCCAATGACACCATCTAATGGATGACTTTTAGATTCTTTGACATTGACAAGTTCTTTGTTAAATAGTTCATCTTCTTTGTCATCACTTAAAATTTCTTGATTTTCTATTGCTTGGTTTTCAACTAAGTCATCATCTACCAAAGGTGATGTCTTAGAGGGAGGTGGACTCTCGTCAAATGTTACGTTCAACGATTCCTCGACTCTTAAGGTTTCTTTGTTCAAAACAAGGTACGCTTTACTATTTTGTGAATATCCAAGATAACACCCTCATAAGACTTTGGGTCAAATTTGGTGAGATAATCCTTGGTGTTAAGAATGAAACATTTACTCCCAAACACTCTAAAGTATCCTAATGTAGGATTTTTACCTTTATATAGTTCATAAGGGGTTTTATTTAAAAATGGTCTAATTAGGACTCGATTTAAAATGTACGTTGAAGTGTCGACGACATTACACCAAAACTTTTGTGGAATGTTTTGTTCATTAAGCATTGTTCTACTCATCTCTTGCAATGTCCGGTTTTTACATTCTACTACACCATTAGATTGAAGAGTACGTGGAGCCGAAAAGTTATGAGTTATTCCATTATTATCACAAAAGTTACCAAATTGAAATTCATTATCAAATTCACGACCGTGATCCGTTCTAATAGACACAATATTAGACCCTACTTGATATTGAATTTTCTTACTTAGAATTTCAAATTTATCAAAAGCTCCATTTTTACTTTTCAAAAATTTTGTCCAAGTATATCTTGAGTAATCATCAACTATGACCAAAGTGTAGAAGTTACCTCTATAACTTTGTATAGCCGACGGACCAAATAAATCCATATGTAAAAGTTCTAGACACCTAGATGTAGAAACCAAGTTTTTAGCCTTATGGCTACTATGGACTTGTTTACCGACTTTGCAAGCATCACAAAAGTGTTGGTCATATTTCAACTTAGGTAGGTTTCGAACTAAGTCTTTGGATGAGAGGTTTTGAATTAGTCTCATGTTAGCATGTCCTAAACGTCTATGCCATAAAGTTGAAGATTCATCTAATGAGGTAAGACAAAGTTTGTCTCTAGATGTTGGATCCATCTTCATGACATATACGTTGTTCTTAAGGACACCTTTGGCTATGGTTATACCATCTTTAAGTATTTTACTTCCGTTTTCACTAAAAAGAACATTATACTTATTACGACAAAGTTGACTAATACTAAGGAGATTAAAACCTAAGTTATCAACATGAGCTACATCATCAATAAAAAGGGAGTCATGAGAGATTGTACCTTTTCCGATGATTTTGCTCTTAGCATTACTACCAAACGTAACATTACCTCCGTCATATTTGTGATAAGAAGTGAAGAGACTTTTGTTACCTGTCATGTGCCTTGAACAACCGCTATCTTTAATCCATTCATCCGGTTCCAAACAAACTTTGAGGCACACCTATTTTATGAAAAACACTCAAACATTTGGTCCCCAATTTCTCATGGGTCCATTTTGGTTAAGCATTGATGAGTGCGCAAACACTCATCATTTTTATCGTATTTAAACTGCCAAAACATACAAAAACAATCGAAAAGTAATCAAAATACTTAAATTATCCCAGGGATTGTGTTTTATGTGTTTTAAATGCAAAACAAGCAAAAACAAACGAAAAACGATCAAAGTTTGCAATATTGGCAGTTTCAGTCCCCCAAGTTTCAAAATTTGTCAGAAATAGTCCCTATGCATTTATTTTGAAATAAAAGTCAACCCAAGTCCTTGAAAAATCAAAATCTATAAAAAACGGACTTTGGGTGATAAATTTGGAAAAGTTACATTTTGGTCCCTGGAATTTAGAAATTTACAAAATTAGTCCACGGGAATTTATTTTTTTGGAAAATATCAAATTTTGGTCATTGTGTTATCTAAACATGGCAATAATGGTCCTTGTAATATTTTTGAATAATGCCATGTTTAGTCCCTAACTTTTGGTATTTTACAAATTTGGTCCTTGTGATTACAATACAAAAAACCAACCAGACCCTATCCCATTTAAATCCAAAACCAAAAACAAACCCAAACATAAATTCCAATCCCACTCCTTATAACCCCCAGCCCACCTCCATTAGCCCACCACCACTCTTAATAATAAAAAACCTTCGAACTGTTTTATTTAATCACCCGGTCAACGCAGTTTGACCCTTCCTTCTCACCAACTTGTCTGCAACCTCACCAAACACACAACCCCCCCCCCCCCCTCCTCCACATCAGCAGCCCCATTCTATGTCTCCCCCAACTCCCTAATGATAACAAAAAGCATTAATTGATTCCAAATTCAGCCAAGCAATCCCCAATTACCTTTGACAATTTTGGTGGCAAAAGTTGGTTTGAACGGCTAGGATAATTCCCACCCAATCCAATGGGTGGGATTTGATCAGGGAGATGCAAAAAGTCAGAGGAAATCAATAATTCAGAAAGAGGAGAGAAGAGAAGCAGTTAGGTCACTTGTGATATATATATAAGCTTTTGTAAAGCCAATGTGGCTATCTAGACTAGTATTTAGCTTTAATTCAGTGTAATTTTCCTTTATTGTACTCTTATTATCAAGTAATGAAAGTCTAAGTTTAATTTACTTCTTGTTTTCAGTTTTTTAAAATTTAGAAAAGTTACTCACAATTGTGATTTCAAGTTATAAAGTAGAATGAGCTCATTTTAAGTTCATTGAGATTCAACATTTGAGTTCAAAAAGCTTATTAAGCCTTTGAATCTGACTCAGAATCAGTGTCATAATAATTCTTCAAAAATACAACATAAATCCAGAAAAATAAAAAAATAAAGAAGAAAGGAAGCTGAGATGATTTGGAGCTGAGTTTGGATTGGAATGGGGTATTAGAGCTTTGTGGAAAGCTATAGGTGTGTTACTTTGTTCTTGGTTCTTAGTCTTTGGCCTGGATTCAAGATGTAAGCATATCTTCTTGATTTTTGCCATTTTCTGTATTTGTTCTTATTTTAGTTTAATCTCTCTTGTTTCATATTTAGTTGTAGTTAATTAGTGAAATTATAACTTAAAATTTGTAGGTTGTTAATTAAATTAAATAGTTACTAGTTGTTACATATAGGCAGTCAAAACTGCATAGTTGTGTGATTTAGGTAATTATTGTTAAACCTGTGTTCTTTGTGATCTATTGATCTTATTACATCATAAACATGTGTCTGTGTTGGTAGTTTTGATTAAAAATCTCATTTGCTTTGAAAAACTCATCAACACTGCCATTATAGGGGTGTTTGGTTGTAGGTTATTTACACTGCTCTACTTGTTCATTTGTGCCATTCTGTATTTCAGTTCATTATTTGGGTGGAATAAGGCTCAGGGAAACAAGTTATTTGGTACTAAAACACACAAAAGTCAAAATCACATGGTTATAGTCACCACAGTTCACTGTGGTGATTTTTGGAGTCCAAAACCCACAAAACCTTTTCATAAGTTGGAGTTTTTACCTAAGTTAGTTTTCATATAGCTTATCTTAACTTATTTGATCACTAAATCAGCTGTCTAAGTTCATATAAGTCAAAACTCAAATTTTCCTAAAAAGTCAAATTTGTCAATCTCAGATTTTCATGAAAATAGCAAGAATTAATGTGAATTTTGTGTTTGGATTTGAGGTGTGAAAATTTGTGTGGGTAGACTCTACCAGTTGAACTTTAGGTTTACACAAATTTTACATTTTTGCAATTTTTTTAAGTGCCTAAAATACCCTTGGAACTGAGCTGCAGGGCAACCCAGTCCCCTGTCTCAGCAGACCCTAGCTGACCATCCACCTTTGGTGGTGTTTTGTGATTGACTCAGTGGGCCCACACCCCATAGTTAGGTTCCCTCAACCCCCCTCCTACCAGGGTTGACTATTTGACCTTTTGTTTGACCCTTAGACCACTGGGCCACACCTAGATTGGCTCCTAAGGTCTGTCCCAAAATCTGTCTCAGATTGGAATAAGCAAACTGCTTATTTGATTGTTGTAGCTTATTGAAGCTTCTTGTTTGTGCTTAACTTGCTTAACTCAGTTCATTTAACTCAGAGAGACCAAAATTTGTCATTGTGGACCCCACTTTCCTTCATTTGAGCTAAATACCTTCCACAATCAACAAAAGTCAACTGTGGGATCAATAAGCACTCTAAGTGCTTATTTATTGGGTTATATTAAAAGTGTTTTTATTAAAAGTCTTTGTTTTTAGTGTATAATCAGTTTGGAAAAAGAAAAACCAAAAAAAAATCAACTTTAATATTAGTGATAGCTTCTATTTAAAAGGATTTATCATTTTATTTTTCTTTTTAACTTATTTATAAGTAATATATCATTTTTATATTTTTAGAAATTCTATTTTAGGTTAAAGTAATTTTAGAAATTTTTTCAGATTTTTATTTTGTCTTTTAGTGGTTTTTATAATTAATTTTAGTTTAACTTAGTTTTAATTAATATTAAGTAATTAAATAGTATAATTATATTTTTTAAAGTATAACCTAGTTTTTCTAATTTTTCTATATTTTATTTAAGTTAAAACATTTTTACAAATTTTTCTAGAATTTATATTACTCATTTTCTATTTTTTATAATATAATTAGTTTAATTAGAAATTAATAAGTAATTAGATTAATAATTAGTTTATTAGTTTAAAAATACATAAAATAAACTTTTTATAATTTTTTAGGATTCCCATGATGGTTAATTAGATTTTTAAAATTTTTCTTAATTTTCTAAGTCCTTTTAGTATTTTTAATAATTCTATTTAGTTTAATTAAGTAATTAATAGATAATTAGTAATTAATTATTAATAAATAATTAAATAGTGTAAAAATAGTTTTTATTTTTCTTAAAATTTTCTTTAATTATTAGAATTGTAAAAATATTAATTTTACACTTGTAACCCTTCCCGTCCATCAGTTGTACTTTTGATTTCGTTCGTCTGAGTACGTTTTTAATTAAAACGTACGTTTTTAATTAAAACGTACGTTTTTAGGTTTTAGCTCAAATCTTTGTAATCTTAATTCTCGTAATCAATCACGTAGCTTTCCTAAGCTACATTTGTTAATAATTTTCAAATAATTCTGATCATAACCCTTTTCTGTGAATAATTACCCGATCACGAATATGCTAAAGTTACAATTCACACTTCAACGGGACTTAACGACCTGGTGATACCTTATATTACCCGGATCATTGACCTAGGCTATTTGACTTTGTTGACCATTACTTGGTCAATATAAGTTGACGGTTTAGCATCAATCAATTTTTGGTACCGCTGCCGGGGAAGTGTGCGCGTTTCTATAGCGTTATTTGAGATTAGTGATATCTCACCTCATTCACTGTACAAATACCACCACTTTTGTAAATTTTAAATCAAAATACAAAAAAGTCATTAACACTTTTCCTAAAGTGTTAAAACACAAAAAAAATTAAAAACAACAAAACAGATCGTCACGTTTTCTGAATCGGTTTTCTTTTAAGGTGATTCTTAAAGAGAAACGATTTTGGTAAACGAAACGATACCAAAAATATTTTCCAAAAGTTTTTTAACCCATACACAAAACCCAAAAACATCCGTCTTTTCTTGTGAATAATAATAATTACATAAAAACCAACCGTTGCAAACCAAGACAGAACACCTAAATAAGTTCCCAAACGAAAGATAAAAACTTGCCTTTGTATCCCTGTAGGTGGTGTACCTTTCTTAAAGAAGCCACTTACTTGTGATTATTGGTTTTAGTTCACTGTTGATTTGCCTCGATTTTTGTTTTGATTGGTTTTTATCTCTAGTGCATGCACACTCGTTCTTCAAGGTCCACGAGCCCATTACGTGAGCTTGTTCGGAAACCTAGAAGACCTCGCTGACGTTCAGCACCAACAGTCGGATCTGAGATCCGTACTGTTGCCACACCCACTGTCACCATGGCGGAAGACCGCCCCATGTGTGAGCTTCTCCAAGCACCCATCAAGGGTTACGGAGATGCCATTGTTGTTCCAGCCATCGTGGCTAATAATTTTGAGCTCAAAACCGGGTTACTCAATCTAGTAACCTCAAGCCAATTCTACGGTTTTGAGAGGGACGATCCTCATGCTCAAATTCGATGGTTCAATAAAATCACATCGACCATCAAGTACATAAATGTCCCATGTGAAGCAATAAAACTTCTTCTCTTCCCATTCTCCTTGGAGGGACAAGCCCGAATTTGGCTTGAAAAACAACCTCCACGATCTATTGAGACTTGGGAAGATCTTGTCAAAAAGTTTGAGAATGAATTCTTCCCACCTTCCAAGACCACGAGTCTTAAGAACGAAATCACCAAGTTCACTCAAAAATACGATGAATCTTTTGGTGAAGCGTGGGATCGTTTCAAAGAATTACTTCGCAAGTGTCCACATCATGGTTTCTCTGAGTTGATGCAACTCGATACTTTTTACAATGGCGTGAGCCAAGCTGATCAGGATTCTCTCAATGCCTCCGCGGGAGGTAATTTCTTGAGTAGAACCACAAAAGAAGCTTTGCAAATCATAGAAAACAAGTCCAAGGTCCGCTCTACACGAAGCAAACCGATTGTTTCTCAAATCAATGCGGGACCTTCTACTTCATCTTCTGTGGGTCAATCTAGCATGGATGCTAAGATTGACAAGCTCACTGAAGCGATCCAAGCTTTGGTTCTCGCCCAAACAAAGAAAGTTTCATTTCCACAAAATCCTCCCCCTGCTGAGGTTAAAAAACTGGAAGTCTGTGTAACTTGTGGTGGGCCGCATGCCTACTACAATTGCACAGCTACTGATGGTACTCCATATGAAGCTCATGCTGTAGCCGGGTCCCAAAATCAAGGAGGCAATCAATATCGCCCTCCTATGGACCCTAGCTATCATCCTCCTCATCATTATCCTGGACCTCCTGGTTTTAATCAAAACCAAAATGTCCAAAACCGTGGCCGAAATCAAAATAGAGCGAACCAAGGTTATCAAAACCAAGGTAACTTCAATCAGGGTCACGACTTTCACAATCAAAACCAAGGGTTCCAAAATCAGGGTTTCCAACATCAAAATCAAGGAAACTTTAATCGGAACCAAGGTCAGGGTAATTTCAATCCGGGATATTTTCATGGGAACAACAACCCTAATCAGGGTAATTTTCAAAATCCAGGTCCCAATCCGAATAATCGAGCTCCAAATATTCCTCATCCGAATCAAGCCATTGTTTCAACCTGGCCTTCATCTGACAAGTTGTTGAAACAATTCATGAAGTCCCAAGAAGAGTTGAACAAGTTGCTGGTCAGCCAGATTTCTGACATTAAGAAGTCTTTAAATGATCGACCCTCGGGCTCAGGTACTACTTTACCGAGCAACAAGATCGCTAACCCGAGGGGCGATGCTAAGGCGATCACAACACGAAGTGGTGCTTCATATGATGAACCCACGATTCCTACTACCTCTTCTTCCTCTCCTCCAAAAGTAGTGAATCGTGAGCCTGAGGTGACAAAGGACAAGGTGCAAATTCCTAGCCCACGAAGTACAGCACACGTCCAACCTCAGGTTATTCCTGAAACCAGATGTAAGCCTGGAGTTGTCTTTGAACCACCAGAAACTCCAGTGGACAACCCTAAATCCAAAACTTCTATTCCCTATCCATCACGTCTCAGTGAACAAAAGCTCCGCGAAAAAGCTAATCACCAAATGGATAAATTTTTCCAAATCTTCCAAGATTTGCATTTTGATATCAGCTTCGCGGATGTTATTCTCTTGATGCCCAAGTTTGCATCGACAATCAAAAATCTGTTGAGTAATAAAGAAAAATTATTTGAGATGGCAAGAACTCCTCTGAATGAGAATTGCTCTGCGGTTCTTTTGAAAAAGCTTCCTGAAAAGCTTGGTGATCCCGGGAAATTTCTCATTCCTTGTACTTTCCCGGGTATGGTTGATTGCTTCGCCTTGGCCGATCTAGGTGCTAGCGTCAACCTGATGCCATATTCTGTGTGGAAGAAACTTTCTCTTCCCGAACTCACTCCCACGTGCATGACTTTAGAACTTGCCGATTGTTCGATTTCTCGTCCCATTGGCATTGCCGAGGACGTATTTGTTAAAGTGGGAAAGTTCCATTTTTCGGCAGATTTTGTGATTGTTGACTTTGATGCCGATTCAAGGGTCCCTCTCATTCTTGGGCGGGGATTCCTTAGAACTGGGCGAGCTCTTATCGATGTATTTGAGCATGAGATCACATTACGTGTTAGAACGGAAGCCATAACCTTCAACCTAAATCAAACTTCGAGATACTCCTCCAATTATGATTGTGAGTCGGTGAATCAAATTGATGTCATCGATGTTGCTGCTGAGGAGTATGCTCAAGAGATTTTAGGTTTCATTGATGATTCTTCGAGTGAAAACCTCACTCAGTCTTCTCACCCCATCATTGCCAATTCTTCTCATTCCCTCACTCCGTTTGAGGGAAGTGACTTCATCTTAGAAGAAATGGAGGCGTTTCTCAAAAGTGATTCGATTCCCGATGGAGTCGATAACCAAGAGATCGACCTCGAGAGGGATATTCTCATACTTGAAAAATTGTTAAACGAAGATCCCTCTCCTCTTCCTGTTCCACCACAACAACTTCATAAAGAGGAGGTCAAAAATGTTGAGAAAACTGATGACTTCCTCGAGGTTGAACTTAAGGACTTGCCGCCTCATCTTGAATATGCATTTCTGGTGGGTGATGATAAATTACCCGTCATAATTGCCAAAGACTTAAGTGATAAGGAAAAGGCTGCTCTCATAAAGGTTTTGAAGTCTCATAAACAAGCAATTGCTTGGCGACTCTCCGACATCAAGGGCATTGACCCTGAATTTTGTACGCACAAGATTTTAATGGAGGATGACTTCAAACCTGCAGTCCAACAACAAAGAAGGGTGAATCCAAAAATTCTCGAGTTTATCAAACAAGAGGTTTAAAACTTCTTGATGCCGGATTGATTTACCCTATCTCGGACAGTCCTTGGGTCAGCCCAATCCATTGTGTTCCAAAAAAGGGTGGCATTACTGTTGTCACAAATGAGGAGAATGAGTTAATTCCAACTCGTTTGGTTACGGGTTAGCGCGTCTGCATTGATTATCGTAAATTGAATGACGCCACCCGTAAGGATCATTTTCCTCTGCCCTTTATGGATCAGATGCTCGAGAGATTAGCGGGGAATGAGTATTATTGCTTCCTCGATGGTTTCTCGGGTTACTTTCAGATTCCCATTGACCCGCAAGACCAAGAAAAGACCACTTTTACGTGCCCCTATGGAACTTTCGCATATAAACGTATGCCATTTGGCTTATGTAATGCTCCGGGCACGTTTCAAAGATGTATGACGGCCATTTTTTCCGACATGATCGGAAAAACTATGGAGGTCTTTATGGACGATTTTTCGGTCATTGGGGATTCGTTCCAATCATGTCTCTCCCATTTAGACGATATGCTAAAACGTTGTGAAGACACAAAGTTATGTCTAAATTGGGAGAAGAGTCACTTTATGGTCAAAGAGGGCATTGTCCTCGGTCATAAAATTTCAAAAAACGGGATTGAGGTTGACAGAGCCAAAGTGGATGTCATTACAAAATTACCTCATCCCACAACCGTAAAAGGTGTTAGGAGCTTTTTGGGTCACGCCGGTTTCTATCGTAGGTTCATTCAAGATTTCTCTAAAATCGCCCGGCCTATGACCCATCTCCTCGAAAAGGATGCTCCTTTTATCTTCTCCCCTGAGTGCATCGAAGCCTTTGAAACATTAAAGAAAAGGCTTACCGAGGCACCGATTCTTGTTGCCCCCGATTGGGACTTGCCCTTCGAGCTCATGTGTGATGCTAGTGATTATGCGATAGGGGCAGTCTTGGGGCAACGAAAAACAAAACATTTTCAGCCTATACACTATGCCAGCAAAACTATGACCGAGGCTCAAAGTCATTACACCACCACTGAAAAAGAATTATTAGCTGTGGTGTATGCTTTCGAAAAATTCCGGCCATACTTGATTCTGACTAAAAGCATAGTGTATACGGATCACTCGGCTTTGAAGTACCTTTTTGCAAAACAAGATGCAAAGCCGAGACTTCTTCGTTGGGTTCTCCTCCTTCAGGAATTTGATATCATTATTCGTGATAAAAAAGGAGCTGCGAACCTAGCTGCTGATCATCTCTCCCGTCTTGAAAACCCCCACCAAGATGCTTTCAAGAAAAAGGAAATAAATGAAACATTTCCTCTCGAAACCCTCAATGCGGTTTCATTTCGTGGAGACTCGATTACCACATGGTTTGCTGACTTTGCAAACTATCTTGCGGGTAATTTCATTGTGAAAGGGATGTCGTCCCAACAAAAAAATAAATTTTTCAAAGATGTCAAACATTACTTTTGGGACGACCCCTACTTATTCAAAATATGCGCGGATCAAGTCATCCGGCGGTGTGTGTATGGTCAGGAAGCCGCTGAAATCTTAAAGGCTTGCCATGCTGGTCCCACGAGGGGCCACCACAATCCCAACTACACCGCCAAAAAGGTGTTTGATTCCGGCTTTTATTGGCCCTCGATTTACAAGGATGCCCAAGAATTGGTCAAGTCCTGTGACGCTTGTCAGCGTCACGGGAATATTTCACAAAAAAATGAAATGCCTCAGAATGCAATTCAAGTTTGTGAAATTTTTGATATCTGGGGCATCGACTTTATGGGGCCATTTCCATCCTCTCACGGCAACAAATACATACTCGTGGCAGTTGACTACTTGTCAAAATGGGTTGAAGCGAAAGCTTTACCCACAAATGATGCCCGAGTAGTTGTGAAATTCCTAAAAGCTCTTTTTGCCCGATTCGGAACTCCACGTGCTATTATTAGCGATCGTGGTACGCACTTCTGTAATGACAAATTTTACAAAGTCATGCAAAAGTATGGTGTGACTCACCATCTTTCTACTGCGTACCACCCTCAAACTAGTGGACAAGTCGAAGTTTCCAATCGGGGCATTAAGAGAATTTTAGAAAGAACTGTAGGTGAAAATCATGCATCGTGGTCGGATAAACTAGATGATGCACTTTGGGCTTTCCGTACGGCTTACAAAACACCCATTGGGTGTACGCCTTATAAACTTGTATACGGGAAAGCGTGCCATCTTCTGATCGAGCTTGAGCATAAAGCCTATTGGGCTCTCAAGCATGCCAATTTCGACCTCAAAACTGCGGGTGATCATAGAAAAGTTCAACTCAATGAATTAAATGAACTTCGTGATCAAGCTTACGAGAACTCTTTGATCTACAAAGAAAAGACAAAGAAGATTCATGACTCAAAAATCAAAAACCGCGTTTTCAACGTTGGTGATCGAGTCCTTCTTTTCAACTCTAGACTCAAGATCTTCTCGGGAAAGCTCAAAACCCGATGGACTGGTCCATTCACTATCGCTAAGGTTTATCCTTATGGCACCGTCGAATTATCTCAAAATGACGGTCCTAATTTCAAAGTGAATGGACATCGTTTAAAGCACTACTTTGGAGAGGACATACCATCCATGGTTGTCCCAGATCTCCAAACTTTCCCCAAGGACAATTGAATTCGGGGATCGAGTCAAGCTAACGACTCGATGAACAAAAACAATAGCACAATACGGGTTTTCACCCGTATCTCTGATTTCCTTCTACTTTCTACCACCCAGTGTGGGAGAATGGCCAACCCCCCGCTAATTTGAAAATGTATATATGTATATAAGTAATTTAACAAAAACGTATATATATAGAAATAAAGTGAATTTGGTATTTCCACAGTTAGATTCGAATATTATATTTTTACGTTCATAGATTCGGCATAATAGCCGAGACTTTGAATATTGAGGACAATATTCATTTCTAAGTGTGGGGGGGGGGGGGGGAAATTCTTGCGAATTTTGTCGCAAAATACTTTCAAATACCCCCATTTTTGGCCAAAATTTTCAAAATTTTTTCACTTTATTTCAAAATTTTTGTGGTAATCAGTCCGCCTTGTCTAAGCGACAAAAAGGATTGGCTAGTCGAGGAGCAAACGGCTCTTGGTAAAGACATCTCAAATCCGTTGACGGCTTGCAATTTGCCCAAAATTGTATGGTTCCTCAACTCCCCAAAAACAAATGAGTTGGCTAGCCCACAAGATTATGGCTTGTGGTAAAGGCCGTGGAAAATCCATAATTGGTAATCAGCTCACCAAGATGTTGACTATTCCATCAAGAGTTGGCTAGTCCAGAAGCAAACGGCTTCTGGTAAAGACTAATCAAATCCGTTGACAGCTGGTGGTTTGCTCAAAATCACACGGTTATCAGGTGTACCACAGTTCTTACACCTGGCTACTCCAGAAGTGATGGCTTTTGGTAAAGAGTTTAAAATCCATCAAGTTTTCCAAAAATATTGCTAGGGACTAGCAATAGTTTAGTGTGGGGGATTGATGAGTGCGCAAACACTCATCATTTTTATCGTATTTAAACAGCCAAAACATACAAAAACAATCGAAAAGTAATCAAAATACTTAAATTATCCCAGGGATTGTGTTTTATGTGTTTTAAATGCAAAACGAGCAAAAACAAACGAAAAACGATCAAAGTTTGCAATATTGGCAGTTTCAGTCCCCCAAGTTTCAAAATTTGTCAGAAATAGTCCCTATGCATTTATTTTGACATAAAAGTCAACCCAAGTCCTTGAAAAATCAAAATCTATTAAAACGGACTTTGGGTCCCTGGAATTTGGAAATTTACAAAATTGGTCCCCGGGAATTTATATTTTTGGAAAATATCAAATTTTGGTCCTTGTGTTATCTAAACATGGCAATAATGGTCCTTGTAATATTTTTGAATAATGCCATGTTTAGTCCCTAACTTTTGGTATTTTACAAATTTGGTCCTTGTGATTACAATACAAAAAACCAACCGGACCCTATCCCATTTAAATCCAAAACCAAAAACAAACCCAAACATAAATTCCAAGCCCACTCCTTATAACCCCCAGCCCACCTCTATTAGCCCACCACCACTCTTAATAATAAAAAAACCTTCAAACCGTTTTATTTAATCACCCGATCAACGCAGTTTGACCCTTCCTTCTCCCCAACTTGTCTGCAACCTCACCAAACACACAACCCCCCCTCCTCCACATCAGTAGCCCCATTCTATGTCTCCCCCAACTCCCTAATGATAACAAAAAGCATTAATTGATTCCAAATTCAGCCAAGCAATCCCCAATTACCTTTGACAATTTTGGCGGCAAAAGTTGGTTTGAACGGCTAGGATAATTCCCACCCAATCCAATGGGTGGGATTTGATCAGGGAGATGCAAAAAGTCAGAGGAAATCAATAATTCAGAAAGAGGAGAGAGGAGAAGTAGTTAGGTCACTTGTGATATAAATATAAGCTTTTGTAAAGCCAATGTGGCTATCTAGACTAGTATTTAGCTTTAATTCAGTGTAATTTTCCTTTATTGTACTCTTATTATCAAGTAATGAAAGTCTATGTTTAATTTACTTCTTGTTTTCAGTTTTTTAAAATTTAGAAAAGTTACTCAAAATTGTGATTTCAAGTTATAAAGTAGAATGAGCTCATTTTAAGTTCATTGAGATTCAACATTTGAGTTCAAAAAGCTTATTAAGCCTTTGAATCTGACTCAGAATCAGTGTCATAATAATTCTTCAAAAATACAACATAAATCCAGAAAAATAAAAAAATAAAGAAGAAAGGAAGCTGAGATGATTTGGAGCTGAGTTTGGATTGGAATGGGGTATTAGAGCTTTGTAGAAAGCTATAGGTGTGGTACTTTGTTCTTGGTTCTTAGTCTTTGGCCTGGATTCAAGATGTAAGCATATCTTCTTGATTTTTGCCATTTTCTGTATTTGTTCTTATTTTAGTTTAATCTCTCTTGTTTCATGTTTAGTTGTAGTTAATTAGTGAAATTATAACTTAAAATTTGTAGGTTGTTAATTAAATTAAATAGTTACTAGTTGTTACATATAGCAGTCAAAACTGCATAGTTGTGTGATTTAGGTAATTATTGTTAAACCTGTGTTCTTTGTGATCTATTGATCTTATTACATCATAAACATGTGTCTGTGTTGGTAGTTTTGATTAAAAATCTCATTTGCTTTGAAAAACTCATCAACACTGCCATTATAGGGGTGTTTGGTTGTAGGTTATTTACACTGCTCTACTTGTTCATTTGTGCCATTCTGTATTTCAGTTCATTATTTGGGTGGAATAAGGCTCGGGGAAACAAGTTATTTGGTACTAAAACACACAAAAGTCAAAATCACAAGGTTATAGTCACCACAGTTCACTGTGGTGATTTTTGGAGTCCAAAACCCACAAAACCTTTTCATAAGTTGGAGTTTTTACCTAAGTTAGTTTTCATATAGCTTATCTTAACTTATTTGATCACTAAATCAGCTGTCTAAGTTCATATAAGTCAAAACTCAAATTTTCCTAAAAAGTCAAATTTGTCAATCTCAGATTTTCATGAAAATAGCAAGAATTAATATGAATTTTGTGTTTGGATTTGAGGGGTGAAAATTTGTGTGGGTAGACTCTACCAGTTGAACTTTAGGTTTACACAAATTTTACATTTTTGCAATTTTTTTTAAGTGCCTAAAATACCCTTGGAACTGAGCTGCAGGGCAACCCACTCCCCTGTCTCAACAGACCCTAGCTGACCATCCACCTTTGGTGGGGTTTTGTGATTGACTCAGTGGGCCCCACACCCCATAGTTAGGTTCCCTCAACCCCCCTCCTACCAGGGTTGACTATTTGACCTTTTGTTTGACCCTTAGACCACTGGGCCCCACCTAGATTGGCTCCTAAGGTCTGTCCCAAAATCTGTCTCAGATTGGAATAAGCAAACTGCTTATTTGATTGTTGTAGCTTATTGAAGTTTCTTGTTTGTGCTTAACTTGCTTAACTCAGTTCATTTAACACAGAGAGACCAAAATTTGTCATTGTGGACCCCACTTTCCTTCATTTGAGCTAAATACCTTCCACAGTCAACAAAAGTCAACTGTGGGATCAATAAGCACTCTAAGTGCTTATTTCTTGGGTTATATTAAAAGTGTTTTTATTAAAAGTCTTTGTTTTTAGTGTATAATCAGTTTGGAAAAAGAAAAACCAAAAAAAAAATCAACTTTAATATTAGTGATAGCTTCTATTTAATAGGATTTATCATTTTATTTTTCTTTTTAACTTATTTATAAGTAATATATCATTTTTATATTTTTAGAAATTCTATTTTAGGTTAAAGTAATTTTAGAAATTTTTCCAGATTTTTATTTCGTCTTTTAGTGGTTTTTATAATTAATTTTAGTTTAACTTAGTTTTAATTAATATTAAGTAATTAAATAGTATAATTATATTTTATAAAGTATAACCTAGTTTTTATAATTTTTCTAGCTTTTATTTAAGTTAAAACATTTTTACAAATTTTTCTAGAATTTATATTACTCATTTTCTATTTTTTATAATATAATTAGTTTAATTAGAAATTAATAAGTAATTAGATTAATAATTAGTTAATTAGTTTAATTAGAAATTAATAAGTAATTAGATTAATTAGATCATTTTGAGTAATTTTAAGTTTCTCAACTTCAAGTTTATGTTCTTCACATGATTTGCATGATGTGTCAATACCTTTACCCTTTTCTAATCTCTTAGCTTTTTCTTTTAACTCATAAACTTCATTTTCTAAAAACTCCTTTTTAGTTTTCAAAAATTTATTTTTGTTTATGATTTTTAAGCTTAACTCACAAAGTTTGTTATATTCATTTTGTAAAGTATCATCATCAATAGAGGAGTAAGATGAGTCGAAGAGTACCTCATTTGAGTTGTGAGCCATGAGAGCAATATCATCATTCTTTGGCTCATCATCATCTCCTTCATAGTCACTCCAAGCACCACCCACAAAAGCTTGTTGAGGTTTGCTCTTGGGTGGTTTTGGACATTCTCCTACAAGATGACTTGTGTCTCCACACCTATAATATTTTCTTTCAACTTTTCCTTTTCGATCATCACGATCTTTCCGGAAGGTTTTCTTATCATCTTTAGGTTGCCTTACAAACTTCCCTCGCCTACGAAAGAACTTCTTGAAGTCTCTCACGGCCATAGCATATTCCTCATCATCACTATCCGAAGTAGATTCTTCATCATCACTTGATTGGACTCTAGCTTTCAAGGCAATGGACTTAACTTTTTCTTTCTTGCCTCTAACTAGTTCCGAATCTTTTTCCATTACCATTTCGTGAACTTTGAGGTTTCCAATTAGCTCATCAAGTGACATGCTTGAAAGATCTTTGGATTCTTCAATTGCCGTCACTTTTGCTCTCTACTTCGGATGGAGTGCTCTAAGAAATTTCCCGACAAAGTTCTTACTACAAAAAGATTCGTCAAGTGCTTTAAGTGAAGTAATAATAGTATTAAATCTAGCAAAAGCATTATCAATAATCTCATCTTCGGAAATAACAAATTGTTCATATTGTTGAACAAGAAGATCAATTTTGTTATCTTTAACTTGTGAGTTTCCTTGATGAGTGACAATTAAAGATTGCCAAATATCTTTGGCGGTTTTACACAAAAAGACTCTTTCATATTCTTTCTTAGGCAAAGCATTATAAAACATCATTTTAGCTTCATTATTTTTACCTATTAATTTCTTTTGATCATCATCTTTGATGTTAGTAACTACGTTATCACCATCAATAATTATATACCACAAATCTATATCTTTAGATTTCACGTAAGTTTCAAAACGGTTTTTCCAATATATAAAACCATTTGCTTCAAAGAGTGGTGGTCTTTGCATAGATTGCCCTTCTTTGTAATTTTCAAAATCCATGGATCGTTTCAAGTTTTAAAACACAATATATTTTAAAAGCTTGAGTAACGTAGCTCTTGATACCAATTGTGGAAAACTAGAAGGGGGTTGAATAGTTTACCGATTAAAATCTTTTTAACTTGTTAAGTTAGCTTTGAAACTTTCCGTTTGATCAAAGATATATGCACAAACACAACATATAACATACAAGTAAATGAAAGAAATGATCAAACCACAGCACGAGTATTTATCGTGGTTCGGCTACAAGGACTCTTTTTCCTTGCCCTACGTCCACGCCCCGAGTATCCAACTCGAGAGTTTCTTTCACTAGTCAACAAGCTCCTTTCACCGGCGGAGAAAACCTTACACGTCGCTTATACTTTTACCGACACAAAGCTAAATGTCGAGTTCTTTTACAAGGGCACAACCACTCCCGTTAGTTCTTTTACTAGGGTACAACAACTCCCAATACTCTTTGTATTTTGAGGACTAAAGTACTAACCGATCACTACTGAAAATACACAATCAAATGAAGTGTAAACTACACAAGTCTACACAATGCTAAGCTAACAAGTCTTGCAACGTTGTGTTGAATACTTGTTACTTTTAGTAAGCTCGTGATCTCTTTGCTACAAAAAGAAACTTCACATATGAAATGTTAAGAGGTTAGATGAAAGACTGAATGTGTGTGTAAAATGTAATGTCAAGTGATGAGCCAAAATTCAACTTGTGGCTCAATATTTATAGCCAAAACCTTCTGCAGGTCTGGCGGATCAGGCAGACCCCTGAGAATGGTTCCGCCCGTGTACCTCCAGGGTACCGCCGGGCTTGCAGTTGGTTTTGCAATAAATTTTGCAAACCAAACAAGATCTTGTCTCATAACTCCTAGCAACCAAACAATGTCACATCTCATAATAACAAGTGAAATACAAAGCTTGCAAGCAACAACAAAGTTAGTCAAACACATTTCTTTCCATAAATGCATAATGACAAAACTTGCCATAAATGTGATGTGACAATTTCTAATTTAAGAAATAAACTTGTGTTGTGTTTTATGAAATGTAAAATGTAGCAAAAGTCTAGTTTATGCAAGTCTTAAAAACTAAGATTATGTTTTACTTAGAAACTAAAGTTTTCATTTTGTCGTTAACAAAACTTAGCGAAGATCGTAAAATATAAATAACGTTTTTAGGCGATATTTGTATTAACAATAAGTAACCTTGGTTTTCTTATCCAACACTCAACCTATAATCATATTTGTCAATTCTTTTCTTTCTTAATGACATTATGATTTAGCCTTAATCAATTATTTGATTAATCTCCACACCAAACTAATCCTCCAACCATTTCAAAATCCTCCCAAATCTTATCCCCAACATTCTCTTAATATTCTCTTACACCTTGTACTTCTTGCCCCCTACATTCCCACAAAAAATCTTCCAAACATTCCCTTCACCACATTCCAATCCAACCACTAAGATTTCACCACCTCATCATCTTCTTCATCCAACCCTTTATTTCAAATACAAATAAACCTCCCTCACAAACCACCTAATCCTTCCAACTCACTCTTTCTCATTTCAAGTGCATGGGCAATTCAAAATTTGAATCCACGCCAAAGGCTCCCCATCACCTCATTCTAACTCACTCTCCTACACTCTCATCCTTACTTTCTAATTCAAATTACACATACTTCCCTCACAACCCTTTTCTTCCCTCACACACTAGCCAACTCATTTCATCACATGCTTATTTTAAATTTGAATCTAGGCTCCCCATCATGTCACTCTTACACAATCCAACTCACTACCTTATCTCTTCACTCTCCTACACTCCAACAACTAGAATTAAAATTTGAATCCAAACATAGGCTCCCCATCACATCACCTCCAACTCATCCAAACTCATCTCAACCCTTCATCTCCCCTTTTCCTCCAAGCAAAGCATATTTTCTTGGATATTCCCTCTTAACCTAACCGTACCATCTCATTTTACTCAACGATGGTTAGTTTTTAACCTTTATCCAACATCCACCCTTTCTCACAAAGGAAAGCATATTCCTTTGGCATATTCTCTTCTTAACCTAACCTTGCTTTCTCATCTAACTAAACCATGGTTTGTCCTCAACCCAACCACACTCTCTCACTTCCCTCTCATACAATTTGAATTTCAAATTCAAATTCTTCCATCTCTCTGTATCCAATATACACACTTCCTTTCCAAGCAAAGGAAGATACCATGGCATATTCTTTCTCTCTTTTCAATGCCTTCTGAAGAATACCCAAACTACCCCTATCCAGTTATCCCTTCTACTCTTCTTTCTTTGATAATTGGTTTCACTTAAACATTTCACAAAACATTTTTACAAAATGGCTATTTGAGTTGGTAGACCTTGAGGATGAATAATGTAAAGGTCTAAATGTGTGAAGTACAATTGAGGGTTTAGCAAGATTGGGTATTTCAAAGACCAAGATCTTAAGGAAAAATTTACCAGTTATCTTGGCGCGCTGCTGGCGCTCCGACGCGCCAGCCTTGGTAAAATTTTACTCCTTTAGGATCTTGGCATATAAATACCCAACCTTGCCTCTTGTATTCCTCATCCATTGCCATTATTCTTTCTCTCTTATTTCTTTTCTCTCAATCCTCTAATTCTATTTTGTGTTCTTGATCTTTCACATAAACATCATTTGAAAGAACACATATCTTTGCAAGGGAAGAATCAGAAGAACCTAATCCACTCTTGTGATTGTGTCGAGGGTCTACTTCTCTGTACCCTTTCTATTACAATCGAGTCTCTAGGTTAGGGCTTGATTAAACAATCAAACATTTATTCATTCGATTTGATTGTAAGGGAAGTCTTGTGTCAAGGTGACCAAGCCTAGATCATTAGGGATCTAGTTAGGGTTTGATACTTTCGGTGGGAAGTCTTAGTGGTCTTAGTGGTCTTTGTGGTTAAGTCTAATCACGAGTCCTTGAGGGTGGTTTTCGTGGGCGGAATACCGTTGGGGAGTAGCTATTCTTAGTGAGCTCCGATCTTAGTGCATATCGGTGAAGCAAAGTTGTAACGATTTATAGTCCACCGAAAGGATTATACTTAGTGAATAGTATAGTGTCGTGGATTCGCAACGGGATGTACTGATGGTATAAACCCCTCATTCCGAACCAGTATATACTGTTGTGTCACTTACTTGCTTTCTATATTTTTGATTGTGATTGAGTTAGTGATTGTTGTTGTGTAAACCGCTTGGTACTCTTTGTGGCTTATAATTTTTAAACACTCAAAAAGCCGAAGAGGCCGTATTCGCCCCCCTTTACAGTTCTACAGAACGCATAGTATCGAGGTCGTGAAAGGGATCCCGATGGGAAATAATACTCGAAACATGTGCAAATTTTTCATTCAACCTGTTAATGGCATAGGTGATTATGTCATCATCACTCAAAGGGAAACCAAGATCATTTAAAAGAGTGACAATAGATTCAATTTTACGAAAGTATGCATCAACACTAAGGTCACCAATTTGAATTACACGCAACTCACCTTTTAAAGCGATAGTTCTTTTACGTTTATTGTCAAGATTTTTTTTTCAACATGATCCCAAGCGTCTTTAGCAGTGGTAGGGTTCGCCTTCATGAGCCTACCTTGAAGGGTTTCAGAAAGTGTTAAGAAGATCCACGACTTTACAATGGAATCTGCAGTTAGCCATTCGGTTGTTAGTGTCATCACTTGTGCCATCACCTTGGATATGCTTGAGAACACCAAAGTTAGCACAATGAATCTTGAAAGAATAAGACCAAGAGGAGTAATTCAACTTGTCTACATTGAGCTTGACGGATCCACACTAGAGATGTTATGGACATAATATAATTCATCAACGAGGGAGAGTGAAGAAGCTGTCAGGGAGTGATATCACTAGTCACCATTAAGATGGTGGTGGTTGGTAAAACTCACGGCAGAAAGTAAGAGGAGAGGCGGACTGGGGGGGGGGGGGCAGTTTGTTAGGGTTAGATATTTTAGGAGAGGATTATATGGTCTCTTGATACCATGTAAACTTGTATATTCGCTTAATGATAATGATATACAATAGTGTGTATAAATAACATAATAATGAACCTATATACTAATAATTACCCAAGTATAACAAATATGACTAAGTCTATAATAGATATCCGCTAACATGTAGAAGCATCCAAGCTAGTATGATATTATGAGATAAAAAAACTGTCAATTTTGAATACAACATCTACATAGCTCTTTTCAAACAACAAATATATCTTTAATTAGAAGCTAACAAGAAACTCGATATAACAATACACCAATGAGGCATCGCAACTAAAACAACTACTGCTTCTTAGAGAAACTCACACTCGATATAACCATGCACAGACAATTCCGAAACACAAACTCCTTAGCGTGAGAGGTGCCATCGAGAAAAACAAGCGGTAAAAGCTTTTCCCTTTGTGGGACCCTATAAATACCACACCTAAGATAGAGGGAAACAACAAGATTTTAGTATCACAAGACTGTCCCGAATGGAGTTGACACATGACAATGCAAGAGAAACAATATTTTATTTATTTGTGTGTATTGTGAGTGGGTATTTATGTTTTAGATGTATTTTTAAATAATTAAAAATAAAAAAATAATTAATATAAGAGAGAAAATGTGCTACAATAATTGTGGAAAAAAGTTTTGAAAAAAGAAAAAAGGATTTGAAGTGACGAAGGAAAATTCCAAACCACACCCTCTCTAGCGCCACCAATCTCATTTTCTTTCTTGTTCTGTAGATATGAAACAGTTATAGACCTTTATGACATATTAGCTAAGTTTACGACAGAAACAGTTTTTTTCTTAATGTCCTGTCTACACGTGTTTACAGGCATACGAAATAGTTGTTATGTCATTTTTGCTCTTTGGAAACAATCATCATATATTATTTATAGAAAAGTGGTTAACGGCAATGAAATGCAACGTCATTTATGTATACTTCTATTTCAGTTGTCCTGGTTTCAAAAACAGCAAACAACGTCATTTTTTTTTTCTAAGAAATAAAGTATAGTACTGAACTAACCGATACTCGCACATCATTTTTGTCTTTTGTCATAATTTTATACGCACTGACCGAATATAACGATTAACCCAGATAACTGTTGATGTATAAACTTAGGGAAGTGATTGGCACACTCACAAAAGTTATTGGCACACTCAACTATACAAGCTGTTAAAGCAGGATATACATAAAGTACAACTGTCTAATGCATTGAATGGAGTATGCCAATAAATTTTAGGAGTGTACAAATCATTTCCCATAAACTTATATGTCGTGCAATCTCAAGTTGTTCTTGATCCAAAATACTCCGATTGAGCAGATCGATTAAGCTGTTTGCTTAGATCACGACATTGTGGCACATCGGCTGAATGACACCCAGTATCCTGTTATACTTTTATTTTAGAGCAAAAACGGAAGACAATTATTACATCGTTCATTCTCCTAGTTGTCCTAGTCCTATACTTGAATAGTCACCGATATATTCACTGACAGAATTTTGACTTAACAAGAACCTATGATTTTTTATCTTTTATTCGGAAATAATTCACAAACATCAAAATTCACCTGCCATCTATTTGGAATCATGTGGAAATTTATATGAAATTTTAACCATAATTTAAATCCAAAGATGCCTTTGCATGAATAGTATTTAAGCGCCATAATTCTTTTACTTGAGGCATTTTTTATGACACGGAACACTGCACCTTTTCCACCTACATAATTTATGACCATCACTTTTTGCTGTATATAATATCCAGAGGACCATTTTACAGCTAGCTGACACTAACCTTCCCCTGCCTTCACTATCTTTTGTCATGCACGGTGAGTTAAGAACTTCATGCTAAAGTTGACCTGTAAAAGTCATAATAGAAATTAAGTCAAAGGTTAGAAAAAGTGATTAATGCGTTATTATTAGTCGGTGGAAGTTGAGTGATAGATATGTTACTATATAGAACATTATTAGTAAGGCATGCAAGGTGTGTGCACTCTCTTTTTATACAAGCAATGTTGGTTTTCCAAATTTCACACCAAAAACAGCATAATATTTCATCGTAAAACACTTCTCAAACTCATTCTCTTCCCTCTAAAATGGTGTTTTTTATCACCATTTTGTGTTTTGTCCCTCTTTTATATATTCTTTACATATTATCCAACACTCTTGGAAAAAAGAGACATCAAAAATGCTACTTATTAGATTACCAATTGTACAAACCGTCCGATGATAGGAAACTCTCAACGGAATTCTGTGGTGAAGTCATTAAGAGGTCGAAAAATCTCGGCCTAAATGAGTACCAATTTCTTCTAAAAGCGATTGTTAGCTCCGGCATTGGAGAAGAAACATACGCTCCAAAAATGGTATTTGAAGGCCGTGAAGAAAGCCCTACTCACCATGATGCAATTGTAGAGATGGAAGAGCTCTTTGAGGACACAATAGGAAGAATTTTAAGGCGGACCGGGATCTCGCCATCAGAGATTGACATTTTGGTGGTTAATATCTCAATGTTGTCGTGCATGCCTTCCTTATCTAGTCGAATTGTGAACCGATACAAAATGAGGGAAGATATCAAGACGTATAATCTATGTGGGATGGGATGTAGTGCAAGTTTGGTTTCTTTAAATATTGTTGAAAGTATTTTCAAATCTAAGAAGAATCAAATTGCTATGGTGGTTACATCCGAATCTTTGACTCCAAATTGGTATATTGGTAATGATAAATCAATGATACTTTCAAATTGTTTGTTTAGGTTGGGTGGGTGTACGATGATTCTTACAAACAAGCCAAGTTTAGCTAACAAATGTATGTTGAAGTTGAATTGTCTTGTTCGAACCCACCATGGTGCAAAAGATGAATCATATGGATGTTGCATACAAACTGAAGATGATCAAGGTCGTGTAGGGTTTCATCTAGGTAAATCCCTACCAAAAGCCGCAACTCGAGCCTTTGTTGACAATTTGAAAGTGCTCGCGCCCAAGATCTTACCGATTCGGGAGCTTCTTCGGTTTGGTATCCTTTCGGTAGCCCGAAAAATGTTTCAAAATGGTGAAAGAAAGTCAACAGGCTCCAAAAGACCCACCATCAACTTTAAGGCCGGTGTGGACCATTTTTGTCTCCACACCGGCGGAAAAGCTGTGATTGACACAGTCGCTGAGAGTCTTAGTCTGAGCGAATATGATGTTGAACCGGCACGGATGACACTGCACCGGTTCGGCAATACTTCCGCTAGTAGTGTTTGGTATGTTTTAGGGTACATGGAGGCAAAAAGAAGACTTAAAAAAGGAGATAAATTGTTTATGATAAGCTTTGGGGCAGGTTTTAAGTGCAATAGCTGCTTATGGGAAGTTGTACGTGATCTAGAAGGAGTAGAAAATGTATGGAAAGAGTGTAGAATTGAAGACTATCCACCACAAACTTTAACCAACCCATTCTTAGAGAAGTATGGTTGGATCCAGGACGAAGACATTAGCACTTTCAAGATACCGGAGTGAAATTAATATACACAAGGACAAAGGTAATTTCACTTTCACAATTCAGTATTTATTTATAGAAAGGAAAAAGGTATATTAATTGTGTGCATTTTGTTTGCAATGTGTTTTCTTAATGAAGTTCAAACATATAATTTCTACATTTAATTTTGGCTGGGTTTCATTTGTGATATATTTGCAAGTTTTATTCTTGACACAGATATATGTATGTAATTATGAATTGGGATTTGGAATACTATTGTAAATGATCTACGCATCTATATGATCATATCTTTTGTTTCTCTTGCACGAGCTTCATCTTTTAAGATACAAACACAATAGTTTCCTGAAACTGCATATTTTGGGTATATTTTAACGCAAATATTGTTAAAATGTAAGGTGCGTTTGTTTTGGGGTGTTGGTTTAAAAGATATGGATTCAAAGTAACAAATGAAGTTTGTTTTACGTATATGGGCTTTCAAATAGTAACCGACACCCTTACATTCATGATTCTTAAAACCCACCAAGGGTACTCGTGTTTACATCTTTAGGGTGGGGGGAGTGCATCACTCACTCCTCTCTCCTTCACTCACTCACAACCAATCCCCTTGCGCCACATCATCTCCCACTTTTTCCTTCACTCACTTCATTTTTGGAGGCGGCACCTTCACTCACCCTTCACTCACTTTTTTTTTTTTTTTTTTTTTTTTTTTTTCTTTTTATTAAAAAATGTATTTGAAAACAAAAATTCCATTAAAATTTAATTAATGGAATATTTTTTGAATGAGATTTTTTTTTTTTTTTTTTTTTTCTTTGCTTGGATCTCTATTTTTACCATGTTCCATATTTTTTAAATGAGATTGTGTTTTTTTTTTTTTTTTTTTTTTTTTGCTTTCGAATTGCAGCAGTTGGGTAGCAAGGGGACGGAAGGTTTTTTTTTTTTTTTTTTTTTTTTTTTTGCTATCTCCCTTTGGTTCTGCTGGTATATAAACAAAAAAAAAAAAAAAAAAAAAAAAAAAAAAAAAAAAAGCCGTTTTTTTTTTTGCAACGTACACCTCCAATGTCTCTTTTCTTCTCCAACGTCTCTTTTCTTCCTCTCCCTGCATGCGTGATATTTCCCCGATTTTCACCTCCCCGTGCGGGGTTCCACCTTCCCCGCATTCTCCACGCACCCACTCCCTTTCCTCTTAGGCATGAGGATTTTAACTTTTCTTCTGTCACATCATAAAGTAACGTTACTATTTATTATAATAATATTTTTTATGACTGAAACAAAATTGTATTCAACTCCTATATTCATACCAAATAACGTATTATACTTATTGTATTCAAATTAAAATCCTAAACTATTTTTTGATAAAAAAATTAGATATTCACTTGTTAAAAAAAAAAAAAAAAAAAAAAAAAAAAAAAAAACAAAAACAAAAAATTGATACTCACTCAATTTTTCTTTTTATTTTTTTATTTTTTTTTTTTTCGAAATCTCTTTTCTTTTCTTCCTTCCTAATTCTTCCAAAATGTGAGAAAGATTTTACAGCACAAAAACCTCAAATCTTCATTCTACTTCTTTCCTCTTCTTTTTATTTCTTCTCTAAAAAAAATCTTGAGAACACAATTTTTGTTTTCAGTTTTTTTCAATAATTTTTTCTTCAGTTGTATATTAATTAATCTTAAAAACATAATGTAAAGTGCTTCCGTCTTGTTATAAAACAAGTGTCTTGATGAATTAAGAAAGAGTTTTCTTACCATAGATAGATATAGCTTCGATGATATCTTGTTCAAAGCAACGCATGTTTCTCATATAAGAGGTGATTTGCTCACTTCTATATTTGATTAGGACACTCCAAAGCGTTTATTCAATAGTTGTACTGTAAATATCAATTGCTTTAACTGTTTGTATAATAAGTATCTCAATCAAATTTACGAGTGTGTCAGTCACTTTCCTTCTCAAATATAAAGAAGGTTTCTTGATTATGATACAATAATGTCAATAATCTCTTTTAATGTTAGAAACTTTTCAATGAATGAAATGATTATTAACTCGTTCTAGACTTCTAGTACCCGTGACATACCAAGAATGACAGATTTACACCCGTGACGTAACTCGTTCTAGACTTCTAGTTCATTTACATCCGCTCTGCATTTTTTTAAAAGTAATTAATTTTTTTTAAGAAAAATTGTCTAAAAATGAATTGAACTTGACACTTTTTACTATTGTATGCTATGAACTTTTTTTTCCATATTGTATCCATAAACTTTCTTAATCATCTTATTGTACGCATAAACTTTCTTAATCACCCTATTGTATGCATCGTTAGTCCTAACTGAGTTAAAATATTTGCATCGTTAGTCCTCATTGACTATAGAGTTAAAATATTTGCATCGTTAGTCCTCATTAAGTTAAAATATTTGCATCGTTAGTCCTTATTGACTATAGAGTTAAAATATTTGCATCGTTAGTCCTCATTGATTTAAAATATTTTAACTCTATAGTCAATGAGGACTAACGATGCAAATATTTTAACTCAATGAGGACTAACGATGCAAATATTTTAACTCTATAGTCAATGAGGACTAACGATGCAATTATTTGAACTCAATTAGGACTAACGATGCATACAATAAGGTGATTAAGAAAGTTTATGCATACAATAGGATAATTAAGAAAGTTAATGCATACAATAGTAAAAAAAAAAAAAATTCATATCATACAATAGTAAAAATTGACAAGTTCAATGTATTTTTATACAATTTTCCCTTTTTTTTACTGGGTGTTATGCTCACCAAACTCACCACCTTTAATTTACGTGAGCATCACCATTCATCACTGTGGATAACTAAAAGGATGTAGGGGTTTGAATAGTTTTACTGTTTTTAAATCATTATAATTACTATATTTGAAAAACTTTGATTTGAGTTTCGATGAAATCAATCAATAGTTCATTACCAATATAAACACAACAACAACAATACTAAAGTAAACTAGCTACGAAATATAAAAGGTGAGAGATGGAAAGATCAAACCAATACAACGAGATTTATTGTGGTTCAACGAAGCTTCTCTTCGCCTTACTCCACTCCCCGAGTACCCAACTCGAGAGTTCTAAGCACTATGTCAACAAAATCCCTTTAGGCGGAGAAAACCATACAACGTCGTTTATCACAATTTTCGACACTAAGCTAAATTTCGAGTGCCAATCTAGCTAGTACCAATCTTACTCACGATCTACCCGATCCTCTCACAGATCATACAACTAAAGAGATCTACCCGATCTTCACAAGATCCTCTCGATCTACACTCGATCTACCCGATCTATACACTATTAACACAAGCTACACAAGATCTACCCAATCTCTACACTATCACAACGATCCGCACAACATACCTAAATACAATGACTAGTAACTTGATGTATAACAATATACAAGTACGTAACAAGTGTTACAAGTGCACTATACTAATATAATAATACTT